>OY754338.1:21740485-22417260 GCA_963573305.1 Pyrrhosoma nymphula | reverse complement strand
ACGAGTCACCAACTTCACTTCAATTCATATAGATTACACATCTTAATTTAGTCAATAGTGGAAACAACGAAATGATTGCTGTTACGTCTTCTCCAACACTTACTACGTATTTGTTACACTTTTAATACCATTTCTGCCATAACACATTATTTAAAGAGAAGAAGTCTAGCTAATTAACGTAAATATTTCTCCACTTAGACACACGTAATCCAGCGCAGCACATAAATAACACTCGTCATCACTGGCATGTCTCAATGTACACAGTCTAAACACCCGATAAACCTTCGTTTAAATGTTATCACAAAAAATGACACGGTTGTTTCTTGCAAATCAAAACCTGGTGATGCAAACGTTATTAAAAACTTAAAATTAAATGCTCCACTGGGATAATTTTCTTTAAATTGTCGCAGCTAAGAACCCAACAGAAGTGGTGCGAACGTAACTATCTTCCAGTATAATGATACACAGCATTTTAGATCTCAATTCACATTTGAAGTCCAAGAATAGTATGTTTTAAATGATTTTTAGTTCACAAAATATATCACACTACGATACTTCTTCAAATATCATTCAAATTAAAAACCAAAATAAACTGTTCTTCGATCGATAACGGCCTCTTCGGCATGTATTTTGATGCCGAAGCCGAGGAGTCGAGCGTGAGGCAAAAAAACGTTCGAACTTGAGTTACAGAATCGCGATCGGCAATTATTATCGAAATATTGCCCACAATCCAGCGGGAATGACTTTTACGCTCGAACGTAAAGTTATAGAATCGGCCCCAGGAGAGGTTCCTGCCGACAGACAAGGTCACGACGGATCCGGAGAACCCGGAAATTTTGAGACTTGAGAAACCCAATGAAATTTAAACTTCGTCACATCCTGGAAAAATTTTACAGCATCCAAAAAAATCCAGGCAGCATGCCGCTTCCGAAAATCGAATTCGAGGAATCGACTCTCCTTCTTCTAGTCTTTCTGACGGTATTCAACCTTGTTTGATCACGAAGTAGGAAGAGAAGGTTGGCAATCGTCGTTTTGTAGAGTTTGCTTGTCATTGCTCTAGTACAGCAGTACCCAAAAAATTTTAGCCACGGAGCCCTTTTTGAAGAAAAATTTTCTCATGGAGCCCCAAGAAATGTTTAGTTTTCTGTTCTATGAGGCATAACTATGCATGCACGGAGAGCAGGACATGCCGACCGACCGAGAGGGGCGCGTAGAGAACGTGATTTGAGCGGGTGATTGCAGATGTGTGCAGCGTGATGGTGAATTAAGTAGACCGCTCATTGAGTACGTGGGTGTGTGATCGTTCATTTCCGTGAGACTGTTGTATTTAATGCTGCAATCGAAGAACATCAGCTTGTTAGATTTTTCACTTACGATACGTGTATGGAATCGCCTTAGCGAAGGTCGTGACCTCAACTCCACTGTCCTTGCAGTTGCCGCTTGGGACCTCGTTCGATCTCTTCCCGGGTTTCGTATTCGATATCGCTTTCGATTTTTGAGTGTATCTGTCCTGTCAATTGATCGTGACCATTTAGTAGGTCTTACATAACCTGAAATAAAAGCCACGTAGAAATCAAGATGAAAAATAGATACATAGGAGCACACGTCTGTGATCGATAGTTGTTGATTGATGAAAACTTTGCTGTAGAATTTCCTTTTTTCGCTGCAAGCGTTCGAGGACTGCGAGTTTTCGTGTAATTTTTATGGAAAATCTGGTCTCAGACGTAAATGGGCATTGACATGCCTCGTGTAATTAGCCTTTTTACAAATGATACGTGAATTCGTTGCTGCATGCTAAACCATCCATGTATTTACACAACGATGGCTCGGCGCTTGGATGAAGTTTTAGGGACACCTATGCATAACAACTCTGCCCTAAGGAAGTGTGGCTTGAGGTGGAACTGTTGAATTTCGACAGTGAGGGCATAGGTTAGTGAGGCGGTGTGTTTGTGAGAGGCACGCGGGTTGGGGGGGAGGGGGTGATGGAAGCGTCAGCTGATGGATTACCAGTCGCACGCGATGCAATGAAGGTTGCCGACCTCATTCTCGTCACTTCCCTCGCGCGCTCTCCACCTTTCCCTGGCTTTCCTGTCTCCGTTGTTACTCTCCAGTCATGGGGTGGCTCTGACCTCTAAACGTTTAGCCCTCGAAAATTTAGTTTACAAATCTCAAACTAAATAATATTTAAGAAATTTAATAAGGTGAGAGATACTAGTGTAAATTCTTTAAAATTGTGCTTCACGCGAAGTGTTTCCATGTATTTGTCCTTTTTCATTCGTGGAATTTCCTGAATGAATTCATTTGGATAAGACCGATATTTTCTGAAAAAACGTGGTGTTCATGTGTAATGCGGCCAACGTATCATTTTCAGTGCGCAGTATTGTATAAAAGTTTGACGGGAAAGTAAAGTAGTTTATCTGCACAGAGACTATTGCGTAGAAATTTTATATATATATTGACTGATGAGAGAGCTTTTATGATCCTAATATTTTAAACCTTTCTTGGTTTATTGAAATAACAATTATAGTCTTTAAAGTTCGTGCTAATCGTGGAAAAATGCTTCGTAAACATAGTTTTTATGCCTCTTCTGTCACCCTTCCGAATTTTTTGGGAGCGAATTATCATGGGTTTTGTTTTTGGGACGTGGCAGTCGTTCCATAGGTTCCATTATCACCGAGGAAGTCGTGAGAAAGCACGTTGTAAAGTATGTGGATCATATGTAGGATCGATTATATTTTTGCTTGTTTCTATGAAAAAAATACGTGAATAGAAAGCTGCGCAATGGAAAGGACTGCCACTGGATAGTACAGGGTGCGGCAACATAACTTCCTTTTTTCAAAACGCAATGAAACCCATTTTATGAATCAGACTTTTTTATTTTTTTTATAATGTAGGTACATATTTAAAGTTTTGTTTTACACAGTTTTGAAAATCAAATCAGGTAGATGACGCCCCTCGTCCATACACTGAGTAAGCCGATTTCTGGCGTTTGTCATTACCCTTACCAGCATTGCAGCGGTTTGTTGGCAATTTCTGCCCGGATATTGGCCTTCAGGTGTTGTAAGGTCCTTCGATGGTTGACATAAACGCGGGATTTAAAGAAACCACCGGAAAAAGAAAAAGGCCAAAATTCGGGCAGAAATTGCCAAAATATCCGCTTTTATGCTGGTAAGGGTCATGACAAACGCCAGAAATCGGCTTACTCAGTGTATGGACAATAGGGGGCGTCATCTACCTGATTTGATTTTCAAAACTGTGTGAAACAAAACTTTAAATATGTACCTTCATTATAAAAAAATAAAAAAATCTGATTCATAAAATGGGTTTCATTGCGTTTTGAAAAATGAAGTTATGTTGCCGCACCCTGTATTTGGATCGTGATCATGGACTTAGACCTGATGCAATATTAATACGGAAAGAATTAATTGAAATTTGTAGGGGATCTTCTCATTTCAGAAATTATAAACTAAGGGGAACTAGCCAAAGAATTTTTCTTTTTAGGCAAACTGTGTATACACGTTCCTAGCATAATTATGGAAAAATGAGTATCATACCAATATTAAATCTCGTTATTTTTGTATCCCCCATCGTGAATTGGAACAAGGCCTCGTATCATGGGCAGAAAGATCTTTGCGTCAGACCACTGCCATGCATTCACCAGATGTAACCCGCTCATCAGTTTTATCGATGGATCATCCTGGAGTGAGTAATGCTAAATTTTTGGTGTTTGTACAAATAATGACGTTTATGATGAAAATGTAATCTGTTAATAGTCAGTCATTCTGAAGATCTTCCACTTTATAGAAGGCCTCATAACTTATTTTAATGGTAGCTGACGCTGTTATCTATCAATACGTGAATGTATGATTTTACGTAGGCCATCAAGATATTTTTATTATAAGAAACCGTATCTTTATCGCGAGTTATACCTCTCTGAGATGAATATATTTAGTCTAATCATTTCTGATCAATTGATCAATTATTTGTAAGAGAACTGGTTTGGAGTTCGTAAGCTAACTCAGAACACGAGGAACTCTTAAATAATATTGCGTATTTTTAATAAAGCTTTGTCATGAATATTCAACGAACGTCAAAATTCCGTTATACCGAGGGTCGGTGACGGCATAGCGTGAAAGATATGGAAATGTGGTGAAAGTGATGTGATTGCGTAGAGGAGGAAATATTTAAGTTGCAACGAATTTAATATTTTCGCATTTTAAATCAGGGTGTAACCACTAAGCAATCGCAATCCCTTACCGGTTTAGAACTTGCCGCAATGTCATATTTCCCCATTTAAAATTATTTTTACATGTTATTTTTTTATTTTCAGGTGAGTGCCCCTCGGTTAACGGTTCAAATTTCACGAACAAAATCTCTTGGATTATGCTTTAAGGTAAGTGATTGTATTCAGTATTGTAATAGGAATTACTGCCAATATCTCAGTGTAATCATGTCGTGTACGAAACGAGCGACAAACATTTGGTTCATAACTTTTCGTCGCATCTCCAGTGGCATGTTACATAAGTTGAGGCATTATATAATGGTTTCCATAAGTATGTATGTACCTACAATAACTAATCCTCACGCAAGAATAGCTCACCGGTGAAGATTTATTTTAGTTCAGGTTTAGTGGAATTTTTTCTTCAAAGCAAAAATGCGAGTATCCAATCCAGGCCAACAGTTTTCGCGTCCCAATTTACTGCTAATGCTGGCACATTTTTTATCTACCGTTAATAGTAAAAATATTGTTAATTTTGTTGTTAAACTTATTTTTTAGTCGTTTAAAAAGTAAAGTAATTCGCTCTTCTACTAATGAAGTCTAGGGAAAATCTCCCCTCCCATTAAGTTCGAAAAAAGAGTTAAAACCATTTAGTGTACCTTTTTGCTGCAAAACTGTTAAAAAAGTCATGTATGTTTTTCCAACGTTGTATGCCCTCGTATTAGCTCTTCCCCCCCTATCCCCCAAGGTTGTCGCACTGTCTTTACGAATCTTCAATACATCTCTATACTCTTCTCTCCCGCAACAATCCATGTGGCCGATATATTCTCCCCTCTTCAGGCCATGATATTCTTTGCATCATCACGCCCCTTCAAAATCTCCATTTTTTCTTCCCTCTCCGTCTGTTATTCTACGTCCTCCCCTGTATTGCATCCTTCAGCATGTTTTTACCCCTTCATTCATCCTCCATCCACTTTTTCTACGTTCTCAGAATTTCTACCTGCGGTCTGATATCTCAGCCCACCTCGCGTAACACCTGTCTGAGAACTCTTTTGTTTTCCTACCTCACCAGTGTATTATTCTTTTTACTCTTCTCCGAGCCATCATCTCAAAAGCCTTCTATCTTCTCTCACCCTATTTCCCCACTGATCATGTTTTTTTTCTGAATGACCAGACACTGCTCTTCATGTCTAAGTTGCAACCAGTACTCGGTGAACCTTTTCGTTTGTGAGTCATCCTTTTTTGAACTTCCTGTCCATCCATTCAGTTCACTCTTCGATCCAAACTTCTTTTTGTAAGATCCTTTATCCTCGTGTCTTAACTGCCGAATTTGTTTCCATTAAGGACTCTACGCAGATGCATTAACTCTTTCGGTTGACATAGTTTATACCCTTCCACCTAATTTGTTAACCTCCTCTCCTTACTTCTTGGGGATCTATTTGCTTTTGATTTCTAGATGAACATTAATACTGTTTACTGAGTGCTATTATCTAGAACGTTCTGTGGCCTAAATTTGAAAAGAACACAGTCTTTCGTTGCCAGCGTCCTCTTACGTAGGCGTCCTTTTGCAAACGTGAACCGTGAAAACGTGATGTTTGACAAAACTATTCAACTCGCAGCGCTCCGAGCTCTCTGATTTCGGTGTCGATTCCCTTGGCCTGCTCTATTCGGCGTAGCTGTAGCAAAGTCGTAGTAGATCCAGCGGTAATAGATGCGGGCTTCGAATAGCATAGGTATTGTATTAATGCACGGAAGGAAAAATAGACAACTTTTGAGTAAGAAACAATACATACTGTAAATTTCACAATGGATTTTATTTTATTCGACCGGTTTCGTTGCATAGGTGACATATCCAGGTGTCCTCCTGTAGATTTCGCCTATGCGATGAAACCGGTCGTATTGAATAATATCCATTGTGAAATTTACTAAGTTTGTATTGAATCTGTCAATAAGGATTTCACAAAGTTACGCCTGAGAATATGGAGTTCATCAACTTTTGAGTGTTAAGATTGAGGGATATTTTCTTTACGGGTTCCTTTGCCGTCGTGCAAAAGTAAATATTCGCTCAATTGTCGTACTTAAAATTTATTTATTTTTAATTTATGCTTTTGTGTGGAATGAATTTAATATCCAACACCTTTATTTTTTGTTGAATAATTTATTATTGATATATGTACTACGAAAAATTATTTCGCTGCAGGTGTCATATAGATGACTAGTTTTCTTATAAAAAGTTTCATATTCATATTCAGCATCTTATCTTCTAGCGTCGGATCTAGTGCGGTATGATATAATTTTCGTAGCCAAGGTGGATTGGCTTTGTTTTTATCGGAATTTCCCCTCCTAATTCACTTGTTGCATATCTAACCTACTTGCCTTATTATCGACTGCCAATAATTTAACGTCAGCAAATAATGTGACATTAACAGGATGAACCGAATAATGAACAAATGGTGCGTGAAAACTTCCGTTTTATTACTTATTTATGCGGAAACTATTTTTTAGCACCGGATATGCTCTGGGTTTGTGTTGCCGAGAGACTCAAGACTAAGCCGAGGTCTGGAATTCGAGACGAGACTCGAGACGACCCCGCTACTTGGCGAGACAAGCCTCGTAAGTCTCGTGAGGAAGTAGTGAATAACTATGAATAAAACAATTCTCGGCAGTGCAAAGAATTCTCCGTGATTACTAACCTTGAAGTCAACTTAATATTTATAATTTAATATTAATTAGGTAATAATAGTTTGCAAAGTTTACTCTCCAAACGAAGATTAAAATTATTGCCTGATGAGATCAATCCTGTTACAATGAGTGTGACTTCAAGAACTGCGTCAGAAGGTACTTAAATAATGAGCTCCCTATTTGTTCAACATCGTTATTAATGTTTTCCATTACGTAGTTTTGCGACTAAATTTCGAGTTATCTTTAGTCAGTCTTCAGCTATCCAAAATGTTTCGGCACTACCCTCCATCTCCCGGTAGCTGGAGAAAAGCTGACGAGTCTAAATATGGCGGAATCGTGGTGAAGCATCCTTATCACGGGCTCTAATAAAATGGATGCAGAGCTGCGAAAGCTTTCCCTCAGGCAAAAAGAAAGAACGAAGTAAGATGATTCAATCGGGAACATGCATTATTTTAAAAAACTATTTGTATTTGAAGTATGTATTCTTAAATATAGAGAACATGATTTTTCTGGGAATAAATGTTGCACTGTTCAGATATTTCTTCTTAAAATTATGCGCGATTTGGTTGCGTGGAGACATTACGTTAATGGGAACCCGGAGGATGGCGTCACGGAACGGTGTCGCTAACAGCAATTCGACTTATTTCCTTGTGATTTTCGGGTTGTTTTTCGTAATTTGACGAAATTATCGTTTTAATGTCCTATGTAGAAGACATCGATTTAATACATCATGTTGAAATACGTGTTAAATACTGAAGCAATATCATGCGTGATGCTGAACACTTGTTTCTCAAATTTTATGCACTCTCAAAAGGCATTCATTAATTTCTGCGGTTGACGCATACACTCGTGGATTATATTCTTAAGTTCTTGAGGAATTTTTTGTCGTGTATTCTACTTAAGTATCAGAAATAATTTTTTGTGAATGTTCCCCATTGCGGAAAATAACTTCTTCAATCTAGGAGCTTTGTGAACCTTGATTTTTCTTGGGCTGCATGATTTCATACTTGATGCCGTACTTGTTAGCTACTCGCCTCCCAGTAGGGTATAGCAGCCGTCGACCAATCACGTTGGCTCTTCCAGTCGCTATGTGATCTTCCCTTGTTGAAATTATCGCCACCTATATCTCCTTGCGGCTATTTTATTCTGGCAGTGGAATAAACAATATATGAAAATGTCTGAGCAGTTGTTTTGGTCGCTTTTCAAATAGAGTGGTTAAGAATGCCACAGGATTAGAATGAAAAAGAATGAAGTAATAGCTTCCTTGCCAGGACAAGTTCAACGATCGTGTGATACCTCGTATGTTAATTTAATCAAAATGATCTAGTCATGTGTTGACTCATATATAGCCAGGATTTTGTTTGCGGGGAGTTTGAAAAGTTATGAAAATTAGGTACAAAATTTGGTGTTTAGTCAATTAAGAGTGCAATTGCGGCTGTAGTGTGACTGCCGTTTTTGAAGATTTTTGCTATGCAAATTTTGTAAAGAATACATTACCCACGGTTTTTTGTTTGTAAATTACAAATACATTATTTTAGAAAGTTGTTCAGTATAAAGAATAAATTACATCAACAGTGTTTGTTAAAGAATAACTTTTTCCGTTAGTGCCCGTCATGTAAATAAATTTAAAATTTCGGGAGGAGGTTCGGACCTCATACCAATCGAGATCTCGTCATTGTCGAGGTTGCGCATTGTTATTTATTTTCAAACTATGTGGCCAGCACAATCACTAACTATTCTTTATCTAATAATTATTCA
This sequence comes from Pyrrhosoma nymphula, assembly GCA_963573305.1. NCBI lineage: Eukaryota > Metazoa > Arthropoda > Insecta > Odonata > Coenagrionidae > Pyrrhosoma > Pyrrhosoma nymphula. Next base: position 22,408,601 of record OY754338.1, on the reverse strand, counting down.
ATTCATTGATGTACTTCTGATCACACTGATTGAGATAACTGGAAAACCCCGAAACCATATTCATGCTGAAGAAAAGAAGAAAGATCTAAGAAACTACATATATATTGAAGAAATAATTGTTGCTGGGGATAAAGTGTTTGTGCTTTCTCAATCTATTAAGTCACGAATTTGACTCGGATAATCTTCTGCCCATTTTCGCCATCGTAACATACCTTCCGCCCTGATTATTCAAAGTATGCTGGGAATGGCTTAGCCTCAAAGGCGAGAGTGAAATGAAAAAACCTCAGTTTTTTATTGTTTTTAAATTATTACATTTATACTATTAAGTTCAATGGCGGTAAAAGTTTGGCACAAATCCGGTTCTTATTTTGAGTTATTAGCAAACTATTGCGCTAATTAATGGAAAAATATGTTCTACTTAGCTTTAGCAGGGCTTGGGTATGGTGTCTAGGAAGGAAATATCTTTTATGCGGCATTGTTAACATAATGAAACTTCTCATTTATTTATCCTGGGAACCCTCTTCATGACATGTATTATGACTGTTAAATACTATATTGAATCATCATTCTCAACCTAAATATAAGTTCTAATTTACTCTAGCTTTAATCGTCTTTTTCAGTTCGTAGAGCTAAGTTCTATAATGCTCAACGTCTAACATTTGCATCTGAAGATTAAGGTCCAGTGAAGTGATGGTGCACTACGATGTCTCATTTCAAGAAAGAAACGACTGTGACGGTAAAATTGAAAGTCGCTGCAGATATACGAGGTTATTCGCTCATTTGGCAACTGCGCCACATAATTTGTTGAAAATCGCATGTTTGTTTCTATGGCACATGAAAGTAAAACATAAATTACGAGCGCAGAAAACAATCGCGCCCGAAGAAATTCGGATCCGCTATAAGAGATGACTCCGTGAACTTCAACAGTGTACGCCCAGAAGAGCAGATCAATTGTTGCTTAAGTTGTTTTTTTTTTAAAGTTCTTCGGCGAAAGAGACGATATAGCGTCTTCCCTAGAGGAGTCGTGGATTTCCATGCAAGTCGAAGCGTGTGACCCATCCATTTATTAGCGGGAGTAGTGGAAGGCGGCCGTTTAAACGGAGACAACTGGGTTGCTGTTTACGCTTCCTCTCATCGCCCCCCCCCCTCTTCCCCCGCCCCCCTAACCTCCACCTCCCGCCCTGCGCTCTCCACTTCAGACCGCTTCCATCCAGCCCTCCGCGCCCTACCCCTCCCACTTTGCACCTGTCGCCCCTCCCCTCCTCCAAACCACACTCCACGGCCTCTCTCCACGAATTCACACAATTTTCCCTCCTCGGCCCCGGTGGAGGGGGTGGATTCCCTTTCTCGGAGACGGTACAGTCTTCTTGTGTGTGGGGGCACCGCGTGTCCCTCGGCTTTCTCCAAACCGACGACGCGAATATGTTTGGACACGCGATTACGGCGTGCGCGTGTCCGAGGAATTATTTCATCTCCCTTGCGCGATTGTCGCCTCTTGCTCCCACTGCCTTCCGCCTTTGATTTTTTCCCCGTTCCACATCCCCTCGTGTTTTCGCTCGGAGACGTTCATGTCTCGTGCGAACCATGATTTTACCTCGAGACGCACCTTGTTTTTCCAGTTGCACTTCCTCCGGATCCACTTAAGTAGATCGGGAAAATTTCAATATGACAGTGTGGGCTCGTTCACTTTTTATAAACACCTCTTAAGAGCATGAAATACTAACGCGCCTCTATTATTTGTGTGATCCCATAGTTTAAGTAGAAGCTTGCTTAGTTATGCTATCGTACGTATACCATAAAAGTTAAATGACGTTGGTTCGCGTGGATTGGAGTACCTTTAAAAATAGTGCATCATTATGTTATCTTGAAAGTTACCTTCATGAAGAAAGGAAAGATGGAATGCTACTAGGTATTTTCTGTAGGATTACTTGATTTACGAAAACTCAGGGTCCGTTAGTCTTTAATTAGGAGTGCATTCGCGAGCATCACGGTTCTAAAGTACATATATGGTGTTTCTATTTAACCATTCATATCGTATAATAATGATTATGCTTTTTTGAGGTAGGTGGTGAAGTTGGTTGAACGTTTGGATTTTTTCCGCGTTAGCATCTTACGATGGGTGAGTTGTATATTTTTTTGTCTACGACTTGATACCGCTAACCCTATTCAGTGTTAAATATTTCTATTAGTATTTTTCACCTTATATAGGGAATATAAATATTTAATGCTTCGGAGGATGTTGCGTGAATCCGGTGTAGAAGTTTTACTTCGCGGCGTGGTCCATGATTCGCTGGTGAATAGTAGCCGCCGACCTAAAAAAACATGGAAAACCTGTTTTTTTTACTGTTACAGCAGACCATTCCGTGGTTTTACCACGGAATGGTCTGCTGTGTACTCAATTCATAGGACCACTGCTAAAGTAAGTTGGAACAAATGATCGCTTAAGTCCCTTAATATTACTTTTCCTAATCGTTTATTTTTCGTTTGTTTAATTAGCTAGAATGTTCCAAAAGGTAGTCGAAAGTTTGAGAACGGTATTTACGAACGAAGCTCGAAGGTCGTTACATCACTTGTCATAGAATTTATTTCAGCCAAAGTGTTAGTTCTGATGGAGGAGGATAAGCAAGTATTGGCTTTCATGTGAAGAACTCATTTAAAATCTCAGTATGCTAACATGAATGTCGAAGTACTTCCAATTAGTTAAGTCTAAACGAAGGGAAAATAAACGAGTCGTATTACCGTCTCACTTATTACGTAAATAATTGAAATATGAACTAGACTTAGATTTTGTTGTCCCATTAAAAATGTAGAGTCGTTGAATCAACAATAATTACGCTCCAGGGAAAATGTTGCTTTTAATAGCTACGGTAAACAGCGCGGTCGAAGGACTCCGCGTCGTATGTTGCTCAAAGAATGTTGACTGTAATCATTTCGGAAATCGAAGCGGGATGTTATCCCAAGTGGGGAATTGGACAAGTTGGAAACGCCTTGTCGGTGCCAGTCGTTCTAATGGGAAGACGTAAGTTCTCTCGAGAGGTATGGAATGAAAAAAAACAACATCGATATTGAGGGATAATGTTTAACTAGATTTTCGGGTTCCCGTCAGGTCATGATTTGATCTCGTCGCTAATCAGTTGATCAAACGCCCACCTGTATATTGCGCATTGTTAATTTCTCAGATCTAAGACTTCTTCCTCAACCCGGGTTTCGAAACCCGGGTTGAATTAAAATATTTATCTGTGGAAAATTGCTACTTCTAAGTTCTTATTTTCTTCAGTGAAGCCTGAATCAGAATCCACGAATGAAAATCCTAATATATAATCAAACGTTGTAGTAGGTAGGTGGTAATAAGCTTTAAAACGTGTGCGAATACTGGTAGGTATATTTATTTTTTGGGGGTACTTGCAGCATTTATAAGATATTTTGTCGAGGGAAACTATGCCGTTATATTGGGGTGTACTTCTCCTTCATCAGATTAGCGCGTTGGCTACAGAAATGCCTTCATCCACGTGGGATCCGGGTTCGGATTCCGGGAATGGTAGATATTTTTCTCATTTATTTCCGCCAATATTTAGGTGCCTTTAAGAGAGAACTAATGTTCAGCGAATTGTCTGTTATGTGAGGCGTCAATCTCCTTCTAGTAAGTGCCTGTAATGCCGAATCTAGATTTCTCTGCTCCCTCTGCATATCTACCTGCGCATCCTCTCGTGGAATAAACTTAAGGTACATTACGAATGATTAGTATGCCATTCTATTAAGGTACATTAAGAATGATTTTTATGCCATTCTCGTGAAAGTTGAGAATTTTATCTTGTCAAATAAAGAAATGTGCTATTCTCGTAGTGCGTGCTCGTGTTTTGAGGGTTGTGGGTTAAAACCCAGCTGTTGCCTCAGGCGACGGAATTCCCAACACCTATCGCCATCCCCTTGTCGATTGAATATTGTTCGTATTGTTCGCATCGGGTGTTATCCCTCCAGAAGTGCTGCGTAGAGAGCAGAAGAAATTGGGTGAGGAGTGATTGTATCGTGCAAGATGGTGGACTAGACGTTCCTGTAATGGATGAGCTGTGTGGAATAAGTGTGCCGCGTGGATTAATTAATGCCGAGAGGAAGGAAGTGGGTTGGGGCCATGGCGCTAGGCAAGGTGTGTAATTGAAAGGGGAATTGTCTGGGAGGGAGTGGTTGACCGAGAAAATTACTAGAAAATGTAGCCATAGTCCCTCAAGGTTTTTGATATTGTTACGAGTCTGGAACAGGAGACCGTACTCGAAGCGGATATGCATGGTGGTGTGGAAGAAATTGTTAAAACTATTATTTTACATGCCCTGTAATTTAAAAGGCGGATTTTTCACTTTGCCTGTCTCGAAAATTAACGACGTGTAGGATATTAATGCTCTTTATAATTGATATCTTAGGTTCCTTACCAATGTACTCTTTTACCGGTGGAATTAAATCTTAAGATATCCTCATTATCTGTGAAACGTCGCTTTGTGTGGTAGTAATTTTGGCCATAAAGCTCGACTCCGAGATTTGTAGTAGCCGCTCTAGATAAGAAGTTGTGATATCCTATCTGCCCGCACTTTTATTATTAGATATCAAATCCTCTATTTCATGCATTTTTACTCGCTCGGTTTTCTGTAATTATCATTTTTACATTTAAAGTGGGCCATAACCCCTCTCTCTATGTGTCGATACTTTATTATTTCCTTATTCGCATACAATCTAAGTGATATGGAAGAAAAGTGTGACTAAGCAAGTGTCAAGAAGAAAATACGTTGTAGCAAGTCCATCAAATGAAAATTAAATTCCATGACCTTGATGGTATTCCATGACATGACAATTATTTCTTGACCATCGCATTTTTAATATTTAGTGTTATCGCTTTCCCCGTACGTGTCGTCATATGAGTCCTTTGTGTTTCACGTCCACCAATCGGAATGCGTAACATACTCCATTCCCGTAACATCATCAGAATATAGCTTTGCTAATTTTAACCCATTATAATTTTTTACTGCGACATTTAGAAGCATAATTTATGCAGATTTACAAATATTGGTCGGCATCGTCCCTAGCGTCATTTTCAGTTCCTTTCTTACCATAAGTAGCCGACTGTCACACGTGCGACTACCTTAATGCTAATGGTATTTGGATTCTGGGCTTGTAAATATCCTTGGCAGCTCATTCATAGCTCGCCCCTAATATTTACTTAATTACTGTTTCGTAGATTTTTAATAGGCTAGTTAAAAGTAACATTCTATGTCAATCAGTAGGTTTTTTTTTGGTTGATGTGATCAAGGTAACGTGTGATGGATTAACTCCTTCAAAAGAACCTTACGTCACACGCGTTCTTTTTTGAAATCTTTCTCGTGCGATACGCAAATGTCTTATCGGACCCATAGCCCTTTGATTTCCCCGCCCTTATCGGTTTATCTTCAAGTATCTCCATTTATATCCTCTTAGATGAGGGTAGTGCTTTTAAAGTTGCCGTAAGTGTCCATGAAAAGCAGTTTAAGTGGAGCTATGATGGCATAAATATCGTCCGAGTTTTGATGTTTGCCAATGAACGAACTGAGTTTTATGATAAATGCCTAGCATAAGATATAATACATAGAGACTCATGCCTCATAGGATTGTACATATTCTTCGAGTTTGTTTCTGAGCGAAAGGGTCTATATGGCTGTAGTAATGGAAATCAGCCCAATCTTTGGTTATCGAATCTGAAAGCGGGGGTAAACAGCGATCTGGAATTAATTTTCCCGTTTAAAATGTTTTTTTTGGACGGCTATTTCATCTTACGGTCCCAATCAAAAGCTATCGATTACTGATCGAAGGTCAGCCAGCGATGAATCGCAGTGCGATGGTTGAAATGGGGAATAAGTTGGAATGGGTTTTATTCGCTTCCTTCATGTAACAGTGACCTTTGTTTTTACGTCACCTCTTGTTTTTCTTTATATATTCGTCTTGAGTTGCGTACCCAGGTGTGGAGTAGCAGCTTTTGGCTAGCCTTCACATTTGTAATCATGTCTTCATAGTTTTTTTCTCCTTATAATATGGGAGTTCTCTACCTGTCTTAAACCTTCAATTCTTAATGATAATTCTTGCGATTATAAAGTACTACGGTATTTTGGAAATATGGTGTGTTGGAAATCTTCCATTTAATTATGTTAGTGTTTCTAAACTATCTTTCTCCGCCTCCACCTTTTCTGGTGCTATTCAGGCATGTATTGCTACTTTTGTGTGCTTTACTTCATTTTTGTTTACTTCGTATTTATTTCGCCCCCATTGGATTAGGTTTTCCATAAGCATTACATTCTAATGGAAATACGTGTATCGCCGATTTGTAACCTGCTGTGGTTCAATTCCGGTGTGTCCCGCCCTTCCGTCTGCGTAATCAAGGTGGCGGCGCGTGCAAATGTTTTGGCACTTCATGGCGTCTGCTGTACTTTTTTCTGAACGAAACGAAATTTCTACCAATTGCAGTGCCATTCGAAACTAGATTTTACCGATTGCGAAAAAGATCCCGACCCCTCCAGAAGAGACTCCAGTTCATTTGCTGTTAATATTTTATTCGGTTCATTCTATTTCGCGGTGTGGTCTGTTATTCTTTTCATTGACGTATTTATTTTGCGTTTCGAGAAGTAACTGTTGCGCTGTTTACGAAATGAGCGATTAGGGTGTTCGGTAAAGATTGATTAATCTCGGTCAAAGTAGTTCAGTTATTCCATTCCGCCGTATATGACACAAGGACCATTATTTTAAAACTTTCTGTGCGTAAACTTACTCGTTTATTGTTCACTATTTTTAGTCTTGCCTTTTCTACTTCATTTAATGGTTTGTAGATGAAAGAGTCTTGAAATGAATCAACAGTCACGTGTTCCCTGTCGGTTGGTTGGTTGCGTAAATGTCATGTTTGAAGCTTTATTATGGAATCACGGTTGATGCAAGAGACCAGATAGTATAGTTAAAATTAAAATGTCCCCTAAATTTCCATTTTCTTTGTATTTGTTATCAGTACAAAGTATCTCAGTTACTTTATCCGGAGTAACATTTATTTTTTAGTGTTATGTAAATTGCTGTCTTTAAAATCACTGATAGTTGACTCATTCGGATGCCGCCCATTTGCTGGACCAATTTCAAATTTAACAAGCTCTTTCGGGTTACGTAATTGGTGCATAAGAAAGAACTGAAGTTTGAGCAGAGCACCTCTCGGAGTGTGGAATGTTCTTGTCAAAATATTTCGAATTAAATTCATTTCAAGCCCTTTCACTTAATTTGGTTTGGAGTGGTTATTCAGCCAGTCGTTGGAATCATAGACACAATCTTTGCCCGTCGCAGCCGAGCGAGTAGGCGTGTCTGATGTTCTCTGCGCGGCCAGCGTCTTGTTTCATCGTGATGAAGGGGTGCGGAAGATCAGTTGGCGCAATCTTACGAAAGCGCGGGCGGAGGTATCGATTTATTCTTCGGTTCGACCGCAGAACCTCGCGTGAAGAGGATGGATGTGGGCTGGCTGTGCCGCACTCGGGCCGCGCCGTCGGCACCCCTGCGAGAACGGCCGCAACCGAAGGGAGGGTGGGTGCGATGTCATTCCTCGTCTCCCCGTCTTCGTCGTCGAAGAGTGCTACCGATCCCACTCAATGAACAAGAGGGCCCACCGTCAATTTTCAGTAGTCATCTGCCCGAAGATCAGTTTGCTGCATCACTCCACTCTCCTCCCTGCTAACAGCTTTACTCCATCATAAGTTTTCATTTTAAAATTCCCCGTAGTTTGCTTCATGTATTCCATCCTTAATCTTCCATGATTGTTCATTTTAATTATCCCATTAAAGTCTCCTTCCAGCTGTATTTTCTAGAGGCTGTCGCAAAATGTGCCCACTAAGTGTGTCTCTCCTACTTTGGAGGATTTTCATTTAACATATTTCCCCATCAACTCAAGTGTAGACCGTTTATGACAAGATGTCATTAGGGCGTCTATAGCTGTAGTAGTATATCTATTCCTCACCTTACCTTGGATCGACTGCGTAGGATGAGCATGCCGAAAGAAAAATCACGGGGTAAGGTCACTTAAGGATTGCGAATGCTCTTCCAAGTGTTATCAAAAAGAGCAATGTGGACATGGGTTTGGGGAATATACAGCCATAGATTTTGGTCAGTATTTCCTAAACTCTAATCCCAGAATGGCACTTTTGTTTTCCCAACACTGATGTACATTTATATAAATAGAATATATTGCTATATAATATCTATAGGAATAAAATATTAAAAAATTGAAAAACACGACTGCAAAAAATAACACTAAAATATATAAACAAGATTGGTTTTCGATTCGTTGAATAAATATTCATTTATATCTGTTAAATAGGTGTTAGTGGTAATCTGCAACCGCATCTGTCACCTGGTATGCCTTTTATCGATTGGGAAATTTTGACCCCCGGTTAAAATTTTCAATGTAGTCGGGGGCTGTTTAGACAGTGTAGCATAACAAATATATGTATACTGACAGCTCCCGACTGCATTGAAAATTTTAATAGATGGTAAAAATTTCCCAATTGATAAAAGGCATGGCAGGTGACAGATGTGGTTGAAGAATACCACCAACACCTATTCGTAATAAAATATTATTAACAGATATTAATTAATACTTATTCAACGAAGCGAAAACCAATCTTGTTTTTATCTTTTTAGTGCTCTTTTTTGCAGTCGTGTTTTTCAATTTTTTAATATTTTTTATCAAAGATTATGTAGCCTATGACACTTCCAGTTACTTAGCGGTTTAAATAAGGGTTTGTGCATCAAAATCGGCACAGTCGTTAAGATGCTACGGTAGAACAAACGTACACACATAAATACATTCATAGCCAGCCGCTGAAAACATTACACCCCGTTTTTTGGGCAGTCGTGTAATTAAGTGTTGTTTTATTTTCAAATATGAAGCAGTTCCATAAAGTTGAATGGGATACAATTAACTACAGAATATATTCCTTAGCAGTTGTTCATATGAATAAGATAAATAGAGTGGATGATCATCCTCTATGCATAGACGAGGATGCTGTGCTGCGTTGCGCTGGTAAAATGCCTTATCACTGAAAAATGAATAAGTAACTTGGTTTCCTTCCACAGATTTATTTTCTTTGTACAGCATGTTTTGACACAGCGGTGTCATCATCAGGTACATCACCGCTGTGACACCGCTCTGTCGAAAAATGTGCCAAGAAAATAAATCTGTGGAAGGAAACAAAGTTACTTTTTCAGTTGTGAAATTCAACTTCCACATAGTTGAGCTTGAAACCATGGAACGCCTTATCACTGGTTTGGTATTGAATTCCATTGAAAATCTTGATTTAGTATCACATTAATACGCTAGAGCCTCTTTATAAAGTGATGGACTTAATTCACCGCTTAAAACGAATTTACTTTAGTCTGCTAAGCTCAACCTGGTTCTAAAACAAAGTAAGAAAAATAAGCAGGGAGGACAGCCTAGTAGGCAAAGAAACATCTCCAAATACCCTATAGCAATTGAAGAATGATGTTTTAGGTGTTCGTAGTATTTTTCTGCATTTGTCTGTCTCGTACTGACAAATTTATGCTTAGTGGAGGCTTAATCGGAGATTCTCCCAAGCATGGGACTGTCATTCCGCGCTTTATGAGTGATTTTTGAAGGATTTGACTGTAAAATCTAGCAGCACTAGCAATAATCTCGCTCGCTGGTGAAAATGAAAACGATGTGGTACGACTAACAAAGTGTGGAATATAATAGCTTTCCATGATTATGCCACCGAACTTTGGTTCTGGTTATAATAAAATCCTCAATAGGTGAAAGTGGACTCCGTAGCATGATGGCTATTTTTTGCAAGAATGATATTGCATTTATTTGTCGTTGATTAAAAATCCTAAAACTATGGCTATTTTTCATCATGCCGTTGAGTGATCAATATAGTATATTCTTTGAAGGTAATAGCGTCTAGACTCCATACAAACATCATTTCAAAATTTTGAGTCTATAATCGGAGGCTTGGCATATTTGTTCGCTGAACTTTTTTTTCTAAATATTTAAGAGGCGAAAGTACTCGCTTTTCGACGTACACCTAGTAACTGCTACATCCGGTGAGCTGAGTCTGGTGATGTTTAAATCTTGCACGTACCGTGAACTATCCATACATCGCTTAAAATGAAATTTTTAATGAGATTTTTTGCCCATAGGATAGTCGATAACATGTTCTTTTTAATTTAGATTTTCAAATTTTTTTTTTAGCGAAGACTCATGGATAGGTATTGACGAGAGTAGGTATGCACATTGAACAGCAAGTAGTTTGGAAACGCATTGTCAGTTGTTGCATAAAAGACTAATTGGTTCGTATCAATGAGTCATTTTAAACCTTATCTTTTAAGAATCGAACTCTCGGTTTTGTGATAAGTATGCGGAAATATAACATGTATTTATTTAATGAAAAGGAAAGAGTGGAAAAAAGATTTGCAAAACATATTCCAGGTACGTCATTCCGATCTACTTGTTATATGAAGTAGTGATGGGGCTATCTGCTTTAAATCACCTAATCGTTGGATGCAGGAACTTCTATCATTACATTTTCAAGCGTATGGTGTTTCAATCCTGAATGGAATAACTGAAAATCTTACCATATACCCGGACTAACAAGTAAAGAATGCTAAAGTCATAATTTAAAAATACAGTAAAACACTTACCTATAAACGGGGACTTCTGACGTACGCACACCTTACACATACGGGCACTCCAACTTACGGACACCTTTAGGAAATATTTATTTCCAAAACGGGCATATTTTGGTGCATTTCTTTAAATCTAAATAACTCTTTCGTGATTTGTATAGTACCTTAAAATTCCATTAAAATTTCGTGACAATTTTTAATTGCCATATCTATTTTCAATGATTATTCCTTGAAAAAACCTTTTGGGTAGTCGTAAATGCTTTTCAGATTTTGATACGTCATCTTCATAAATGAGACTGAATATATGTATCATTGTGCATTTTCAACTTTAACATAAGGACACCTCTAACATGAGTACATATTCTTATGGACCACTGCTGTCTGTAAATAGAGGTTTGACTGTAATATGTTAAATCCGCAGTGGCCGTCTCGTGATTGTACTCAGCTAAGAACGTTGTGGAGTTACCATAAATTTTTCCGTATGAGTAATTATCTTAATTAAGTACAGCTCGATTTATTGATGCTGAATGTGCAACTGTTAAATATTTCTGCAATTGTGTAATGTAAGGACTATTTCGGTCAGTTATATTGTTTACCTTGGTATACCTTTAAATTGAGGAATTTTTAACACAAAAGAAATAACTGTCTTACTTAGTAGACTCAACTTATTGTTAGTGGTATTTATCCATCAAGGACGGATGATGACAATAACTATGTAAAGTCCATTAAAGATAAATTTAGAAGTCATGACTTAAGATGTTGACACATTTCTAATCTTATGATTACATTATTATTAATTGTCTGTTGTTATTTTTCTTACTTGATAAATTAATGAGTGAGAGAGCTATTATTTTTGCATGTTTAATTAAGAACAACTAATGGAATGTGCATAAATGATCCACCACAGCTTAAGAAGATCTTTTCCATTTCATTCCGGGAATAGTCCCTGGAAACGTTGTGGCCACAGGGACAGAGATGAAAGAGAAATTAAATGTTTGTGGCTCTTCAGAATAACCCTTCATAAAGATTAGGAAAAGAAAGTTCATGAACGAAAGAAATAGGGAATACTCAATATTTTTAAATCAATCTGACCAGAAAACATTTATATTTGAATCGTAAAAATGCTTGAAATGTCAAATGATACCTCAATGCCATGTCCTAATAAGATCGTTTCATTATCATCAAGTATGTACCCAAAGGTTGCTTGCAACCTTTGGGCACATACTTGCAAGTACTTTCCCCAACTCGGTGTGTGCTTGGAGAAAGTAATTTAATCAAAAGCCGTGGTCATGCCTTTTTTTTTCGCTTTACGTAATGTAGTTTGAGCGAGATATTTCTTTATCCATTCGAGACAATATTCGAATATTATTTTAAAAGTCAAGCAGTCGTAAGACGCATGAAGTAAATGTAGTAATATTAATGATTCAAAAGCTTTGTTAGCATGACCGAACATGTCAGTAACTAACTAAATATACACATTTGAGGCTTTAATGTCACCTATTTGTTTCAAGCTGTGCATTGAAGTACAACCTAAGGTTATGTTTGTGATTAATTATGAATATTGCGGTGAGTGATAAAAATGAAATAAAAATAATTGAGAAAACACATTAAAAACACGATGCTTGCGGCAAAACTTACTCATTTAAAATAATGTATCCATGGGAGCGAATCCGTATCAAATCCCGTGGAAATCTGCGTCAATGTTTTGGCAAACACCTCGAAAGGTAGTGCCGTAGCTAATATTTTTTACCTTAGCAGATGATGGTGTATGCATAGGAAAACCAGTGCGGAAAATACGGAATGAAGGTCAATCAAAAGAAAACCAAAGTAATGAGGTTTTGCAGGTCAAAAGAAAGTGAGGCTGGCCACAAAAGTAGGAGGGTACAAAGTGGAGTATGTGGATCATTTCAATTACTTGGATAGTACGTTAGAAGAACATGGGAATTCTAGTAATATTCGAAGGAGAATAGCGTTTGCAAAGGAGGCATTCAAAAGTTGGAGAACATTGATGGCGGGACCTTGTGTAAGAATGTAAAGAAGAGAATGGCCTAGAGAGTAATATGGAATGTAGCCTTTTATGGTGCAGAAACGTGGATGGATAGCATGGACCATAGGATGCGAGTAGCCTGCAGACATTAGAGGTGGGCGAGGGGGAGAGTGGAGAAGGTACGTTGCACAGAAAGGAAGATGAACGAGGAAGCGCTCGGCTCAGTGAGTAAGGAGAGGAAAATTCCTGAGGAAATTAAAAACTCAGTAGGTGGTAGAAACAGGTAATGAGGGGTAAAGGGATGCTGAAGACTGTGATAGAGAGGAGTGTGTTGGGGAGGAAAGATGGATGGGATGAAGAGAGGGAGGACTTATACCGAATGTGTGGAGACAAGGACCTTCAGCCGTATAGAACTCCTACTTCCATTTTTACCAATCTTTAGCGGGCAGTCACCTCTAATGACAATTATTAGAAATATGAGATCTATTTGTTGACAATGAGGCCAAATTCGTTGAATGCTATGCGCAATAATATCTTGCAAAGTCATTTTAGGATGGCATGAAGTGTTTCCCGGCTTGTGCTCTCGACCGGGTCACGGGAAGAGGCCGCGAGCCGCTCCGACCCGTCCCGATGGCCGCAGTGATCACCGTCGCCCGCTCGCGACCCACACACCAACGACCTTAGCAGCGCCATCGCCAACTGCGCGCGGACACCCGTGGAAGCTCCGCGTCCCGGGGGAGGGGAGGGTAACTCCCGTCCTCCCTCCCGCCCCCTTCCTTCGGTTTCTGAACTTGCGTCACACGGCGAGGGGGAGAGAGAGCAGACGATGGAGGAGGGGGGAAGGAGGTGGCTCCCTCCCCTCTTCCGCCTCACCTCCCTCGCATCACCGCCCCCCCCCCACCCCTCCGGCCCAGCCCGCCCCCATCTTTCCCCCACACCGCCAATCGTCGGTGGCTCCTGCTCACATTCCTCGCTTCCTATTAGCGAGTGAGGTGTCCATCTTGAGCCTCCCTCGCCTTATTATGCCCCAGAGGACTCCTTGGCTTTCTCCCCCGCCCGCAGGCACTCGCTGCACCCCGCGGGCCGTGTCCCCCGCTCCGCAAAACTATCATTGGACACCTTCCCACCCCACCTTCCACGGCGCATCGATGCACTCTCACGAGTTGCGCTCTCGTATGCCGCCCCACCGCTCGGGGGTTAAGTGCGCTGCTCTCGAGAGTAATCGCCGCCCATGTCGGGCTCCCGTCTTCTCTTCCGCCGCCGACAACGATTCCCTATCCCGTGCTCCGTGCCCTACAGCCCTCCGTGTGTTATCCTATGTCTGGAAAGTTGAATCACTTCTCCCGCTGGTGAGGGGGTTCGGGTGCGGTCGTCAACGCGTTCGTTTGTCTCAGCTATCTAAGAACCCTATTTTAGTAGCGAAAAATAGTTTTGTTGCCTATTCATAAAGATTGCATTAGAGGCGCTCTTAAAATTAAGGTAAACTCTTTAACTTTTAATAAGTTTAAGAATTTTCTTAGCTGAATTGCCACAATCCGATAGTGATGTAGAAGGGGATTTGAGAGGGCAGTTCAACCTCTTGTAAATCGTTATATCACTCTTGAAAAGGAAATTAAATGATTCGTTGGTAAGTTAACTAGCGTATTTATTCAGTCTGTGGTCTTCACATTATTTACTTGTCGCTATGAGTGAGTCGCTAAGAGCCTCGCATTCAGCAACTCCACTCACTTCACTTTTTTCGATTTGGTTCTAGAAAAAAATCTTTATCATGATATTAATATAATTAAATAGCATGTCGTCGAAAATGAAAGGCTTACAATTAGTAGAATTAAGTGGGTAACAGGAAACATAGGATTTTGGCGCTTTGAAGTAGTCTCCACGTTCCACCCCAAGTAAGGATCGGGATTCCAGTGAAAAATCTCCGTTGTATTCGAACCCGGGCCCCGCAGTAAACGAATCCAGTACTCTACCAACACACCAACCCTATCCTCGGTTTGCTTTAATCTCACCTATCATTCCACATATAGGTTGATTTTTTGTTGAATCAATTATGAAAATTTAACTGAAATGTACAGTGGATAGATCTTAGCTTAGTAGATAGATAGCCCTGGCCAATTTTTTAGGGAAACTCATCGCTCAAATGGGAATCATAGGAGTATTATAACATTTCTTGATTTATATTGTGGTTTTGAGTATGGCGACTGAGTATGTATCTTGCTTGTTGAGCATTAAAAAAGATTCCCTCTGCATTATTGCTCAATAAAAATGCCGTCGGGAGGCTATTTGAGCCGGAAAATATTGCTTTTGGGCAATTGGATTATTTGGTGAAGATGTTATTTTTTACTTAACCGGTTTTCTGCCAAACGAAATAAAATAAAAAAACCGAGTGAGGAATTTCTTAACATTTAGGATTTTATCTTGCATTTAGCTGGCATAAGTAATTTAGATAATTGACCGCAACGAACGATGAACGTGGGTAAACCTATGAGTATACGATTAATAACTTCTGGAAGAGAATTACGTTCCATTTACAATGGCAAATTTGACAAGGTGTAAAGAGTTTGATTTGCCTGGTAAAAAAACGGATTTCTCTCCAGCTGTGTTAATCTGGGACCCCGGGATTCCTTCCAAATTCCCCGTTGGAAGCATGTGGTGTAATTATAGGTTGGGGAAATAAACATTGGGCATTACATGAATTCTAAACTGACTAGAATCTACTTCATCGTCCGAAGTGTGACATTTGGTAGAAGTCCAGAGCCAGGAATCATGTTTTCATTTCTTTGGTGGGCGAAGTCTTTCATTCAGGGAGTGCTTAAACTTAAACTGTTCCCACCTGAGGATATTGGGATATGTGCTAAAATAATACGGTAAACGCAGCCGATCTCGGAGTGCCTTACATTCCGGGATCGGCTGCGTCTTTCTTTCGTTCGTGTTTTCGGACGGTAATATTTTGGTGTTTCAGCCGGTAATATTTTGGAACACCAAGTTGGCTCTCTGTGCGAGGATTATTGGAATTTACGATAATCGAATGGTGGAGAAAAATGCTTTCCAGCCACCGCCGGGGTCAAGTTGAGCATCCGCTAATGGATGAGCGCTCTTTCGTCGGATCGATTATGAGCCCATTAAATAATCGAATGGCGCTCGATAGTCGTCTGAGCTGAAGACCCCCTTCTGTGCGAGAATCCGGTAAGTATTCGCGTCGTTAAAATGTACGGAAAGAGGCGTGGCGGCGGAAAGTGGCCGGGCTCCCCGCGTCTCGAAGGACGCTTCTGCCTATTCGAAATTGATGGCCGACGAAATTCCTCCACCAACTCACACCGTCACGGCTTCTTAAATCTTTGACGCCTGTTTGTCGCATCATGCGTGTCTAATTTACATAAACCTTAAGAGTTTGTTAATGCTTAAGAGTACGTCAAGCAGTTCATCCTTAATCACTATTCACGGTGGAACATGGTAAAGCTTAAGAATCAAATATATTTTTATTGATATGCTTTGTTTATGTTTCTAGATGACTGCAAAATCTTCACAACGCGACCATCGTTTGAATGAAACCACAAAAAAAGAAACAGAAATTTCTTAGAACAAAATTTGAATTAGGCTTAAATGCAAGTGCGGTCGATTCTCGAAGTTTTTGGCCAACATCTCCAGTTATAAATATAGTAGTCTTGTATCCATTCAAAAAAAAGCAATCTGTTTAAGCAAACTTTTACTTTTGAAATGCAGTAAGAAAATACAGTGTTGATGCAGATGCAATTAAGTCCATAGTTAACAGTTGATGAATAAGATTGAATTAATTGGTATACTATATCAGTGAACATTACATACACAGATCCTTGTCAAGTATTGTGAAGACTTCAATATGGACGGAGCAAGCCGCGAAGCTTCTGCATAGTTCTCCACGACATGGGATATTCTTTTAAATGAAGTCCGCGAATTGTATTTTTTGTGGGTCGTGAAAAATTCAAATTGTCAGGTCAAGTGGTTAGTGTGTTGGTCGCCATTTTAAGCAAATTTCGTTCTTTTGGAATACATACAAAATTGGAAATCCTTGGAAAATAATACAATGTGATTTACCAGAGGTTTCTGTATTTCTCGATTGATGGGAAAAGAACATTAGACCGGTGGTCCAGGTATTATGGGGATGAAGGGAGGACTATAATATGATAGTACATATCAAAATCGATTATTTTTCTTATCGATGGGATCCTGAGTGGCGTTAGAAGCAACCAATGATTTTACTTAATAATTACCTTAGACTTTTAACTTCCCTAAAATTTGCTTCATGTTTTCCATCCTGGATATTCCTCGGTAGTTCTTCCAATTCATATATCTTGCATTTTATTTTGTTACTTATTGTATGAACTTTAAATTGAATGGTTAACTTGAGATTTAAGCCCTTTGCCTTTTGCCTCGTAAAATATTAAGTCTGAGAAAGATTAGAAGCGACATCTAATTTTAACTTAAAATAACAAAAATATTCAGACATTTATTTGCTGATAATATTTCGTTTTGAACTACTAAATAGTAGTCTTGAACATTTCCGAAATTTGCTGCATGTGAAATGTTTCAATTGATGTTTTGTCGTGTTGTCGTGATTAGGTTGGCAATCGCGTCTCTTTAATGGCGGCCAACACGTCGGCGCCCACGTGACCCAATTCCCTTAAATTTTTTATATTCTCCCCGGAGTTAATGTCAGTTGGTCAATGGAAACGAATATAACCATACTCGAGGTCCGGAAATAAAGGAAGCGAATGAAGAAATGACGGAATACGACGACGGTGAAGATGCATTGGATGGAGGTGAGAAACGGGCGACGCAGCGGTTGGTGGCCCTGACGGACTGCGCGCAAATTCACTCTCGCCTGCGGAAGAAATGGCGGGGGGAGAAGCCCAACCGAGCCCCTAGGGTATTAGCGAATTACGGCAACGGGGCGACATCTATCGCCCTGTCCCGCGAGGGGCGACCTTCCGTGGTCACGTATTTTCTTATTCAAGTTTCTGGCGGACGTGGGCGACATCGGTGCTTTAAAATGGGGAATTAGGAAATAAATATTTCCCGATAAACATAAGCACAAAAAATATCACATAGCACAAGGGAGATAATTCACAGTATGTGTCAGGAGCTCACCACTTTTTCTCCGTTCGCCTGTTCTTATTAAAGATTACGAAGTAAAAT
This sequence comes from Pyrrhosoma nymphula, assembly GCA_963573305.1. Taxonomy (NCBI): domain Eukaryota; kingdom Metazoa; phylum Arthropoda; class Insecta; order Odonata; family Coenagrionidae; genus Pyrrhosoma; species Pyrrhosoma nymphula. The sequence continues at coordinate 22,390,756 of OY754338.1, read as the reverse complement.
ATCTATTGAGAATCTTTTAAATGACACGAGACGGTATTCTGATTATGATAACCCGTAGTGAGTGGCCATGAGGTGCAGGTATTTGGGCTGCTACTTACAAAGGTTAAACGCGAGGTATCTAATTTACTTACATTACTCTGATTATAGTACCTACTTAAGCTCTGAACCCTTTGTTATTATAACCGCCTTAATTCCAGGCCAAAAAGCAAGCAGTACAGATAAGTGAAAGCCACTAAAACATTTCGCCATAAACGCATAGGCAAAAATTGAAGTCGGTTTACGTTCGTGAAACTTTCTTTGTCGAGTTACCTTATCACAGCTGCTTATCAAATAGAACCATTCATCGACCATATTCCTCTAAATTACCGAAATTCTGATGTGCCGATTAATGTACTCGCGCAGGGTATTCGTTCAAATTCGACGGCGGAGGAAAACATTGAACATGATGTTTAGGATACAAATAAAATCCTACCAATTTCCCTTGAGGTTAGAGGCTCTCTAACATAGGGTATTATAAACTATTCTTTTCAGTAGCCATATTTGTGCACTAAATCATAAATTTGCCGGAAGCTCCTCACCTCCGTCCACTAAACAATACAACTACCATAATGATCATAACATCCCAGTTGGATTGATTCTACTTAAAGATATTTAGTTTGGTATCTATCTGGCAAACGATTACAATCGGGTTCCCTAATTGAGTTACATTTTACAATTGATAGTTCTAACAGCGTATGGTTAAACATATCTAACCCTGATAAATTATAAAAAAAACATTTCCCGTTAGCCTCACTGATACTAAGTGGTGGACATTATTGAGAACTCTGACCCGAAACAACTAGTTGTCATTGAGTAAATTTAAATAATACTGAAGCAGCGAAAGCAATAATGATTATTCCGAATATTGGCATCTATTTGGTGGAATTAATTTTCTCATATTTGATCAATCTTCCGGTCGCATTCAGCAACTGACATATACGACTCATTACTAATACAATTTCTTTGCTAAGTTCTTACAAAAGCAAATAATAGTTTTAAATGTCTTTAAAATCATGATGTATTAACAATATTCCTCTATCCACCCATCATTACGCTGTACCTACTTAGCGCCGTGTGTGTAATGACATTTTTCGTATTTCAAAACTTAGTGAGTAGTAGTACTTCTCAAAAACATAAACTGGTCCTCCTCGAACTCCGCCACGTACGGAGAGGTTAGCGTGAAAGTTATCACGCCGAAGTTCTTAATGCAAATCTCTCATAAATCATTACTTAACTTATTTCAAAATGTTAAAAAACAGCCAGCGTCGGCGTCTACGTTTATCATTTAAAACATATAATGTGCAAAATTAACAAAAAATAAAATTTAATACGTGAATAGAAAAATAATCATTTGTAAAAAATACTAACATAAAACAACAGCATTAATCAACGAAGACAACAATACGAAAAATAGGGTTTAAAACTTAATCTTCAAATGATACAGGTTTGAAGTTTTCTTTGAAGCCTATTAAATTTCCTTGTAATGGATATTCACGTCTGATTCCAGTAAATTTCTTATTGTTGAAATGAGAGAAAAATGGACTCTCATGGATGTAAAATGTCCATTTTTTGGTAAAAACGAAACTTATTAGAAAACGGAATGAAATAGTAAGATATCACATTCCTTAAGCCGTCCAGTGATAAAAGTTTTCATAAAATATATAGAATGCAAGTAATTTAAAAACGCAGAGAAAGAAATATGTGCACCGAATCCAATGATTTTCATATTGGAGTAGAAGTTTACAGTAATGGGGTTAAATAAACTTCATAAAATTGTTTTTCGCGTTAATCCTTCCTTACTGTTTCCTACACTATGGTAGGAATGTATCGTCTAATTTTCACGTTTCTGTCATCAGTAGTTTGTGCTGTGAGTTAATGAATTAGTCAGTCGGTCGGGACATCATGCTTTAAGTATATAGATGTATCCTCGGCTCTCATATTTGAAAATGTCATCTGGCTGGTTGCGACTACGTCTGATGCAAGGCACCTGAGGAATATCCCCTGTCAATCGATCGTTTTCTGTACTCCTTCACCATTGACGATTCTTGGGAACAAAACATTTGTAACGGTGTATATATTTAATTAATTAAGGACCTGCTTGATTCTAGGACCATTTTATACGGATTAAAATAGGCTGACATTCAGTGACTGAAAAAATATTCTTAATGGAAAGATCAGTGATAATAATAATAATAATCCGAAACAATGGTAAATATGCTCGTTCTGTGCGCTAACGTTTTGTCACCTCACTTCAAGATTTCCCATTATCGGAATCTGTTTTCATTCCCCGAATTCTTGGGTTTTTCGCGGAAGTTAGCGCCGAATTACCACAGACAAGCTTTCTTAGAACTTTAAGTTTTTACTGTAATTATTTTAGATTATGCGATGGATTTAACTGTATATGTTAATGGTGGTTCTGGTATCGTTCTTCGTTGAATATACTCAAGGTTAGTAAAGGATACTTTTAACAACCTTGGAATATACTACCATGTCCATAAAATTGTAAAATAAATTTCAAACGGACAAAATGAGCCGAAAATATTAACATAGCTATGATCAAATGAAAATACTCCGTGATTTGGCATGTACGTACGTTTTTTCAATATAATTAGCTAGTTTATTTCACTCTCAGTATTGAATTCTTGCTATACCCTCGCGCGATATTATGGCGAGTTGGTGCCTGATTGCTAAATGTCATGTAAGCCCAATAAGAAGACGGTGAGCTGTCTGTGACAGACTATCTTAAGACGTCTGGTTTTATGACTGTTGATTCACACATAGTTTTCCATTTGTGATTTGTCGTGATATTTGGATTTCCTTCCCCCAGTCATCCCCATTAATAATGAAATTGAGCACTTCTCGTATTTCCCCTTACCGTAAGCTCTTAATTGACGTGAGTAATTCGCACAAGAGAACCATGTAGGTGCTAGTATTACGTCTCATTTTAACTGTTTTCACCACCACGCGGGCTGTTAAATGCCGACGTACTTGTACTTCTATAACTTTCCTACAAAAATTTATTATTAATTCCGTCTTTATTAAGGTGGATGAGCAGTATTTTGCCGTAAATGGGCGGTGTGACATTTCTGCATATTTGGATATTGGCTCTATAAATGATTACTCTTAGTACGCTCTCCCTTTAGGATTGAGTTATTAATGGTGAAGAAATATTGACGTATAAACCTGGGGCGCGATCATGGTTCTTTATTTTACGTTATCGTTATCGCTACCAAGGGATTATGCGTTATATAGCGAACCATGCGATCATGGTTCTTCAAATCTCGCGCGTTACCGCTACCATAGCGAGATTTCCAAGCGAAAATAGAATAGCTTGCGCTATGGCCGAGAACTCCGCTAAATCAGAAAGCATGGCGGAAAGCGCATTCCACTTAATAGACGAATCTTTATATTTAGAACTTATTTCGGTCTTTGGCGATGATTAATCTTTATTTTTATTAATGAAATGATTGCACGATTCTAATAAATCCCTAAAATGTATATTGGTAGCTAAAGCAAGTCTAAATGTGTTTAGTTGTCCATCAGCCGTTGTTGTGGTAAGGTTAAGTGCATTTTGTCGAGCAATGTTATGATTGATTTTGTACGCTGATAAAGTAACGTCCTGTGCATTTAAACTATTTAACCTTAAATATCATTTCCATCATATTTTAATTGGCAGATTTTTTCGCAACTGACTAAATGAAATGTAATATCCTTGAAAGTAGAATGCCTTGTAGCGTCTTTATTATGATGAGTTTTAACTTTGTTATCATCAGACTTTGGTAATGCGGTATGTGATTAGGTTAATTACTAATTGAAGGGTAGGTATCTGTGTATTCCCATAGTGTGTTTATTTATCTTTAGTAGGTATGTTGTAATTTCATGGTTAGACGAAGTCAATGTTTATAGTGAATGTTGGACCTTTGGAAGTGCCCCAAACTACTTGCAAAGTAATGTCTATTTTGCATGACGATTGTTTATGTAACTGTTGCATGCAATTTTGGTTTTTCATGGTTTAATACTGTATGTGCCTTATATGTGGTGTTCTTTACTTATGATAGCAGTTACCAAAGCGTTGTATCCTATGTAATAGGAGTTGATCAGCAAAAAATAATGTGCATTACGAACTCTTTGAGAGAATGATAGCGTTAATCTATCCTTTGCCTAATGGATTAACTTGTACATCCCTTGAATGTGTCGTTTAACGATTGAATACGTAGAGATAGTGATATTCTAGTTTTCCCTTCTATTATCACAACTATTTTGCTACTTTTTCGTTTAAAGATATCTCACCTTGCAGATAAACTTGTATGATTTGAATAATGCCGTAAGAAATGTTTAACTCTAATTTATAAGCTTATTTGATTAAAACACAATACATTTTAATTTGCAAATTTACACTTGGAAGTAAGTTCCTCGATACTCTGGAGTAGAAATTGTGTAGTTTGTGTAGAAATTATTTGCCAAAACTTTGGTAATATACAACTTGCATACGAGTCAAATTTTATCCTTGTAATTATAGTACTATTTAGCCAACACATCCTTTTTTATATTAATGATAATACTTGTAGAATGAAGTGTAGCTAAAGTGTTTATCCTTGTCACTTTTAACGTTGTTTATCTTCGCCAATCTATCACTGCAATTTGTTTATGCTTTGTTCTTACAAACTTAGTACATATAACCCTAATTCAATAGAAGCTTCACTTGTGCCAGTACTTCCAATCATATCTACTCCACGTTAGTGTGGATTCTTAGCTTACCATGCATTTCAGTATCTTCATGAACAGGGTTTATTTTGGATGAATCAAACGCAAAGCTGCTGTTGGTTTTGAGATTGTGTTAAACCAAATAAGTTTTATGAAATCTTGGATGGTAATGATTAGTGAAGGAAGGGAATGGTTGCATGTTAATTATGTAAATGATTTAAAAACAAATATATTTGCAACTTTTTCATGGAATAAGTGACTCTTTGAATTTTGGCACTAAATGTAGCATTGGACTTCTGCGCATATTTGTTGAGCAACCCATTGTTTTGCTAGCATTTTAATTAAAATGTCTTAAGAGTATGATCTTTTTGGACAATATTGTGGAGGAAAACCTCCAAAATTACAACTTGAGTATTCAAAATAAGGAGATTAAGGGATACTATGGATCATTTTGCCCTTGAGGTGGTGCAGTTTTGTCAATTTTTAGTTCTATTCAGGGTATCGAAGGAGATGGCTCAAGACCTGCGCAATACTTAAGACCTCGGCTTATAAGGGAATGGTCTCATGGTCTGAGTGTGGAATTGCATGCAATTATTATAATGTTAATGAACAATAATTATCTTAAAGTAGTTAGACAATCTCATATTTGATTTTAATTGGCATCAATATAGGTTCTATGTGCCCTCAGGGTTTTTTGCCAAATGGATTGTATCAGAGGTCTGTAGGGCAGGATTATTTAATTTCTATGAGCCAACCCACAACTTCAAAGGCTATGACTAGTGTAATGAATACAATCAATCAGCATTTGGTACAGCAATGGATCAGATTTCCCAGTACACTTGCAGACAGAAGGAAGGTACAAAGAACTTCCAGTTTATCCACCAATTCTTTCCCTGGTGCAGTGGCAGCTATTGACTGCACTTGTATTGTCATCCTTGTGCCAAGAGTTCATAAAGAAATTGATATCAAACGACATGGATGGACGATAGATGAAAATTAGGCTCATAAAGCACATATCTTATGCCTCTAATACATCCCAAATCTACTTAGCATGGTGGTGACTGAAGTAGGTGATTTAGGGTACCCAAATGAGCCATGACTTCTCATTTCCCACTGCAAGGCTCGATCAGTGGTAGAAAGGTTGTTTGGGGTGCTTAAGGTCCTATCCCGTCAGAGAGTTCTAATGAATCCCCCAACCAAGGCTTGAAAAATGGTGTTGGCTTGTGCTGTGTTGCATAACATGCGACAGTTTTACCACCTGCCTTAACTTCGTCAGAGAGATTTAATGTAATGAAACCGGAGGAGGAAGAATTACTTGAAGGTCAGCCACGTATTGCAGAGGGTTACCATGTCAGGAGATCGTTGAATGCCAATAATTTTAATTTCTAGTTAGTTGCATTATTCGTGAAATAAAGTTCAGAAAGTCTTTGAATAAAAGAAGAATTTATCAGAAATAATTTTTTTGGGATAAATCATAACGTTTTCACTGAAAATAGTATTTCAATTTCTTATTTAGTTTTAACAACATCAAGAATTTTCTGGATAATTGCATTTTAAGCTTGTTAACTCCTCACCAGCTGATGGATTCAGATAGATCCTCCCTCAACATTCTCTCATCTTTAGGTCTAGTTTCTGTAACAGATGATGATCCTTGGTTAAAGTACTGGATAGCATTTAAAATATTGCATATTATTTGTGGTCCACCTTAATTTTAGTGGGAGAATAATTTGATCTTTATTGGTATTGTTGGAAGTTTATTTATATTCATTATGCCACTCTATAACTAATCCACGCTTTGTAATTATAATGTCTTGTAACTCAATGCTTTCCTACCTACGTCTGCTTAATTGAAAAAAGTTTTTGGAATGTAGCTTGGGAAAACACTGCATGGGAGTTAGCATGTTCCACGAAAATTCATATGACTTACTCAGCTTCCTTTGGCATTTTGTCAACCAATGCCTCTGTATCTATGTATTGATTAATGTAGATAAATTTGACTAGACTTTTGCTCCTAAGTAGTTAGTAATCATATAGTTGACTCAATCTTCCACTCCTCTTCATATCAATCTAATAGAAGGTAAAATTGGTACAATTTACCCTCGATATAACGTCTACTTCTGTTGTCGGATAGGACTAAGATTTTAAGCAGGAAAACGTTATATCGGGAGTACGTTATTGCGGGTGTGCCTGTATTTGATAGGTTAACCCTCCTTATTTAAAAGCCGAAGGACTTAAAAATCTAATATATTCTTGGAAAGACTATTAGTTGCATTGATTTATGAAATTCGGGGTTATTTCCACTTTTACTATTGTGAATCATGATTGAAGAAACTGTAATTAAAATATCCAGAGATATATAACTTGTGAGGAACTAAAGTAAACCAAACGGGATTAATGTTGATGGAGGCTTAACGTAATAACTATATCATTAACTTCTCAACCCAATACCAATGAATGGGTTTACCATTCATCATCATCAGAGTAATCTACCGGTTAGGGGTAGGTTATGATGAAAGTCAGAGAATATCCAACAGACTCTTACACGTGCTGTGCCCTATCTACTTCTAGTATTTCTTTCTTCATCTCAGCATAAGCCCTACCTTTTTCATCCCATCCATAAAACCAATTCTCTTTCTTCCCCTTCCCGGCTTTCCCAACATCCTTCCCTCTATCACGGCCTTCAGCAAACCATCACCCCTCATTATCCCCTTCAGCCACCTACCCTGTCTTCCCCTAATCTCATTCAAAAGAATCCTCTCCTCACACACCATGTCAAGTACTTCCTCATTTGCCTTCCTTTCTGCCCCATACAGTGCCACACTTCATATCAAGCTCTTCACCAGCCTCTATTTTACGTTCCTTCTGCACAGCTGACTATACCCATTAGGCTTTCAAATCACGTTTCATATTCATTTTATTTTTTTTATAATAAATAAATCCTTAAATATACTTGTCATAAAAACAAGTGTTGACGACTCTGGCAATGAGAAGAGGAATGGTGACTTGAATATATTTCTGGCAGTTGTAAATACAAACTAGAGGCAAAATATGTCTATCTATGCTGATGAATAAATTGAATTTTTTATTATAAAATAATTTTGTTTGTTTTTAATTACTGTCATCCATAGCATATCTTTATGGCCAGGATAATGCAAGTTGTAGACAAGCTTTTTGGAAAAATTAAATTACAAGATATAATTATTCATGGGATGTAAATGCATATTTAACACTTCATCTTCAACCTAATCAAAACTTTGTCACTGCTATTGGATCTTTCTAATTTTTATATTTATTGAAAGTTAACCTAATGATCTATGATGTTAAGGAATATGATATTATGATCCAATTTACTGGAATAACCTATTTCTGTGAGAATCATAGATAGTGTCTCAATTCATATTTTATCATTGCAAATAATAGAATGTATTTCAACTTTGGTCTTCTTTAATGTCCGGACGACATCATATCTCCTGTCAGAGGTAAGCTTACATTTAAGACATTCCTCGTATTGGTAGATGATTATGGATTGTAAGGTAAGGGGGAATGTCTTAGTCATATTAGTACAGTATATTCATTAATGACAGGATGAAATATACTGCTAATCGTATATTAGGTATTGTTAAAATAAATAATTTATTTGGTGTTATGGAAATTATTGGAATGCAAATTAAATTCTCTGGGTAAAAATTGCCCTTAGGTTACCTTAAAGAAACCACTTAGTCTTGTTCAAGCATGTAATGAATTTCTTCATTACGAAATGGTTGTAATAAGATGAAGAGGGAATATAAAATTAAGGGATACGAAATTTGAATCTGACATTTTTTGTTAGAATTATCGTTGTAGTCATGTTATGTTTCTGTAGGGCAAGGAATGTCATTATATTCATTAATGTAAAAGGGTCGAGAATCTTAAATGAGCATACCTTCTGCTAGTGAATTACATCTTTTGTCGGAACTTTTTTTATTTGCCTGATCAGCAAATATCTGCCTAAGATTTTTGAGTGTAACCCTCCCGAATGGACAAGAGAATTAATACTCAAAATTTATAGATGGATGGTTAAATATTTATTCATACATTCTCTTTGTGATGGCGTTTTCCCCCTACTCGGCTTCTGCAGTGGCATTAATGACTTATAATAAGTTGTCTCACTACCAACCAAATTTAATGTACAAATAACTGTTCCAATAAATTTTAATGTGATAATTAATTTTAATATATATATGCGCTTATTAACAACACCTTATTGATTATTTCTCGCGAAGAATAATGTATATATTTTTCTAATAAATCGTGCGTTGACATTTTTTGAAGTCGCTTTTAACGTCGCGATCAATTCATTTCCACAGTTTAATCCACATTCACTGATAATTCATACATATTATAAAAAATCAACTTCGAGCAAATGTTAAAGGTACTTATTAGGCGAAACTACTTATCTCCGACTCAGACATCATCTTCAACGCTTATACGTCTTCTACGCAGAACACTATTACAATATTATTGATAATTAGGAAATTCCGCGGGAAATAGTAGCTATAAACATTCCATAATTACCGCTTTCGAATGTTTTCCGCTTGCCGAAGTTTTTCCGTGCATTTCATTGGTCGATTCTTGTAGCCTCGTATGCGGGCGCCGACTCAAAAGTATTTCATAGCGCAAGCGCGAATTTCGCTCATTGTAGCGCAAGTCGTGAGAATCATGATCGCAGCGAATGCTCTACAGGGAAAAATTGCGTTATGGGTAGCGATAGCGATAACGAAAAATAAAGAACCATGATCGCGCCCCTGGAAAGGTTTTGTTTGCGTGATTTTATTCAGCTCTTTACTTTTTTAAGTCTATGATTGTATTAAATATTATGGCATATAATATTCAAGCACCTGGGAAATGTACACCTTTGCATCGCTCGATAATTTCGTCACTTTTTCTGTGATATTGCAGTGGAGTAGCAGCAGTGTGGTAGTTGGCGTATCCGAAACTTTAATAGGGTTTCATAGGGCTTCCCTCCGTTATGCGGATGGCATTCAAACAATCCGGCTTGTGTTCTTTTTTTGTTCCTCCTACCCTACTTCGCCGCTGGAAACACCATTACCTTTCCCCCCTTTAATGCCTTGTTACGGTGGCGTGGCATGCAAGCGCGAACTGCAGATCTTGATCGTGATACGTGTCTTTTATCCGTCTTACCTTAGTAGCGTTAAGGGATTATGCGAGACGTTTAAGTAAACTGGGTTGTAGAAATTTGCACATGATAAGGAATGTCCTTTTCCTTCCTTATGGGAAATTTTATTTAGTTAAAGAAGGAAGATTCTATTTCCCGTGTCGTTTCCCAGAAGTTGCGAAAAGTTTTGAATAGCATATACGTTAAAGCTTGCCTTTTCATGGTTATCGCCTATCTTCATGTTTCCTAATAGTGAATATTTGTCACCTTCCTTTACTGTTGGTGTATTGCCCTTTTGCTGCCATTAAAGTCCTTACGGTCTGGGGCGTACTGGCTTCTCAGTCAGTTCCAGCCATCTTCACTCGGAGATAAAACACTAATCTGCTCCATGCACCGATGAAAGTCATTGACTTATTTTGCTCGGCCCCTTAAAAAGCCCTCTCCTCCAGAATGAAAAGTCTATTCAATACCTTTGATTATATTTTGATGTGATGTTTAGGTATTATATTAAGAGATTAAGTGAAGTTTTTAAATCTTTTCTGACTGTTAGCTGATCAACTGACCAAGTTGTACTTTTCTCGATATTACTTAGTACTTAATTTACTCACAATGCATGATTTTAGGTGTGTAGTACCATTTTCTTAAACACTCGTCATTTGCTGTTTTTAACTCATCTTAATTCAAAATGTTTGCTTTTGATGCTCTCTTTGTGTTTTGCAAGGTGGTTGGTGTGATAAGTTAGAGTGGAGTAAATCGCATAGTTTAAGTTCATGTAAGGTATGCGTGAAACCTACGCGCCAGGGTATGGGACGAGTTGCATTCCCTGTCGTACCTGCGGCATGCCGCGAAGCTCCCAAAGCATCTGAGATCTGGTTGTTTTACATTAGATGCAAGCTGTTTTTGGGACAGCATTATAGAGGAAAATAATCCACCTTGTTGGTTTTCTCTCGTATTCAAAGTGCCGGTCAATTCTCATGGCTGAATTAGTTCTAATTACTCCCCTTTCTTTTACCCTCCAAATAATTTCTTAATGATGCATCGGTTTTACCGTTTTTCTTATAGTGGGAAGTAACTGAATGGAAAAGATATCGGGGTTTTCCCTATCATTAAGTATTCATTTAGTGTTTTCGTATAAAGTTTGAGTGTTAGGACCTCATCATGCCTAAATAGCTACATTAAGCGTGTGTGAGAAAGGTTTTATGTTTGGGACTCGACGTGTTTAATTGAAATGATGGGTAATTTTGAAAAAAAAAAAAAGAATTCCTACACTTCACACCAAATAATCTTGTCTCCATGGGGATTGAACTCGACTCGAAGCGCTCAGCCGACCACCTTCGAAGCAATGCGTTGTCGCCCATCAAGCACAGCACTTCCTTAGTTTTGCGTTCAAATTTTCTTCTCTCTCATCGTGAGCATAAATATTCTTGTTGTTCTTTAACCGTACCCAAAACACCAATGGTGATTAGTTCACCCCACTACAATTTCAGTCTTCTGACTCACCCAGTTTTTTCTTAACCAATATTCTTGCAATTTCCAATGCCTTTTATTTCGGGGTTTATTGGCTCTTAAGGTAATTCCCCTTGATGACCAGAGTAAGACATTTTTGTTATTCTTCGACCTGATTGGAAAGTATTTGATTCGTTGTAGCGGTGCTCACAAGCCGTTGATTGCTGCGCATGTCGGGCTTTTCCAACCCCTGCGGAAGCTAATCTAATTGTCTACCTGTTGATGGTTTCTCCGCATAGTCATTATTAGCTGATTGCCCTCGTGTTTCTCTCTGGGAAACAGGTTTTTATTCTCGTTTTTGCGTGAAGGAGGGTATGTTGTCGTAATACAAAAGCAATAATAACTCCCAGTAGCCCTAGATAATTTTCACTACATATTTACGTGCGTATTGTGTAAATATTTAGGGTCCTCCTCTTGAACGGATGAATTTAGCGAGTTTGGAGTCAATTGAAAGAACAAATGCTGGAAATACGTTTTCTAGTGTTAGATTAAATTTTTGTTTCACCTTTTATGTAAAATATTTAAAAAATGAATATTTTTTCACGACAAGAAAAATACCATGGTAGCATGTTTGGGTAAACTTCCTATTTTAATGTATGGTTTTAAATATTCATTTAATCAACGTACAGGAGAACGATGTTTATTTTCTGTTTGGGTGGCTGTCCGTGAATGTCAAAGGGTATTCGACGCTGAAAACGATATTTTAAAAAAATGGTTCAACTTCCGAGGAATTCTTATCTGTGGAAAGATGTAATTATTGAGTCCAGTGCTTTTTTCCTGAGAGGCGGCTAGTTCACCGTTAAATTTCAAGTGTGCCGAATTCGGTACATACCTCTTGTGTCATCTCTGCTCAGTAAACCAATATGCCGAATACAGTGTAATCTAAAGTTATAAACAAATTTAGAAAAATACTCCAAACAGATTTTATGTTATTTCTTTAACTCCCATTGTTTATCAATGAGGAGGAAAAAATTCTTTCATAGTGAAAACTTTGGTCCAGAAAGGGTTACAAATATTAAACCTCTAAGTCTGAAATTCGGGAAAAATGAAACGTATGTAACCTGTGTGTCCTTAATACCAAAGTATCGAGTGGCATTGAGTTTTTATGTAGTTTTTTCGTGAAAACTCTTAAGCTTTGCCGGGTAAGTGTTTTATTTGAAAGATTTACCATATTTAGGCATCGATATGTATAAACTACACGAAGGAAAATCATTTGTCGGTATAGTAGAAGATTGGTTCTGATAATCTCCTATAAATTCTTTAGTGGAATAATGCAATTTTTTTATTCCATACTACGCTAGGATTTATTATGCAGTATTGTACTTTGAATTAAAATTCGTTTGCTACTTCCTCACTCTAGGTGTCTTGCGGCTGTTGGGATTCTTACGTAAGACTTTAATGGCCTCATAGTATTATGGTATGCAGATAAGGAAATCCATATTTAATGTAATGGATGTACCGTTTCTCTATGTTATCGCCGTGGTCACTTCCATGCATTTTTGCTTTTTTGCATCGTGGATGCAATTCGTGCAACCCATCGAGGAATACCTGATTAATTGGAAAGACTATGGATTATCTCCCGTCACGTTGAGTCAATGTGCTACGGTGCACATTATCTGAATAATAGTGTGTGGTCATCGCAAGATAAAGTGAGTTTTGATGCTGCTGACGGCGATCCACTTAATTGGCGATTCCGGGGTGCAGGTGTTTTCTGTGAAGTCCCACTTCGTCATGAATAAGCGATTGCTGGTGCGTTTTTTTGCCTAGGCAATATTCGCAATTCTCTCCTTGAGTGCTATCCCTATGGTTATTTTGGTCGGTACAATCGGGATTGTTTTGAGAATATAAGTTTACTTGCTTCTAAACGCTGCGCTTATTCAGTGTTTTCTTGAATTTTGATGATTTATGAATATTCTGGTCGTTCATTTAAAAATATTTTTGTGACTACGTTAGAAATTCTAGTCGAAGTTCGTGGAGATTATTTTAGGTGAAATGTCAAACGTTCTTCTTTCATTTGTTTCTATGCCGTTAATGGTCGTCGAGTGCTGCACCGTACATTTTTATAACTTTTATTTCTATGTACTACTTCGCTATTCTGCTAGAATTAATTTACTTTATCTATGGCTGTATATCTACTGTTAAAATTTTTAGTACCATATTTTTATCGTTTCCGTAGGGTTTGAGATGTTAAGCGATCACTACTGGTACTATCTCCTAGTACGTTATTTTTACCGTTGTCTGTTGATTTTTTGGTTGGATTCTTCACATTTTGGAACCATTCTTTCCGTTCTACGTGCTTAATGCTTACTCGGACGGAGATTCCAACTCTGCCGTGTCCTCGAAATAATGTAATTCCAGCGTTCGAGGAAGCCACATCGTCCCGTCGTCGATTCTCTGGATTAGTCTACAAAAGACCTATTAGTGTGTTGGCATGGCCTCGATAGCGGAATCAGGGTTGCCACCCGTTCACATTTTTCCATCTAATTAAGATTATGGATATTTACGAAAATGTATTCTAAATTTTATCGGACTAGACCCCTTTACGAGTCTTGTTTTCTGCCCAAACCCCTGGTCTCTTAATTGCGGAATCAGACGATAGTCACATCTCAAGATGGGATTGAGCAAAGGTGAAAGTAGCGCTTTAAATTTTATCTGATAAAGTGTAGTGATTTATCGCAAAATGTCCACTTATGAATCCTAGCGACTACCATGCGCAGCAGATGTAAGTAAATGTTTGAGCAGTTATTTTTTTAGTTTGGGGGTAGTATTATTATTCTTCTTTCCTATGCTTTTGAATCTGAGGTCATCGATCCTCAGAGTTATGGAATATTGAGACTCGTTGTTAAAAATGTGCTTGTATGAAACAGCACTTTTCAGCCTTTTTACCCCTGCGTGCCGGCTAAAGTTTCGCGCGCCGGTTGACGGCTAAGGCAGAAATAATAGCCGGTGTAGATAACATTTTATTTATTAAATGCGCTGCTTTAATAATGCAATTTAAATTACATTTGCGCCGTTACAAGGTGGCCTACGAATCATGTGCCGGCTACAATTTATCCAGCGCATTTTAAGTGCGAAATATATCGCGGATGGCCTGGAAATTTCCCTGAACGGGTACCGCCTCGCGGACCACACCGGTTGAAGAACTTCGGTATAAAATTGTGAGTTTACCGCTGCCCTAGGAAGTGTTAGGTACTCCTTGACCCCCGCTTCTTCACCCGCCGCCCCCGCCGTCGTCTGACCTTCAAGCGTTACCCAATTCTTCTCCTGACTCCACAACGTCTCCCCACGAGTGAGCATGAGTCAACCCTCTGCCCCTCCAGCCGCTTGCTCCCTCCCTCTCCTTCCTTCCAAGAACACGGGGTGCATCACGGAGCATCTCCAAGGCACGGTTACCTTCCCATTGAGAAGCATCTTGTAACGTTGGAATCGATTGTTGGTTAAAAAAAAACAAGTGTGGAAAATTACTAAATTTTGTCCCCTTATCAAATCATCCTCTGCTATCCCTCCCATGCATGAGGTATTTGATAGCTGCCCTCGGTTATAAACCGTGTTTCTAGTTACGTTCCCTACCAGTTTCTCCCATCACCTTTTTCCCTTTGTGATATCTCCTCGACTACTTTTCATGCATACTATTTCATCTGTATACCTGTTTTTTCTCCTTCCCTTTCTTGTCTAATTTCAGTCTTCTCTTTTTGATGTTGCTTTGCATTTAAACGATTTGGACCTAAGCGGGGATAACTGGGTATCTGTTATTTTTTCCTCAATGCGTGATGAGGTTTGTCGCTGAGCTAGCTTTGTCCCGGGCGGTGCATGCAGCTTCTTAGTTGATGCTTTTCTTCGAACTGTGAAATGTCCCTCGGTTTTTCTTTCGAATTTCAATTTAGGGTTCCAGGCTTGCCCCACACAGGGTCGGGAACCCGCTTGCCATCATAAATGCTATAAATGCCGTCGTCGATCTTAATGTTGTGTAGATTGTTCGTATAGTTGACAGGAATTTCCTCCTTTGGGTCTCTGTTTCAAACCTTTTCCTTTAGATAATTTGGTTTGATTTTATATTTGCGCGCTGTCCGAGGCTCTTAATCGTTAGCGTTTAGCGTAATTGTGGGCGTGTGCTTCTCAGTCGTTACCTGAGGCACGCGTGGCGTTACCGGAACGAGCAGGGGTTAGGGAATCGCGCTATTATTTCGATTCAGCGGTGCTCTCGTTTCCGCGGCGCCTCGGAATCCGTTTCAGATCGCGGATGCTAATGAATAGATGAGATGAGGGGGGGGGGAGGGGTTGGAGGAATTGGCCAACGGGCGGGCGCCGCCCTCCCCGTGCGGCTTCCGCGGAGCTGCCCGCCTCTGACGGCGGCCCCTTCTCGCTATTTTTACACCGCAGTTTGGCGGCGGCCAAGTCGGGTGTGCGGGGGCTTGTGCCGCCGCGATATGCCAATGCTCCCTTCCCTTCGCACGCCCGCGTTCTATTCACTCGGCCGGGTTGCCCCCCCTCGCTCCGCGCCTTGCCAGGGCCTTAACATTCGTTACGACTACTGGTGCTTGACACCACCGTGGGGCTTTTACCTGTTAAGGTGGGATTTGGTGGGCAACAGAGGAAAGTATGTATTTTTAAACACAGAGCTTTAGTGGTAACCCATTGCCTTTCATTCGTCTGCTCGGAACAGTTTCTACCCTCGGCGTTGATTGGCGGTAAAATTCCATCTTGAAAAGGACTAATTAAGAATTCGCAACGTGCTACGCTTTATGCTGCTACATCCACTTGTAACGGTATATTTTGGCTTAGGAACGTCCATTGGCAAGTCGACGTGCAATTGAAACTTAGTGAGAGTGTTAATAAAACACTGAATCTAATAAGCAAATCATGAGATCGACATCGAGCAGTAATATGTTACCATTTTGATTTATATATCATCAGTTCCCTGAAAAGGTCTAATTATTATTATTTTTATTCTACCAATGCATTTTAACTTTGTTTAGACTTCCAGGATTAATTTGTTTTATTGTTTTCTAAAATAATTTCCATATACTACCTGCCTTCTTCATCCTTTTATCTCTCATGATATCTAAAATTACCTGCACTATTCCCCTCCCATGTCCGCTTACCCAACTTTCTCCCATCTGCCCCTATCTTCTTGCATATTCTATCGCTTTCTCTTGCCTATTCCATCCACCTTTTCTATCCCCTTCGAATTTCCTTCCAAAACTTCCTATTTTTACATTGGATGTCGCCTCTTCGTTAATCTATCTTTCTGTCCACCTAACCATTTTCCTTCTCCAAACCCACTTCTCAAAGAATCCCATTTCACTCTTTTCATTCTTCCTCAAACTCAGGTTTCGGAACTATGTTACACAACACCCTACATCAAAGTATTTCTAAAACTTTTCTTGATGTATTTACTTTCGACCTCTGCCATCGTGTCATCCTCATAGTAAAAGCCCTTGTGTAAAACCTAATAATTATTCTTATTTCCTTAGTGATGCCCCAAATTTCTTCCAAAATGCTGCCCAGGTACCTAAATGAAGTTAACTAATAGGTCACTCTGCCATTTTGACGTTGATGGTTGCCTTCCGCATTATAGGGGATTTCATTTCTTCCTCCTCTCTTTATGATCAGCCCTCACACATACCCCTCTTGCCCCGGTTGTGGGTGAGAGTGAAACCGCCCGTGGACACTGCCTCCCCAATCCATCTTCCGAGTATTGAGCGTGACGGGGTCACGTGTGGTCGAAAGAGAATAAGGGATAACTTTTCTCCCGCGTCTGAATAATAATGGATTCATAGGGAGTCGTAAGTTAACGCCTCGTTGATGTCGTGGAAACTAAGAGACTAATGCAGGGTGGCGACAAGACTGGCAACTAGGGGCATTCCTAGGGAATTTGAAAACTAAGATAAACTCGAAATTATATTCGAAAATCGCGCAAGTTAAATCCATCGAAAGGACCCATCTACTCTCAAATGCTGTTGCTGATCGCGAACCTGATAATCGACATCCGCTAGTGTCATGTGGCTGATAAACTGTTCGAAACCTTCAACGCTCAATGGACTCTGCGCTAGTTGTAAGTGGTCCACTTGCCTTGCAGTTCACTGCAAAGGATTTAGCGTGAAGGATGCAGAAACCCCGAGAAATATAGTCTTCTATTTGGTCTTAGTTTCATACCGTCGTCGTAACCGAGTATTATTCTGTGAAAAAATGTTGATTCTGTGGAAAAATGTCTTCAGTTACTCATGGTCGTGTCTGTTGCGGGTAATGTGTATTTCCGTAGTTTACGACTTAATTTGAGCCATTTTATGACGGTGACGTTACGTGCAGGAGCCATCTACGGGCAGATAAGCTTCCCACCATTTGAACGCCAATTTAGTGCTCAATGTTCTTCTGAGAATGGGTAGAAGTAACTAAGGAGTCCAGACAGCAGATCTGGAGATGTGGGTCTGTATTGTCATCTGAACTGAATGGAACGGAAGTCTGTACAGCAAATTTTCAATTCTTATTACATCTTACTCTTAAATTACATTCTACGCTGTATGATTTTAACACCCCTTTGTGTGTCAGGTGGTCCCCATCTGTCAGTTGAACTGGTTAAATGGATTCCTTAAAATTGTTTAGAGACTTGGCATCATTATGGCGTCTATGTCTACCTATAATTTAAGTGTGAATAACACTAATTCTTCGAATAGCACTTCATTCTGTTAAGTTTGAATTGTCATTTTTCCGTTTGAGCCAAGTTTTGTGTGCATATGTGCTGACAACTGCTGAGGTGTCAGATTCATCAGTGCTCCCAAATCAGTAAATCAGAAGATGAATGTTTACTACTATCGGTAAGTATATTGAGATGGCCCTTAATAATGAGAAAATCCATATTATTCGTCACGGAGGTATCTGTAACCATTGATTTATATCATATTTTAAGTGTTTTTCCGAAGGCTCTAATATATTAAAGAAACTTTTAAGGACAGAAAAGTAGTAAAAAAATCTTTTTTCCACCAAAAGAGCATTATTACAATAACGCGTTTCAACTCACAGACCCATCACCCATTCACATCACCTTCCACATCTCAAACCATATCAAGACATTATTAGGACTTAAACAGCGAGAGTATGTATGCACGTAATATTTTACGTTACATTATTCGTTTGTGATGACTACTTCTGTGAAAAATCTATTGGCGTTGGATTGAGAGCCGCTAGGGACTCGAAGGTTACGTGATAGACCAAGGTTACCCGAAAAAGTCGTATCCCTCGAGTTACAGGTCAACGTGGCGTATATTTTTATTTCTCCCTAACTACTTCGCTGTCGCATAGATTTGATTAAGAATTATTTCTTCCCACGCACCATTCACGAAAACAACAAGAGCAAATTGAGACATTTGCAAAAACTCTTCACTAATTTTCGCTTTCCACCCCTAGTACCTTTTTTCCTGTCCATCCCTTCTTCATGGCTGGTTCCACAACGCCTGCCACACGCCCTTGCGGCGGCTCGCGGGGTAGTTCGTAGATATCTCCATCCTCTTCTTCCGTCCGTTTTCCATCCAATGATGCCTCTATGAGTTGGTGGCACGCGTTTATAGAAATAAAGTTCTGTTTTTGGGTAATGGGCAGGGCTTTTGTTTCCACTATTCTTCATAATGAATATCTTTCACTGTAGAAAGCTTGAAATGTATACCTGAAGTTGTAAGTAATTTTTTCTCGAGAATGTCATTATTTCGCTTTGTTTTTTATATGTTCTATCATTATTTTCAGCCTTTACCCTCACAATAATTCTCCAGCTCTGATGGTAGTCCTATCTTCAGCCCTTACAAATCTAAGTTTCCACTAAATAGTGTGATTATTCGAATGTGCCGTTGGCTACTAGTCAGTTTGACTAGCAACTTCTTTTTCACTGCTACTAAAGAGATAGTGAACATCGAATAAGACGTGGCCAGGAAAATTAAATGGATGATCGAAGCATGGCTTTGCTAGTTTTGTTGGCTAACGGCCGTATTCATAGATTCCTTAGTAAGCTTCTATCGGCATAGTAGCGCACTAACTAGTTGTCAACCAACGAAATGGTATTCATAGAGCGCTACTAAGCTCATCAGCGCTTAGTGTGCTGTCATTTTAGTAGCTGGTTCTTAAACACTCGCCTGCCTTGTTTTGAGGCGCTACTAAAAATGACGGCCTCTCACAAGCGATCTACCTCGCGTGATAAAACTTAAGCCAGAACGGAGATTTTAGACAAAAATATCAAATATATTTGTGAAAATTTTTCCTCAAGCCTGGCAAATGCGGTGTGTAGTATTGCTTCTGGCTCAAACTGAACATGTTAATTATTTTTTTCTTAATCTCCGACGCCGTGCTTTGGTACACAGCTGTGCTTTGTGAGAAAGTTTATTCAACGAATGTGAAGTAGTCAGTGAGGTGATTTCTATGATTTCGATCGAATCGAGAGTCGGAAAGTGCTTACCATCACTTTTTCATCTCGGTTAACCAGTGCAAGGCCACACACCATAGTATAGTGCTTAAAATCCCGATGTGTGTGATGACTTGTTTCTCAGGGTGCCAATTTTATTTTTTAATTAGTCGAGCTATAGAGCTGTTCATTTAAGAAATATTATAACTACGAGCTATTAGCGCTTTTTTATTGAGTAAGTCTTGGAGGAAGCTTCCTTAGCAATTTATTAGTGCATATTAGTTTTCGTAGCCGTTGCATCAAGTGAGGTGCTTCAGACAGCTCGAGTAATTAGCCCAAGCGTATTACTTATGTGTAGTCGTAGAAAATATATATACGTCATTGATATAAATACCTACAGTTGTTTTATTATTGAATTGAAAGTATTTCGCGTATGTAATAATTAAAATTACTGGTTTGTTTATATCCAGTATTAAATTCATATTTTATTCCACTGTTGCTTTTGCTAAGGTTTCAGATCGATCATATGGTTCATCTTGTTGTGAAATAAATTTTTAATAATGTTAAAATGTTTAATAAATGTTGAAGCAGTTTAGAGTAGTTTATAGTATCTTTTGTGTTATGTTCTCCCTAATGCGGATGTGAAATCACTTGTGCTTTATTTTATTCTCGAAAATGATTAGTGAAGGGACAAATATAGATTAAATCTTGACATTGTCTGTTGTACCTCGTGCAAGTTCATTTATCATTAACATAGTGAAGGATGAGTCTGAGGATGTGAAGTCTGATTCGTTTTTAGTTTAAATGATAGTAACCTAACCTTCTGGCTTACATTTTCCTTGGATATGTTTTTTTAAATTGACGGAACGGTGAATACCTTTATGAATTAACCGATACCTTTATTTGGTGCAATTGTATGCAGTTTTCGTTTGAAGCAGTGGAGCTGCGGTGTGGCCAATTGAGTTTACTGATTTTGATGAATAGTTGTAGCGAAGGCTTCCGCAGTGGCTTCAAATATCAGATTCCATTTTTCAGATGCAACTGCGTGTGCGCAGTCGAAGTCGACCAGAAGACGCCTCGTGTTACGGCTCAGGAGAAACGGTCGTCACCCAATCGCTGACACGCAGTTGCGCCTGAGAAAAATGGGATCCAAAGTTAATGAATTGCGTGTAGTTCCGGATTTTTCTTTACATTACTAATAATCGTTTATAGAAGATAGGTATTTTGACGGCAATTCTATGAAATGTTCAAATTTGATCATTTTACAGGAACGCCATTGTAGAATGAATATTACTTTTTAAATTCTCGATATTGGTACTTTTTCTTGGTCTTCCGTTGTCAATTATGTTGTTCCTAATCCATTTATGAATCTAAAGAAAGTTGCATTCGTTATTTATCATCCAAAAGAAACCTTTTTTGAGATATCATAGAAAACAGCATATTCAAAGAAACTTATTATTGCAGAGGCGTTCTTGAAGGGTATCGATTAATTTATATTTGGCTGCAATTTATAAATTTAGACGAAGTGAGCGAAAAGTGTAATATTCTTGGGTTTATGCATTAAAATACCTTTTTAAAACATTAAGCATGTATTTATAATTACGTTGGCCTTTAATTTATTACTTTGATTGGAATTTATAGAAGTACTTTGATTGATTATGAATAATGTATCACATATGAATTCACGTACACAAGCCAGTAGCAGTGTTGCCAGGCGTTTCTTCTTTGTTCTTACGGCAGCCGCTACCTAAAATTATGTACACCTCTACGGTGGTGGAGGTAGTAGCATTTTAAGTTATTGGCTCCTACTAGCTTACTGAAAAGGATCCATGAATAGCATTTTTTTTAGTATACGACCAAGCGTACTTAGTAGCCGACTGAGTTAGTCGCCTTACTAGCGCGTTTAAGCGGAAATCTATTAATACGGCCGTAACTATTTAGTAAATGATTGCATCTATCTTGCGGGAACAGATTGTTATTCAAAGTTTTAAGTATATGAATGTGGAGTGAAATTGGTCGTGTTAAGCTTCAATGTTCGTCAAAAATCCATTTTTAATGATTGCCGAAGGTCTTTTTGAAAATCAATATATCTAACAGAGTGTCCGGCGACCTGGAAAACCTTGAAAACCTGGAAAATTCAGGGAAATATTTTGTCCTGGAAAACTCAGGGAAAACTTGAATTTTTGTATTTTTCCGAAAAACCCTGGAAAATGCACGGCACCCGATTTCCAGCATGGCAGATGGAGAGAGAGGTTTAACCTGCGCCTTTGATTGAATTTTGCTAGGCTCACAATCTGTGTAGCCTTCCGCTCCCTGTTCATTTCATACTCTTTTTCGTAGCTCTGCGCCCGCTCGCAGCTTGTGCTTCGTCACCCCACCCCCCTCTCACTTCACTCAGTCCAGGGGTCCGATTACATAACAACGCAAATTCCTCGTGGATTAATTCCCATGTAAAGTGGCCGCTACGAATGCAATTGTAATTGATCCCGAAATGCGATAATAAAGCTCCGTCAGCGGAAACATAATTCCGCACGGAAATCTTGATTCCGTTCGAAGAGCCGTACGAATGGAATTCTTGGTGTTGCCAGATTTACGAGAAACCTAAACGTCTGCGCATGCGCGATGGCATTTTCTTGCAATTATACGTAAACCATTCGGCCGGCAACCTAAATGGATAATTGGGTGTTGTTATATAGTTGATAATCCTCTCCAAATAATCTCAACTCTCCTCATTTTAATGTTTGCAGAAATGTTTTTAAAGGAGGGGAAATACATATTCAGTCACTGCATGTTGAAATAATGGCCCTCGGGTTAGAAGTCGACATGGCCACTGTACAGGGGAAACCCAAGCTAATTATAATTCGTGTATTGTCCAACAAATACAATTTTGTTCGAATTGAATTCTTTTGGGTGTTAGATCCATACCTATCATGGAGCAATTCATTCTCAGTTTCCGAAATGCTCATGCAAAGTACCGTGAAGCCTTAGTGGAGATCGACGAGGAAAGGTTCCCAAGAGAAAAGTGTAAGAAAGAGGCACTGCAAAAGGTTCAAGAGCTGCAAACCAAATAAACGTAATTTCTTGAAAAGCTGAGAAATTTGTTGCTGAAGTTGAATTGGAAATGCACTCATTGAAAACAATCGCACCAGTTTATTTTATTTGCAAGTTCAATATCAAACTATTCTGAATTTTGTTTAATTGCTGGTTGAAATAAAACCTGTAATACTCCACATTTCTCGTATTTTTCATGTTGGCAAAATATGCCAATTTTATTAGAAATTCATTAAAAAGATGTAAGAAACGAAGTGCAACAAGACTCTGGAAAACTCAGGGAAAAAAGAAATTGAGATTCACCAGACACCCTGAGTCTAAGCTGCCTGTATTCAAGATTTCTGAATAACATTGGATTGTAATGTATTCTCCATGTTTTTCTTTTTAAGTTATTTCCGGTTGTTCTTGTATCCTAATTTTTTATAATTCTTTGTTTCCCATATTCGTGCATTTAAATGTATTCTCTAAAATTTAGTACCATTGAAACGACCCTAACTTCTTAGAAACTAATAATGTTGTCTTCCCTCGTTTTAGGTAAGATTCGCTCCGTGTAGCTGCTCGTGCCAAACGACAGGTGACTATTCAAGGGTATGGTAGTTCATAATTTCTTTAAAAATAATTTTTAATTGTTTTATTTAAATTTTCGTTTTAGTCCGCCTATGTCTTCATAGTAACTTCGGGAAAATGAGAACGGCATTTTTCGACGCACATGCGAAGTCTCTTCATTTCCGTGCTATTCTTCGTCTTATTTTGGCTCGTCCGAACGATGGACTGGACAGCGGTTCCCTACCTGTGGTACGCGTACCCAAAGGAGGGGTATGTGCGTTATGGCACGCGAAAACAACTTAGTAATGGTAGGAGTAAGTTGGAAGCAAACAGACTGAATTACCCTGGAGAAGTAGCTGTTGGTCACAGGTTGGAGCGGGAGTGGGGCAGGAATATGGGTGGTCGGGATAGGAGTATTACTTATTGTCGAATAAAGGAAGCCAGCTTCATTGTGACAATAGTTGACCACCAAGATAGCGGCCTTTAGACCTTACGTAAGTCTCCTAGATAGCGTTAAACATCCTTGGTGTGAAGTAGCATTAAGAATATAAATATCGAACATTTTTCTTATGTACGGGATACAATTTCGGAAATTGGTGATCAAGGGGTACGCAAATCAAAAGAGGTTGGGGACCGCTGGTCTAAGAAAGGCTGGGGGTTGATTTGGAATGATTTCTGATATCATAGTGCTTTGTGACTACTTTGGTATGGAGGATATAAATTAGAGGAGGTAGTAATAGCTGATTGTTATTATTAGGTGATCAGAGCTAGTAATGGCCGAAAGAGTACGCTTTTCAGTTCATTCGACTCTATAATCCTAATTTGCGGTGCATTTTGCTCCCAATAGAATATTTATATCCCGCATACCGCTTCATACTGAATTAAAATACGGATATAAATCGATATTCTTAGTGAGGACTTACTCCATGAAAGGTACGTATCCTCGTAAATCCACATTTTCATCGTATATAGTTTGGCTGTGGCGTTGAGGAGTGAGTGAGTGAGTCAATCAGCACAGCCTTTTGAAATAGTAGTGCTATATTTTCTTAAGGCATATCCGTTACTGAAATCAATGTGACCAAGTACTGTTGGGTTCTAGGGTTGACATTCTAAAAATATTTTTAAAATACCTAATTTTCAATAACTTAATGTTCTCAGGCTTCCCTTTGTGGTACTCAATTACTAGGTAAAACAAAAAGTTTGTTTAGTCCACTTTTTAGATTTAGAAAGTGGAAAATACGAAGTATCTCTTTTACCTTATATCTAATTTTGACGTTAAATAAACACTTTTAGAACTAAGACTTGGTTAATTCTTACGTATCAGGACATTGGGTTGTAAATAAGGTGTTTTAGGGATCATCATCATGATTAATCCATTATTAATAACGAAATGTTTGCATGCGCATGTTCAACGCGAATCAGTATTTTAAAGTAATTGAAAGGTAATATTGCGTCAGCTGCATTTCGCTATTTTCTTTTACCTCTAAACTAATAGTTATTAGTGGTCCCAAATAGTGGTCCCAAAAACGCATTGTGTTAAGTAAAGTCAGTAAATGATTTTAAGAAGATGGACTGCTAAACAATCGGGTATTTTATAATTTACTAGAAGTGGGACCCGGCTTCGCACAGGAAGCTGTGAATTAATTGCACCGATAATGCATGAAAGAACTGGGCTAATGTTGAGAATTTTACATTTTCTCCGCTAAAAAAATGTATACATGACATGAAATTTTAGGTTCAATTAAGAGAATATTTTAAATTGTATTTTGTAGATATTTTAGTAGAAGAGGAAAACAAATAGTATAAAAACCACATATTTGGTAATATTATTACCCAATCTTGGTCCAGAAATAGTGCTAAATAATATTCATAAGGGTAAGATGATCATGCCCGTTGAATTTCAGTGGGAGATGCCATTTACCTTTATCAATATGAATTAATGCATGACGCGTGCTATATTCACTGTTCAGGTACAGTTTATCAGTCACTAACCGCATGTTGGAACTTAGGAGTGAATTCCCATTGAAATTCGCTTATGTGTAATGAAAATGTTATAAATAATGCACAACGACCGAATTCACTAGAAGGATGAGATGAGTGCGAAAGGTGGATTTTTCAATCTGCACGTCCTTCTTTCTGAGCCTCGAATTATCACGAAATTATTTGCTAAAAGTATGTGAAATTCAAAGCTCATCATTTTAAAATTAAAAAATTGTTTGCGCAGAAATATATCGCCCATAGAAAATGTTTTCCCAGAACGCTTTGCAAGGACAGTTTTGCACTCAAATTCGAGCCTGACTTTATCGGTTACTTCAGAGCGAAATTGAGTGATCTAGTTTCGATCCAGAATATATTACACCATTTAAAATATAATATAGATTGCGATATCACGAGGACTTCCAGATAACGAAAATGCGTCAAACATTTGAACAAAAAAATTACGTTAATGAATATGCGTATAAATTAAAATACTCATAAGAAACAAAAGGAACTCCGGGGATTGAGACCTAAGATAGGCTTTTATTTTCCGTGGCTGCTTGCATCTGTCGTGTGCGAGGGATCTTGGCACGTCTGAACTTCGCAGATCTCCCTTTTCTTCTTACTCACACATCACAAGAAAAGAAACCCTACCTCTCCCCTCGGAAATAATCCTTTTCGCAGGTCAAAATTTTCCTTCCGTGGGTGGTTCAACTCCCTCAGCTACGGGGAGGGAGGGCTCTCGTTCCGCTTTGAAAGGTTGTTGCTCCCCCTCTCAAGGGGGCGTGTTTCGTCCACGTTGCCACATTGTTGAAAATTCGGGACTTCAAAATTTTCGGTGGTACGATTTTTTTGAACAGAACTGTACAAAGTATGCATGCTCGTGTAAAACTCAAAAACGAAATGTAGTACAATTTTCAAACTTTCAGGACTATAAAATGTCTTCTAAGCACATATAACTGGCTATTTTTCATGTAAATCATGACATCCAGTTCGATGCCTTTTAGTTCGTTTTTCTTGGAAAAATAAATGTTCCTACGCATCATGATTTTAAGTTCAAATTCTCAGAATATTTTTCCTGGTATACATAGTCTATATCAATTCCAGAAGCAGAAAAATACCAAGTATACTACTTGGTAATTTGATTTCATACTGCGGCCATAAATAATGCCCAATGTGATATTTACCTTAGTATATATCCCTTTTTATAATATCAAATTATCAGCACGAAATAGTTTTCAGTGGTGCAAAATGACCTCAGCCGACGACGCACCCCAATTTAAACACTACTACTATAAATAATGCTATTAAGGGCAAGATGAGGGTGCCCGCTAAAATTCAGCGCGAGAGAGAAAACATAAAAGCCGTTGTATGTGACTATAAGAATCAATGTGACGTGCTGAATGCTGATACTACGTAAAATTCATTAAACGCAAATAGTGAGGTTGGGATAAACAATATCAAATTAGTCACTGAACCTGGCCTATAATTGCTGCAGGCATGAATGGCCATTCATGAAATCGCTATTAAATAGATATTCACGCCTGGTTGCCAAGGAAATTTCTATTTTGTTGAAAAGGGAGAAAAATTGATGAATTTAGAGTGAAAAACGCAATAATGAGACAAAAACGAAGCATATAAGAAAATCGAATGAAATAATTAAATGCTGCATTCTTTTACGAGTTCGATGATGTAAATTTCCATCCAATATCTTGAGTGAAATTAATTTAAAAATGTAAATAAAGAACACATACAACGAAGTCAATGCTTTTCTTATGGGAGTAAAAGTAAATATTAATGGGGTAAAAACAACCCCAAAAATTGTTTATTTAAAAACTCCTTTCTTAGTGCGCCTATACATCACCATGGGAATATGCCCTCAAAATGTCACGTTTTTATCACCAGTAGTTTGGGCTGAGCGTTGATGAGTGAGTCAGTCAATCAGTCAGGACATTCCGTTTTATACATAGAGATTATAGCATTTATTTAAAAAAATTCGCGGATCAGTAGGTTTTTCAGTGGATTTGATAAATATGAGACTGCGAATCATTGAAGTGTGCTCACGCTTGAAATCAAAGGATTCAGGGATTTGGCTCTGACCCGTTCTTATCAAGCGTCCCTCCCACCCGGGGGGTTGAGGGACGAGCCCGGCACAGTAATAGTCGTGGGTGGCACCCTTCCTTTGACCCCCCCCCCCCATGGCCTCGTGTGCGTGGGAAGACTGTGTGCGCTGGACGATGCTAAATTGACCTACTCGTTTCAGTTGTTTTCGGGTGAGTGGCGTGGTATCTGCTCATGACCTCGCGATTTTTACGTCCTTCGCCAGAGTATGTAACTGCGAATAATTATAGCGTTCTGCATTTGTGGAATGTCGGAGACTTAGCCATCGCCGAGAAGTGTTCTTGTCGTGTGGATGGAAAAATTTAGCGAGCTCCACCCCAGCACCTACCCCGATTGTCTGAATTCCATTGTTCAGGGTTTTTACTCGCCATATGTCGCGTTTCCCAAAATGTTGGGGAATTAGTTGCGAAATGAGGTCCTCATTTCTCGTGCGGAGTACCTACGTGCATGTGAAGAGATAATGAAGTGGGGACCTTTTTAATTTCGTCCCAAGTTTTGTGAGAATACATCCGTGCAGACATCTGACCTCCCAATTTTGTGCTTGTGAAAACGCTTGATTTTTATGACGAAACATTGTGCAGAACCGTCTGTAATTACTTTATATCTGTATGTTAATTATAATAGAATGCCACTGGAACTTCACAGCCGCGGTAGTTTTACGTAGCTGGTATTTGCATGAAGGTGTTGTTGCAACCTTTGATTCTAATTTCGATTTGCTGGACAGGCCCCTCCCAGGGAAATCTTGTAAACATGTAAGTGGTGGCATTTTGTCGAACGTGCGAAAGCCGGAGATTGTCGTGGGATCACCTGGAAGATCAATCTTAGTTTACGTCAGTCCACGATTTTTAGGCTTTCGAAAGCTTAAATAAGTGAAAGCGGGAATAATGAATATTCATTTGTTCTTTTCAGGCTCTTATCTAATTAGTGTGTCGTGTACGTTTCAATGAACAAACGTTTCGTAAAGTTATGTTGAGGGCAGAGTCTTCGGAACCGTCTCGACGAGCTTAGTGATTGGTTATTAAGTCAGTCCTGTGTTGTAATGTGTACAGTGCTGATTTTGAAAAGAGGTGAATACCGCCAGCACAACTAGGGGTTTTGTGAAGGAGAGAGATACATCAGTCAACAACCCATAGTAGGCATTTATTTACGATCGGCCTCGATTCCGTCATGCAATGCTAAAAATGTAGATTTATGTCATTGACCTTGATAGTGGCAGGTGGTGTCTAATCCTTGTGGCGCAATCATGGTTCTACATAACGCGTGTGCTCGCGTTTTCGTTATTTTTCATTTGCGCTCATGAGAGCGAAAACTTGACAGTCACTCTTCAAATTTCGTCAGTTGTTTTATATAACTAGTTTTAGTTGAAGGAGTGCGTTCTTAAGGCAATTTTACACAAGGCACTTCATTGCACAATCTGATGTATGAATGGATGTGCATTGAAAATTGTGTCAAGGGGTGAATTGCTAGAATACATGCGCATATGCATAAACGGCAAATGGAAAAATATCCCCTGCTGCTCTAATTAAGTGCCTCGTGTAAAACGGTCTTTATTTCAGTAACTGTGAGCACTGCACTTCAGGAGAAGTTTGAGTTTTGGATAACGACAATGCGAAATAAGGAACCATGATCCCAACCTTTGGGTCTCTTACCTGCAAAGGTAAGTTCAATTGAATCGTGATTTCTCCCCTCTCCCGAAGCATAAATCACCTTTGGAAATATTTGCCAAAAATTCCATACAGTATCATGGGATTGTGAACCGCATTGGCAGCGTGATCATTGTGTGAAGTCGCAAACTGAGCAGTATTTTTCTCCAGTTAGTCGCCCTTTATTCTGGGAAGGGTGGGAAAGAGGGCGCCGACGTTGAAATTTTTTGGCTCTGAAGGGATGTTCTTGGCATATTTGTGTGTGTTTGCTGTGATCCAAGCCGCCGGGGATAATTCTCTTGTCGCCGCTGGGCGTGAAAGCCGGATCTCATCCTTCCAATCGGCTGATTTGTCTTAGGGGCCCAAAGGTCTGCTTTATGAGTTCAAAAGGTCGAATGGATTAGTGAACTGAAATTAATCTTGCACCATAATTGTTAACTCTAGTTTATGACTAGATGTAAATGAACAACGATAGATAGTTGTTAAAATAAAGCATTAGATTTCTGTAATGATTTAAAAAATGAGAAAATTGAAATTTCTGCGGCGCAAAACGATTTTTCTGCCGGACGGTTTACACCACTGATCATACCCCAGCTGGCCATTGCTGCATACCACTGCCATCATCGCAAGCAGTGACGTAGGTACCCAGGATTTAGTTTCATGGGGGGGGATTCATTGCCATGAACATAAAATAAGCAAATCCTACACTTTTGCCCAAGTGATATATTGATTAAGGAGAAACATTTTAGGAACTGAGCTGCTTTTACTGCCCTACGTCCTGTACGTTTGCTATTCTTCATAGCATTAGAAACCTTGTTAGTTGCATTTGATAAGCTATAGACGTCACTCGTTTAGTAATTGATGTGCGTATAGTTCATACAACATATCACAAGTATGTGCCATTAAAAACCAGTAACTGGTAAGTTTGAATTTATTAATTGCATACGGCTCTCATGTGCCTAAAGGTCAAAGAAAAAAACTTAGCGTCGCTTAAGTTTAAATTGAAGTTTCTGTTAAAAATTCATCGTTTACACAGAATATAAATGATAATCGACACCTTAGGCTAAGATAGCCTTGAAGTAGTCATATTTCTTTGTATCGTGGTTCAAAACATTGTTCAACATCTAATTCAGTACACAGTTTAAGGAATTATCATAATGTGAGCCTACCTAAGCTCGAAAAACTACGCATTGAAAAGGGCAATTCCAACCACTTTGTTTGTCAAAATATCTTTGCCAGTAATGAAATGAGGCAGGTGAATTTTATTTCACATTAAGACATTAGCTAATCTGCAAAGCATAGGAATACATTCGATTTTGCATTATCCTGTGCCGGCACCAAAGGGCAACGGATCCAATTCAAGTGCCAAATTCTCTCCGACTATTGTTAGCTGGTTGCTAGATTCACCCGCTCACCCCTTTCTAACTCCCAACTCCGGGGAGCAACAGGAAAAGAGGGGAAGAAATACTATTTGCCCTCACGTCTACGTGGCTACTTGAAGTACACTGCCACTTAAAGTTATTCTCGCTAGGTAGATTCGACTAATTTGAATGAGTGCAGCGCAGATCGGCGAGATTAGTAAAAGGATATTACGATAATCTCATTAGTTTCACAGGATCTAGGAATCGATTAAAACCCAATGATTAAAAAAAAATATTTCAAACCTCTTAATTTGATTCGAAGACAATCTATGTTCTCTTGATATAGTATATTCCATGAAATCCATCGCAGAACGGCAAACGTGATCATGAACAGCATATTTATGAGAGAGGGGAAGTGGAATTGACAGATTTCTTCTCAAAGATAATTTTCCAGGATTTCAATGAGCGGCAGTAAACTCTTTATATCTGATGGATATGAAATACGAGATAATTTTTTTTTGACTCATCGCCGTCTCAGTAACAAAAGGGAGTTTGCCGTGTTATCTTTGCGAACTTTTGTTACACCTACAATCCCAATAATTCAAAAAGATGGGAGAAAAACTAAGAAATGTATTCAGGTCTTCTTTGGGCTACTGAAAAAATGTTCAGAAACTGCGTTATAAAATTCTTTCCATCATTATATGCGAGATAACTTGCTTTTTTTCTCTTCAACAAAAATATTTGACGAAGAATTGCCGACAAAGTTGATGATTTCGAATAGGAACAAAAATAGCAGGAACAGGAAATTAGGGAAAGTAACATCACTGGTCATACCGGAATAGCGGGCGCCTTTTTGTGGTTGCTTTTTACTCGTTTGATCATTGCACTGTCCGCTTATGCTACCAACGCACTACTAGATATATTTTCTACTGCTGAGAATAATTGATATTTAGTAGATACTGAACCGTAATACTACATCGAAAAATTTTGGTGAACTTGTATTTATCACGGTACCGAAGGAGAAGAAAAGAATCTTGGCTCAAACGTATGCTAAACCAGCGGTTGGCAACCAATTTGCGTGCGCGTGCTTCATTTTACGTAAAATTTAAGTACAAGCCGGTGGCGCGTCACCCCAAAGTAAAAGCATAAAATATCGGAGCGTTTATTTTTTCGTCGTTTCGTGCCTCCAGCAAACCTTTTCGCGTGCCATAGGTTTCCGATTGCTGAGCTAGACGATATGAATGCCTCATTCATCCATTCTCTTGGCTGTGGGTAGATCAGTTGCTATTGAAAATAGTTTTTTTTAGCTGAATCAAACACAATTTGTATTTTTCTACAGGATTTTAATATTACTTGATGTTTCTACTCAAAAGAGTCGATCTTCAGGTACAAGACTTGTGTCTTTTGCCTGAGTTGAAACGTTTAGTAGAATTAAAATCCTGTGGAAAAGTACACATTATGTTTTTCATTCAATTTTGGATTCCTTCCACTATGTAAAGCCTGAATCTGATGAACTGATTTTTTCAGTACTGTCAGTTGCATTTGAAACTCAGAATTTCACTTCTCGTGCTTATTTTTGAGCTGGAAACCGAATTTGAAAGTAAGTCACCTTTTTTCAGTCTGTTTGCTACTAGGTATTTGGGAGGATATGGAAAGGTAATTGATAGATTGAAATAACTTTATGAAATCGCCCTTGGATTCCCAGTCTAGTATTCTATGCTCATATCAATGTACCAGCAAATTTGAAACTTTTGTAAAATTGCTTACTCCGATAGATTGTGAGCACACAACCGCATACAACACTCTAATTGATGTACAACTGAACACTCCACACTATTATTAATCTTCTCTAATTTTCAAAATGAAAAACCATTGATTTTGTTAAACATTACATTTCTACGGAAGAATTAAAATAACTTCGTTAACTCCACTATTATTTACTAGTAACTAGTACTCCACCAGTTACAATACCAGTGGAGCTAACGAAGTTATTTTAATTCTTCCGTAATGGATAAATTCCACCAAATTACGCCTACAACCATTACATTTCTGCTTAAACGCTCAGAAATATCGCCATGGGACTGTAATCTGAGAATATTTTAGAACCCGTTTCCAGTTTCCATTTAATTCTGCGACGCCAGTTGTTTTAAGTCTGTTAAGGTTCTCATGATTTTAGTCTCTTATCGGGAATCGATTATCTGGAAGGCAATGAGGAACATCAGTATTCCATCAAATCGCTTTTGTTTCAACGGCGAAATCAAATCGCCTCCCCCTTAATCGTTCTAGGTTATTGGGGTTACATTATCTCTTTAACAGCGCTTTCATCAACTCCAATTGAGTTCTCATTCCGAAAGCGGTGCGAGTTAGATCAATCAATCGTCCATCAGTCTTAATTCGAATCGACTTCATCGGCAAGAGTGTAGTAGAGCAATATACGTCACGACGTAAGGAAAATCTTAGCGTTTTCTGCTCCGTTTAAGTACTTCATGTTTTACATCCTTTCCCAATACATTTTCTCTTGGAAGTTATACCATTTTTTTTTGCCTCTATTCATTTTTCACTACGTTCGTTTGCTTCTTTGAGATAAGAGCCATGTGCTATAATTTCCCGATTATTTCATTGATCTGATTCATTTTCGAACGAATTCTTGATTTTCGTGTACCTCAAGCATATTTCTTGGCGAGAAGAAAGCATTCCTGACCGGAATCTCGGACTCACAATAGATTGAAGATGAATGCAGGTGAAACTGCGCCACACGAGAGTTCTGAGGAGATGTGAAGTTCCTTAGAGTGCCCTATCGGCTGCATTGGATTGATCATTCTTGCGCTCAAAATGTTGATGAGAGTTTCATTGAAGAATCAGGGTTACAATTTGGTGATTTTGAAAAATTTTTAATCTAGAAAAATTTGCACTTTTGTCTGGCGTTCAGCAATTTGAGGGAGCTGAAGAAAAGGACCTTATAGGAAAAAAGAGAAAAGAGACTGGTGAAGAGTTTAATATGGAGTGTAGGGTTGTATGTGGCATAGTATATACCCCAATATACATGGTTTCTGAGAAAAGAAGACGAGAATAGACGGAAGGCGTTCGAGATGTGTGTGGAGAGGGATGGATAAGTTGCGGTGGGCTGGAAGGAAAACGAACGAGGAAGTCCTAGGTGTGGTGGGTGAGGAGATGCAGCTTCTGGTGGAGATTAGGAGGAGGCAAAGAAGGTGGTTGGAAGAGGTAATGAGGAGAGAAAGGATGCCGAAGATCGTGATAGAGGAGAGGATGTTGGGTATGAGTGGGTAGGGAAGAAAGGGAATAGGTTTTATGGATGGAATGATGAGGAAATAACGTATGCAGAGAAGAATTTGTCGGTTGACAGGACTTAACAAATGTAACATCTAGAGGATGTTTGCACACTTCCTTTTAAATACCTTAAGCCAGCGGTTCCCAAACTTTTTCTTTCCGCGACCCATTTTAGCCCATACGTTTTAGCCGCGACCCCCTAAAATGACAAACAATGTGTACATTCAAATGATATTGTTTTTAAAGTAATTACAATCCTCATCTCGCGACCCCTTTCCGAACGGCCCGCGACCCCCCTGGGGGTCGCGACCCCCAGTTTGGGAACCACTGCCTTAAGCAATAGAATACCTTAATAACAACTATAATAATAATTCTTAGCTGTACCATAAAATTGTAATCTCGAGACTGCATACTCAACCAAAATTGATAAATATGTAGAACTTGCAGTATAAGTCAAAGATCTGTAGAAAATGGATTGAGTAGATTTATGTCCATCGTTTTATCAGCAGCAGGAATAATTCCGTCTACTTAAACTACTCAATCAGAAAAGTTTAATCTAGAACAAAACTTACCAAAAATACTGAAATCAGTAATATTGGACAGCTGTCATATTGTACGTCGGTTCCTCTCAATAGAATAGAAAGAAAAACAATGATGAACTTGACATAGTCCGTTCACCATGTAGCACTTACCTTGTTTAAGACCAGGGAAAAAAATGTCTGACCATATGCCGGTCTTATAGCCGGCTTTAGCCTTCCATGTTCTCATTTCCCGTACGGAACTTTCCGTGGAGGCAATGCGTCAACTTTTCCTCGGTGCGGTTTGTCTACGGTTCTGTATGCTTTGGGCGTTGAATTTAACGGCTGTTCCCTCCTCACGTAGCCATCGGATTTGGCAGTCGCAGTTCCCAATATTCTTCCGAGAAAAATTGTCAACGGTTGCCCGAAGGAAGTCGCCGTAATTAATGTCGCAATCGCACTAATTAATCTTGCCACTCGGGTGCCCCGCGTTAGTTTTCCCGAAACTGTCTCGTCCGTGATCGAGTGCAATCGGCCCTCGTCGTGAAAGGCAGGGGTCCGTCCGCCCGCGCCCCCGTCGTCCGGAAAGTCAGCGGCCGCCCGAGTTTTGCCCCCCCTGTATCGATCCTTTGCACCCTAGCCCCCCCCCCCCTCCTCCAATGCGAGGCCCGAGCCCAGTTATTTATCCTCCTTTCGGTCATACTTCTCTCTAAAAATAAAGGAGCATTTGGCATTGCGGGACGGTGACGTCCGGGATCGATTTCGATCGCATTTGCATCCTGAGCTCATGATTTAGTCTCAAGATGCTGTGGGTGCTGCTGTGATGATTGTGGGGTCTTTCAATTTTACTTTTTTCACTCACAGCTTAGGGTGTAGTATTGTTTGAAGTAGCGTTAGGTCCTTAAAGCATTGCTTTGTTCGAGTCAAGTCTTGGAACAAGACTAATTTTGCTATCGCGCCTGCCTGAGTGTCCTCATACCGTTGATTTGTGCTCGGAAGGATTGTTTGAGAGAGACGTTAATTTTATCTTTCTTGTTGAAAATTGAAGAAACGTATATTAAGAGTATTAAAGCTAGAGACAGCGTTCGTAAATTCTGATGATGAAATGTATGAGTTGTCTGATGAGCATTTGGTCTGAATTCATTCGTTTCGTAGATATGACAATGCAATTTTTTTGCGTTAACCTTGAAAGCACAACTCCTATCTCACTGCTATTTAGAATATCTCCGAATTCTTGACGTAATTAAATACTTAGGGCGCGAAATTGGGTAGCAGATACATCCTAAAAATGAATCTTAACTTGATCGAAACAGTTTTTTCACTATTGTGCTTGCGGTGCGCCGTGAATTCACATTATCTATGATAAGTATCCCACCCTGGTTTCTTTCCATATTCTTCTCATTCCCTTTCCCACAAATATACACAAATCCCAATTCCTAGAATGGATCGCTTTTTTTGGAACAGTGAGTGGTACTCGCCCTGAAGGGTGGGAAATATCTATATTTTATTTCAAACACTACTTTTACGTAAGTTACCATGCCTTTGCTAAATGTGTTGTTAAACAGTTGAAAAGGTTTGAAGTAAAAAGTAGAATTAAAACGAGGAAATTTCTCCTCGAGGTTATTGCTTGCTCTTCCTAAAATTGACGAGTTTCGTAAAATCAATTTTAATTAAATAATTATTTTCATTGGCCTTTTCATTAACTTAAAATTGGAGTATAGACCATAAAATACAAAGTTAAGCGAAATGTATGCGTCTTACGCGGTTCTTGAATGTTTCAGCTCTTGTCCCTCTCTGGATGCCTCTGCTATTCGGCGCTTTCATTGTAAATTGCTTTCATCGCCCTTGTTACATAACTAAGGAGTTGTACACCCATTTTTCAGTGGACTTAAGTCCGTTAAATCTCTTTCATACAACAGCAATAGGTGTAGATTTCCCCTTATTTAACTCACTCTATATCTCCTCCGTAAACCTTAGTGGGCCCGGCAGTTTTTTCTTCGGGTATATTTCTAGTAAAAACAAGCCGACCTTAAAATAGTGTAATATAACGTGGAATTTCATATAGCCTTGCTGTAGATTTAAATACGTTTCTAATATCGTGTACATTTTAAATCTTCCTTTGCATAAAAAGGGTTGCTTCAGGCTTGAAAAACCTGGAATACCTGGAAATGTCATGGAAATGGAAAGTGGGCATCAAAAACCTGAAGTAATGGAAAGTGATAAATTAGTCGCGAAATTTGCATTTCTAAGTCAACATATGATTGGTTTCAAAGAGTGAGGCGCACTATTTTAGGCACTGTCTGTAGGTGTGAGGACTTAAGGTTTTTAGTGCCTTGCCTGAATGAGGCATTGGGGTTATGTGGTGCCTATCAAGTAATTATGCCCCTAAAATAAACTTTCTGGCCATTTTTTTTTAACTCATGCTGAGGAAAATTGAACCTGTTGACCTTAGAATAATATCCATCAGAAAGGAAGCCGATTGTTCCCCGGAGCGACAGCGGTGGTGCTCTGTCTGTTGGAAAACTTTATTTCCTCACAGTGAATGCGTTAATATGTTGTGCTCCTGTTCTTGTGCCTTCATTAAAATACACTCACTACAGGAATGGAATGTTCATTTGAAAAAATTAAAATTTTGGCCTGGAAAACCTGGCAAAGTCATGGAATTATATTATATATGGTCTAAAGCAACCCTGGTAATATATATTGTGTATCTGTATACTTAGGTACGGTTCACCGGCTGGTAAATTTTGAAGTCTTGCTGTGATAAACTTAAAATTATAGGACGTGCCTTATGTAAATTACTATAGCTGTTTTATCTTCTTCATCTCTTAAGTACCTAATCGTAGTTAAATAAAATAGTTGCATGCGTGGAGAAGGCGATTTTATTGCCTCTTATTAATGTTTTTACATATTTCCTTGATTCATTGCTTGCTCAACTGTCTTGCCTGTGACATGATTTTCCTCACTTTCGTCTCAGCACTTGTTTGATCATAGCTTAAAGAGAAGCGAAGATGAAAAATCACCGAGCCTTTACTACCATCGAAAACTTAAGTGCAGACTAAGACTCCACGTGCCTATGTTCTCTTAATAATTCCATCTATTATGTGTGAAGTACTAACTTATTTTAAATTCATTTTCTTCAAAGCTGGTAATTTATTTTTAATCGTTGAATATGATGAAATGTCAAGGTAAAACGCTATGAATACGGCTGTGCCATTAAGCCTATCGGTGGTTTGTGCCAAGTTTTTTTTCATTTTCACTGGCTGCTACATTAGAAAAATCGCGGGATTCGATAGAAACGGCTAACTAGTGGAATGAAGAATTTCCTTGAGTTGTACAGTTCTGCCCGGATGATACAAAATGAAGTTTTAATCATAGAAACGAGATCCTCTCAAATATTCATGACGGGAAAAGAATATAACTTAGTACGTACGCCCGTTAAATTGAAGGATAAGCTGTAGAACATGTCCCAGACATTAGCTCTTCCAGTTTACTTGTAGCTGATTCATAGTCGCCGATCCATTCAGAACGACTACTGTCCACAGAGTTCAGCTGTTTCAGACAGACAGAATGGATTGATATCGTCGGAACTTTAGGGTCGTCTCTCATATGCGCAAGGGAGCCACCCACCCCTGCCCTCGGCCCCTTATCGGGACCGCCTGAAACAAGTGGCTTCATCATGGAAATTCGGATTAAAAGGGTGGGGCGACCTTCGCCCGACCCTTGAAGGTTTTGACAACCCGCCCTATTCCCTTTCTTATCTTTAGTGATTCGTATTTTCTTGTATTGTCTTTCTAGTGGATGTATCTTCTTATTTAGAATACATTAAGGAATCGATATATCGAGTGTTACTATGATTTTGTTTGGTATGGGCGATTTACAGATTATATTAGATGTAAAACCTGATGTGACCGATATACCGAATAACTTTCGTCTCGTGGATATAATGTCGTTAACTTTTTGTTGTTTTCGTGGTTTTAACTTTTCTTTGGTAATGTTGAGTAAATATATGTGATTCGAATAATGATATAGGCTTGAATTGTGTTAGGGGAAGGGGAAGAACGAAAAAGTCATGGGAGAATGTGGTGGAAGAGACTGAAGAGGAGGAATTTTAGAATAATAGAAGAGCGTGTTGGTAGCAATGTATTAGTGAAAGGAAAACGAAAGAGGCATGCATGAATACGGAATTACGAGGGAAATTGTTAAAAATAGAGCCAACTCCCTTGGCCTGACAGCAATAACTAAGCTCTTTAATTGTGTCTACCCCGAAAGGGAATGGCGTGATGGGTATGTACGAATGAAACTTTTTGTTTGATATTCGAAGCTGAGTATCGTTCTAAGGTACCCGAACCCCTCATCCATGTAGCTCGTTTTCTCCTACGTATTTCAAGTTTAAGGTGGAGTTATTTCTTTTTCGATAGCCTGTGCTGTAACGCTCATGATTATTGGCCCTCGCTCTTTCTATCGCTGGCACTCTTCCTGCCTTACTTACTCGAGACCACTTACTTAAGATAATGGGTCAGTCAAACGCGGGACAATTGAGGTGAGATTAGGGCCGGGGCTTTTGAAAATTTGCGGCATCACCTCTTTCCCGATATTGTTTAGCGTATCAGATAATGCGATTTGTCAATAAAAAATGGAAGGCCTGCAAGTAAATGACTTGGAGACGAAAGTTCATAGCCAATTAATCTTGCGTCCCAGTGAGTTACAACACTTTCCTCTGTCTGCTGGGAAAATGTAGCCCTTGGAAAAGGGTCCTTGGTATGAAACGAAAAACAAAATGCAAGCTTGAAGCTCGGCTAGATGCGGTAAATATGGGGTGCATACATTAAAAAATGTTTGCAATGTAAGTACAATGGAGAAAATTCAGAACAAAAGGTCATTAGGGAAAGTATATGTTGAGTGCCAACTACTGGAGAGCATGTATGTACGAAGCAATGAGAGAGTGTGACGGAGGCGAGTAATGAATGCAAATATTGAGCCATTACTGTATACCCCATTTTACACAGATCTTTATATGCCTTTAATTAGGCTTTCTGGACTGGGCATACCTCGAAAGGATCTTTTACATCAAGTTCAACTTGTATATGTGAGATACTGTCGTGGAACGAAAGGAACGACTGTGGGAAGGGTTGAGTAAATAACACGGGATTAGAAGTGATAAAGGGCTCAGCTGCCTGCAGATTGATATATTGTTTATTGCATAAAGAGTAGACAAAACTTAGTGGCCTAAACTCAGCAACCGTCTCTTCTTAGCCTGTGCAAGTGAGGCGTCCATTCTACTTTGGGTACGGATGCAGTGCCGGCCGCCTCGCCCTTAGTGAAGAAAGGGATGACTAATATTTATTATGCATCTTGTTTTTTAATCCTCTTAAATTCAGGCTGGGAATTAGGTGTTGGCGAAAGAGGTTTTCATTAATATGAGGGAAGTTATGACGGGTATCATGTGTAATGGCATTCAGAAAAGGTTAATGAAGAGTAAAATTGGGCTTAACCTTGTTTGGTGCGAAAACCTGATGGTTGGGGGAGTATAGAATGATTTTAACGCGGGTGTGGAGGATAATGAAGAAGCGCGACAACAGACGGAAAAAAAGACGAACGAAGAAGTGCTTGGCATGGTGGGTGAGGAAAGGAAGCTGCTGGAGGAGACTAGGATGAGGGGCACTGTGTGTGATCGGAGTGGGTTATGAGGGCAAATTTTAGGATACCGGGACTAGCCACGGTATTACCTTCATGGAGTCACCCGCAAGTGCACATAAGTGCGAAATTCATTGCACAAAATCCACAGGAGAGGAGCACGCCTCGGTAGCTTAACTTGCTAAAGCACTCGCCGCGATATATAAGGATCTGGGTTCGAGTCCCGATCGAGGCGAATGAATTTTGCTCTTTGGAATTTCGTCTAATAAGGCATTGATTAAACGGGAAAATGAAAGGAAGAGAGAACTTAGGACGTATTCCAATGAAAAAAGAAAGAGTTCTGCGGTTATTTAAGGTGGTTTGAGCGAGATGTCACTTCACATTAAATTCAATGAATTTTACCTCGTTATGATGAAAAAAAATCTTAGCTTTCCAACGGTACCAAAATATCAGCTACTAGTTCTCGAGATATTTACGAAAAAATAAAAATAGTTTTCCAAGGGATATGGTACGGCTATGCTCTGTAGAGAGACTATTTAACTATGTGTACTTCGTATGTTTTCTCAACTACTTAAAAAAACAAATCAAATACTCACCGTAATACACATTACAAAATAGCAAAAAAAATCCTTCGGTTGTAATGGCGTATTCGACGTACGGCGTGAAACATGAGTTAAATACTTGTGTGTGTACATTCAGTTAATTACGGAGAATTTATCATGTGGAACAAATATTTTGCGTAATTAATATATTAGCAATTACTTCGTGCTTGTTACAGTTGTTCAAATTAAAAAAATAAATTCGATTAGGGTTTTTATTATGATTTGAGAAAAATGTCGCTCAAACTACCGTAAAAAATTGGTGGAGGCAATATTATCGCCATCTAAACCTACTTATCTCGATAAACCAACTCTAATAATAATTCTGATTAAAAATTTTTCGATGGATTGTTTTGTCGCGAATGATCTTCGTTAATCGAGCATGCCTGATAGCATGATTGATTCCCTATTTTTCCGCACACGGAGCTTCTGTCATCAATTGCAATGGCCGGAAGTTTTGAGTATTGGTGCCTTAGGCGCAGGAAGGAATGTGGAGCCAACTCCTCTGATCCACCGTGGTTGATGTAATTTGACACCGAAGTTGAACATTAAATACAACTCCTTTCGCTGTAGTTCTTGTTTATTGCCTCCACACTAGGTATGCAAATGAAGGTTACTTCCATTCGTCGCTCATCAATCGCTTCTCTAATTCGGTGAGTTTCCCTTGAGACCTTCATTCAGAAAAACATTCTTCGATAAATTCATTGTTTGCAAGGGATCTAATTATTTTTTAAGCCTATGGATTTGGAGATGATGTCGAATACGGGCGTTCGGTGATTTCTTTTCTCTTAGGGGCCATTAATCGTGGGAGGAGTGGGCTATATACGCAACGCGGTAGATGTGATTGAAATTAAATTGAAGTCCTCTCCCCTCGCAAGAATTTCTGGCTCTATTTTTATTTTTCCATCGGAATAACAGAAATAGAAATAAATATTTCCATTTCTGGACAGAAAATAATCAGCAATATAAATAAATATTTCTATTTCTGTTTTCTGATTTTTATTTTATATGTTGATTTTGCACCTGATAGTGACTTGACGTTCACGTGTTTGCATCTCCCTTGTCATTACATTTCTTACCACATGTCACTGAGTAGTTATTCTTTCCTAGAATTCCTACTCATAAACGTATTAATGCGATTGCTGTACTTGTTTTCTGTATAGAAGTAAATCGGTGAAGGCATGGAAAAGGCTGATAACCATTCTATTTTAATTGGCCTTAGTGAAACAATCGGCTCCACACTTCCTCGGTAAGTGTACATTTGTTTGCAGTTTTTGTAGATAATACAATCCGTGATAAAGGGCCAGAAATGTGTCATGACTATTTTTTAGGTAACTTCCTAGAAGGCGAAGAGTGTTTCGTGGATTGTCGAATGAAAAGTGTCTTGATCCGGGAAACGAACCACTTACTTCCGACTTTCCGGACCAATGCGCGGTCCAACACTGCTATCCAAGATCCCAGGAAATTTTCAACTTCAGGATGCAAAGCGTGAAAGGGAAAATGTGTCTGGAAATCATAAAGTCCATCTTTATTTACCAATTAAAGTTGACGGTGGTCAAGTGTACTGGTTCTCTCCTCTAGCCTATTAGGAGTACTGAATTCCTGCCCATGCTTCTTCTGTTTGTACTCCTTTGTGAAACCCCTTTATTGCATCCTTTCGACGTGAGAACTAATGGGTGGATGTTCGAATGAACTTTGTATGGCCGCTCATCGCGCCCAGCAAGGAGGGTTAAAAAAAAAACTATAAGTCTGTTCATTTGTGCCCGCCTCCTTGATTTGATTTAGGCGGTCAACACTAGGCATGGGCATCCTTAAAAAGTACCGGTGGTACCGACTAAAATTTTTCGGTATTATTGTGTTTATTTTCATAGATTACTTGCAAATGAACGTAACCCTGACCTAATTAGTCGAGTATTACTGTAAGCTGGCTTAAGAAGATATCAGGACAGAAGATAATTACGCAAGGATCATCACCAATTAATTTAAATTAAGATTTAGTGGTTAGTAATCTTTGAATTGCCGCAAGTAATTTTCTTTCAAACTCGTATAATAGCATGTTTTATCATGAATAATATATTTAAGGCAGTTAGAATAATGCCATTTGGTATAATTCAAATTCACTTACTATGGAAGTACATCATTATCCATCTTAGACGGCGCTACTCTTTATGTTATTTACATCAGCGACATGCCTCTAAATATGTCTCTGGTCGATGGACACAGTAGAGCTTAGTAAAACTATGTATACTTTTGCGTGTGTTCGCTCTTGTCATCCAATTCGAGAATTATTAATAATTTATTACGAGCAATTGCCTCGGTGGCGGCGGGGAAACGTCGTCGCCTGCCAACCCAAAGGTCGTGGGTTCGAGTCCCGCCTGGGGAGGATTTTTCTCCTCCCAGGACATGGTTGTGTGTGTTGTACTTTGTTACTGTTACTACGCCTGATGTAAAATGGTCCTCTAGGCTGTATTGAGGTTGATGAAGTAAATAAATAGTGACCGATGCAGTATAAAACCAAAAGTGTTTACAAAACTATGATCAAAACCTGGCTTTTTATAGCTTGTTATATAGACCTATGGCGAGCGTGGTGGCCTAGTGGGTAGAGCTCTTGGCTACTTATCGAAGGGTCCCGGGTTCAAATCCGGGTGAAGCCTGTGGACGCCCCCGAACAAGCAAAAATCCTCGGAGTGCAAGGTGGCCCAGGGAAAGGAACTGGCCTGAATGTGTGAAATTCACACGCCTGTGGCTTAGTTCGGGGTGAGCTCTACCCTCAACTATCCAAACCAACCTTCGGGTTGAATTACTGAGTGAGTGATATTTACCTATAATTTTCTAAAAGAATGTGTAAATACATCGAACAAGTTCGAGAAGTGTTTCATTTCCGTATTGCTAATGTTCGGTATAATTTGAAAATTAGATATCACCTCGGAGACCAAATATATTAGTCAGGTTATAGCTTCGTCTCGCGCTTCGCTGAATTCATGTTGAGAGCGCAAAGTCATTTCACTATTTCCTAATGAGCGAGAATTCATTTAATTCACCCTTGTTTTCTCAAATGTAAAGAACTATTGCAGCAGAGGCTTCTCTGCATGCTCAAATTCACTTTTTAAGTCGCAAGCTCAGTAATCAGTTCTATAAAGCCAGCGTGTTAAACCTCACAAGTCCACAGGGGTAATCAGTATTTCGCCGTCAGTGGTTAGGTTCTCGATCCAGCAGCAGAATAGCTCTCAGCTTTGGAATATTTCTAGGTCTTTCGCAGTTACACTGTTATCAAGTACTTCGAATTATTTGTTATCATATCTTACCCGAAAAGTCGGCCATAAGCATGCAGTATTCGACAAATTTTTCTGAATGACGGGAAAAATCTAAAAATAAGGTCCAGAAAACATGTTATATTTTTTCTTAAATTTCAAATAAATTTCGTAAGCTTTTTAAGCACATCGTAGGTACCTTAAATCCTTAAAAGATAATATTTCCAAACAAATAAGTAGTATTCTAATAATATTTAAAAATAAAATAAATAATCATCTACATTTCACCTATATTCATCATCTAGGGTTCCTAAGAAAAGAAGCACTCCGTTCTGAAGCCGACCGTGTCCTTTCATCTGTAAAGGTATTATTAATTAAGGGCACTGCTTTCTGAGGTGACTGATGTCCTCGTGGATCAGAAATATTTTTGACATTTAATACAAATCACGAAACAAAATTTATTTTCCTCCCAAAACTTCAGGG
The DNA here is from genome assembly GCA_963573305.1 of Pyrrhosoma nymphula. Classification (NCBI taxonomy): domain Eukaryota; kingdom Metazoa; phylum Arthropoda; class Insecta; order Odonata; family Coenagrionidae; genus Pyrrhosoma; species Pyrrhosoma nymphula. The sequence goes on along the minus strand of OY754338.1, from coordinate 22,346,491 downwards.
GTTCTTTGTTCCTCCCAAGTAGGTTCGGTCTGAGGTATGGCGTCACCTCATGTGGTGCTACATCTGACCCATGAGAGAGTGCATCTGGTGCATTATGCGCAGAAATGTTTTCATGGCATGACCATATTCCAGATGCACTAGCTGCACTTTCGCCTGCTGGTGGTTAAGGGGAACCACTTCTGTTTTGCTCCCTGACAACAAGGAGGGGAGAAGGAAGGATTAGTGTATTTTTTTAATTGCTTGCCAAGATTACGTCGCCATCTTGCACTCAGTGTCCTCTTGTCCATCGTTCAACCCTACCCCCATCTTCATATTTTGACCCCCCCCCCCTCCCCTCCCCGAAAGGAAAGTTTCTTTTATCATTCCCAGTAAATATCCTTTTATTTAAACATTCGAGTATTACGCATTCCCATCATTCAACTATTTTCCCTTAGAAGTTGAACGCTTGTACACCGGATGTCAGTGCTGTTCGAGTATCGGTACTTTCAATACCGGTACATCCGGCATTGGCGAATACCAGCATATTTGCCCAACCCTATGAGTCAATAGTACCTAGTCGACACTACCAATACGAAGGAACTGCCAATAATTTTTATTATTGTCAGAATTAAACTCGTATCTCCTACATCTTTTGTTGAAATCTGAAGTTCACTTAATTTCCGTAATTGTAGAGAGACTGGATGTATCTCATCAGCGTTTTCACGTGTTATTTAGGGAACTTATGTTACTTTACAGGTCTGGTGGAATTATGAAGTCTTTTTTTGCTATTTTCCTCGGCTTGTCCGTCTTTTTACGTAAAATCCTTGGTTCATTTCACGTTAGGGTTCTGTCATCATCCGCTGTTTGTCCAAACCACATCTTCTAGCTGTTAAATTACCGTTGGCAGTCTGAACTAATGTATGTACTTTCTTCCGTTTGACACTCGTGATTTTTCCCGTCCTCATTTCGCTTGATGACCCATTTGTTAGCGCTATGTTCTTCGGAATCCCTTCTGGTACATCAACATCTTCAATCTTTAGTTGAAATTTTTTTCCCAATTGTAGACGCTTTTATGAGCCATCCGTCTTTGCGTTTCCGGTGCTTTTTCAACGCCTGGATTAGCATTTCTTAGGTATCTATACTTGGTTTTGTATTCTCGCATTAACTCGTTTTTCCTGTTTTTATCGTGGAGAGGGAACGCTATCTTCGCTACCTAAACCGCTTGTTCTCAAAACTTCCCTCTCTTCTGTGGGTCCCTAATCTTGGGGTATCACTCGTCTTGTTAGTATTAGGGCCCGTGATTCAGTGAGAAAATCTGGTATTAACAGCATGAGATTGTGATTGTTTTACCTGACTTATCATGACCGATTGCCGTTATGACCAGCATTATTGCTGGTCATACTTCGACGATACCGGGAACAGTTCCTTGCTCTCGATCCCAATCCCTTCCAAGTCATCCGTACACCTCTCATGTCTCAAATCCACGTGCTCTATATTCTTCCCCTCTTGTAAAAGGGGCAGAGTTCAAAGAGTTCAGAGAGAGAGAGAGCTCTTGGAGAGGGGAGAAGGTATAAGTTCATGAACACGTAAATGTTTCCCTTCGTCCACTCATTCTTATCTCATATTTCTTAAGCGGCCATGCTGACGGAAAGTGACACCCTCTTCTTACGGCATAGAGAGTAGCTCCGTCGGAGACGTCTTTAAAGCATGCTAACTTTTGAAGAGTTGATTAGAGGACAAGTCCGTTCCAAGAGTAGCGAAGATGTCAAAGGCATGTTTATTACTACCGTTGAATATGTATTCTTAATATATTACGTAACTCTTAGCACTTTTCTCATAGTTGAACTAGCTCCACTAATAGCTTATTGAACTGCAGTCCGACTGTATAATTTATCATCGTCTTCACATCATTTAATCCTTAAAGGTCGTTTTACGCGGTACATTTATTTGAGCAATCTATCGTGCGAACGCATGTACAGTCAAGTGTACAAGAGAATATTGTACGAACGACTGAATCAGACAGAATGTCGCTTTACACGATGAGTCCAAACGCACAATTTTCCGTGCAATTTAGCGGTAGAAATCGATCGGAATTCGCGAGTTTTTTGTTTATCATTTTTATGTTTTACTCGTGAACATATGTTTCACTCACGTATTTGACACCTTGAAAAGTTGATTACCTGAAATTCGGAACCTTGACTCGACCATCTGCCTACAGATAATTCTCCCGGTTTTTGACAAAGCTCTCTCTGGCTTTATATTCGACCTTTGCATCATTTCGTTTTTTCTCATCTGGATTTTAGTGCAACAAGTCATTGACGTTTCTCGCCGGATATCCACTCTTGATAGACAAAATTCGTGGGTTTATTATGTGTGTAACAAAGTGTTATTATCAACTGGTATAGCGGAACACGGGACCCTTTTTTTAAGTCCCTCTAAATTTCCCTCCCATGTATTTGTATCAATGTTTTAATGTATTTTTTTACGATTTAGTTACTTGCTAAACAGCAGAAATAAAATTATTATTATTAAATGACGCGGGATATCAATAACTCTACTTGAGGACGCGACCAGTCATAAATTTGGGGGAATAAAATAATTTTAAACCGAAATATCGCGTATACACTGAAAAACCAGGACACCAAATAACACGAAATGACGAGGTAAACATTTGAGTAACTTTGAGTTAACTCTTCTCGGGTTCTCCACTGGTTCAAACTATTCATAATTGCCGACGTAATTAATTCTTACCTTGAGAATGAGTGACGAGTCGTCTCTCGAAAAGTCGAAAATTATGAATAGTTTAAACCGGAGGATAGCCCGAGAAGAGTTTACTCATTAAAGATTATATACACAGGATAATAGTTACTCATATTATTCGACGGGAACGTGTTAATAATTTTTTTAAACAACTTTATTTTCAATCGTGACACAGGCACCACAGTTTTCGCCATATCTGCGCCATCTGTTGAATAAAACCGGATCGAAATTGTATGATTTTCAGAATGGAATTAGAACAAGTTCTATTTTCCGTTCAGTCATTCATACATTCGCACAAGCGTTCGCACAATTTGCCGCTTTACACGGTACAATTTCCTGATAAATGCGTTTGCACGATAGATTGTACAAAAAATTGTACCGTGTAAAACGGCCTTAATAGGTTTATGGTTGGCATTTGTACCACTTTTATTTTTTATTGCTGCGCTTATAGCTCCCGATACCAATGTGCACTACTTCCCCATCATGTTGGATAATGCTATTTGTAACGCGTTTCCCTCTTTTGTGGAAGTAAATCAGTTTTTATTTTTTTAAAGAACAGAATTGGCTCTTATGAACTACAAGTCATAAAACAAGTAAAAAGAGTCTTTACTGTAAGTCCGCCTCATGAAGGGTTAAATTACGAATTGTTGGGATTCTTATACATTGTCTTGTGATATCGGTAGCAATTAACTTGCGAAGAAAATTATAAATATGAGGGTAAACCGTACAGTTATGGGCCACATGGTATTTGGAAGAGCATGGTAAGAGTACAGATGGAAAAATTTAAAATAATGATAGCAACATATACAATAGTGATTAATGTAAATTTTATCCATCTGTACTCTAACTATACTCATTAAATACCATGTGGCCAATAACTGAACGGATTACCCTATCGTTAATACTTGTAAAATATGTTATAATTGAAGGATAACGCTCCACATCGTGGGGCGGAAGGTTTAAAAAATCCTTGTCGAGTTGGAGAAACCGGGGGAGTTGTGGGAGATGCGGGATCGCCCGCCTGATCGCCGCGAAGCGACGGTATGTGTTGCACGCGCTGCATACACAGTCGAGGGTGGTGAATGCGCGCCTTGGTGGGGGGGGGAGAGGGTGATAGTAGTAGTAGTAGTAGCAACAGTAGTAGGATATAGTAGTGGTGATGACGGCAGTCGTCGTTGCAGTGAGTGCTCTACTCTTGGGTGGATAGGCGTGTGTGCCGGGGAAAGGGGCGATCGATGTCGGCGGCGTGCGTCTGGCCGCCCGCCGCGCGTGCAGTCGGTCGTCTGAACTCCTTCCCTCCTCTCGCTCTGCTTTCCCTTTAAAAGGGAATACGGTGTGCGGCGGCAGCAGCACGTGCTGTGTGCCGCTGCCGATGCACACACTCACGGGAGTGGCGTGGGCGGGGCGGATTGCGCCCCTTCTCTCTCTGCGAGCTGCGGCGACGACCGTGGCCGTGGAATGAGGAGGGAGGTGAAAGTGGGAGGGGGATGGATCTCCGCCTCTGGGCCGTGTGTTTGTGAGAGAGAAGGACCGCACCTCTCTCTCGCTCGATATTTTGGAGGTCGGGTGGCCTGCCTGGCGTCGTCGCTTCCATCGTCGGGGCGACACTCGCCGGTCGATATGCCTTCTCTCCCTTCCACTCTCTTCCCCTCCCGCTCCGCCTTCCCCTCCCGGCGCACGTAAAACGCGCCCTCTCGCTGCTCCCTCGCTCGGCGCCGCCGCAGGTCGTTCATGAATGAGTCGTTTCGAAGGGAATGACTCGGGCGGGTAGCCGTGAGCCGTTCGTCGTCACCCGTGCCGGTCGTGCGGCGCAGCGGTGTCTCCCTGAAGTTCGCCGCCCAGATTCTGGCGAAACGATTGAGTGGAGAAAAATGTCTTTTCATGGCATGATGTTTACTATTATTCCTAAAGCATCACGGTTTATAAAAGGTAATGTTCCCTGAAAATTTGCACGTATTCGTAGGTCTCAAGTCACGACTTGAGACCATCTTGATGATGATCGCTTTATTGCCAACGATGATTATTTGAGCTACGGTTTCATTGTCACAATCAATACAGGTGATCAAGGAATGATTACCAAGAGTCCCAACTATTTCTTTGAATTAACAAAGTAGCTTCTCGAAGTTCTACTATACTGTACAAATAATTAAGTAGTTGAAGTTTTTACCAATAAGCAAGTTAGTCTACCAATTCTCATGATCAAATATGTCCACTCTACCCCTAAGTCAAAATATATCTTCTTCTAATGAGGTTTTCACCTCCAAAACACCCTAATCAAGGAACATAGAACAACAAACAGTTTCCCACTCACCTCATATCTAATACAATAAATGCCACCGCGGATGATAATTTAACTGTATAAGAAATTGCTCTAATAAAGATAAAGCGTTTCTTCGCTCGTGCTATCAGTGATTTTTATTGAAATCCATGTGGTGCAAGTTATTTCATCCAACGTAGGAACACAGTAAGACGTTAACACAGAGACTCAAATGAAATTGTATTCAAGTTCTCATTTTTTCACTTATCGTTTCGTATAAATTATACACACGAATTAAAAATACTCTGAAAATGTAATTTAAAGCGTAGGAAAAGGGTAAAAACCAACTTTTAAGATGATATAATAGCTACCAAAGCCGTTAGCTTTTTCATCGTCTTCGGCATAAAACTATATTCTATCCTTCGTACTAACGTTGCACAAAACTGATGAAACTCACCTCGTTTTGCCATATTTCTCATAAAGCACTCTCTATCAAACAAAACATAATAACTCCGAAACAACCTAAATGGTACATTTTTTGTCCCTGAAATCACTGACAACTCGTGTTTACATCGACCTTTTTTCACACTCGGTGGTGGGTTCACGGTAGTTATAAAGTTAGCACAAGTAAATTGCTAGATACGTGAAAGTGATTGGATAAAATGCAGGATATCAGTGAAGGGCATCTCCCATCGTGTTTTCCTCATTTTGAAAATTATTCCATTAGCTCCTCATCTATTCCGTTATATTCCAGTTAAATTGCATTCAAGGGGGTTATTTTATAATCTCACTTAAGTGAGAATACGTCATAAAATGTGGAAAATTACGTCATTTTTCGTAGTTCAACTCCCCCACCCAGGCGGCGCACAGTGGGACCAATTCCCGGAATGCCGACCAAAAGTCTAATTTTTCTTTGTTGCGTTAGGTATTTTGATAAAATGAGTCCCTATGTGAAAAGAAATGAATATATGATGCCTTTGATTGCTCAGTAACGATTCATTTTATTTTCATCAATGTCTTATGCAGTTTTGTGCAGGTACGGAATTGTTTTTGGTCTAGAACCTAAAACTTTAATATGGACATTTATTGGAGTGATGAATACATTTCATATGATTTATAGATTTTAAGTTACAATAATATTTTCATTCTGTTTGCACAGTTAATTTATTGAGAGATATGAAGGTCGTGATGAAAATTATGCAATAAAAGGATACGCATTACAAGAGTGTTTTACTAACAAGAATTAAGAACATTAATAAAACGAAAAAAAGAACAGTTTTATTTGAAAAATTATACTTTAATTAAAAAAAATATGAGATGTTTTTAGTACTATTCATTGCTGTCACTTTCGTCATATGTTAAATTGGGTACCTCACCGCTGACTAAGAGTGCCAGCACCTCGGGCTTAAGACTTCCACTGTTCCTAGCAGGTGTTCTTAAGGAAGAAATAATCGGATCTGATGACACCATCATGATTTTCATGAGATCCATATTTGTGGCAATTCTCGAAATTTTCCTACATTTTTTCTCCCTATGTCTTCGAATATCTTTGTTCCTGCTTTCTTGCGCTTCCTCACTAAGCATTCCTATAGGAAGGAGTGCCTCCGATATAACTTCTGACCCATGAATTAATACTTTATGGATAGAAGCGGGCATTGGGTACCAAGGATACAAGGTTACGTAAAATCTAGCCGTTTCTATCGCGTATTTGTGGAATGCTTTGGCATCTACGGCATATCCACATGACAATGTTCGTAGTATTGTATCACCTATCAATAAGGGATGAATTTATGCCCGTAATTGAGGAAGAGAGTTCAAAATCTGCGAAGAAACGGCGAGCTGTATTGCCATCGTTCGTAGTCCCCTTACCTTGTTTAACCACACCTACAAGTAACCCCATCAACGATTTAAATTTAGCTTGAATTACGGACTCCCGAGCATTAACTAAGTCTTTGATGTGTGCTTTCTTTTGCCATAACTTTGTCTCTAGCCTGGCCGAAACATGGATAAGCCATTCAAAAAACCTTATGTATGCATGAAGTGTTGAGAGGCCATACTGATAAGTACTCTCATTGACATTTCTTTTCATCACCTTATCAATGTCATTCATGTCTTTGCTGGTCGCTCCACATACGTAGCACGACTGAGATGAGGCAGTTCCAGTTATAACATTGGCAACTTTACCATCAATCATTGTCATGCACAGATCGTGATTCACAACTATAGCATCTGGATAGCCTGGCACTGTGGATGGTTGAAGGTTCATAATTTGTTCATCCATGGCGTCTTTTACCCTATTGATAAGTTCTTTAGTCTCTTTCACAAATTCCAGCATCACAGGCCTGCAGTACCTCGTGGAAGAGGGTCGGGGATTCTGCCACACCACTGTATTTCTTCCTTTACATGGTCCTGTTTGTACGTATAGTTGGAGTGGAACAAGACATACTATAAACAAATCACTGTCATTGCATTCTTCGAAGGCGTACTTTTGCTTGTAGAGGGAATGGTTTCCGCTACCATCACAACCCCATTTTGACACTAAATGCATATCTTTGAGAGAATCTTTTGGTAATCGGTTTAAAATCTCTTTCTGTAAGTCAATTAACCTCGTTGCTGTTAGATCTAATATTATCTGCAGCTTAACTTCCACCTTTGTGTCCGTGACAGTTAGTTGTTCTTCACGCGGATAGCATTGTATTTTCACTTCCTTTACACGCTTATATGATGGATAAAGATCTGCACCTCTGCTTTTTGCCTGACATCTCAAAGTTTGATACGCGTTCTTCGATAAATCTGCTTCTAAAATAACAGCTAACGCCTCTTGTGGTTCATAAGGTCTTAGCTCAGATGATATTTTTTTGGATGACCAAGCCCTATTTATCTTTTTCGCACGCGCTGGTGAAGTGAGCAACGCTTCGGATAGGAGTTTCACTTCTTCCGTTTTACCCTTAGATCGCAAGCTGGAGCAAGTAGCGTGTACTAGGAGACTTGTTACACTACTCCTTTTAACGTCTTCCACTTTCCTCCTCTTGCTCCGTTCACTGCAGTATTCATATTCTTTGATGGGTCGCCCAATGACTGAAAAGAAAGTCCGTTTTTACTCCAATATATGACTTAAGGTAATGATGCGAGAAGGATTTAAATATATGTACTTGAATAAAATTAATGAAGCTTTTTTAACCTTTGGAAGATGCTGGCAGGTCTTTCTCCAATGACGATGTTTCAGGAACTCTTATTGTAACAGATGTTTCAAGCCACTCTTTACAATTTTGTAAAAAAATATCTTCCTTGCGGTGCCATTTCTCCCACTTGGATCTGATTGTGGCGTAATATTTTCTGCAGATTGACCTGATTTCATGCCTGGCGAAGTTTGTTAGATCTTTCTCAAGCAGTCGTTCAATATGCAGATCAGCATGTGCATATCGTGCGGCCCAACCTCCAGAAGTTTGCCGCAAAATTTTATATAATTCTAGGCGTGATATCGAAATTGACATATTGAAAATATTCAAAAGCAGTAGAATGTTTGTCAACAAGTCAATTTAATTACGTTTCCTAGTAACAACAATTGACTATGCGCGCATGCGCAGATCAACAACTGCTAACTACCTATGAGCCACTCGCTGCCATACGTACATGCGACACGAAAAATCGTTCCCAAACTCGCATCCGCAAGTATCCGCAGTTTATATTAAGGGACCAATAAGAACAATATAGTATCTTCATAACTGAATGGATAAGAAAGCGGGGCCTCGTAGGGGTTTTTTTGCAATCCTTCGTTTAATTCCGGATGATTTTGAAAATACATATAGTCATTAAACTAGAAATATACCTATTAAAAATTGAAAAAGTGAGATTGTTATTAGACAGGATTAAACTTTGAAAATGCCTTAAACTCGGGAAAAGTAAAACATTCTACTAAACTTCCATTATTCGGAGCTGATTTAGAAAATAAAATCGCGTAGTTAGAGCGGTTGACGGAGTAATTTATAATTTGCCCATTTCAGCCGCCTGCTTTGCTATGAAATAAAGGAGAAATAGGAAATATTTTGATATTTTTGGTTACTCCAGTCATTCATGTACCCTACAGAAACTTTTTCATCGTTGTTCAAATTATTTGATTTTTTGGGGTTTTGGCCGCGATTTCAGGCATTGGTCCCACTGTGCGGCGTGACCATCTTCGGCTCTCAAGTGGTGAACTGCTGGTCTATTAATTTGATTATTCCGCTCATTCGACTCTTGATCCGTATCTTTCTACTCTTGATCCGTTTCATTAGGCTCTGCATTTCATTAGTTCCATCTCACCTGTCGTTAGGAACGTGAAATAGAGCCACCATCGGACCTTTGCCGATCGTGAGCCGATCATTAAGAGAGCGAAACGGATCTCCCGCCTTCCCGCAAAGAGTCATTAAAAAGGTGAGATTACAAAATAACCTCCCAGCTTGCATTACACTTACTTTTTGATTATACCATCTAATGAATAAATATCGTAGACCATCGGTTCAATAAAGAGATCCAAGAAATTAATGGTTTAACTTCAATCGACGAGAATATCTACAGCAGAAAATCAACTAAATCCTTAAAAAGATGTGCGTCGGATACCAGTATTTCGGCCACAAGGCGGCCGAAATACGCGTATCCGACGCACACCCTCGTTTTTTCCTGTATTTGTGTCGTTTTTTGACTACGCTCATTTTGAGCTAGATTCTCTCAGAAGTTGGGTCCGTGTGAGTGAGTGATTTCCTGAGTGCTTGTGTGTTTGCGGTCATAACCCAGGCATCCTTAGCGGGGTCTCATCAGCCCTAGTGAAGGATCTCTATTTGGGTTGAGTGTGTTTGTCTGTGGTTCTCACTGCCGAGGAAGTAACATTCCCGTATAACACCACAGAAAGTTTTTCTGGTCGAGAGGCTGTGGTTGGTCACCGCCGTGAAATAGCCCCTTTTTCCCCGCAAACCAACACAGCAATTGTGGTGTAATTTTTACGAGTGGTGCCATTTTATTACGGTCATTGGAGATTTTTATAACTTGTTACTTTAAGAGGCCGTAGAGCTGAAGTTCCCTGGATTTGAACTAAATCCTGAGCTTAAGACGAGGTCGACTTGACGAAGCGAGCTTATTCGCTGTCTCATTCGACAAGCTGGGCGAGCTTCGGCGGCTATGAAACCATACGTGCTTGAGCATTTACTTGTTAATAATAAGACACGACTATGAAACCATGCGTGCTTGAGCATTTACTTGTTAATAATGAGACACGACTATGAAACCATACGTGCTTGAGAATTTGCTTGACTAACAACGAGACACGACTATGAAACCAGTTAAGCTCGTACTGAAATTATCCGATCTTGATGAAGCTCGCCTTGTGAAAAAATCTTGAGACCGCCTTGTTTGACGATTTTGAAACTAAAGTCGAGCTCAAGCTCGCGCTTGAGACGATCCTCGTCAAGTAAACTATGAATACGGGCCTACGTTTATGTTTGTAATCGAAGACTATGGGCCCAAATAAAAACAACCAGGATGGGTATTATATATATATATAAGTAAGATACGTTTGACGTACAAGGGTACCTTTTTAACCAAAATACTTATTTCTACGGAACCTGGAAAATAATATGGATGGCAACATTCATTGTGTTGTATGGTCTATTAATTAGGGCGATAGTTGTATGTAATTGCTTTATTTAAGATTCCACTTTTCGGTATCACAACCAGAAAATCCCAATGGATTGTCTAGTAATAGGTAGGGTTACGCTTATTTAGTATTCTTCACACGATGATTTGGCGAGTTAAATTCAATCCTAGACCTGTCCAATTATTATAATATATAATGCCCGGTAATACTAACAGGGCAATTTCATACTATGAAAGTGGTGAAAACTGACAGAACCAAACACATATAATATACTCAGTGTATTAAATGGCGTCATTTAATCTTTTACTTTTGTCTAGGTGGGGCAAACGTTTTGGGTATTCCATTCTGTTTTAGTTTTTATTGCTAACTTACGATTGAAACTGAATTGATTTAATAAGTTAATATTGGATTCACCTTTTCAATAGTTCCAACAATGGCCTAAAAACATTAAGCTCAAGGACCAGGGGTGAGTAACGAAACCTTCCCCTCCTTTACTGTCGAAATTGGATTCAGTCGAGTCTTTTCAGCTAGTGCGTGTAGAACATGGCACTCGGTGGTATTCGATATGAAGAAACCTAGATATTAATTGTAAAGAAGCTAGACACTGATTTTGATTGCCGTATTGGCACATGAATGCGTAAAAAGAGAGATTGGCGAACTGGTAAGTGTAAAAATTCCTTCTTTCCAACCACCATTAATGATTGTAACGAAAACTGCGTGACTCTAACACAAGACACATCGTTGACATACAAATCACCTCTGTCCTCTCCCCCCTCCTTTTACATATTACCTCCCCTTTCATGGGGCTGGTGTCCTGCCACCCCCTGCCACACACCTCTGCGGCGGCTCGCAGGGTTGTGTGTATATGTACCCTCGCCGCAAATCCCTTTCGGGATGGCCACTGTCAAACAATACAGTCATCAAATTATTATTGATCTTCTCTTTCCCGTATTTCCTCCTCACTGCATTCTATCATCGCGTGTTTGACTCGTTCCTGTCTAGTTTATGCATTGTTTAATGCATGCATCCCTGTCCCTTGTCCACCACGTGAAAATGTCTTCCTCGAAATCCACCCCACGTGACTTTCCCGCTCTACTCCTTCCTCTCACTCGTCCTCTCCTGTTTCTGATCCGAATGGATCAGAGCAATGAATCGCATCCCGATAGAGCCAGGCTAAACTTCGTGAAATCTCGTCGTTACAAAATAGATAAAAAATAAAAATTTCAGAGACTTTTTACTAACGACCTGTTTTAAGACCTGATGATGCCCATTGTTGGATGAAACCGGTCGTTAATAATAAAAGGCTGTGAAATTTTACAAAGTTTTTATCTTTTGTGTATAGCATTGATAGTGTACGAAATCCTTTCCGTCTATTTCGAAGTGCCTCCACGATCCCTTCTCATTTACGAAGGGTTTTTCTGAGTTTTTTGTGTGCATAGAGCTTCGAGAAGAGTTTAAATTATCTGCAATACAATGATCAGGGGATGGTTTGAATATTGCTATTGTTAACTTATTTACGCGCAGTGGGTGTCGTAAGATTTGTATAAAATCGGATGATAGCGGAATTGCTAATGCTGTGAATCGTGGAATCCTTGAACATTCTCGCCGCAATAAACCCGAATTTTTGTGTGAAGTGTTTGTTTATATTACATCTTTGTTTATATTACATTTTGTACCTTGTAAGTTTCTGGAACGGGGAACGTTGATATTCCAGTCGTCTGTTATCACTTTCTGTATCGCGTAAATTCCCCATGTTTTTCTAATATGCGATGGGTTTGGTAATGGCTCCATTAAGGATTCATTATTTTATTTGACTTATAAAATCTCGTTTCCTTGTAAATGCGAAGGAAAGAGGAAATAACCTGCAACATCTAAGCACCTGATGCATGAAATCCACCTGCACGTCTCGCAAGGAGTAATCCCATATAAGCGCGGATTTGTATTCCATGGATGTTTTTGTTGCATGGAAATCCTGATTGACGCACTCTTCCATTGTAAAGGCTCAACTTACTCAGATTCTCACGAGTTTCATAAAACCCAAACAGTCGTTAGTGACTGCATTCTCTTAAACTTTTCTCGATGTGTTCCAGATTTTGAAAAACTGGGTCTGCCGACCTACGGCCGTGCACCTCCGGTGGAGGTCGTCGACCCAAACGGCCTAAAGGCACGGACGTCGCGCGCAAATGCGGTTTCGATGCGCGGTGACCACCACCATCACCCACGCACGGCGATGCCGTGTCTTTGCGTCGAATTTGGAGCACACCCGTGTCGTCATTTATTTCCCAACTGCCCCCCCCCCCCCACGACTAGATCGTGAATGTGGGGAGAGGTGGGGATTATTTTTTGAATGGCTCTCGGACGTATAGTGCGCCCTTCCTCCCCTCCACTCCCCCCTTTCACGGTGGAATTGCCCCCCTTTGATCTCGAATTAGATTCTTCCGAGCGGACTTGAGCCTTTGACACACGGGTGCCCCTTCTCTCCTTTCCCCACCCCTCTCCCATCCCCCCTCTGCCCCGCCCCCTACATCCACTCACTCTCTGTGGGACGACAAACTCGGGCCCATTCATTCGTGCGCATCCGATGGAGAGACCTCGATCCACTTCGAACGGGTCTCGCGATCCGATTCTTCGGAACTGCCTCTTCTCTCCCCCGCTCTCTCCACCCATCCTCGATGTACGATACTGATTTTGCGACATCATTCCGCGACACGATGAAAGCATCGAAGGGGCGACAGTGCAGATATATGGCCATAATAATTGGCAATATCGAGCGGAATGAATCTCAATGGTCTTATAGAGAATTTGCAATCATACTTGATGTATCGCCCTTTCGACGCGGTCTGGGTCTGATCCCTCTACCTTGACTTTCCGATCTGGTGTATGCCACGATGTTACTTATTTTCTTGAAAGTTTACTTGATATCTATATGTGTTCGTATCTTCCATGGGGTTTGTTGGTTTGGTGACTCCAGTCCTGACTTCCCATCCCGAGGTTCCGGGTGCGAATCCACGCGGTGGCGGAGATTTTTCGATGGAATCCTGATCCTTAAGTGTCATGTTGAGAACTCTTCAAGTTTTAAACTCTGTTTCCTTCGGCGCCTTTCGTTATAATCAGGCTAATGCCGACGCCAGGTTTCTCTCCACCCTTCCGCCACTCCCCAAAATCTCCTTCCTTAACCAACCTATATTTTATGGCGCAATTGATCTCATCCGTAGGTCGCCTCCCCGAATAACAGACCAGTTGCATCGTATAGTCTTACCTTCCCCCCTACCTCCATCTACCCAGCACCCTCTGCCTTACGTCTTCTCTTCCGTCCCCTTGCCGACCTCTCTCACCCTGCACTCCGCCTCCTAAGCTCACCCCCAAGAGAGCCCTTCCGTCCTCCGATGCTCACTTGTCGCCCACTCCGGACTCGTGATGGAAAGCGAGCAACGTCATCTGCAGAGGAGTGGTTGCCTCGCCACTCCTCTCGATGGACGGCAACTGATGAGGACTCGAGAGAGGTGAGCGCGTGGGATTTGCGGAGACGTGAGCTCTCCCTTCCGTCGTCTCTTGAACAGTTCGTTCCCCTCAAATTCCCACGCCCCAGTGGGAGTATGTTTTATGTGGGAATGCGGAGATGGTGAATGCATATTGTGGGTGTTGGAGGCAATAATTGAAAGATGGGATGGCACGTATGGGCCAACTCATTGCGCACGGTAACATTTTACGGTACGGTAGCGTACGGCATACGATAACATACGGTAACGGCGTAGGTCAACATTTTAGGTTGTGGTAGCTGTCGTGCTTGGGAGCAATGCATATTTACATGTATCAGTAGTTAATATATGTTATGTAGTAGTAGGGACCTAATTTATAGTATTAGCAACATATTCCAAATTATCTAGTTGTATTTATTAAGTTGAATCGAGGAGCAGACCTTAGAATCGGAGTCGGTCTATGGAGTCAATAACTATAGTATGTAAGAGATGCCAAGCGGTTCGGTGCGGTACGTTTGGGTAGCGAAAAAGAGAATGAAATAATAGTTAGAGGGATGTGAAAGAGAGAGAAAAGAATGACTCGTAAAATAATTTGGGTTGGGTGTTCCGTCAATGGAAATGCTCTAGAGGAGTCTGTTTCTTTGTTTTCATCATGGTGAAGGAGTGGAAGTTAGTTGAGTAACCCAGCATGGATTAAAAAATAGATTGCGTGGGTAGACCGAAAGAAGTCATTGTTAAAAGTGGTAGAAAAGATTTCTAAGAGGGGGGACATAAGGAGTTTTAGGAACCCGCGGACAGACTCGCGATGCTTAGTAGTGATAGCAACGAAGTAGGTATGCAAGGAAGCGTGATAGAATTAAGTGAAACAGCCAGAACCCTAAACGAGCTATCAGATACTAGATTGACTACCTATTCCTGAAGATATTAATCGATGAAGATTGTGCTTCAAGTTCGTGTTTCGTTGATCGATGCTCCTTTTCGTTAATACTTGCATCATTTCGTCTTTCATTTTAAATAATTGTTATGATGTACCTACGCGATTTGATCATGAAAATCTTGCGGAAACGGAAGAGGACACTGTTAATACTATCACTTAGAGATGCTACGCTCTTTCACTTATCTAGTGAGATATCTACTTCGAACTACTTTTTCCCCGTTCGCAGCCTTTAGATATGCTTTGGAGTTGCGGTGAAACTAGTAGATTCACTTTTCTTATTTAAAAGGGTCATTGACGAAGTGAATTACTTCCTCCCACTATATGGTGCCCCTAATTCCTAGATAATCAGTCTTATCAATCAATTACTACGTTTTAATCTGTTTTTAAATACCGCCACTTCTACGCACCATTTACTAAGCATCGCTGTTGCCTTCATCGGAGATATGAATCATGTTGGTTGAGCATTCCATGCATATAACGGCTGAAACCACGTTCATGAAGACACTTTCTACCAGACTCTATTGCCAACGCATTAGCTAGCCTACGGGAAAATGTAGTTCTTAGCTTCAACAGTGTTAGTACCTACTCAAATGTGTTAACTTTGCTAATTTTACGTAAAATGGTGCACATTTATATGTAATACACAGGGAAAAGAACGGAAAAATGCCCAGTATCGCATGGGTTAGCCCATGTGCGATACTGGGCATTTTTCCGTTCTTTTCCCTGTGTATTACATATAAATGTGCACCATTTTACGTATTTAAACTCTCCTAACTCTAAGGTGACCCGTTTAAAAACGTTCACCCTTTGAAAGAATCGGGCTGAGCCCAAACGATTTACTTATATAAACAATATTTATCTTTCTATGCCGGCTTTTCGCTCACAAATATGATTTGTGTGTCCTTGAGTTCTGTACGAGTTTGGGAGTAGTGTGTGATGATATGGAGAAGATTGGTGTAATATCATGTTGCAAGGGATAGAGATACATTATTTGTGAAATAATAAACATATCCAAGAATAAGGGCACACCATTCATTTTGGCTTAATGTTAGTGAAAGTGCTCAAAGGAATCACTTCCGCGTGATTTCGTGGCATTCATAATATTAATAGACAAGGCTCTATTGTTATCATTCTCAAAGGCTAGCCGATTTTCCTGATCGTGAATTGAAGTAAATAGATTGAGGACACCTTTTAACGAGCATCAAATACCTTAAGTGTATACTTTTATTGTTGACTACCGTCCATATGACGTCCATTAGGGTACTGTTACCGGACGTAAGGTTATCCTTCCCGACCATATCATTCAGCCTCTTGACCTGAGAGGAATTCCAAGAGCCTTTCGCTGCGAGATCGATTGACACTTGACTCGGCTCCGAGCTGGACCGCACTGGAAACGGAGAGAGACAGGCGTGGTGAATGGTGGAGACAGTAGGCGAGGCGGAGGTGGAAGACGGGAGAGATGTGATCGAAAAGGAAGCCGAAATGCCGCAAGAGAAATGGAGAGTGAATGGGTAGGACGAATTTGAAACGCATCGAAATTATTCCAATCATATGCACGTGCCAATCAGCTGGTAGATTACTTAAATTAATGAAAAGTCATTTGTGTCGGTCTTTTAATACGGCTCCCTCGGGTAATAGTTAATTAAACATTCGGACTGCGGCCTTTTTAGGAATCATTTCAATCACCTTCGATGGAACCGATGGAATTCCAATTTGTACTTTCTTCGGTGACAACTATCATAATTATTCATGCGGGCCATAGAGTGCTTTAGATAGTGCGAGATTTGTTTCTTTCCTTGTGTCATCGAATAAGATTTTGCGACATAGTGACAACCGGGAAATCAGGAAGCTTTGAGCCTGGAAAACTAAGGGAGTCCCAGAGGAAGATACTCCACTTCGCTTGAATGCCACCATTGATCATTGGTATCGTCGTCAGGTGTGCTGGCTCCTTTTACTTTATTCGCTATTAATAGGTTTCTGCGAACATTTAGCATGATGATAGAAGTATAACTTCGTTGATATGAGGAAATTTTAGATGAAGGGTTATATCTGGAAAAACAAGTGTACAAATCGGCTCTGTACTTCTGGAGAGTGGCATGGAGCTTTCCTTCCGCCAAAGAGGTATTATGAAAATAGTCTCTTTGCTTAGGCAGGGAAAACTTCAGTACCTTTGCCGTCTTACCCTTGTTATTTCCCGCACAAACCAAACTATGGTGATTATAGTCAAGATGCTGAGAGTGCCTAGGAACTCACCTTGCTCCCCCCGTCTCCTTCCGAGGCGGTGATTGGCGCCTCCGCGCCATCGAGAGAGCTCGCATCTCGACGGCGAGACTGCGGCGAGCTGGGCAAGTGATCGGGGGCGTCGTGCGGCTTTCTGGCTGATCTGACTCCTTTTAAGTTCCGTTCAGCCAAGTTAGTGGCTAATTACTTGAAAGTGGGTCGTGCTGAATTTGCCCTCGCTTCCCTATTTTTAGCGCGTTTGCATTTCTTTTGGAATATCGTGAAAGTTGGAAATTCCTTCAACCTTGAAAGTTTAATTATTAAGGTGGGAGTGCATTAAAAATAGCTAATGGATCAGTTGGCGTATCTTGGTAGTGTTTGAATGATGATGGTTTTGTTAGTGTGGACTTCGGGCGAAATAGTTCGATGGCAAAGGAGACTTTGACGTGGAATGGAGTTGATGCGGGGAATTCTGAATTGAAACTTAAATAAAATCTGGTGAAAATTATTATGAAGCATTAATATGGAGAAAATTATTATGAAGCAAGCATTGTAAGGTCCCGTGCTCTAAAGATAGAGAATGATCGTTGATCAAGAGCGTTTTGATATTAGAATGAAAAGAAGAACGCTGAAATTAAGGTGGATGTGTCGAGAAAGACTAACGACTAAGTACTACTAGAGTTACTAATGGAAGGAAATTTTGAATTGAATTAGCATTAGACAGAAAACGTGAGTGGCATATGGAGGTAACAGACAATTGGTTGATGAAAGGCGTGAGGGAGCGTAAACTGGGATGAGGGAATAAAAGAAAAAGGGATTTAGACGGCACAAAGGATGTGCTGGAAATGAAGTAACCTCAGGAGTTATAAGAAATAAAGAAATTGGAATGTGGTGTGATGGCTAAGTCCGTAGATGACCCAGCCGTGAGGGTGTGGGAAGCAATAAAAACTGGGAGTTAACAAAGAGCCTGCAGCATTTGCTGAATGCGCGGCATAATGCACTAAAATCAACGGCTTTCGAAAACTTCAATTTGGTTTATTATTCTGCAAAGAATGGTGGAGACTCGAAATTCTGGAGCCCAAGGATTGACGTAGCTTTGACGTCATAGCCTTGGCTTTCCAATTTTGCAGCTTCGCGTCGATGCTCACGGGTATCGTTTCATTTCCGACTAAATCCCCAATCATGGTAGGAAATTCCCGAAGTAAATATTGTGAATGTATCGTCTCAAGGCTCTTTGATAGTGAGAGACGTCAATTGTTTCCAGAAACGAAGAGGAGAACATAACCGTCATGAAACCCATCATCTGGGACCCTCTGAATGGCTTCGACGGAAGATTCACTGCGTTTCCGGAATGATTAATTTTTCACTAAAACAGGACGAAGCGTGAATTTTTAGTCAATAGGCGACACCGGAATCCATAGTAAACTTCCTGGATCGCGTCCGGAGGAAGCCCATACCAGAGGAAGCTTTTTCTTTAAAAATTAGTCGGGAAGTAGTTTCATTCCAGTTTATAAAAAATATTGTATTGCTGAGTACTGTTTGTAATTTTACGGACACTTCTCTCTCTTCAACTCGCAGCGTAAGCTTCAACTTAGTCGTAATACCTTGGTGGTGAACGGTTTGAGCGTATGAACCAAGGAGTGCCAACTCATCGCTAAATACTTTTGGTAAGGGGTAGTAACTATCACTGCGATAGATGGCGTTAAGTGCTACACTACAGTAAAACCGCGGAATTCAAATCCACCCAACTATTACTTGCGTATTTAGATTACTTTTTTTACTATGTAAAACTGCCTATAGATGCGTCACACGTGATAAATAATTACGACGAATTGCGTAAGAAAGCTGAAAACAGCGAAATATTTATCATACTAGAGAATTGAAGTCCTGGTGTCATCAGGAATGGAAATAATTTCCTATTATTAAAACCCCAAATGTACCCCACGAAATACCTTAAATTGAAATTTGACATTGTCATAGATTACATCATGAATTTAGATAGGTTAATGGAAAACAAATTATTGCTATCTAAAAATTAAATTGCTTTATTGCATTTGCATTTATTTGCATTGCATCAATGTATCGGGGTAAATTGTGGAAAAATCTATGCCTGGAACCACTTACGGAATCACCTACATTTCTTTGGGCGTTAGTTGGGAATTTTATTGTATTTTTCGAATTTCGGATCCGTTTTTGGGAGGTAAAGAGTGACCACAAAAGTTGATAAGAAACACTGCCGGTTAAAGAAAATGGAAATGGTTGTGCGAATCATTCATTCATTACAGTAATCTACCGGTTAGAGGTAGGTTGTGATGAAAGTCAGAGAATATCCAACGAACTCTTACATGTGCCGTGCCCCTTCTACCTCTAGTATTTCTTTCTTCATCTCAGCATAAGTCCTACCTTTCTTCATCCCGTCCATAAAACCGATTCTCTTCCTTCCCCTTCCCCGCTTACCCAACATCCTCCCCTCTATCACGGCCTTCAGCAAACCATCGTCCCTCATTACCCCTTCCAGCCACCTACCCTGCCTTCCCCTAATCTCATCTATAAGTTTCCTCTCCTCGCCCACCATGTCAAGCACTTCCTCATTTGTCTTCCTTTCCGTCCATCGCACCTTCTCCATCCTCCTCCACATCTCGAAAGCCTTCAGCCTATTTTCGTCTTCCTTTCTCAACGTCCACGTTTCTGCCCCATACAACGCCGCACTCCATATCAAACTCTTCACCAGCCTCTTTTTTACATCCTTACTTAAGGTCCCCGTCATCAGCTCCCTTCTATTATTGAACGCTTCCTTCGCTAGCGCTATTCTCCCCCTAATGTCTTTGCTATGTCCTGTTTCTTCTAGCGTACTACCCAAGTAATTAAATTGTTCTACTTGCCCCAGTTTTTGATTTCCTACTCTTATCACCAGCTTCGCTTTCTTTGTCCTACAGAATCTCATTAATTTTGTTTTCCTATTATTTATCTTCATTCCGTATTTCTCACACTGCTTTTCCAGTGCATCTACAAAATTTTGCAGTCCTTTCGATGACCGACTGACCAACGCCTGGTCGTCTGCGAATCTAACCGACTTTATCCACTGGCCTCCTACTTTCATTCCCACATCTAGCTCATCCCATGCCTCTCTTACCATTTCCTCAGCATAGATGTTAAAAAGTAAAGGCGACAACGGGCACCCTTACCTTACCCCGCGACCTATCACTGCCCACCCTGATTCACCGTCAGCTACCCTTACCTGAGCCCTCTGCCCCATATATAAGTTTCGGATGAGTCTCCCATCACGCCAATCTATTCCTATTTTCCCCTGTATCTGCATTAGTTTCTCCCAGTTTACTCTGTCAAACGCCTTTTCGAAATCTACAAAACAAGCGAAAACATCCTGATTATGCTCTATGTTTCTATCTATAAGTGTTCTCATTACCGCAATCGCATCTCTGGTTCCCCTCCCCTTCCTAAACCCAAATTGGTCATCGCCTAAATAGCACTTTGCTCTGCTCTTTAACCTTCTATTTAGTATTCTAAGCAACACTTTTGCTGCGTGCGAAATTTGAACTGATTGTTCTATACTCCTCGTATTCTGACGCTTTCTTCTTCTTCGGGATAGGTATTAATACTGTTTTCACGAAATCCTCTGGCCATACTCCTTCCTCGTAGATCCTGCGAATAAGTTCGAAAAACGATTTTCTCCCCTTACTACCTAGATTCTTCAGTAGCTCCGAAGGTAGGTTATCGGCTCCCGCAGCTTTTCTACCCTTCATCTCTCTTAATGCCCTCTCTATTTCACTCTCAAGTAACTCTGGTCCGAGGCTATCCTTATCTATTGTTCCTTCATCCTCTAGATGTAGGCTAAGGGATCTATTCTCGCTTTCATATAGCTCCTCTACGATTCTCTCCATCTTTCTTGGATATCTTCCTGTTCGATTAATATCTTCCCTGTTTTGTCCTTAACCTTTGGTATCGTTTGACCTCTCTTACCACCCGATAACATTTTCACCTTGGCGTACAATGCGCCCACTTCCCCCTCCTCCTGCATCTTTTCCATTTCCTCACATTGTCCCTTCCACCAGTTTTCTTTTGCCCGATTGGTCACTCGCCTGAGTTTATTATTCAATTCCTTGTACTTCCTCTTCCCTACGTCGGTGTTCACGTTTTTCCATATCCTTCTCTCCTCCATTTTCTTTATCATTTCTTCTGTAACCCACTGCTTCTTAACCATCTTCTTTTCCACCGTTCCTATTGTTTTCTCTGCCGCTCCTGCGATGCCTGTTTTTATAACCTCCCATCTCTTCTCTATGGTTCCCATCCGCTTCTCTTCACCTATGTTCTTTTCTACCAGCTCTGGGTATTCCCTCCTTTTCAACCCTTTCAATGCTTCAAGGTTCCACCTCTTTATCTTCCTACCTTTACAAAGCCTTTTAAATCTAATTTCACACTTCACCATCACCAAGTTATGATCCGAGTCCGCATCCGCCCCTGGATAGCTACGAGAGTTTTTTACACTGTTCCTAAATCTCTGCCTCACCATTATATAATCAATTTGGTATCTCCCAGTACCACCCGGCATTTTCCATGTGTACCTACGCCTGAGGTGATGTTTAAACCAAGTGTTTGTCACTACTAATTTATTTCTTCTACAAAATTCAACTGCCTTTTCACCGCGATCATTTCTTCTTCCTAGCCCAAACCCTCCTACTTCTAATCCGTCCCTCCCTTCTCCCACCACTGCATTCCAGTCACCCATCACTATCAGGTTTTTCTTTCCCGGCACTTCTCTAATTATTTCTTCTACTTGCGCGTACACCTCTTCCATCTCTTCCTCCCTATGGTTGCTTGTAGGCATGTATACCTGGACCAGTACGAAATTCGTCGGGCGTGCTTTTATTTCTACCACTAGTATCCTGTCGCTCACCTGTTCAATGTTTACCATCCTCAGTCCCAACTTTGTGTTCAATACCATGCCTACCCCTGAGTTGACTCTCATCTCCCCCACCATAGATCTCCCTGTAGTTATCACTCCAATAGTCCCCGCTATCCTTCCATCTCACCTCGCACAATCCCAAAGCATCTATTTTTCCTCTTTCAATTTCCTGCTTAATATTTTCAAGCTTCCCGGCCCTCATCATGGTCCTTACGTTCCAAGTTCCTATTTTTACCACTGTTTTCCTCCTCTTCCTCTTTTTCTTCTTCTTCTCCCTCCTTTCCCTTGTATCTTCTGATGATGATGATGCTGTGCAAGGATTTCGTGTGATGACGACCGCGGAGGCCTTGCCTCCCACGCTGTCGGGCACGACACCCGCCCTAGTGGGCGGCGTCCCGTAGTTGCCAGGAATCAGATCTCTTTGAATGACTTTCATGTTCTGGGAAGTGATAGTTGAGAGGTATTCCCACGCGACTCAACGGTATTTTTAACGTGACACCATCACGGAACTACCTTTCGTCTGGCTCCTACCCTTCGACCTATCTGGAATGGGTGGCCCTACCAGGAGCAATGTACTTACTCCTGCCAGTCCAGCTCTAGGGGTCATTGGAACGCACAAGCCCTTCCACCACGTCAAGGTCGTAGTTCAAGGAAGAGGTGCGAATCATATTCGAGATAATACCAATTAGCGCTGATTCGAAGTATGGGCCTACTCCACTATCGCTTGGCCGATGGATTGAAATTTATGTAAACAAACTAAATATTTCCTCATATGTGAACCTCTCCAGTATCAATTATATCGAAGGTGTAAAAATGTTACATCGCCATAAAGTGGCTTCCCGAAAATAAACATGGGTCCCGCGTCAGCTGGCTCGGGTTGTGCTATTTTTTGTGTGGAGATTTATCAGCACACTGAAAAAACTATGAAATCCTACAAGATGACTGCTATTTCCATAAATACTCGAAGCATACGCACTAAACAAATTAGAAAACAAGACATATTTGGTTACAGTTTGGTTATTAATCACTATGCGTGAAATATCGCATCGAACCAGAGGATCCAGGAAATGTTCATAAAATACTTATCAGTTATTAGTGATCAACATGAAGGTTGTCAATTCTGATGGTAGAATTAATAAATTTTATTTCATTTTCGATTACGTCATCCTTTTTTCTGTGAGTTGTTTTTTTTATTTCCCATTAACCGTTTCTAACCCCTATACTCTTCATCTTTTCGTTACTCAACTCACAAACGTTCTGCAGTGACTGTTTCACGCTCTTGTCACTTACCTCACCCTGTATGTTTTCCTCTTATTACGGTTTTAATTTGTTTTAAGTTGTATAATTGTCCTAATCATTTCCTGTGTTCGTTATCTCCCTTTCTGTTGACTTCGGTCCGTTTGCGTTATTTGAAGTATTTTATTAGATACTCGGCCTGTTCATTTTTTATTCAAATATTGACCTTTGTTAACTCGCACGAGATTATTTGGAATCTGAGTCTACGATCTCAGTGCTTCAAATAAATTCGAATAATGTTCAATTTTACTGACTCCAGATCATGTGGAAACAGGTTGCGCGATGTTATTATTTAGTTAATCGTTTCTGCATGTCTACTTCCATTTATAGTAATGAATTGGAAGAAATACTGTGCGCTGTTAGTCACAAGTGGAAACATCGGTTGTCTTTTAAAGATCATCGGTTGCTGGTGATAAAACGTTTACCTTAAAACAATCTGTGAGATTCCCCATTTAAAATAGATTGCGAACTGTAGACATACTGGGTTTTTTCCAAATAGAAACATTAATAACGTATTGCTGAAGCAGGTTTCATAAAAGTTTGTCTGAGTGTTAAAGACCCTATTCTCCTGGAAAAATGAGATATCTTTGCTGATCTTCAGGGGCTGTTCTAACTCATTCGCTTTCTTCGTCGTTTTGAAGAGAAATTTAAAATTAAAAAATGTAATTACTATGGCCACTTTCGAGCACGAAAAGCGCGATTCCATTTATCTGAAGTGATTTTTCAACGCAGTTGTATTGTGTTTGATTGTCGTGCATGTGAAGTGCTGAGGGCAATTTTTGTTCCATATCTTGTTACACGATGTGATCGAACTGCATGATTTATCCTAGGAAGATTTGAAAAACTTAATTCCTTATTTTCAAGTATGCCATGGCGTCATGGAAAACAAAATACCTGATCCAGGTCATATGCAACTATTAAGTCCTTAACGGAAATGATAGTCTTTAATATACGAGTATAGTGGGTATAGTGGTTAACGAAATTTAAGCTATGTTCGTTTCCTGTCCATGTGTGGGTCTTAGGTGTATAAGATTATCCTTACGGAAAAATGTTTGTTTTAAATGAAATTCAATCGTTCCCAGATAGCGAGACTATATACTTATTGATGCAAACAAAGCATAAATGTTAAAACGACAAAAACTTGTTATATTTCAGGACACTGCAAATGAAATACTATTTATGGTTCTCTATAGGTATTCCCTGTAACGCGATAATCATTTCGCTTTCAAATTACAACCCCCTTTTAATTGCATTACCTAAGAGCACGCTGTTCGCCAATTGGCATGCCAGTTAGGCTCCTACCGGAGACCTAACGTCTTAGAAGTTCCTCTCCTTAGCACTAAACAGCGTGTCTCCCGATCAAATATGCAATAAATACACGAGGGAGCACTAAATCGATCGGATATCGATGCGTCTTTGATGGAAATGTCGAACCATGATGGGGAGGGTTGGGGGGGAGGGGGCGGGACGTATTTAAAATTCGGAGCTGTGAGAGGGAGAGGCATCTGCGTCTGCCGATAATGGGTCCCGGTCGACGTGTGCTCGATAACGCTGAGTTTTCTGGATTGGCGTATCTGGGAAGATGTAATATGTGCTTGCTGCATTTGCTGCGAAAACGACGAAGTTCGGCTGGAGAAGAAGCAAGTATGGAGCGCGCATTTGATCAGAATGTCTTACGAGGAAGACCCAAGGGATAATGACACTGACCGATTACATTGTATTGTAAGGAATAAAAGAACTGTTAGGTTATAAGATGATTCCTTTTTAAACAATCATTCGCGGTTGAATCGCTGATGATGATGATGATACATTTGCTGACCCTGCTCCTTGGTATGTATCCACTGCTTCGATCACAGTGTGGACCTGGGAAGTCGAGGGCAGTTTCAAGGCATATTGACTCGCAAATGAGTGAGGTGACCAACAACTGAGGTAAGCTGTGCCTTTGAGGACAGTGGGGTAGGTTGGTAAGGGAAGGATCATCTCGGAATAGAAGATGGGTGGAGAGAAACCCAGCTTCGGCATTAGTTTACTCTTTAACGAAAGGTGCCACTCATCTGACGGGCTTGGTGTTACCCTAGAAGCGCTCTCCACCTCCACGTGACACACAAGTATAGATTGGTATTCCATCGAAAAATTGCTAATGCTCCAGGCTCGCCGGGCTCCAGACGTATTTTTCGCTCCTGTCCGATCCCCATGAGGGAGAGACGGCCATTGAGAAGTATCTATCCACGTTTTAGATTTACCGTTTAAAATTACTGATTTAACTAATGATAATCGTAAGCGATTGAAAACTAAAAGGAAGGCGACTGAGGAAGTTGCTAATTGTAAGTTGAATTCTCTGTCGTTGTAATCCTGTGGGATCATCTTTCTGCCACAGGAGTAGAAATTCGAGAACCCTTGGAAAACTAAGATAGGCTGGTACCTATATTTTGTCATAATTTTACTCCTTGGAACAATATGCTCCTTTTATAAATACTTTGCGACAATTATATTTTAATATGATGTAACTGAACGAATTTACACTGAGTGACGTCCAATTTCGTGTATCCTCCATGTAAGCGAGTTAGACACCATTTGTCTATGAACAACTTACTTTCTTGCTTTCGGATATGCTGATTGTATTTTTAAAGCGCGATATTTCCCTGACCCTTCTGCCGGCTTCGTTAGGCAACAACGACTGTCTAAATCTGCTGGATTAATATATAATTTTTAATGCCCTTTTCCTTACTTACGGAGGTTGGTACACTTTGTCCCTGTTGAAAGTTTTCGGTCTTTTATATATGCTTCACGGATTAGTAGTAGGAAATATTACATTTCTTTTGACAAATGTTTAGTCTCATTCAACTTAATAGTGTGCGTTTTCTCTAGACGTGTGTTCCGCGAGGGCATTGTGGTTCCAATCTCTCTTGTAATCGCCCTTTCATATATCTCCCTAGTCGCCCTTTCATGCTCCTTAAAACGTTCATTTACTGATAGGCCAGATTCCCCAATTTACATCCTTCCACAATTACACGGAATTTCATACATGCCTTCCTGTTTTAGACTAGGGAGACGGTATTTTGCTCCAGGTAGAATTTCGCGTATCCTCACTCCGGTAATGAAACGGCAAATGATATTATATAACGGCATATTTCTTCAAAATTCTGCCAATACGAATACGATTAGTGATTCCAGCGTTGTATGGTAACGTTACATATCCAGTTAACCTGGTGGATTTTTCTCTCCTCCTGTTGGTCACATTGGAGAATTTCTTAATCCGTGAGGTGGAATAACCGTTTGAAGCTAGGACACTTTTTAAGTGATCGTCCTCCCTCAAGTTTGACGGGTGGAATATATTTCTGGCGCGTTCAAATAAAATTTTGAGTACTGGTGCTTGTTGACAAGGATGGTGGTGGGATTTGTCATTCTAGTAGCGATCAATATGAGTCTTTTTTTCGATAAACTCTGTTAGTTAGCGTTCCGTCTTGTTGCCTTGCAACTGCAACATCATGGAAGGGAAGTGTTCAATTTTATTCTACTTCCCTAGTGAATTGTATGGAAGGATGACGGTTATTGAGGTGTTCTAAAAAGTTGTTTAAGGTTCTTCTTCCATGTGGCCATACTATGAATGTATCGTCCACATATCTCAGCCACAGGGTTGGCTTGAGAGAAGTTTGTAGGGCTTCTTGTTCAAATTTCTCCATATTGAGGTTTACGATCACGGGCGATAATGGAGATCCCATTGCAGCACCATCCAGTTCAACAATTTAGTTCATAATTTTTAAGTCCTGTTTTGTTAATCGATGGCTGGGGCAAATAAAAAAATGTAAAAGTTCATTCGTTTTCTTCAGCCTCCTTTACAAAGGTCTTGTTGAGACTCACTGGGTATGTAATTTATTTTCATCCGAATATGGCCAGATATTTGAAATCTAATGCTTGTTTCGTAAATTTTTGACGAAATGTTTTATAATTTTCAATATTCCTTTTATCAGTTATGGTGTTTATTTGTAGATTTCCATCATATTAATGGCGCTTGGTCAAGTTTCAGGGACCGTTGCAATGGAATTTTTATAGTTAGGAAAAAAAATCGTGTTTAGTGTTATCAAAACACTAAGAACATTTTAGTTATTGCCTATTTTAGCAAAAACTGTTTCCGTATTTATTTATTAATGAGTTCGGAAACAGACACTAGGCGAGTGTATGAAAACGGATGTGGAGGATTCGGTTGTGCATCTAGCGCAGAAGGGAGCTTCGATGGGTAGAAAGAAAGACGCAAGTGCTGAGGCTTAGTGGGGAAGGTAAGGAAGCTGCTGGAGGAAATGAGGAGGCAGAGTTGATGATTGGAGATGGTAATTAGAGGCAATGGGAAGTTGAAGGCCGCGACCGAATGTCGAATGCTGGGGAAGAGGCAGGGACGTTGTAATTTAACCTGACCTAAAAACAGCCCTCTTGGGATTTAAAAAGAAAAACTCACTCAAAAAACGGCAAAATAATGATAAAATAAATGAAAAAAATAATTTGCAGACGTTATTGCATAATAATTTGCAGTCATTGAACCACTGGCTAACACATCGGATGAACGATTAAAAGATCCGAAGATGAATCTTAGAGAAGTCGAATGATTTTTACAGCGAATATTCTTTGGAGTTTCGTATTCCACCTTATAATGCGATTGCGTCCAGTTCCATTTGAGTAATTTTTGAAGCGAATACTGCTTTTAGCCTTTTTACGCAGCTACTGTACTGACATATTTTTGACGTATGTATTCGTACTTATATGAGTATGACATAGTTTGAATAGATGTGCATCATTTCGGATATACAAATAGTGAATCATAGTTTTGCTATTTGAAATCATTCTTTGAGGAAGAAAAGTATCGTATCCTTCTTCTGAACTTAAAATGGCATCTATTCATTGTAATTGTATTTGAAAATATAGAATTAATGTTTTCCTGAGACAGGCTGGTAGAAGCAAGCTATTTATTTCTGCATTTACTGTTTTTCTATCCTTATAATAGACATTATTTTTCATATCACGCCAAATATTGCTATCGATGATTCTTGCTTTAGAATGTTTTGATATCTACACATTACCATTGAAGTCCGTCTTGATCGAAATTGCTGGAAGTGTCAAGATTGTAGTGACTGGCAGGACTGAGTGTGGAACTTAGTAACAGATTTTCTGTGTGGTAATACGGACATCAGTACCCAACTGTATGGCATTCCTACATTCCATAATTTCAGCTAGTAGCAAGTGCAGAAAAATATAAGATTTAAAAATAAACTGAATGTTGCACTCTAAATTTACTCTGTTTACTGTATCATAATGAGTGAGGAAAAACGTCATTAAAATCACCAGCATGCATTATTTCTCCCTCAACATTTCTAAACATTCCAATCTAATAACTTTAAGTATTGTTAGTGCACGCAGTCTACCAAAAAATGGAGCAAAAAACCTTCAGCCATGTAAAAAAATGCTTGCACATGCATAAACAGTTTAACTCTTAAATCCCAAATATTTTTAATATGACCACCGAAATCCACTGAAAGAAATGAAATATTGATGCATACCGAAATCCCCAAAAAAATGTAACGAAACAATTGTCCATTCAAACAACCAAAACAATAAACCCTAAGAAACCAAGTATGCTGTTTTTTTACTAGGTGTTTCACGACCCAGGTAATCTGGGACGTAGGAGAAATAGGATGGGTATTTTGTATAATATGAAGACATTTTTGAAAAAGAAAAAAAAGATAATTGTGGAAGACATAGGTAAAACTGGATGTTCAGAAAGAGCATTGTACTAAACATACCGCTAATCAGTAGAATACGCTTGGCTCGTGAATGATGCACTGTTGACATTTAGTTTCATAAATGTTTGGACTTCCGTCTGATTTACCACTTGACATTAGTCTTGAAAGAGATACCACTGTTTGCCGTTGAATTTCGTTTGCCTTCATGACGGAGAATGCAAAAATATTAGTGTTTCGAGTGCTGATATCTCCACAATGTCTACATCACCGAGTCATCGAGGAAGTGATGGAAAGGTAATTGAGATACCAACATTTTGCATTCGTCTACGGATGGTCTTATCGTACATTTCTGTATCATGTTTATCTAAATCCATCATTTGCTGTGAAATCACTGCACTCATTTTCTAATTACTTGAAAACACGGGAGAGACGGGATCGGTATTTTTAATTTTATTTTCGACCTGAAGGTAAAATGTCCAAAGAAAGTTTTATCCTGTTTTATTCCCCTTCTCTCCCTTGAGATAGAATAATTTCATAGCTAATTTGTTGAAAAAGTAGTGCGATAGTGTATAATTCTGCTGACATAAGTACATAGAGGAAACATTCATGTCTCATTGTCGGATTTCCACTCCATCCACATTTCGGCTGACCGCATCTTTTCTTTCGCATCTCCGTGCTGGCTTTCGTGTCCTAATTTGCTTAAGAGTTTCTCTTCGAAATACTTCAAATATGAGCAATGTGGCTTAACTCTGATTGAACGACCCCCCCCCCCCCACAATTATAACTGTTAGTTGCCTGCGGGACGCTTAATTAGATAAACCAATCGTATTTTGAACGAGTCTTAATTGTTTCTGGGAGAATTGGTGTGCAAGTTGCAATAAGGATTTGTGTTTGAAAATTCTTCTGTTATAGGTCGTACCGTAAAAATTTGCGTATGGTCCAGGGAAGGAAATTCCCTTCCCCCTTCACCATGATTGTTTGAAATCCTTACGCCTAACAAGGTATTGTGAGGTGAACTACCCTTGCTTATCAAACACATTTTCTGGAGTGAGTGATGCCATGTAGAAAGATGCAGGTCATCGCCGGTTTAGGTGACCTGGAAAATCATGGTTGGGTTTTGAGCATATCAGTTCTATGGACTCATAGGACCCACAACACCAATTTAGATTCGTTCTGACGTAATAATTGGGAGGATCGTCTCATCCAATCGATTTCTTCTGTTCGGTAGTGACCACCTTGAACCGATCGGCCCTACTGAGAAATCCCCCTGAAGCTGTGGGCGAAATCCTCACTATACGGTAATTGGCAGCATACCCGTTGTGTCGGTATGCTCTTGTCAATCTGGTAAAAGAATCCGGAAGTTAAAGTGAATGAGCATTTGCCCTCTGTAAGTTTGCGTTATTTTTTGCGAGCTTTTTCTTCCTTTAACTTCACTTGATTGACTTAAACTCCAGATCACAGTCATAGTGCGGAGACTTAAATTGCTAGCATGACCAAGTAATCAGGTGAGCTAATCAGCGGGACTATTTTCGAAAAACTATAATTCTTGTGCCATTTGCAATTCGGAGTATTTATTTTTTTCGCCAGAACTGTTGAAAGCTCTCTCCACTGATGGTAGTCAGCAGTGAGAGAGTCCGTCCCTAAAGTTAAATGTCCATCTATGGCTTAAGTAGGTAGCAAAGTCCTGAATAGTTGATTCTACGAGTTTACGGCTTCATCAGTGGGTATGCTCCGGAATATTAAGTTATGAGCACATTTACGACTTCCGCGAAATGTCAATCCCTCGTTAATGAACTGTAGAAATGCAAAAGTCAATCTCAATTAAACTAACTCTGCCTAGAGATGAAGTTTTGGATGATTTAACGCGATTACCTCTGCAAAATCATCATTTACAGAAATTTTCAAAACATTCCAATTATCTCGAGACGAAGATAGGACATAAATCACTCAGCAGAACTGCTGGCGTAGAAAAGAAAATACAAATATGCATTTGTATCTCCGAAGGTTTTATTTTTAATGTTAACAACAGCAAACTTAAACACTTCGTCACCTGTTATTTCATATCATGATTGTCTTGAATACTGTAACCTAACAAAGAATTTTTCTTCTATATTTTTGTATTTTAGCTATTTACTGTTTAGAACATATTTGGCACAATAGGTAAAAATTTAATCAAATTTTAATGGAGTAGATCCGAGGAAAGGTCAATTTTTGTATATATTGAAAAATGTTATAACCAAATGCTTAAAATGCTTCAAATAGCCAAAATTCTTTTTTTCATCAAATCGTCAATTATTACTTAAACTTCCGTTAACACTTAGAGTGTTAAAGACGTAATATTACATCTCCATGTATTTAAATAATAAAGAATAAAATGCCTGCAAATTCGTTTTTATTTTAGGAGAAGTAGAACAATTATTAAACATGTGCACTAACCCGGTTTGTCCCATGATCCCGGGATAGTCCCGGGTCAGTTCTTGGGGAAAACGGGTCACGTTAGTTTTTTGCTTTTATTGGCAGAGTTCATTAACTAACTTTTCACACCAAAGTGTACTTTCATGATACCAGTTTTACAGACTTGGGATGGAATTCAATGATCAGCATTCTTACTTCTGATGTTTTAGTGTGGATTCCTCAAAGCACAGTAAATTTCCTCTTTAGTTTATTTATATCATTAATATAAATGGAATATAATGTTATGTTGTTATGAGACTTTGTGTTTTATGAGCGGGTCTGTCTTGCATTTTTGCCCTTATCCCTTTCTGTAATTTTCTTTAAGAAAGGCCATATTTTCTAGAGACCATTAACTTTTATGGCATCTTGAGTCTGCAGTATATTTTCTTCTAAACATGTCTTCTAAAATTAGAAAAATTAAAGAATAAAGTCGTAGTATGGTATTTTAGGGGTTTAAGGGCTATTATATTGGCAAATTAGGCGATTCAAGTGATGTTAAAACCTCTAGCCTACTGAGTATAATTTCAGCAGTAAGCATTAGTTACACCACCTCATCATCAAACAGGGAGACGGAAAAGCAAACGAGACCTGGAATTAGAACAAAATAATACGCATTTTATTTGGGATATACAGACTACAGAATAAATCTTGATCATGATAGAAGAGCCCTCTTTTTATATGAGAGACTTAATAGCTCTTCAATACAGACACACTGATTCCCCACCTCAACTATGATTCGACCCGATCTACCCCGGAATCACTGACCCGAATAACCTCAAGTGTCACTTATTAATAAAAACGATTTACTACTAATCAACCGGCATAAAGCAGGTGGGAAGGCAGAGAAGAGAGGCCAAACCTACTTCTGCATGAGGAACGTGATGATTTTCCATTCACTTCATGGAATTAGACGAAAATGCTCACGAAACAAATACATAGGAAAAAATATATCAGCCAATATTTTCGTTAATAGAAAATGACATGGCAATCAACATTGGCGATCAGTCCTGCTACTGCAGCTGCTACAAAATTAATATCGTAGTATTGATGACAGCACTGTGTATGCATATCTGGGTATCTTAGTCCATTTTCACCAATGGTCAGCTTACGTGGCCCGATTTACCCCGTGGCTCTAATTTTCCCAGTCTGCTCTACTTCATATCATATAAATTATATGTTTTTATTTAATGGCGGATATAATATTATTTTGGTATTACCTTCAACAAAATGGACTTTCATATTTTATTCTTGTACTAAAAATTACTATTTGAGGAAAATATTAATTAAATCTAGGACTGCTGAGATAGCTACATTTTCCGCGGTAATAGTAGCTATTGACTTATGATCAAAAATTATAAATCGTAGCAAACAATAATGATGGAAGAAATATTTTATGAACTATACATAAATTTTTATTTATAGAAATTATACTTAAATTCAACTTAAATCGGAAGCAAAACGCTTCAATCTGGGATGCAGAAGATTTTAAAAATTGCAGTCCATTTCCGGGAGTCTCCCGGTGAATCCGGGAATTTCGGCCACCCCAAGCTGAAGTGTCACCTTTTCATGATGACGGTGACCTGTTTTCACTGAGAGAAAGCATTTATTCTACAATTTAATTTGCCTTTTACTTCATCGAAATGCGTTGGTCTAATGGGATTCTCTAAATATTTAAATAAAAATGTTTTCTGTAATTCAGTCATTAGTGCAACCTTTTCAAAGTAATGATTTATGAAAATGTTCCCCTTATTTAAAACTTCCTTATTTGGGTTTTATGGCGATACTGGAATGTGCATCCATTGTAATATCAAAAGTCCTTGTTTAGAGCTATGGTGGTATTAGAATCACCATTTCATTTAATAATCGTCATGTGAAAAAACAATTAGCGACATTGCTGTTGCGTAGACTGGTATTGGTGTATCATTTGACGTTTATTCCTCGTGTCGACCGACTATTTTCGTTATCATTGGTTAAATTTTTTGTTCATGCGATCAGGCTGGTTTCATTTTTTTTGCTCTTTTCGTCGTGGAATGGAGGTAACTAATCTTCGGCCGAAAGATATGAACGATAGCCACAGCAGACCTAAAAGATTAAAAGCGAGGAAATATTCTGAGCCGATGTTTATAAGTGAAAATCGAAACGTGGAACAGTTCGATGTGGATCGTAAAGGAGGAAAGTGTGGAGACAACTCTAGCGAAGTTATCGGTAGGAAATGGAGAGAGAAATTAAGTTAATATGCCTACCATGCATAATTTGTCAAACATTTTCAAGGAAGAAACGAAACAACATTTAAATGTACAAGATGGTGCCATACGAAAACGTAGAGAAGAAAGTAGAGGGAAAATGAGAACAGCGGGATTGTTTAAGACTAATTGAGTGATCTCTAGCTAATGATAATTAAGATAGGAAGACCAAGATAAGCTTCTCGAGGCAGTGTGACGTAGTCTAACTTCTTAGTTACAGCAAGGCTTATATGGTTGCAAATTGTTTCTTCAATTTTTTATTTACAGCACATTAGTTTAATATTTGTCCATGAGCTCTGACTCGGATGACTACATTTGTTGTACTTTCTGAGGATGCAAAAACATGACCAGTCGCTTCAGTCATTTTTCTCTGGGAGAGATCCTTGCGTTTGGTGTCAAGCGTATCGACTGGTATCGCTGTAAAAAAGTTACACCTAAAGTAAACCCGTTTACTCAGCACTCGAGCTCGGATTGACTCACGCCACATATTTCGGGGCGGCACGGAAAATAATCCGTGACAGCAAATAATATTGCTATTCAATTTATTGCTCTGTTCAACTTTTTGCTATTTAAATAACTTAGTGGTGGCTGTCGCAGGTATAAAGCCTGATGCATTGTTAAGGAATGGAGAGGTGACGTAATTAATGTAAGTATATCTCACAGTGAAGCTTTTTCCTAAACGCTGTGATGTACCCTGACGCGTAAATATGATGGAAATGGAGTACTAGACGCTGAGGTTAGCAATTTCACGTGCTGAATAAAAACGGAATACATAGATTACGACGCCTCATCGAAGATTTACGAAAAACATGTTCCTACTCGCTCTCGACGTCCATTTATCAGCGCCAAATTCGGGACGTAACAATAGTAGAGTTTTAATCACTGGCGATCGTAATCCACTGTACCATAGGAACCATAATCCACCATGGGAACTTTTATGTCTTTAGCATAGAAGATGGAAACTAGTTTTTGCGCAAACATCGAATAAACTTCTCCAAATAATCATTAAAGCTAATAGTGAAGTTACCGACACGACTGTCTCTTGGGTATATTTGCTGTAATCGTTTTTAGAAACTTAGATTTTATATACGTTATTACCTATCTGTAATTTTTACAATTAAGGGTTAAACTAAACTGTGTACTGAAGGCTGCAATAGAGGGGAAATGTTGGGTAAGAGGGAAAAGGATGTTAATAATAGGCATTTTGAACGCCTTGTAGAAGAGGGAATACAGAAATGATCCGCAGCGGAAATAATTTCATTTCAAATTCAACCCCCTTTTTCACCTCTTACCATCTGCCCACACCTTCATTCATTCATTCATTCATTCACCTCTCTCACCAGGCTCATTTGTATTTGCCGCAATGTAAATTTTTTCTCTATGCACCTGAAGGTGGCTTAACAGACGAAACCGGATGTACGTTCCCAACAAGCTGTGGAAGTAGTAATTTATTTTAATCGTAATTAAGTATAACCGAGACGTTTGTGCTTGTTTCGTTGATTTCTAAAAGTCGTTTGACAGAGTGAATTGGGAAAAACTAAGTACATGCAAAAATAAGGGTATATTGGAGAGAGATTGGGGGAGGTTGACCGTTGCCACCTTTGTTTTGTAACATTAATGCCAAGGAAATGTTAAGAGAGGCATGGGGAGAGCTATAGATAGGGGAATAATAGTAGGACAGATAATACTAGTCTTTTAGATTCGCTGACGATCAAGCGTTGGCTAGTCGATCATCCAAGGGATTGTAAGCATTGGTAGAAACGTTAGAAAATCAATGCGTGAAATGCGTTATGAAGATTGTTGCATAAAAAAACGTAAGTAGTGAGAATTTATTGGAGTAAGAAAGCGAGGCTGGTCATCGAAGGAGCAGGTAGACCAATTTGATTACTTGGGTAATGCGTTGGAGAAAAATGGGTAGCGTTTTATGGTGCAGAAAAGTGGACGAGGATAGGCTGCATGTGTTTGAGATGTGGGTGCGGAGAAGAGTGGAGAAAGGGTGGACGGAAAGGAAGACGAACGAGGAATGGCTTGGTATGGTGGGTGATGAGAGGAAGCTTTTGGAAGAGACAAGAGAAGGTGGTGAGGACAGGTAAAGAGGGGCTAGGGGATGCTCAAGGCCGTGATAGGGGTGAGAGGAGGATGTTGGGGAAGTGGAAGAAAGAGAATAGGCTTTATAGATGAGATGAGAGGGGTATGGCGTATGTTAAGATGAAGAAGAAAAGAGTGTAAAAAGATAGGGGCTGGCACTAGTAAAAGTTAAGAGATAATATACTCTTTCGTTTCCACCCATAGAGGTAGATCACCCTAGTAATAATTGCCATCAACATTTTACAAAAATTAAATCATATAATAAAAGTTTTAAAAATTCATAAAAATTGATAACCAAACTGTTGTTTGATAAGTGATATTTACCTGAGACATCGAAGTGAAATGTTGCTTAATGATAGTTTATATTTAAAATAAGTAAATCGCTCTGTTTTTACGACGCGTTTCACTGCGTTTTAAAATCGAGCTTTTGTTTGTGCGTAACGTAGTTGCAGGTTTGGAGGAAAATCCCGCCACGCACCCTTGTCTAATTGGGTTCTCCGTAGACGTGTGTGAAAATAATCGCGGGCGTGAATTAATGCGACAGCCATCTGAATACTAACCAATTTGCTGGGGCGGGTTTCAAATTCAACGTGTTCTGACTGGTTTATTTATGCGATCTGAAAAAAAAACTTCCCGGAACATTTGATGTTTTGTCCTAATAAGTTCACCCAAATTCAGTATTGAGCCGTCAGGGTCAGTCACGTGTGAAATGGCTGCCGTGGGACGTTCCCAGAAATACATTTTCCGAGCCAATCTCTGGGCACGCGGACACCTCACGTTCGGGGCCAAGCGCCGCGGCCCGCTGCCAGTAATTGCTCAATAATAACCGGAGGGGTTAATTCGACGACGCTATTGGCGTGCGTCGGTCTGAGTCGTGACCCTCGGCGGCTGCGGTCGACCGCGGGTGCCGGGCCACGAGTGCCGAGCGGCCGAAGGTGGATGTCGACTCCCTCCTCTTTCTCCTTTTATTCCTTCCACCCCCGCTGTTCCCTCGGCTCCTCCCTCCCTCTCCCGCGGACAATGCGTTTCTCACGCCTGATGCATATAGATGTTCCCTGAATGGGGTCATATGTGCATTGAGAAAGAACAGGCTTAGGAGACATGGATGCACTGGTGTCAATCAGACCGCAGGTGTCTTGAATATGTTAATAGTTTGGGTCAACGAAGTGTGTTTATTGAAAATAAATTAAATGTTCTTTTATTTAAATTCCTAAGCTATTGGTCTAAACAGCTTAAGTCTAACTTTCCTTTGAATCTCCAGATTCACTTGACTGCCTTCACTCTGTGAAACCATGTGAAAATTGTTGATAGATCTTAGGTAGATAGAAGTGCCTTCAATATGGTAAAAATTTCTTGCTACTGAAAGGTTTTTCTTTCCAGGAAGAGGATTGTAATAATCCAATTTTTTAGCTGAACTTTAGTCTGTCATATTGAATGAATTGAATGCCCATAAAATGTTTTCCTCCTGTAGGTTTTAGTTGTTTGAGAACTTGTTTTCTTGTCTCTTCACATTATCCACTAGCATTTGAATTAAGATTAAATAATGCTTCCTCGTTGAATCTTGTCATTTTTCAGGGCTTTTCCCGCATCAGTTGGTTGGTGACAACAGTTTTTGCTAAGATCTGAATATGCTGATAGGAGTGCTAGCAAAACTGTTGTGAACCAGTTGTCACCAACCAACAGATGTGGGAGAAGACTCAAAAAATGAAGTAATTTGACAGTGAGCTCTGTGGAAGCCTACAATTAATATTATGATTCCTCTGTCACCAGTTTCCTACAATATCAGTTAGTATTAAGGAATGCAATGATGAGCTATATTTAGATAGTGAAATGACCAGCTCTAATGGGAGCAGTGATTGTGATTTTTTAGCGAACATTCGAGGCATTATTGAAATAAAATCAGAGGAGGAGGACAATGAAATTAGCAGTTGTAGTTCAGACCATGTCTATAGATGTGGTCAGCTACCCTGGCTATGGGTGGAACACATCAATGGATGTGCCTTTAAAACTTTAGGAGTATGTACCTTTAAAAATGTTTCTGCTGTGATGATAAATGAAACTATTAAGTTCTGCAGCCTAATTGTTAAACATAGTAAAATGGACAAATTCTCCTACAGAAAAATGGCTTGGCATGGAATAAAGAAGCTAAAAAGAGCTTCCATGACAGGTAAACAGAACATTATTGCACTACTAGTATCTACTTGTAGCAGTGTACCTGGACTGAAAGCTTTGGCTTAAGTAATTGGAGAAAATGTTTCAGCTTTAGTGGTTTTTCATATGATTTTTGACAAAGAAGCTATGTATCTAAATAAACGGTGAAATTCACCATTCAAAATTGAGAGCAAAGAAGATGTTGGCCCAAGTATTCCAATACAGACTGTGTTGAAATGAAGGCTTTATGATATTTCTGCTCTCCTCAGTTTTGAAGTCCAATTAAGAAAATGCTGAATGTTTTCCATTGGATGCCGAACCTTTTCATTCTATTGTTGCAAGAAATAGAAAGGAGGTTATTATGCTGCTTTGTTGCTCGCATAATCCCAATACTACTACAAATTGAAAGAAAAGTTACTCCGAAGCAGGGAACAGATGGATATTTAGATTCTGTCAATTCACGTTAGTGTTTTTTTTCATGGAACCTGAAATGGAAATGTATATACGACAATAACGTACAAAAATGGAGTGAAACTGGTGTGTACTTTGGACAGAAAATGCAATTACTGGGATGATGTGTACATTTACTGTGGTAGAGAACCTGACAACATTAGGCAGTCAGCAACAGAAGTAGAACTTCTAAAACCCTTCTAGTAAGTTTTGAGACGTAAGTTGTATTACTTGATGAATGATAATAAATTAAAAGCTGTTATTTGTTTTAAAAACAACTCTAGTTTTGCAGCTGTGAATAAAGGGACTGACGTATGCAGGTACATATGTACTTTGAAAAAAGTTAAAGAAAATCAATCCCAATTTCTCCCCAGCTGGAATTGATTCATTGGCTCAAGTGTGTGAGGTTTTTCTTCGGGAGAGGAGGGGGGAGGCATTGGTGTCTTATACGCCAAAAGAAGACTAGGTCACCCTACTTGTCTTCTATCGAGGCATCCTGCACTCACAGTGACCTGTCATTTTGAGGTGGTGGCTGTTTATCCAATCATACCTTGGATCTCCCAATCATCATGTAAATTTTTCCTTTCTTACTCATAATCTTTTTTTGTTAATCCCCTTCATTCTTGGTGATACTTGGAATGTTCTTTACTTTTTCACTTAAAATATTTATTCTACAGTTATAAATATTTTGCAAAATTCCTTTTAAAGTGAAATTTTAAAAATGCCTATTAAAAAAAGAGAATGACTAACATTTTTTTCCAACCTGTTGAGAAAATATTTTGAAAATTATTGGAGGTGAAATGAATTATATTGTTGAATACTTACTGTTCTATTTCCAAGTTGTATGTTCCAAATGGCATTTTCATGTTCTTTTTTTTACAAATTTCAACATTTATTTAGGAGGAAGCATGTATGAAGGAATTCATGTCCTAGCCATGTTTGACTCAGTACTCACCTATGTACTGTGAATGAAATAGTAATGGTAGTCACTGAAATAATATTGGTTTGTACCATAAATATAATTCCTCTGAAAAATTCATTATTTTTTCTCATTATCTACTTCTCCTTCTTCTCTTCCACAGATGTGCCCACTTCAGAGCAAGAAGATCTTTTTATTCGGAAACTGCGTCAGTGCTGTGTGGGATTTGATTTCATGGACCCAGTGGCCGACTTGAAGGGCAAAGAGATTAAGAGGGCGACTCTGAATGAACTGGTTGATTACATCACAGCTGGCCGTGGGGTGCTCACTGAGCCGGTCTATCCAGAGGTTATAAAAATGGTGCGTTTATTTTTGTTGCTGCAGTAACTTAGATTAAAATTTTGACCATTCCGGAGTGTCATGTAGCAAGGGTGGGGTGGGTTTGGGGGAAAACCTTCTGCAATGGAATTGACAAGGATTTGCTGTACCATGAATGTGGTTGGCACATTTTGTAATGGATTTGAAGACTTGAAGAGTTCAATAGGTGAAGGATCCTGAAATCTTTTTGGGAGGGCATTAATGAATGTTATATTTGTCTATAATCCCGTCTCTCAACTACTCATCATGGACATCTGTGATTGGCAAGTGCGGAATTATTTGGCTATAATTTAGCCAAATATTTTGACGTGGTATGTGATTGTGCTTTAGATAATTTCTATATTTTTATTTGTCTATTTTTCTTTATTATTCACTAGTTGATACATAGTTGTGTGTCGCTGCATCAGCAAATAATTTCCAAGGAGTATAACCATATGCTGTGTTAGTTGTATAATGCATCATTTAAGCAAACTCCTCCATAAAGTATCATCATTGTAGAGGTAGAAGGAGACAGTTCGTCACTTATAATGCCTTTAAGAAATTGTTATTACGTTGGGTAGTTATAGATGGTTTAGTTGAGAACTGTGTTTGTTTTACCTTATGGAGATGAGAAGAGGATAAATGTGTTATACATAGTCAATAGTTACTATTACACCTTAATTCCATGATATTTAAACGATGCAGGAAGAAAATTTATGTCTGTTGCTAGTAATCTGATGAAATGGGCATTCACTGTTTCCAAATATCTTTCCTGTGTGTAATCAAATACAGTTACAAAGGAATTTCTTTTGAAATCAATCAAAAGATCCACCATGTGTATTTCTATTCATTTTGGTGTCCTTCAGTTTGATATACTTATCCAGCTGATATATTAGCTTAGGTTTGGCAATATAGTTGTTCAAAGGCCCTTTGCCTGTCTGTTTCAGCCCATTTTAATTTGATATTGATCATTTGTCTAAAAAAACTTGCAAATATGTGCAGACCTAAATAAAAATAAAAGCAAGAAATGTAGAATTAAAGGGTATCTTTGTAAAACTGCTAGAGAAGGAATGTAGTTGATACTGCCAAGCTGATGATGAGTAACCACTCCTTTGTAAACCCTCATATTTGTTGAAATGTTTGAATTATTGGTTCTATTCCCTGCCATAGCAAATTTTGATGCGGAATATATTGAGCTAGTTAGTTTTAACATATTATTTTTAAAAATTTATGCTTTTAGTGTTAGTTCAATAATACATATGTTGCATTACGGGGTATCCAAGAGGTAAGTTTCCCTAATTTTTATATCCAAGTACGAGCAATGCAGGTAGTTCCTTGTAAGCTGATCCCCAAGGAGAGACCACTTTATTTTGCCACCAGTTTTGAAAAGATACATTATTTGTTTTTTTACTGCTAAAAATGAATCTGCTGTGGAAATTTATTGTCAGTAATGTGCAAATCCTCTTGATTCCTTGTGAAACCCCCCCTCATGAATCCCCTTTCAGTTTGCAGTTCCTCCCCACCTCTCCTTGTAACCCTTTGTGTGTAAACCCCCGGAATTCCCCTAAACATCCCAAAAATCCCCCCACCCACATCCACATAGCCGACAGTGAATCTCAATGACTGATTCATTTTTTTAAGTTAAAAAAATGAATAACAATGCATATTTCAAAACGTGGCAAAACAAGGTGGAGTCTGGCAAGTATGGTGATTGGCTCGTTACTGGATGCTTGAGCACGAATGAGATGTGAGTGCTGCCTTCACTCCCTAAGTGAAGTTCTTTGCATGCAGAAACTGCCTTCGTTACTCATACATGGATATAAATATACAGGAAACTTACTTTTTTGATACCCATAAATCATTCATTCTTTTTTTCTAGAAATTTCCTCAATCCTTGCTTTTGAAGTAATATTTACTTTAAAGTGATTTTACATCATCATATCATTTTTATCCAAATTCATTTTTCACCTGATGAAACCCAATTTATATGGGCATTCGAAATTTTTTAGTGTTCCTGACAGATTTAAAATCAAGTCGTTGATGTTGAGGTGACTAACAATTTTTTAACAGTTGAATAATTTCATCCAACATGACAGTTTTGACGTCCCCCATAGTGAAAATTCCTTTTAAATCTATGTTGAGATTTTTTAGCATATGCTAGCTGTTTACTATGCATAGTATTTTGCTTGAGATATTGCTATAGATGGTAGGGGCCATTATCTTTTAAAAGCAAAAATCAATTTCCTATTTCAAGGCAATATGTGTACATTTACACAAATGTGGAAATGGCAATGGAACAGAGCAGTTATAATTTACATAGTCTAGAATATGAAACCACAATAACATTATACAGAAACCACCTGGACCAGAATTTATATGAATAACATGAAAATTACACAGAAACTCAATATCAGTGTATAAAAGAATATATATTAACACAGCAACACAAAGCGCTTTAGGAATAATTGAAGTGAATAAATGGAAAATATAACCATACTGGTGGGATCAGGAAATTGAAAAAGATATGCAAGATAAGAGACAAATTTCAATGATTCCTAACCACCAATAATAACAATGATAAAAGATCATACAAAGAAGCGCAAGCTAGAGTCAGGAAGAAGATAAAACAAAATAGTAATGAATCTTGGGAAAAGAATTGCTATAAAATTAATACTTTTTTGGGTGGACAACAAAATAAAGCAAGCTGACATCTGATTAAAAACATTCACAAAAGTAAAAGTACAGTTTTAATATTACCAATATCTGTGCAGAAATGGAGAAAACAATTTAGTCATATTAACAGAAAATAATAGAATTTACCAATGAGAATGTGGATGAAAATCAAACATAATAGCTTCTCCTCTAATAATAATTGTGACTGAAGTCTAGAAAGTTTGCAAAACACTTAAAAATGGAAAATCTCCTGGTCTAGGTGGTATCATTGCTGAATTAATAAAATGGCACAGAAAAGCTATACTGCCATTTAACAACATTATTTCAAAAGTGCATAGATGGAGCAGAGGTCCCAAAACAATGGAGAACATATTTTATTTCAGTTATACAAAAAATGGCAGAAAAGAAAAATGTGAAAATTACAGAGGAATATCAGTCTTCATCACAACCAGCCAAATATGTATATGGAAAGATTTTGAAAAAAATTGAAATTATAAAGATCTTGAGGCAGAAGAATGGGCAGGATTTAGAGCTGGTAGATCCACCATTGACCACTTATTCTGTGTCACCCAGACAATTGAGAAAAAGATGACAGTCGACCAGGAAATCAATCTACATAATGTTGATTTCCAGAAATCTTATGGCAGTGTCCCTGTCAGCCAAAAATGGAAAAGCTTGGATAGCATAAACATCAACTTGAACTTTATCAAAGCATTGAAAAAGTTGTATGAAAGTATTACTGTAAGAATAAAAGTAGGGGAAAGAGCATCAGATGAATTTACAATCAGAAAGAGTTTAAAACAGGGTTGCTGAATCTCCCCAAAATTATTCAAGATGTATGAGGGTAATCCTGAAAATAAGGTTTCCTATTTTTTTTTAGAAATACAAAAATCCGGATATTTTCTATAATATTTACATAATTTTAAAGGTTGAACATTTGTCTATTTTTCTACATAATTACCATTTCGGTAAATGCATTTTTGTAGACTCTGTCACAGTTTTTGTATGCCCATTTCATACCAGCTCGCCGCCATGTCCTAAAGAAAGTGTTGAATCTCATCTTTCACTTTGTCGTCAGAGCTGAATTGTCTTTCGACCAAATGTTCTTTCAACATAGGGAACTGGTGGTAGTCATTGGGTGCCAAGTCAGGGTTATAGGGTGAGTGGGTGATGATGTTCCATTTAAACTGTTGCAGGAGAGTGACTGTTTAATGGGCAAAGTTTGGGCGAGCATTGTCATGGAGAATGCTTACCCACTGCTCAACATTCCTCTTCTCCGTTTCTGAATTGCCCGTCTGATTTTTTCCAGTGTTTCACAGTACCTGTAAGCATTTATTGTGGTCCCAGCAGGCATAAAGTCGACCAACTATACCCCCTTTCGGTCCCAAAACACAGTTGTCATGGCTTTACGGGCAGACTGTGTTTGTTTGAATTTTCGCTGTTTGGGCAAAGAGGAATGCCACGAAATTTGAATATCTGTACGAGCAGCAGTAAACTCTCTACACCACTTGCCAACGTTTTTGACATCCATGCACGACTCTCCGTACACTTCCGTCTATAGGTGATGAATTTCAATCAGTTCAACGCCTTATTTGTTCAAAAACCAAATAACTGTGCAAACATCATACTTGGCAGTAGCGTCCAATGGGAGCTCCATTCTCAATGGCTGCCAAGCAGAGAATGAGCGTCTCAGCAAGGTGCGCTCATGCTTGTTTGGGAGTGGGGGAAGCAACATTATCATCAGTGTGGCCAACAGCCACACACTTTCTCTCCATCCCCAACGCTTTGGAGACCTTGCTTTTGGGATTCACCTTGTACTTGGAATAAGTCCTCAGAGAATGGAAAAGAAAATGCAAAGGAATGGGTATTCCTTTGAATAGTACTGACACCTTATATACATAGTGCTTTGCAGATGACCAAATACTGATAGCCCAGGACCATGATGACTTATCTTACATGACACATAAGATAATTGAGGATTACAAAAAATGCGGCCTGGAAATAAATATCAGCAAGACTCGAAATATATGCGTTGGAGGAGCACAACGGACCAAAAAGCTAGAACGTGGACAAGAGGAATAATACTGTCAAGAATACAACTACTTGCATGTTAAATTAATTCAGAATGGAAGCTTGAGTGATGCTATGAAAAACAATTTCACGAGGTAAAATGGCAATATCAATGATGAATAGCATATTACGGGATGAAAGTACATATATCTAAAGCAACAAAAAAAGAATATATGCATAACGTAATTATAAGAAGTGTTATCACATATTGGAGTAAGATATGGCGGATTAAGGAAATAAAAAAATACTTACTGTTAAAGAAATGGATTATTGGAGACAAGCAACAGGGATATCAAGAAGGGAAAGAATGAAATGATAAAAAATATAATGGGAGTTACACACACCATAGCTTATGACATAAAAACAAA
This sequence comes from Pyrrhosoma nymphula, assembly GCA_963573305.1. Lineage (NCBI taxonomy): Eukaryota > Metazoa > Arthropoda > Insecta > Odonata > Coenagrionidae > Pyrrhosoma > Pyrrhosoma nymphula. The sequence goes on along the minus strand of OY754338.1, from coordinate 22,301,508 downwards.
ACAGCCGGTATTGTATGTTCACATAACGAATGTCAAATGAGAGACTACCAAAACAAATGTAATGTGGAATCTACTGGGTAGAAAAAAAGAGGATGACCCAGAATAAGTTGGAGAGAAGAGATAGAAAATGCTGTTAGAGAGAGGCAGTTACCGGAAGGCCTGTGGATGAATAAAGAGCAATGGCAGTTTGGAATTGGATAACATCATAAAATGTTTAAAAACCAAAGGAAAAAAGTAAATGACTCTCAGTAATGAGAAAATAAACAAGATTGATCTTCATATGGCAACAATCGTTAAATCTAAAATGGACTTTCGTGTGCATGCATTTTTGTTTTCATCACAGGGCGACCAGTTACATCATCAACTTCCAGAGAGTGACAGAGTGCTTTCCATTTACATCATATTCTCATTTTTGTTACAATGACCGAATTCTTGAAGCAGCAATACTGCATCAAGTTCTGTGCAGAATTAGATTATACCCAAGCAGAAACTATTCAAAAGGTTCACCAGACTCTTGGCAATGATTTAATTGGAGTTAAGCTAGTTAAACAGTTGTTTGGCTGTTACAAAGTTGTATTCTTGTCCATCAAGAATGACAAGCATTCTGAAAGACCCTCATCTGATATAAATGCTGCTGTTTTTGAGAAAGTGTAGACAATGGTCTTGGAAGACCTTCATTTGACAGTCCAGGAAATAACTGATGAAGCTGGGATCAGTATTGGTTCTGTAGAAGGCATTCCGAAAGAGGATTTGGAAATGTGCAGAATGGTGGCAAAATCTGTGCCCAAGGTGCCTTTCCCAGAACATGGAGAACTGTGCCCAGAGAGAGCCATAGTTGCTGAAGACTGTTGCCTCGGGTGAATTAGTCTTGGGTGTATGGATACGACCCAGATGCCGAAGTCCAGTACTCAAAATGGAAGCACCCAACTTCCCATAGGTCCAAAAAAGCTTGACTGATTTGGAGGTGATGCTTGTGGCATTTTTCAACTACCAAGTGATTGCACAGCATGAGTATGCTCCAGAAGGCCCGACTATAAATTGGGAGTGCTAACAAGAAATCCTCTGTCATGTTGATGATTCAGTTTAATGAAAGAGACCAGAGCTGTGGGCATTGAGGAACTGGCAGTCTTTCCTGACCAATTATGGAAATCCACCGGTTTGTCAGGCTCCTCACTCTCCTGAAATGGCTCCGTGATATTTGGCTCTTCCTGAAGATGAAGAGGGCCTTGAAAGAATTAAATTTTGAGAGCAATGAGGAGATCATCGGAAATACAACAGCACAGCTGTGTACAATCTCGAAAGAAACCATCCAGCGTTGCTTCCAATGATTGAAGGACTGCTGGACCACACATGTTGAATTACAAAACAGCTTCTTTGAAGGGGATTAGATATTTAAATCAATCATACACAAAACTTTTTTCAATCCAAGGTACTCTTTTAATTTACAGATACTTCAACCTTTACAAATATTTTTTGACCAGGTCTTACATAATAGATCCCAGTTCCAATGTTACTTGCAAAATAAGACTGTTTCCTGATCATGTGGTCATCTATGTATCAAGAAATAACTACTTAAAGGATTTTATTGCTCTCTCTTCAGATCATGTTTTTGTTTCTTTTTGGTGCCAAGGTTGGAGGCTTAAACTAAATCTAAGGAATAAGTAAGTGTACTGTAATGCACTTCATGAAATGGGAATTGTATACAACTTATGTGTATGAAGTTTGAGGCATAAATATAAGCGAATTAGACCAAGTGAATTACCTGATAATGATCATTGCATTAAACTGACTTGGACTTGTGTGCAAAGTGAATATTGGAAGGAGTGGAATGGGAGCCAGCAGAGAATCTAAGGTTAACTCCACCTATCTTTGAGAAAGGTAGAGTTTGACCTTCAAATTATTATGTACAAGAAAGATTTATTTAATGTGATCAATACAAAGGATGTTTATCTTATACTAAACTTTACCTGCTGGTCACAAGAGTGACAAAATTAAAGAAGCCCTCAAATGGATGGGTCGGAGAATACTTTTACCCATGCAGCATATGTGAACACAACACGAAAAGAGTGAAAAACTGAGGTACCATCTTTCTTTGTGTCCAAATTCTTTCCTTATACCTTTTTATTCTTGTACATCGTAATGTGGCTGGTAGCCTTACACCCACTGCCTTATGCTTTGAAGAGGCTTGCTGAGCAAATGGACTTTTAGCCTTTGGTACCACAAGGGGATGTCAACTGTCTTTGTTTATTCATCTATCTGTCTGCACTTCATCTCTATTTTAATGGATTAATAGAAAAAATCCCATTGTATGTGACGTTTTTGAATAACCACCCTTTCTTGAGTATCATATCCATATTTATTTTCATTCTCGAGTATTAATTGGCGTTTTCATTAAATAATTAAACAATAAATAGGTTTCCAGTTATAAACATGTAAACAGCGTAAAAACTCGAAAATACTGTTTCGATTTTACGAAGCAAACATGTCGGTCTCGACCAAAAGCCTATACTAAAGGCGCTATTAGAAAATACGAAGTTTCGTGATTACCAAATTTTCGAAATTACGAAACTCTCTTTTTGCTGACGTAGATACGTAACAAACCAGCGTTGACGAATATGATGCATCAAACGTGTGAAATAAGTAAATGACAATGCAATTTTCCCTCTCAAATGCCTGAGTCACCCAATCATTTTCCGCATATATAAGTCCTTATTTCATACTCGCTGCCATGCGTTCGTATTGGCGGCAGTTCAAATTCTCATTCGTGCTCGGGAACGGAAAAATGACGCTTTAAAATTATGGGAATTAGGACAGGAATACATGTGGTTGCCACTACCCCTGAAAAACAGTCGTGTCCCTAAATGCCTGCTTTCGCCATGCTTGAACACGCGAGAATTTATGTTTGAATGCATGCATGACTGAATAATCGGAATTGGAACGGGGTCTACGTATTTTTTGGACTTGCATTTATGCATTCCGAGATGTTAAAGAATTCATTATTTCGGGTTTATTTCCACATATTTCATGGGAGGATATTTCGCCATCGGTTACAGTCTGCTTCTTCAGGTTGAAGTGTCCGAGCGGTTTTTTACTGGTGGTGTGTATTCTATTGTTGAGTTGCCGCCCATATTTGCTCAGTTGTTCTTCAATTTGAAAAAAGTCCGTTTCCAAAACTTCGCGAGGGCATAGTCGTCTTTCCTATTGATGTTATTTGACCTTGGAGACATTTTTTTTTCAAATTTGAAAACTAGCGCAACCGATCAGGGCGGCGACTCAACAATAGAATATATTCAATTATTCTACCAGCTGATTGGTAGGTTCTTGGACAGTCCCCATTCTGCATCCCAACCTCATGGACATTGTCTCGCTTTCCCTCCTAAGGATGGCCCGTTATTAGATCCCTCTTTAATTCTTCATATCTTCTACCTCCTCTTATTTCGTCCAGAATTCCTATCCTCTTCCTTCCTCTTCCACGGTTCCCCAGTGTTCTCCCCTCTATCACTCTCTTCAACATGCCCTCTCCTCTCAAAACCTCCTCCATCCATCTCTTCTGCCTTCTCCGAACCTCTGCCACAAGCTTCCTCTCCTCTCCGACCATATCCAGTACCTCCTCGTTCGTCTTTCTCGCCAACTAGCTCACCTTCATCCTTCATCTCCTCCATCCTTCTCCAAACCCACATCTCAAACGCCTTAAGTCTAAGCACATCCTCCCTTCGTAATGACCAAGTTTCCGACCCATATAGCACCACGCTCCATATTAAAGTTATCACCAGCCTCTTCTTTACGTCTCTTCTCAGACCCCCCCTCATCAATTCCCTTCTCTTCGAAAATGCTTCTTTAGCGAGTGCAATTCTGCATCTGATTTCCTTACCACTAAACCCATTCTCCTCCAAAATACTACCCAGATATGTAAACTGCTCGACCTGTTCTATCTTCTGCCCTCCCACCCTTATATTCAGCCCCGCCTTCTTCTAAAAAATCTCATCACTTTCGTTTTCTTGTGGTTGATCTTCATCCCACACCTTTCGCACTGCACCTCTAACGCATTCACCATTGACTGTAACCCCTTGGCAGACTGACTAACCAATGCTTGATCATCTACAAATCTCACTGATTTTATCAGCTCCCCTCATACCTTTATTCCTACCTCCTCCCCCCATGCCTTCCTTACCATTTCTTCTGAATACACGTTAAAAAAGCAACGGCGATAGTGGGCACCCCTGCCGCACTCCCCGTGCTATCGTGGCCCATCCCGATTCTCCATTGGCTACCCTAACCTGCGCCGTATGGTTCATACACAAATTCCAAATCAGACGCCTGTCCCTCCAATCGACCCCTAATTTCTTCAACACTTCCATTAATTTCGTCCATTCCACCCGATCAAACGCCTTCTCGAAATCTACGAAGCATGTAAAAATATCCTGCCCATACTCTAGGTTTCTTTCTACTAGCGCCCTCATCACCGCTATAGCGTATCGCGTTCCCGTCCCTCTCCTAAACCCGAACTGGTCGTCACCCAGGTATTCATTTGCCTTCTTCTCTAGCCTTCTGTTTATAATTCTCTGAACTACTTTGGCCGCGTGGGATATTAAGCTTATTGTCCTGTTATCTTCGCACGTTTTCGCCTTACTCTTCTTTGGTATAGGAGTTAGTACAGTCTTCGCGAAGTCTTCCGGCCACACTCCATCCTCATAAATCCTACGAATAAGCGCAAAAAGTTTTCCTCTGCCGTTCTTTCCCATGCTCTTTAAAAACTCTGCAGGTATGTCATCTATTTCCACCGCCTTATTCCTTTTCATGTCTCGTGGAGCTCTTTCGATTTCGCTATCTAGGATACTTGGTCCAATGGTATCTCTGTCGATATCGTCTTCCCTTTCTATATCTAACTATTGGGCCTTATTTCTTTACCATACAGCTCTTCAACATACTCCTTCCACCTCTCCTGGATCTCTTTCGGTTCTACGATCACCTTTCCCGTCTTGTCTGTTATCGTTGTAATTCCCCTTCCCTTATTACACCCGTCAGTTCCTTTACTTTCCTATATAATGCATCTGCTCTTCCCTCTTTTTGGTATTTCTCTAACGAGTCGATCTGTTCTCTCCACCACGCCTCTCTTGCTTTCTTTGTTTCTCTTCTGAGCCTGTTATTTAACTCTCGATATTTTCTCTTACCTAGCTCTGAGTTAACGCACTTCCATTTCCTTCTCTCCTCCATCTCCCTTATCATCTCCTTCGTGATCCACGGTTTTATAATTTTAGCTGCACTGACTACGCCTACCGTTGCTTTCGCCGCTTCTACAATTTCATTTTTCTAACTTCCCCATTCATCTTCGACTGATCTAACTCCATGATCCTCACCTATTATCTCATCCACCCTCTCTCGATACTTCTTCTTCATTGCCCCAGTTAATGCCTCTGTATTCCACTTTCGTACCCTCATTCCCATTCTTATCTTTTTCAGTTTTACCCGACATTTCATGACTAATAAGTTGTGGTCTGTGTCTGCATCAGCTCCTGGATAAGTATGTGAGTTTTTAACACTATACCTGTATCTGTGACGTACCATTATATAATCTATCTGGAACCTATCTGTGTCTCCCGGCTTCTTCCAAGTGTACCTACGTCGAGGATGATGTCTGAACCATGTATTTGTAATTACTTGGTTATTTCTATGGCAAAACTCTACAGCTTTCTCGCCGCGGTCGTTTCTCCTTCCTAGCCCGTAATCGCCCACCTCCCGCACATCTCTTCCTTCACCCACCACCGCGTTCCAATCCCCCATTACTACTAAGTGCTTACTCTCAGGTATCTACCAATTATTTCCTCTAGCTGATCGTATACCCTATCTACCTCCTCCTCTTTATGATTAGAGGTAGGCATTATAACTAAATTCGCTGAATTATAACTAAATTCGTTGGATCTGCCTTGAGTTCCACGACTATAATCCTATCACTCACCTGTTCTGCATACACTACTTTTCTACCTAGTTTCCTATTCATTACGAATGCAACCCCGCGCTGACTTTCATTCCCTCCGCTATAAATTACTCTATAGGAATCGCTCCGGTAGTCCCTGTCATCCTTCCATCTTACTTCACCCCTACCCGTGATGTCTACGCCCACCCTCTCCATTTCTTGTTTTATATTCTCTAGCCTCCTCGCCCTCAGCATAGACCTAACATATCTCGTGCTTATTCTGATTGTTTCGTTCCTCTTCTTTATCTTCTTTTCCTCTGCTGCTGTATTTTCTGAGCAAGGATTTCGTGTGATGACGACCGAAGGGGCCTTGCTCCCACCGCTGCCGGGCACGACACTCTGCCCTCTGGGCCGAGTCCCGTAGTTGCCAGGATTCTTTATCATTTGAGAACTGTCCATAATTTCAAGGTTTTTGTTTTCATTGAGATAGTATTCCGTGGCCTTACTCAATAGTATTTTTTACGTGACATTTCAGAGGCCGCCCCACTGGGGTCAGACGCCTTTTGCAGCCGCCTCGCTGAGGTACAGACAACCATTCGTCTGTCTCCTAACCTTCGACCAATCTGGCATGGGTGACCCTACCAGGAGCATTGCTCCCACCAGTGCAGCTCTAGGGGTCATCGGAGCACGCAAGCCCTTCCACCACGACAAGGTTGTAGTCCAAGAGAAGAGAATAAAATATATAATACCAGTAAAAAACCGCTTCGCCACTTCGACCTGAAGAAGCCAACTGTAATGCCCGCGAAATATCGTCCTATAAAATATGGATAATCGCGGGAGTAAACCCGAAATACTGAAATCTTTAAAATCAAACCACTACGGAAGCCTTCACTTTAACGCAATTCGAATATTTTGTTATGTTTACACCTTGAACTATTACAAGTGAATTCGTTTCGTATCTGGTCTTGATACATAATTAGGGCTATCATCACTGCTGTCCCTGGTTGGCACGAGATAAATTACCTTGTGAATCAGGTTTAATTGTGATGGTATGAGTAACACTGAATCCCAGCGATTATATTGTAATGATCTTTAGGCTTGTGACGATGCAACGTCAGAACCTGCGTCGGGGGAACGAGTGGCAGGGACCAGTCGCAATAGTAATGACGAAGATGAAAGGGACGACATAATTCCACCACAAAAAATGTTCTTCTATCCCACCTAACGCTAAGATAAACAGAAAAAAACAACTTAAAAATATTTGGCTCTATTTACCTCTTAAATTATTTTTTCAGGGTAGTCCGTGTACTCTAAGGAAATGAAGGGGAGGAACCTTTAACTCTAACCAGAAACTTTCCTTCGACCTTCTAGTCACCCATCCCCTATGCCATACTGAGATGTCTTCTTCCAAAACCCCTGTTCAGTATATACTTCCAGCATTCCCTTTTCATTCGTACTTCCTGGACACCCAACATACGTATCCCCACCCTCATAGCATTGCCTATTATCCCTCCTCAGGTGACGGCATTAACACGAATCATAAAAAACACATGCCGCCGACTCAGCTGCAGGAAACACCCTCGGACCCACACGCTCCCCCTTTTCTTCTACCGCTTTATGACCCAACTCCCCGCCCAGGCAACCATATCTTAGGGCTACGCATCAATGTTCCCTCTGGGACCTTTCTTCTCTTACGGTACTGTGCCCCATGGGTGGAGAAACGCATGGCTTACCCTGCAACAGGAGCAAGTCTCCAGCTGTAGGAACCCTGGGGAAGTATATATTTTTTTAGAGGTAATAAAAAGAGAAACTTAGTTATCCACACTGATTTTATTTGCTACGACCCGCGTTTTGTTGCTTCGTGACATCTTCAGGTGATGTGTGTGGTCAACTTGAGTGAATTCCTTCAAGTTACGCCGCCAACCGTTAACCTTATTTCATTTCCGTGTTGCATACTTCACCACAGATTTTCATAGTTTAAGCACGAAGTTGTGCCATAATCGGAAAATTAGTAGTAAGTCGGAGCGGGAAATAAAATAACTAACGAGAACGCTGGAGCAGGTATATCTCCGCGATGTCCATTTGAGACGAAGTTTCTCTTCACACTTCTTCTTGTGATTTAAAAGTTCCCGAAATCATGGAGTGATTCGGTGATTACATTTCAAATACTAGGTCATGATAAGAGATTCTATGTTTTAGCTTGTTGAAGTAGGTAAATAATAGGCCATTGGTAGCCAATAATAAGTAGGCCATTAGATGAAATGGTGTTCAGCATATATTCAGACTCCCACGACGCGAAATGACGGCGAAAATATTACGCATAGTAGATAAAAATAATAATTTGATTTCGTTCTCGATTAATTTTTTGCCGTACAGAACTATAAGGACAAGCCATCTAATTGAAAAGAGACTTGGGAATTTTTAATTCGTTCTTTGGGAGTTTTTAATTCGTTCACGAACCTCAATGAGCGATGAAACATCGATAAGAACTGGACCGGGGAATTTCTGTCACTGAAAGCGAAGGCATTTCCTGGGCGGTAAGTGAATCGTCGTCCTCGTAAACCTAAGGGTTGATATAGATAAAATAATTGATCTCCACAAGCTGTTGACGGAGGTAGTATTTTCTTCGGTACCATTCTCCTTGACCTCCGTATTATTATTCCACCTGTCCAAAATATCTTTACATTTAGAACCGAAAGCTTAGTATAATCCGAACTGACGGCGATATGGAAAAAGTGCCGAATTACAACCCATTTATCTTCCTACAATTAGTAATTGGAATGAAATATTACTTCCTCCCAAGTTAGTATTTTTGGCCGACGATAAGGAAGACAAGTACTTTGAAGGATTTTTTTAATGGGCTTGAATCTTCCTTTATTTACCTATGATTGAGCGATAGAGGGAGGGCGACGTGAAGCTGGTCGGACCGGCTACTGACGTAATTGCGGAGGTGTTCGAAACAAATGCCTATCCTAAGCGTCCACACTTGTTGTTTGTCTCTACTGACCGCGGATGAAGAAAGTTAAATTCTTAAAAAATACTACTTTTGCCTTATTTACGTTTTCTAAACTGACCGGAAATTTCGCCCACACTATGATCGCCGACTTTAAATAATTTGCAAAGGAAACTACGAGGCGTTAGTTATCTTACGATCCTGTATGGCATAAAGTTAATGATATTAAGAATGCTTTCACAAATAACAGTCAAAAATCGTTTTAAAACAATATCGAAGACGACAGAAGTTAAGGGACAAATATTTTTTCGCGATTTATAAAAAAGGTTCGAAAATACGAAGTGCCGATTTTTCGGTCCCGCGGACTTCGTCTAATCTAGTGTTTAAAAGGGTAACAGCAGTAATAACAGTGTAAATTTAATACAATGTGACAGAGAGGACACTTGGGGGTAATTTTCTTTCGTAGGAGTTAGGTGTTAATTTGAGAGGGTGTATACCCTAAGGGGAAGAAATTCGTCATTAAGTATTTATTGTACTTGAGTGGGATTCGAACCTGTCTAATACCTGGGCATAAAAATTTGGTGTTATATAGATGAAGATACATTTAGCATAGTCTTTGCTCTTTTTCCATCTTCGAACTCATCTTTTACTGTCAATTAGAATTATTTAGAACATTAAGGTAAATTTTTGAATGATGAAAAATTCAGTTTCCCTCTGTTAAGCCTTTCAATGCAGCACCGCAGGATAGTAACTTTGCCGGTGTTGGAATATGAATTATTACATAATTCCATTTATTTTGCCTAATATAGGCGAGAAATAGATAGCCTTTTGTAATTTTTTTAAACAAAAATTTTATGATATTCATGAATGTCCTATCTCCTGGTGAAGTTTTTCTGCCTTATGCAACCCGCAATACAGACGCGGTGATTCTTTTCTTTACCGAAATTTTAGAAGAATTCTTCAAATTAATACATTTTATCATATTTAAGTTCAGTAAGAGAATGATTGTGTTCATGTACGCAAAGAAGTTCAAATGAGAGTATATGCTCAGTGTTTTGCCTGCTAATATATAAAATTATTATTTTTTTCCGTAAGAATGCATGTAATTTGTTTTTATCATAATAGCATTGTTTTTTATGACAGTGAATACATCGGCTTTGACTTAAATTATATTAAGATGGAATGTGTTGTCTATTCCCATTGTTTTAATACGTTTTACTGGGTAAAGTTTTACATTTGCTTTGTTCTTCCTTGCAATTTACAAGAAAGAATCCCATATCTCTAGTTATGGCAAATTTGTTTTCCTTTATGAAAGCAACTAATAATTATAAAATTATAATAATAGTAGCTCAGGCAGTATGATTACCAATGGATATATACTCGCGAGCCTCATTCCGAATATTTTCTCTTGTAGTTATTTAACATAATATAATTAGTGGTCGTGCAAAAATTGTTTTGAGATCCCATTCCCTATCACTCAGATCAGCCACTTGTTCAGAAAGGTTCCGATCAGGCATTTTTGGCGATTCAGGTTCAGTTCTGCTTTTTTATGAAAGACTTCCAACTCTCAGCCATCACCGGACATGCCTGATCAGAACCTGGCCACAATGTTGATTTGCAACACAAGGGTAATCGTGAAGGAAAGATGATTATTCCCAAGGGTGATTTGCGAGGCCATTGAAATTATGAAGAATCCAGAGAATTTCCACAGAGAGGATGGGTATTCACTGGCAACAACATGGAAAAGGCTATTCAATCCATCAACCAATGGAAACGCAGAACTGAACTAAGTATGTATTTTGATGCCTCTAACTTGCCATTATAATCCGGCTATGATCCAACATGTCCACTACGACCTGAAGATGCCTCCCATAACAGAGGAGAAAACGTTAGTCGTCTTAATGCTGACGCTCTTAGTTGAACCTGAAAAATGGGATCGAATGTAATGGTACATGCTATTTAAAGAAACACTTCATTTTGAAAAATAAGTCTATTTTAGAAATGATTAAGTAAAGGGGTGTCACTAATAGTTCAAAACAAATTACAATATTTGCTACAAAAAAAATATTACATAAAATAAAACCTTGAAAATCACAAATTATAACAAAATTATAATAATGAAAACAAAATATTAGGAAAAAACAATGTATCTAAATCTTATCACCTAATAAAATGTATTTTAATGGAATTCACAATTTTTCGAACATGCATCCCTATGACTATAACATATACACAAATACTTAAATTTTTTAAATGAAATTCCCAAAAACAAGGGTGCAAGCAAAGGTTCACTCGTACAGCCAGGACAGATGTACACCACAGTTTTCCTAATGTCGTAAGTGTGGCATATTTTACAATTCTTCTGTGGTTTTTCCCTTCCTCCCCAACAGCTGTTACAGAGGACAAGAGTGCAAGACCCCTTTTCGTTTGCAAAGAAAGAGTCAAGGCATATGCCCTACTGGAAAGTAAGGACTCTTTAAACTTAAATCATACAAGAACTTTTTATTTCAACTTTATTTTTTGAATGGGACATAACTGTTCACCAGCATAATCTGAATAATGTGGATTCCTGGCTTTTTGTACCACCTTAGTGTTTTGTGCTCATAAGTGTAGTACGACAAGAGCTGGTCGCATTGAATCACCTCCTACTCATAAACTTGTTATTTGCAATTATGGCTTCTGATTTTCCTCTGCCTGGTCGCGTGGTTGTTATTAAGTTGCTTCTAAACTCAGATGAAATCATGGCAATGTCTCTCTGGTCTTTCCATCGAAAGACTCAAATCCCATCTTCACTCCAGTGAGTAATGGCCTCACCCTTTGGCAAATTTTGGCCAAAAACCTCCGTAGGATTTATTTTCCTGTTCGCTAGAAGAATTCCTTTGTAGTAAGTTCCACTTGAAAGCAGATCCATAGTTAGTGGTACATTATTGTAGTAGTTATTCAGGCAAACAATAAGCCCATAATTCTTAAAATTATCTAAAATTTTATGCACTACTCGATTGCCATGTCCTCGTCCACCCAAATCAAAATCTCTGGAGCCCACATAAATTATCGAATGGTGGACTAACCTTGCAGGTTTAGAAAGCATGCACATTTTGATGCCATATTTGTATCTTTTACCCTGAAGTGATTGGCAAAAAATCAAGTTGCCTCTCCAGTGTGGCATTGACTCGTCAATGCATAATTCCCCTCTGTGGGAAGCAGATGCTGCCATCGCCTGCTGGAGCAGTTTAGCAGGGGACTAATTTTATACAGACAATCTCCGGGAGCATTATCCTTCTCATCACGATTTTACCAAAGTGCAGTGCTTGCAATATCCCTAGAAAATGATCCCTTGGCATTGACTCCCAGAATATTGCCTCTCTCACAGGTGGACAAGGTTCAATGTAGCTTTCTGAGTCACTTTCTCCTACGTCAGAAGCAAATTGGAAGCTTGATGACCCACTCGATGAGTTTTCATCCGATGACTCCTGTAAGGCTAAGGAACATACTTCCTCAAGTAGTGTTTTTCTCAGGTGTTTATATGGCTGTGGGGCTAAAGTATAATATTGAAAAATGTTGTGCTATGTTTTTTTCAGTTCATTATTGGAAAAAAGAGACATTAAATAAATATATCATTCCCGAAAGTCCAGAAGGACCAGGCGTTTAGTCATCGATCGGGATAGTTGCAGAAGATGTTTTCCCGCTTTTGTAAGTGGCCTGAGAGACTTCTCTTCATTTTGAAAGTCAAAAAAAATAGCCTGTTGATGCAAAATAAAAAATAAACAAGCATATCTTATTTCAAAAGATTGATATATAAGAGCTAAGGAAATGAAAACATTCAAAGAAAAAAAAGGTATTCAAAATGTATTATTTCCATAAAAGCTCATGATTTTATTTAGACAGCAGCTGCTTCAAGGATAAATTAAGAGAATTCAGAAAACATAAATATAAATAAGCAAATTAAAATGTTGAAATTCGTGCAGGTCATAAACATGTATAAAACTCAATTTTTATAAAAGAATGGTACAAGTGCTTACCTCTCGAGTGAATGAATGAGTACGTTGAAAGACTAGATTGTATTCAAAACTCCAGGAAACAAGCAGGAACCACAAAAAAAATATCCAAAAGTCACAAAACAAAATATTGACAAAGAAAAAAATGTTACATTGATGATCAATTGTTAAAATAGTACTGCAATGATTCTCATGTAACACAAAAACATAGTCAATTGGACAATATCACACTGAATCACAAGAATGCAAAAATTTGCATTAAGACAAAAATTTGATGAAACCAGAAGTGCACGACAGGATGGCCAGAAACCAACTGCAGAGTGGAGAAAAGAAACCACTTCCAAACAGCCGTGCGTAGTTCCATTATACCCATTCAAAACAAGCCCAAGGAGATGACAGCCCTGGCTGTCATCCACATTGAATGGGTTAATCTGCTGAGTGGAAATGGGGATGGATGGCTAATGGCAGTAGGTGCCACTATGCATGATGCTTACCTATTAACCCATTGGCTTACCATTTTTCTTGCAAGCTACTCCCTCAGAAATACCATTTATTTTGATAAAATGTTCTATTGATAAATATGCTACAAATTGTAAATTTTATTATTTATTCTATTGAAATTTTTTATACATTTAGGTTTATATTTTGTCAATTATAATTTGTTGTTATTAGTCCCCAGTTTTCATTTATTGAACAGTATCATTAACATTTATAAAAAGATTGCAAAATTATAAACAAATTTTTTGTGAGCATATTTTTAAAAAAATTTAATTATATTATTATTGTGATCTATATCTTCTTTCATTCTTGAAAGTTTCATTGAAATTCATCGACGGATTCTGGAGATATGTTCTAATGTATCTGGAGAAATTCTGAAAAAAAATTTTTTGTTTCATTTTACAGCAGCGATTCCATTGCTATAAACTATTTTTGCCTCCTCTTTCTTCAACTGTATATTTTTGAATTCTGCCGGCATATTCCTTCGATTTATTCTGAATGTGCCTAAGGCATTAGTTTTCTCATCAATCAACTTGAGAAATAGACCAGGTGATGTGTACCAATTATCTAACGCCACAGTGTAACCCTTGCGAAAGTAAGGATGCAAAAGTTCTAATACTATTGCTGCACTAGAAGGAATATTCTTTGCTCCGGATGTTTTTTTTCCAGTGTAAATAGAAAATTGTAGGCAGTACCCTGATGAGCTTTCGCATATCTTGTAAAACTTGATTCCAAATCGAGCGCACTTACTTAGGTTATACTGGACATAGGCCTGCCACGAAATTTCATCAGGCCTCATCCACGGCAAGATTTCTCTCCGGAATGTACATGGCTCTAAATTTTTTATTTACATAGTCGATCACTGGAGATATCTTTATCAGCCGATCGTTTCCATTCAGTTTTGAACTATCTACAAATGTAAGAATTTGGATAATAACAAAAAACGTTTATTTGGCATAACTCAGCCGAAAAAGGTGTTTCTGTCACGCTGCACGGACTCAAGTATTTTTGAAGCTTATTTTTTTCACTTGTGCCATTAGCACACACAATGAGAAATAGGCCTGAATCTCTTCTGTAGTTGTTTCAAACCATCCTTTTGTAAGATCACTTTTTCTATTTTTGTCGGAGTTCTAAAAGGCATCTGCGTACTTGTTGGTTTCAGTTTCGATGAGTTCCCAAAAATCACCTTCTAGAAACTGGAATAAAAAGTCTCTTTCACTAGGATTGTTTCTCACGCTCCTGTGAATTCTTTCATGCACTGGTTGTTTTTACACCAATGCCAATTGTTTTCTACCTTAGCCCATAGTTAATTGTTTTTTCGATCCGCCGGACAAATACTGCCTTCATTTTTGCTGGAAAATTCTGCACTGTCTTCAATACTCACAGATTCTGAATTATCGGTGTCACTTTCTTCACTGTTATCACTAACACTGATGTCACTATCAAAAAGAAACTTTTCTACATCATAGTCCGTAAAAAAATCTTGCCTTTTTTTGCCGGCCATTGCTTCGGGGGAAGTGCGAGTACACACAGCCTCGAGCGTGAGCGTCCGTGGTTATGGCGGCAGGAATACTGGCTGCGAACTGGTGGCTGGCGCCGAAATGGTTGCTTATCAGAAGCCCACAACTTCATTTAGTAATTCTATCTTCTTTGTTGATGTAGCAGCGAATAGGAAAAGATTAAAGGCTACTTTTGTTTGTCAGCAGAAAAGATTGTATTATCTTTTGCATAGTAGCAAGTTCACTGAAGACGAAGATATTAGGTATCTTTCGTTTACGTTCAGCAGATGGCACTCATCAAGTATACAAAGTGAAATATTGCTTCCTTTATCTTATGTTGGCTATGAATAAGTGCCTCAACAATATTTTATCAAATAGAAGGAAGATGGGAGAGAAAGGAGACAAAGAAAGCCAGTGCTGATGGTGCATTGGGTTCACGATAAACAAAGACGGCGCAATGAAAATACTTTGAAACCATTGAGTATATACATGAATAAAATATGAACTGCAATATAATGACAGCATCGGAATATGTATTAGAACAACATAAAAGCAATTGAGAACATAAACTATGAATCTATCTGAAATTTATGCTCCAAAAGAAGAAGGCTGAAAAAAAAAATATACGAGACTGGCGAATCGCCGTCTATGTAAGCAAGGGCCAATTTTGAGCGGACGGGGAATCGCCGTCTTTGTAAGCCAATGGGTTAATGACCATTCTCTGATCTCCAGGGAATGGAAGAGCCTTCAAAAGTGTTCATCCTTTTTGTGTCAGTGAGCTAACTGCTTTGCAAATGTATTACATATGTGCTCGTGGATACCTAGCTCTCAGTTTGTGGAAATGAGAATTCCAAAATACATTTTTTTAATAAATTAACTGAGCCATTTGGATGAGTTTTGCATTTGGACAGTGTAGTTTTTTAAATAGTATAGAAGTTATTATGTCAGGCTCTAATTCCAGTCTGAATCAACCTTTGTATAAGAATGTTTTAATGCAAGGCTACCTTTGTAATCTTAATAAAAGAATTATGCATGCAAGGGTAATTGATGGATTTTTTTTCATTATAGCATCCATACAGAAGAATATGAATCCCCAGTGTCATAATTTAGAGGGGCAAAGGGAAGTGAAAAGGGGACGCTAAACCAGCAACAGTCACACACAGATACATTGAAAAAACAAAGGGTAAAAGAAAACACCGTAAAAGCCCCAGCCCTCACTCACTTGAGTCTGTGGCTCCTGTGGCCCTTGTGATTCTCAATCACAGAAATTCAAATACTATTCAAACCAAGTTAAAAATACGAACTTGCTTATACTCACTCACTTGGGTTTGTTATTACAGTGACCCTTGTGACCACTACAGAGTTATGCTTGGTGGCTTCTTTTTGCTGGTTTGTATACAAGGGAGACAACTGAGGTCAATTTCTCCGCTAAGGATAGGTGGGTAGTTTGATACGAGACCAGCCAACTGAAGGCCGAGCCAACTCTTCAAGGAAAGCGATTATAGGGGTCCAAATTTAAGTACCCCATCTGATCGACACTTCATGTGCCACGCTTGAAGTGCTCTCTATGTAGCACCCAAGGCTGAATCGAGATTCCATCGACCAGTCTCCATCACCTCCAGGATTTGAACATGTGCCCTCAGGATGGCAAGGCAGTACACCAACCATCTCAGCAATGGAATCCCCATTCTTTCATTGTCTTTTTTAACTTGTCATTCAGTAAATCAATTTAAATGTTTTAATTCATGCATACGATATGATTATATTTAGCCTAGAACTATAATTATATGGATAATGATACCAAAGATGTAGATAATATACTGGGAGACAGTCATTTGATTTTCTTGTTTTTGTTTAATTTATTAGAAAGATATTTCATAAATGAAATAGTTTTAAAAAAAAAGCAATTGTATTGATTACATGAGTGTGATCAGGTATTCACTGCTTGATGTTTGGTAATGTTACCTGATGTTTTGTGACAGGTAAATTACTATTTTCTCAAGCAAATATGAAAGATAGTGACCATCTATGGTCATAAAACTTCGGGCAAAACCACTATAACTCATGTGGCAAGCACCTAAATCTCCAGGTATAGTATGATGAAACTGGGCCATAGTACATGTACGAGACAGTATTTTCTGGTAGTTCTCTGCCCAGGGTGGTTGAACAGTGTAATGTAAATCTATGCAGTCTTGTATTTTGTTCTGTGAACGTCCATTCATTGTATTCCTTTTCCTTGCAGATCTCAGTAAACCTTTTCCGAACACTTCCTCCGAGTGAGAATCCTGACTTTGACCCAGAAGAGGATGACCCCACATTAGAAGCATCTTGGCCCCACCTACAGGTAAGCCATTTTCTTTTTATAAAGTGTATTTGTTTGATATTTTTATTGCTCATCAAAATATTTTATGCAGTTTTAATGCTGATTGAAAGAATTCCTTGGAGTTAATTTAAACAATAAATATGAAAAATACTTCATGATGGTATATAGTGCAGCCAGTTCATTTTTTTTCTACAGCATTGTTGCTTTGGTTGAAATCTCACTTAGTGATGTATGCCCGTGCGTGAAATTGATTTGTTCTCTTATTCCATTTGGGTATGGAATTTTTCTTTCTCCTCCATTGTCAGTAGCTTCTTTTGGGGTTTATGGATGTGGTCTGTTGTCCTTTTATGTATTTACTGAAGGTGTGATAGGGTGGAAGAGGTTTGGAAAATCTAGGGAAGGACCTTCTCTCTCTCACGTGCTTGAGTCATTGCTATGGCCTTCTGTTTTGTGCTGGGTGATTGCTGAACAGTTGCTATTCCCCAGGCCTGAAGACCCCACTCACACTTTAATAACACTTCCCATGTCACCTAAGTAGAATTGATGGCACAATAGACCATACATAACCATACACTCTTACTCTCTCCAGAGGGCCTCCTGTAGTTTTTCATAATTTATCCCTATTCTTAAGTTGTGGCTGAATGAGAGTCCTTTAATATGTTTTTTAATTCTGAAAATTCTCCAACTGCTTCCCTTGATGAATAAAAGGGTTCTTTTTTATTTTTTGTTGTGCTACAGAAACATCATCTGTATTACTTTTTGTTTACCATCTGTGGCAAATTATGATCCGTAAGCCATTTTGTTTAGAATTGAACATTATTTGTTGTCTTTAATTTCTATCTCGGCAATAAGGTTAACAAATCATTTATCTTAGAACTCTGTTGTGCAGGGCAATGTGGTGGCTGGAGGCTGAGAATGCCTGTAGATTTCCTGTGAAAGTACAATACCTAAAAGCCATTGTATTTTCTAATGGCTAAAATATCCATGAGTGAGAGTGGTTTCCCCCCCACAAGGAACTTAGTGTTGCAGTAAATACTTGTTAGATACATTAAATATTCTTTTTGCTTGTCAAGGACTTGTACACATGCCTTAGATGTACTTTTGACATTTTGGATACACCTTGATTACCTAGACCCTTCCTGGACCCTCTGTGAAATTATACGTTTATATTTATCATTTACAAACCTTAGAAGAAGCTTCTCATTAGAGGAGAAACTTTGAGCCATCTATTAAAGAGACTGGGGAAATATACCAAAAATTGAATGCACTTGTCATCTGTTGGTTCATGTTGTCTCGTAACATTCATTGTATATAACAATGGATTTTAATAGTTCTTAAAAGGATGATCTATGTAATCGAATTATGGATTAACTTTGAGGAAAAGTAAATATGTATGCAGTGAAATATCCACCACTTTTTTCAAACTAAATTAATTGACTGAACATGTTGAATGAAAGACTTTGTACTATTCCACAATATGATGTATATTTTTTCCCAATCGATTTCAGCGTCTTAGCGTCATTGTCAAGGTATACAAGGTTGTATACCTTGACAATGACGCTAAGACGTTGAAATCGATTGGGAAAAAATATACATCATATTGTGGAATAGTACAAAGTCTTTCATTTAACATGTTCTGTGCAACTAAATTCCACAAAGTATCGCCTGCCTCCATTGACATTAAATTAATTGATTTGGTTGTAAGGAATCTCAATGTGTGTGAGATTTGGTTTTGAATTTGTTAAATTTTTCTTTTGACATTTTTATTATCTTTATTACTTTCGTCAAGCTTTCTCTATTAAAAAAGCCCTCCTTCAAAAAATATGTCCACCTTTTTGTTGCCTGCTGTCTGCAGCTGAGATTTTGTGCTATACTGTGTGGGGAAATTCTTTTCTAGTTAAGAGATATGACCTTATTTATCTAAATACATATTTCTTATATTTGGTTGAGGTTTGGAAAGCATAATGGGTACAGGAATTAACCTCACATTTCATTCTTAGTCTCCAACAAATTAGACCAAAATAACTAGGGATCACAAAAGTATCATTAAAATTATGTAATCAAAAATATCTTAAGATCATTTTCTTATTTGAAATTTAACTCTGAAAATTATTTCAGTGACTTTGAAAAATGTATACCTGCCAGCTCATTTTTTTCATAACATCTTTCTCTGAGCTTTTTCTTTTATGTGTTTATCATATTAGCTCAAATCATCAATGATAAATCCCCCCCCCCCTAATTGTTAATTTTTATTTATATAGCTTACTTATTATTGTTTGGGTTTTATGAGCATGGTACAGTTATTTTCCTTTTAGGAATTATGATAAGGGCTAATAAGGATGAAGGATCAGTTGCCATTCGATGTGAATCAAATGAATTATTTTTAACAATCCATTTCATTATGCCAATCATGATGGTTGAAGCTCACATTAAATTACAAAGATTTGATCTTAATGTTAGAATGACTTTGAATTTTAGCATGCTTTTCTTGAAAATTTGAGATAGAAGTTTATCCATTGTTTTCCGTTCATCATTGCTTTTCCATGCAAATCTTTCACCATCTGTTTGATGAAGCCATTTGGTTAATTATCATGATATACTTCCTTTATCAATTGTTTATTTTAATTTTTCTATTGAAATCTAAAAAACTAATTCTCACCATGGTACTGATGTGATGTACTTTGATGGGGAGAAAGTGACAAGTACTTCTCTTAAAATTATGAAGAAATGGTAAATAAACTAATGCATTTACTTTCTCATATGAATCATCAAACTCTCTGTTTACTGGCATGTGGCAATGACAGAACATGTGTTAGGTATTATTGTGTTGATATCATAATTGTTTTAATAGTATATTATTATTACTTTGTTCATTACACATTGAGACTTAAGATTTGAGTTTGGAATATATTGATTGTATATTTGTGTGACTGTGCTATTTCACCATTCATATCTGAACATATAATAATCTAATTCATCCATCTTATTTTTCATTGCAGTTGGTATACGAATTTTTTCTTCGGTTTTTGGAGTGCTCAGATTTTCAACCAACTGTTGGGAAGCGAGTGATAGACCAAAAATTTGTCCTCCAGGTAATGTTGACTGTTCATCACGTTGCTTTTAATTTAATATAGTGTATTGATGTAGAATAATGTGCATAATAATAATATTTATTTTGTCCTAAGATTTGTACTTTCAAGTATAGGACACGTCAAGATAATAAGTGCTCATTTTTGTGCAAACATATTACAATATATGTACGTGGCAATGCCAGATACAAAATATATTTAGCCATGGGGACGTTCAAGTATTACATAGGCATCTCTAGGGGAGGGGGGGTTACGAGTTTGCTTACTTTTGCTGACAAGTGGGAGGGGGGTTCATACCATTGCTTGCGTAAGACAGGAAGGAAACTACCTTTCAAGCATGAAAAATCATTTTACAAACGATTAATTAAATAAATAATGGTATATTTCAAGCAGCGTCCACGTCCAAAAAAGAGGGGGAAACATCACGTTCTGGTACCTCCATTCTTGGAAGCGTTGAACAGGAAAATAAACAGTCAATTGGAGCAAAGAATGAGAAAAAGGACATTTTGGCAATTTCAGCAAGACCTCAGATGAAACCTTCACAACAAGCTTCTGAAAAAAAATTGGGACGCTAGAGAAAAATCTCAATGCATTGTACACTACAAGGAGCTCAATGCCAAGCAGTGAAATTGAGAAACAAATCGTAAACATTAAAAATAAACTAAAAAATGAAATGACTTCTTTGAAAAGGAAGAAACAAAACGCAGAATGCCAATAAAAGCATAGAGACCAAAATAGAATGAAGCTTGATGAAATTTGCTGTGAAAACCCTGAAATAAAAACGAAATTATCCTTGCAAGAATTAGTTGGACATCCAAAAAAGACCAACCCTTTTTATTAAAAACAATTTCTGATATCGCTATTTTTGGGAGTGCTGCAGACTCTAGATGGAGAATGAAACAATCTGAAGTGTCAAAAGCCTTGATGAACTCACGGAGGAGTTAAAAAAAAGTCGGATTCCACATTAGCCGTAGTGCTACCTACCTCCGATTATTACTCAAATGCTCGACCACTGTGGAAGGTCGAAGACACGTGTCAACTGTTCTAGTCAAACTTTCACGAGCTCAGGAGGATCACCACCACAGTCATATAGACTGCCAGTTCGCAACGGCATCAATCCGTTACCTGGAGGGTTTAGCCTCAATTCTTGGGCCAGCACTAGTCTTAGGTCTAGCCTCTATCTCAAGACGACATGGCACATGTTCCTATTTACCTTGTAGCAGCAAAGAAACAAGCGTCCATGCTTATGCACATGGAATATCGTGTTTCAATGCCTAACCATGAGAAACCATGGTGATAGCGAAGCATCACAAGCTCATACCATCTGTGTACGCCAGTATTGTGATTGAATCTAAGAAACCTGGAAATCCTCATGCTGTAGGCTACTCTAGGCCAATGTTCATTGCTATCAGAAGTGGAAAACACTGTTCATCTACTGCCAATACGCACGCTAAGTACTTTGAAATGTTGCTAGAACTTTGTGAGTTTCAGCCATTGGTGAGAATAGCAGAAGGTTTGATCAAGCCTATTGTAATTGTCACAGTTTATGGAGGACCGAATGAAAATACACGATACCAGAAGGTTATATCTTTTGCTGTACATCACTTTAAGAAGTACGGCTTAGATGCTCTATTCATTGCAACAAATGTTCCAGGTCGGAGTGCTTTCAACCGAGTTGAGCGTAGAATGGCACCACTAAGTAGGGAGCTAGCTGGATTAATTTTACCACATGACCACTTTGGCTCCCACTTGGATGACCGTAGTCACACTGTCGATGAAGATCTGGAAAAATCCAACTTCGAATATGCTGGGAAGGTTCTGGCAGAGGTATGGAACTTCATGCAAATTGATGGATATCCCGTACATGCTAATTACATTGAACCTCATGATCTAGAACTCCCAGATGATCCAGAAACAAAATGGTATTCAGAACATGTCCACGAGAGCCAATACTTGCTACTAGTAGTCAAATCTAAAGATTCAAAATGTTGTTCTCCACCAAGAAGTGGTTTAATCTGAGTACTTCCAGGATGTTTCTTGCCTCCTCCTGTAAAAATAACGTGAACACCTCATGACTTAACTGTTAGCAAGGGGAGTGATTTCCTCAGTCTAAGTCTCCGTCTGGCATTGAAATTGGATGTGGTGGCTGCAGGGTTTTCACAATTTCTCTATGACTATTTCTGTCCATCTGTGAATCCCCACCTCTACAATAAGACCTGTCAAACCTGTGGGCTTTACCATGCTTCGAAGAGGTCTTCAGCTCTCCATCGCAAAGCCCTAAACCAAAATCTAACTGCGATGCTCAATATTCCAAGAACAAGACCAGTTTGCATAGCTGCTCGGCAAGCAAACATGCTGATGTGCATCATTCAGAATCACCATGGAGATGAAGATGCTGAGTGGCTGAACTGTGAGGAAGTCTGCATGCCTGGTGTGGAATCACCCCGTGCCACACCCCCTAGTGGTGGTTTGCACGCTACTTCATAGATGTCGAAGTGGATGCTCCTGAGCCGAAGTGCACCAGCCAGAAACTCATGAAAATATGATAATTTAGAATATAGAAGATTGGCTACAAGGACTTTGGTCACCAAGTGATTAGAACATTAAAATTGTGTCGTATCTGAAGTATCACATTAGATGCAATAATTCATATTTTTTCTAATTATTTTATTTTTTATCTAATATTTTAATGTTATTTAAGTGAACAAAAAGATACTACAGTGCACTTCTGTCATACATTAGCTCAAATTTCATGACATCTTCATGTATTCCATTATATAATAGTTCATAAAATGAGAATTTATTGCTCATCAGCGTTTATTAATTTTACTCGTGCAAACTTCCTCCTTCAAATTTACATGTATGTATGTAGCCATAAACATTAGATTATTATGATTAAAAAAATTAAGTATCGCGGCGACGCACTACAGAAGTGAAACTTTGGATGCTTGAATAAAGTATTGGAGTGCTTCTCTCTCTATTAAATGTGGAGTGATGTGTTCACCCATTCGCATGCATGTTCGCTTTCACCGTTCGGTTGGATTTATGCTCAAAGTAAATTTTTTTTACACTAAACAGAATGCCCAGATAGTATACTGCGTAATTTTGGAAATTTTTATAATAAATGTTTGTTTTCATTTGTCTTTGATGAAATTTGATATATGAATTTACATAAGAATTTGTAATATTTGTTTTTCAGTTCATTATTATTATACCGAGTGTTTTATGATTTTGTTATCTTTGTTCATCATACAGAATGTTCTATGATGTATTTTAATGTAGTACTTTCTCTGTCCGAGTGTTTATGTACTTACATAGGCTCCAAAGGATATGCTCCTAGAGCCAATAAAACTTATTTACTTACTTATATAGCATTATGCGTACTAATAATAATTTATTAATAAATACTTTAATAAATTTAATTTACTAATAAATACTACTAAAGTACTTTAATAGTATGCTTTTTTATAGTACTCATGTGACATTGCTAAAGAAACACTTCAAAAGTAATATAAAATATTTGGTTTTCGATATATATAGCAAATATAAAATATCGAAAAATCTTACGTAAGCAAGAGGGGAGGGGGGGTCAAAAATGGCCAAAAATGTACTTACGTAATACTTGAACGCTCCCCATCCACCATGTATTTCTTTACACTGTAATAGCACTTTTCTATAAAGTATCTTTTGATACATTAAAATTGCAAAACTCTTTAATATCTCTTAAAAAACTTGGCTGCTGGTGATACAATTTTTTGCCTGTGGCTAGTGAGCTGTTAAGTGTCAGTGAAGTAAGATTGTGGCTAAGGTGAATATGTCTTTGATTTTGATTGAAATTATTATGAATATGTACATTTGCTACAACTAGATGCATATTCTGTTTAATAAAGAGAGTCAAATATGTAATTCATGTAAGCACAATGGATTGATAATATGTATTTTCAAATTTTTGAAGTGTTGTTTGCAGGATGTTAAGTACATAGGTAGTTTGAGCAAGATATCGGCCTTGGGTTTGGAGATATCAGAGATAAGATATCGTCGGCCTTGGTGGCGGCGGGGTAATGTCCTCGCCTGCTAACCCAAAGGTCGTGGGTTCAAATCCCGCCTGGGGAGGATTTTTCACTTCCCAGGACATGGTTGTTTGTGCTTGTCCGTTGTTAATTGTTACTACCCCGATGTAAAGGCCAACATAAGTGCTGTTTTCGGTGGTAATTAAATTTTAAAAAATATCACTTCACCTAGAAATTCCTGAATTTGACCTAATTTTTAAGAAAAAACTCACATCTTTCCAATGATATCAAAATATTAAGGGCCTATTGCCTCGAGAGTAGTAAGTTTCTTCTCCTGAAGTCGACACTAGGGTTGACCGGATTCGGACACTCTCTCACTCCAATTTTTAGTGGCACATCTTGCTGCCCTTTTCCTAGAAGGGACTACATTGGCGCGGTGGAGGGGAGAAAATGACAATTTCCTTTCCCACATGGGTGGCACCCAGCTCGTTGTAATTTATTGCTTTCAGCGGTCAAAGGAGGCAGAAAAACCTCACCAAAGCATTATTATGCTTGGAAAAGGTGGAACGAGGGAAGGGTCCTTCCACATGTCCGTCACTTATGGTTTTCAATTGCAATGGGGTATTTCTCTTGCTTTGGATAGGCATTAGCTAAAGGATAATACATAGTTGCAATACCATACATCAAGTTAGGCTAAAAGATAAATTTTCTTATTGAATTTTTTTATATTTTGAATTTTGAATATTTTTAAATTTCATTATGTGCTTTCGATAACGTGGAAGAATTTTGAATTCCTGCTTCTGCATCAATTGTCGACTACAAGTCATTTCCATCGGTGTTTGTTGGCATCTCCGCCAAATCACTGCCGTTTTGTCTATCCTTTCTCTTGGCCCAAGATTCAGCAGTTGCTTTCGCCCCCTTATTCTTCCTTCTAGCATTGCATGTGTACTTTCGCATGGTGATACTGGCATGCAACAAGCACCACTCAAAGCAAGAGTTAGACTGAGGTTATATAACTACATAACTCGTCAAACTCAGCACAAAACCAAATGTAGGACATTTTCGGGGGAATTCCCTCCCGGAAAGGGTTGACGTACTTATTGCTCTGGATAAAACACTGAGACTGGAAGTGGGTGAGCGAACAACCCAACCCTTCCATTGTATCATTTCTTTTCGAAAACACCCGGCAGAGAGGGTCAGCTTGGGCCTCAAAGGGCTTATTTCTACGGTTAAAACACCAAGGCAGCTGGAGTGAGTGAACTAACTATCCACCCCTTTCCACTGCACTTCTATTCAGGATGTTCCCAAACAGAGAGTCTCAGAGCCCACTGGGGTCTGAGAGTAAAGGACCCATCCTTTCTCTTAGGATGCAGCCTTCCTTTACCTTTGACAACTCCTTGGAAGGAGAAAGGAAGGCAAGGGATAGCTATAGTTGATGGACAACTCTCATACGCGACTACAATGCTGGGCTTAGCTCAAAAATCAGCGAGAACTTCGGGAACTGTGGATCCATTGTATTTCGTATGGGTGAAATGCATTTTGAGATAATATCCTAAAGAACACGAAGTTCCGACATTCTAATGCTATTAAATTACTTCTTTCCCTAAATGGATTGCGTAAAATGTGTTTAACAGAGTGTATGCAGCTTTTTCCTGAGATTTTGTTGTAAGAAAAAACAAGAGTAAACAGTCGATTGTTATATAAACATGATTTAGTCATATAGAAAATGTTCAGAATGAAATTTTAAATATGTTATGCATTTAAGAAATGAGTAATAAGTATTTAGCTATAAAAGAAATCTCGATTAAACATAAAATGTGGTTATATATAAAACTATAAGTTAAAACTTATGTTTTTAAAAGGTTTATTGCTCCAAAAAAAAAAATATTCTTTAGATTTTTTAATACCACTGCAATGACTCATTATTATGCATATAATAATTTTCCAAAATTCCATTCAAGCGTTCATAAAACTTACATCGCTGTAAGAGTTCAAAGTTAGTCCAAAAGTTCCATTTTTGAGGCAATTCCCCATTAACCCCTTGCTAAACTATTTTTCGAGCAAATTGGCTGAAAGTACAAGCTGTGTGACATAGGGTAGATTGTGGCTGAGCATTCCAGAGGGAGAATATTGAAAAAATTAAGAAATTTCTAATGCCTAGATTTCGTCAAAAACTAACAGTATGCTTTCTAAACTATTGATAGAAATTTATCTATTGCACACCGCAGTAATTTTTACATAATTACGAAAAATCTTCTGTTGCGAAGATGTTTTCAACGTACGGCATGAAAATATGAGTCAAGTTAGAGACTTATGTAGATATATTTATTTAATTACTGAGAATGTTTGTCATTTATGAAAATATTTTTGCACCATTAATATTACAATATTTATTTCATACTTCTCACAGATGCAGAACTTGAGGTCTCCATTATTACTAAGGAAATATCTTGCTCAAACTACCTTGATGACAAATTTAATATAATTCTAAAAATATGCTTTTGAACCAAAAAATGGCATGCATTATATTTTGCATGTCAGGTTGAATTAATAATATTAATTTCTCTATAGGAAACAGCTTACACCAATTATTTTTAGGCTATTTATTATATAGACAAGCACACACCCATGCCCTGGGAGGTGAAAATCCTACCCAGGTGGGATTTGAACCCACGACCCTTGGGTTGGCAGGCAAGGAAATTATTTTATCCTCCACCTAGGTCGTCGATTTTTTATTAATTAGTTATTATTTTTGGATAATTATGTAATAATATACATAGTAGTCAACAATGTATAAAAATTAGCAAATTATTCAATGCTAAAGGTCACTCTCTTTCAACATCTAGTATCCTTCCTACACATTTAATTTAGGTGAATTAAACAATCTGAGAATGATTCTTGGTGCTTGTCGTCCCAAATTTCTTTTGTTTCATTCATTAATGTAATTTTTGTGGTAAATTTTCTCTTTCTTTTCTCACTTTATCTCTTTTACTTAAATTACCCCTGCCCTATCCATCTATGGACCCTTGTGGGCGCTGCCTAAGGGCCCCAAGAGCGTGGGGGGCCCCAACCAGGAAATTTATGTATCTGAATGACGAAGCACCAAAATCATTATCTGCCAAGGGAAATGTTTTTGTAAGCACTCTATTATTCAATATTAGATTGAAATGATTGTAGGGTACATAATGGAAATCATCTCATAGTGGCATTATGATGTGTGCATGTTATTATATTGATATGAATATTGATACCTCTCCTGATCCCTCCATAAAATGGCATTTTTGAAGTGCCAGGGTTTCTTTTAACCCTTTCCCTGACACATTTTTTTGAGGAAATGGTTCCAAAAAGGATCATATTTTTTTATTGCATTTTTTTATTATTTATATGTTATAATGATGGGAAAAGTTTACTTTGAGCATTGAGCTTTTATTTATTAATAATTTCAATTTAAACCCTTATTGTTTTAAATTGTCTAAAGTGAGAGAGATTCACTTCTACCTCAGCTAGAACAAGTATTTAAGCCAAAATATCTATATTTTTATTGAAAATTCTACAACCCTAACATATATCCAAATCGAGTTGTACAAATTTTTATTATTTTCAGATTTTTTTGTGTGGTAAGTCCTAAAACATGGTGAGAGAGAGCGTTACAACCACAGAGTTACATCGCAATCTGGGCAAAAATATCTGCTTTCCCTTCGAATAATTTTCCCGTGCACATCTCGATTTCTAGTACATAAAAAGCACTTGTGTGTTGGGCTTGCCATCTTATCAGTGGCTAGGATCAGCTCAGAAAAGTGCATTTCTAAGGGGCGGAGAGGGTGAGGTGTTGCAGGTGGCCTACCCACGTCAGGAGCCAAAAATTGGGGATGTACTCCTCAATAATTTTTTTCGATGAGGTCAAGTCTATTATTCAAATATGACTTCCTTCTATAACCTGTTCAAAATTTGGTCGATTTTTCAAATTTTATTCAGTTTTGGATTAGTACGTTTTTCCAGATTTTTTTGTAAATCTGCGATATGACATCGTTTCCCAAAAAAATGACGTACACAGAATCCACCGAGTGGTCCAAAAATGCTCTTTGTCAGGCTTTTTCACAATGCTCTGCAGCATTATTAGCGCCAAGAAAACTCGTATTTCAGGAGCACTCACTTCACGCCATTGTTCTCTGGAATCAGAGCGTTTTTCAGGAAGACACTGATTAGCATACCAATTTGTCTCATCAGTAATTAGTTACATGAATTCATTGCCGAAGAACAGCTGAAAAAACTGGAGTACACCACCATCTTCTTGAACTTCAAAATTGAGTGATGAAGCACTTTCAAAATTGAACCTTGCGAGTGCAAGGAGGGGGAGATTCGCTACTTTTCATTTCTCTCCATTGGTCGTCTTCAATAGGCTCACCTTCGCACTCGGCATCTGATATGTTATGCTCGGAGAAGCTCGATTCAGATCCCGAAGTTTCTAAATTTCCTTTTTCGACCTCAACACCCTTTCACTCTCACTTTCTGTTGCAGAATGAATAAAGCAAAACAGTAAAAAAACACTGAGGTAACCAAAAATTGCTATCGACATCTAATCACATAAAAACGTATTTCTGTGAAACGCTGATGGAGAAGGGACACTAGACGTGAATGCTCAAGAGGAGAGTGAAGAACTAACTTATGTCTCCGTTGAAAATTTAGGATAAATTGAAATGATTTTATGTCGACACCCTTTGATAAAGGTAAAAGAATTTCAGGGGTACACTAGGAATATCCACGGAGATATTGACATAAGCTTGTATACAGTACCTTCCCGAAGAGGATAAGACAAATCGGTGAGATTTAGAGAGAAGGGAGGGGTACCGAGAAAGATGGAAATCAGGGGAAATAATAACAAAGGCGGAGTCTTCCTGCTCAAAGTTTTGCTAAATGCACGTCTGAGGGAAAATATGCCTTTTCCTTATGTGCGTATTCTTCGCTTTCAAAGATTACCGCAAAACAAGCACATGAGGTCGTAAAGCAATAAGGATGAAGGCATTCTTTTCCACAGAAGATCTTTCCCATTCATAAGGGTCCGCTGTCCCACTTGAGTGAAGAAATTATGGCCCTATTATGACAGGCATCAAGCAGGGTCGGAAAGCGACCGCACGCCCAACCATTTTCCTGGGGCTTCCCAGACGGACAATGCACTCTTGGCGGGGCGCCCCTTATCTATTGCCCCTTTTTTCTCGGGTGACCTTGGAAGAAAGAGGGCTGCAGCTTAGTACATGAGCGCGAGAGGAAACCTGAACGTAATGTAATGAACGGGAAAGCAAGCCACTGCCACTTTCCTGAACATTTTTTGAACTACCAGTTATGCTGTAATCGAGAGATTTCTTCCGATTTTTCCCGAAAAATGACATTTACGGGGGTTGGATATAAGATGACTATCATCGTCTAAATCTCAACCTCTAAAAGCCGTTTGTTGCATAAGTGAAAGCCACTAGAGACTGAAAGGTTACTTACGAGTCTGAGAAATCACGAGTTTCACGTCAATACGGCAGATTTTATTTTACTACAACACCGCATTCGAAGGACAGGAAAGGAAGGCTAAGTATTTGAGAAATTTGCTGTAATAGGTATGCATAAGTTCAACAATTCTTTCTACTCCCACACAATGTATTGCTAGAGCATGAACATATCTAGACTAATCATGCGAAAACACGCTTCACTAGTCATAGCTTTATCCGAATATTCCTTTATCCTGTATTCGCTTTTTATATGGCTGGTTGTATAACACCCCCTGCCACACGTCCGTGGTGCAGTTTACGGGTAGGTAGGTACGTAATGTATTGTTTAGAAGCGATGGTAAGGGATTATTTTTATTTTTCCTAATACATAGTATCACCGTTACGAGTGTATATCGCACGACTGTTATTTTTGCATCCGGCCAGTCAGATGGAGATGGCCATGAATGTCGGAATCAATTATATTTAGCGTTATGAACCCAAAAATAAAAAACAAATGCAATATTTTTGTAAATGTAATAACATTTGAATGCGGTATACATGCATTGATATTACGACTAAATGTATGAATTCGATACCAGATAAATTTATCTAAAACAAGAGCAGATTATGCGCTAAATCTCACGTGTAATTATCCAAATACCAAGGTAAAAATTACGAAAATTATGACGCAATTCCATACGCTAATGCAACGAAATACGTCTCAAAAACTGGCTAAAAATGAACCAGTGTGTCTGCAAACGCCATCTGCTGCCTAGAGATAGAATTTCTACGAAGGGGACGAGATTATTCGTCTTCGGAAGCTAGGAAGTCGAAAGAGTGGCCTTGGACGAGATAACTCGTCCCTGACGCGATTTGACACACCTGGTTAGGACGAGTTAACTCGTCCTTGTCAGGGAAGGGGTTAAACCTCCTTCGGTTTGAAAAAATATCTGTCATGCAATGAAGTCCAAACTTCTCTATACATACTATGTTTATTTGTCTATATTGTTAAATGTTGATTGTAAAATTTATTTTTAAGTATGTTGACAAATGTAACATATTCATGTCGATAATTTATTCTAATGTGTATGTAGTAATTTCAAGTTATCTAAATATTTCTTAAGTCATCATTTCAATGAAATTCCAATATACTACCAGTTCATTTTTCTTGCCGTCGTCTCATCCGTATCCCACGAGTGTAAGGTATTAGCTTCTAGTTTTGACTCTTAAGTACTTGTTGGATTAAGCATATAATTGAGTATATACATTCATTGATTTCTTGTGAGAATATGTCATGTATGTTTCTATTATTTTTGTACATTAAAAATAGTATTCATGATAACTAAGTTTAACTGTACATTTTTAATTAATTTTATTTTTTTAATGAATTAGTTGTTGGAGCTGTTTGATAGTGAGGATCCTAGGGAGCGGGACTTCCTGAAAACTGTATTGCATCGCATCTATGGCAAGTTCCTTGGTCTCCGAGCCTTCATACGCAAACAAATCAACAACATCTTCCTCAGGTAATTCATGACTCGAGGTCATGGAAATGTTAACTCATTTACTGTTCCCATGAAAATATTTAAGTTTTTAATAGAAAGTATTTAGATAGAATGTTTCTGTCATTCTGTAGCTTCCCATAACAGAGATGTATAGATGTAGCAATACTTAGTGGCATTTGCTCGTACAGAAAATTATGTCAGGGAGAGGATATCATACAAGAGAGGAGAGATAATGATCCTTAGGTTCTCTCTAGAAGTCCCTAACTGAGCCATTCGATAACTTTCCCCGCTCATCAACACTAAATTCGTCCTCAGTGACCTTAAATGTTCCGCTGGTGAGTGCCACCAAGTTTCGCTATACCTATAGCTGGCCAAAGTTTATGTATGTTTGCTTGTGGTGAGAGAGTTCTCCCTAGTTACACCACATGTACATGTCCATCACACCATCCCTTTCAAGTAGGACTGTCTGAAAGTGGTAATTTCATCAAGGTGCTCAGAATCAAAAATTGAGCTTAGCTATATTCCACTCACATTTTATTATCCCGACCATGGTTTCAACGTCTTGGTGTCATTGTCAAAGGTAAAATTATACCATCAAGTTTTCATTAAGATGATAGGTTACAGTTAGAGAATGTTTTTAATCTTGAAAACAATGCCAAGACGATGATACCACAATTGAGATAACAATAAAAAGTTTTTTGTATTTTCTAAAGCTCTTTTTCATTTTATAATTATGAATTTTCAGGCTTAGCTAACGATATGCAGCGATAATAAAACAAAATAGCTACCATACCTCTATGTCAACGTCACGGTAAATTGCTGAAAAAATTAAAAATAACTTTGTGAACTCCACTTTATGAGTTTATTGAAATCTTTCAAACTATAATTATTTAGTGTAAAAGTGTAATAACATTGTGTCATTATCAAGTGTCATGACAGGTAATCTGAAGATGACACAATTGTCGAAACTCAGGTTGTTACAAAAAATTCATATAGTGGTGTCCCTCAAACTTATTTCTCATTTATTTCCATGATGGATAACTTCTATAAAATAAAGCCAGAACCATTTCCACTGTTACCAAAAATTTTGCATGAAGCAACGAAATTATAAGTACCTAACTAAATTATTGTATGCTTACAGTTTCTTGTCCTTTTCATTTCTACTGTTAGAGGTAAAGTATAGTGATGGGCTTTACAAATGCTTTTCAGGTGCTCCTCAGAGTTACCATTTAAAAAATCTTCTAGATCCTATGATACCTGAAGTTTATAGTATGTATTATTATCGGAGGGGAATTGCAATTGCCAGAAATTATTAAATTATTTTGCAATTTTTTTAGGGTCGCTGATTTCTTTTCCATCAATTTTTATTGAGAAGAATTTATTTTTCTTGGGTTCTAATACTTAAATGGCATTTTTATTATGTATGTACCACAGATCACAATGACTTTGTTTGATTGGTGGCATTTTCAATACTTTTTTCACATGGTGTTTTTTTGCTTTCCTGGTCAGTTTTCTGTTCTGTGACTTCAATTAATTTCTTATCGGTATCGGATAAACATCTCATTTACTTGTCTCAGTTGAGGATTTTTTTCTATTTCTATGAGTCAGAACCTCATTTGTTATCCATTTTTTTCCTATATTTGCTCACTTGTTTCCTTTAATTTTATTCCTCCTTCAATTATTTATTTTTTTATTTTAGAAATATACATATTTATTTTAGATTTCTTGTAGTTAAATGTATTTTCCATCCCAGTATTGTCATCATTGATTAATTTTTGATAGTGTGACATAACATTATCCCTTCAATCTATGTTTTATTGTAAGGCTCTAATCTTTCAATTACTTTAAGTACATTCACCACAACCTATTAGAAGTTTCGACTTAGTGAGCATTTCGAGGGAATAGTCTTCTGATTTTCCCTCCATCCTAATTGTGATAATAATGGTGGCAATATTGGTCTACTTCATCTCCATCGTCTCAGGCTCAACTTTGTGGAAGTTTAATATATATTGGTCTACTTCTTTTCTTGCTGTTTGAACCTCCATTTTCCTTGTCGCATAAAATCTCATTGGCCATAATTAATTTCATAAAATTATATTTTTTCTAGGTTTATTTATGAAACAGAGCATTTCAATGGTGTCGGCGAACTGTTGGAAATTTTAGGAAGGTGAGTCACTTCTCTGCTGACAGTTTTCTCATAAGCTAAAAGGAAGTTATTTTTGTGATATGTGGTTCCAGTAATTTGGTTTTTACATATTTCTTAAGCAATAGATATCTGTAGCTGATTCTCTTCATTCTACAATGTTGTTTTAAGTGTATTCTTGATGCATGCAGTAAAATGTTGATTTTTGTTGCTTCTTAACTCATTGGAGTCATTTAAGTTACTTACAGCCTCCATTCAGTTGTGTACATCCTGGAGCATTAATGTTTCAAATGAATGTATTTTGAAAAAGTTAAGTTTGCTTGTGGTGTGTTCTTTGTAACATCTAATATGCCATCATCCAGTGCAATAACCTTTGCTAACATCCTATAATTTTTCCAATTTTTAATATGAGCAGTCTTACTATAAAATTAATGTATATACTTGAATTTACAAGTCTGATTTGATTATTCACTGGAGATTTCCAAAATAATTTGCAATGACATGTTTTAAAAGTTTCACTTTTCCCCATAGTGAATACATGTTTTCGACCAGTGGGTCTCAACCTTACTAATGCCACGACACTTAAATACAGTTTCTCACGTTGTGGTGACCCCCAGAAATATGGAAACCATCATAATAAAATTGGAAATATGTGTGATGGTCTTAGCCCCTGTGAAAGGGTCGTTGGACCCCGGAAGGGGTCACGACCTACAGGTTGAGAACCACTTGTCTCAATAAAATTGTCCAATGTCATCTGGTGGTTTTTAAAGTTTGTTTTGTTGTTGCATGGCTGCAAGCTAATTATTTTATTTCAGATAGTACACGATGAATTTTAACTTATTTTGGGTTATGGATTTTAAAATCATGAAAAGGCTTTCTCAGCTCATGGGAATTTCAGTTTTTAGAAAGCTGCTATTCTTTAATACGATTTTTCATGGGATCTTTCTGGTTAATATTTCTGTCATAGATGTTTCAGTAATGAAATCAAGCCAGTCACAGTAGTCAGGCTGGTAAAGCTGAGGCTTTGCAACTCAGTTGTGACAGGTATTGGATTCATCCATGGGTATGAATGTTGCATTGTGCTTAGGATTAACTTAGTTTTGATGGTTAAATTATTCCTTATAATCAGTTGGAGCTCCTAAAAGCCATCATTTCACTCATTAAATTGGTCTTTTCCTTCCTGGCAGCATAATAAACGGATTTGCACTCCCTCTGAAGTCGGAGCACAAGCAGTTCCTGGTGAAGGTGCTGCTGCCGCTGCACAAGGTGAAGTGCCTCTCCCTGTATCATGCACAGCTGGCCTATTGTGTGGTGCAGTTCCTGGAGAAGGATGCTACTCTCACTGAACCTGTCGTCAAAGGGCTCCTCAAATTCTGGCCTAAGACCTGCAGTCAGAAGGAGGTGAGATTTTTTTTTTTTAATTTTCATGCACACACATTATAACTTAAATGGATTTTAAATTGACATAGTGAGACATGCAACATATGTTACATGTTTCTTACAAAGTTACAAATCTGTTTGTTTTGGAAAACTTTGAAGTTATGTCTTATGGCAAGGTTTTTGGAAAAAAATTGTAAAATGACTTTGTATGTACCATCCAATCATTTGTCTCTTTATCAAGTGCCCGTCCCTTCTCCCTGACAAATTTTCCATAACAACTATTCCAAAATGTGTTAATTTCCCAGAAAATGTTGTAATACTCCTGTTTTTGTTGCTCCATCATGCTGTGGTTGTGTGCCATAAATAAAAGCATATTTATTCTACGTATAGTCCTGCATTGTGACTGCTAGCAAAGTTGAGTTTGGTAATTTCTAAGAGTTAGCATAGGAGTTACTAGCTGTGGCAAGGGGTATTTTTACAAGTTGGTAAACAAAATGATGTTTCTATAATGGCTAATGAATGGGCAAGGGCCTAGCCACGTTGAAACACCGGTTCCCATCAGAACACCGAAGTTAAGCAATGTTGGGCCCAGATGGTGGTTGGATGGGTGACCCTCCTCCATACCTCAACCAGACATGGATGGAGAGATGATACTCCCTCCAGACCTATACCAGGAGGCCGGAGGGAGACCCAGACCGGGCCGGTTGGAGGGAGGACATCCTCTATACCTGGTACTGGGGTGAGGCAGGGGGAGGCCAATCCTCCATACCTCTACCGAGGTGCCTTGTCCCCTGTCTGCAAGTGGCAGACAGGCATGGGGTTGGCACAATGGACCAAGAAAGGTCTAAGTGCCCGGGCTCCTGATCAAGGCCCCCCCAACAACAATCTAATCTATGGCAAATGAATGCCTTATTCTGAATTATCATAGATGTGATCCTGACTGCGTGAGGAATGTTGCATTATCTCGATGGTGCTGATTGGCATGGCTAATCACAACAAAATTTGATTGATTTGCTCCAATCGTGCAAACAGCTCATAATTACACGTATCATTAAATGTGTAAAGGTTGTTGTGATAATAAATAGTCTGTTTATAAATAATGGCGAAGAATGCTGAATGAATAACTAATCATGGGTGCAAAATATCGTCGAAATGGGAAATTTTAAAGGGCGCATGCAAAATCAGCACCCTTTAAAATTCCTAGCGTGGAGGTCATTTAGTGAATCCATCATGAAGTTAATCCATCGTAAAGTAAAATCATCGTGAGGTGAACCCATCATAAAGTTAACCCATCTTAAAGCATATACAACAAAATGTATACACTGTATACAACAAAATGCCTGAGCATAGCTATCTGTTATGCAATATTTCCTGGATTTGATTCCTCTCCTCGCAGCTGTCGCATCCTACTATATTCATGAATCTCTGCATGCCAAACTACCTTTTATTGAATCTCACTAAGATGCAATCCATTATTTTGGTATTAAAAATAAACAAAATACAGTGCAACCTTGATAAAACGAGACCTCACGGTGCCCAAGAAATCCCTCGCTATGGCGAATTATTGTCTTATCGGTGGTGGAGCACATAATTACCATTAAACCTATTGTCAACACTTTTGTCGGAATCGGATTGGTGTGGTGGCCGAAGTATTTCCATCTGGTGAGCCTGAGCACAAATCCCAAAAGAAGGGGAATACTTCTGTCCGGCAGTAAAAAAGTACTGTGCACAGAAAAATTTAGATTTTAAAATTTTGTTGATACTAGATAATGCTCCAGGCCATCCAAAAACCCTTTGCGATTTAAGTCTGGAAGTCAATGTCGTTTTTTTTTCCACCGAACACAACTGCTATTCTGCAGCCCGTGGACCAAGGTGTTATTTCAACGTTTAAGGCATATTATATAAGGTAAAAGTTTGCTCAAGTTGTGAAGGCTACAGAGGGTGAGAATGGCATGGACTTAAAAGAATCCTGGAGAAGCTACATTATCCACCATGCAATTGAAAATATTGCTAAATCATGGGATGAAATCGGCCAAAAAACTATGAAATCGGTGTGGAAAAAGCTATGGAGTGAATGTGTGCCCGATTATCAACGTTTTGACTTGTCAAACGAAGCTGTTGATGAGACAGTTAATCTCGCACGAAAAGTAGGTTTAGCAGAAATCGAGCAACGTTATATTCATGAGTTGATAGAAGCACAAAGGGAAGAACTCACAGATGAAGAACTGATGGAAATGCAACAATATGAGGAAAAAGAGGAAATGTGATGATCAGAATGACACTAAAACAAGTTCACAAGGTTTAACGTCATCTGATATCACTGAAATATTAAAACACACCGATAGTGCTTGTGCTTTGATGCTAGAAAAAGTCCCTGATGAGGAAAGAAGTTCGAAGGTTGCAAGAGGGATAAACTGTGCTGTGAATTGCTATAGAGAACTGCTTCAAGAAAAAAATGAAACAAAAAAACAGCTCACTTTCCTTTTTATTCCAATCCTTCAGGGGTCAACCTTTCTCATACTAAAGAGAGTTCTCAGATAACAGATGACGATGATTAACACTTTAGCTTCAGTTTTTTGCACATTATCTTGTATGTTTTTATTGTTTTGCAGCATATTGTGATTCCATTCACATGTTGTAAAGAGTATTTTCTTTCTTTGAAACAAAATGTTAGTTCAGTTTCGAATAGGTATTATTTATGAATCGAAGTGAAATTTCGATATGTACGATTCGATATTTTCCTATGATTTCTTGTTGCCTTTCCTTTTTTTATTTCTCTCACATATCAACCAATTTTATTATCCTTTTAGAACTACAGATTATACTTATGATGTGCCACTTTTCTAATGACGATGCCTAGAGTTTTACAAATATGTAGCACTCTAATGTGCGATTGTTTGTTTTATCTCGTGCAATACAAGAATTTCAAAAAAATTATGGTTGAATTTGATTTATTATTGTTTTATTGTTGAATTTTAAATACATTTTTCCGTAAAATACCTTCACTACATCATTCAAATTTATAGACTAAAGAAAACGTGCGCTGTTATCCATATAATAGCACTCGTTCAGTTTAAATTATTCTTCAATAAAAACTTGGGAACGAATTATTCAAAATAGCATTAGTCCTTACGGAGTTTTACACTTCGAATAGCTGTTTCAATTAGCGCTCGAATTTCCTGGAACGAATTAAGAGTGCTAATCGAGGACAGGGTGTATTTTGTCCCCATGATTACGGGACTGTGATAAATCAACGTGATAAGGAGGGAAACGTGCTAAGGAGGAACGTCCTAACCAGGTTCCACTGTAATGTTCTCAGTTCTGAACATCGGCTTGAATTTAGCTTGTGATCTCTCTTGGGATATGAAGTTTTGTTTTGCTGGAGTTCAACAGAGTAACTCTTCCAGTCAAAATATCAACTTGAGTCAACAAAATGATTTTCAGGTTACATGTCAAAGAATTTCTTCCTCATAATATCTGAAAACAGCTTCTTTCTATGTTCATGTTCCCGATATTTAAAATTAATTATCACCAATTCACCATGACAATCTAGAAAAAATTAAAAATTGGATGGACTGTCATTGATGTGTTCTATGTATTTTTATCTTCATGAAGTTGATCATATTTCATCATTATCAGGACAAGTACTTCGGTCCAGTGTGACGCAACGTAAGAAATTCTTTCTCAATGGTTTCTTATTTTTCCTTTTGGGTAATTCCATGTCAAAACGACCAATAAAATACCAAAATTGCCCTTGACCCCTCCAATTTTGACCTAATTTCCAGGACATATTTTGTTTTACTACATTGTTGGCCATGCCCTATTGGTTTACAAAATATGCATCCTTTGCCTTAGTTACGAGAATATGAAAAATTGAGCTTCTCATAAATTTGTCTTATTATTCCTCGATGTCTCCGGAGATATGATGCTTATGTCACAGCAGAAATGCTCTTTTGAAATAAATGCTTTTCTCTCATTTGCAAACACCTTGATTATTTATCAAGGATTGCTTCTCATTGTGGTATGATATTTTTCTCTTGATTCTTTCTGTGAAATTGAGGCTAAATTGCAGGTCTAGGTGTAGTTATATCAATGTTTTTCATATAAATACACCTAGAACTTTGTAAATGCATCAATTCTCCTGTGTTCTTGCACTGCTTATTTTGATAGGGTTCAACTGGATCACTTCTTTTATTGATTTACATTATTTTTTTATAATTGTAAATATTACCTTAACATTAGTAATCACCCTATCTATGAAACATACTTATTGTATTGAACTTATATTTTCTATCGATTTGCTTTTTCATCAACAGTGATGGTGATATATGTATATACAGTAAAACCTCCCTATAACGAATTCGCTGGGACTGGAAAAATGACTTCATTGTACCGAGGTTCGTAAGTAAGTAAGGAGGGGCCACCGAGATTTCGTGTTGCTTTCTGACGCAACTCACATTAATTTTGCAAGCTAGTTTCGATAGACATAAAAATGATTACTGTAATGCGGAATATGTGTCAGCATTTGTTTCATTGCAGTCGGCCCCGGCATTCTCTATATATTCGGCCTCAAACTCAGGGTCACATAATTTTTGCGCCGAGAATAGGGATGGAAATGACGCGCTTTTTGTAGTGCTATAAACTAAGATTTTTCGTCTGACAATAAGTCAAAAACTTGTAAAAGTAGAACCTCACGAAAAAAAAGCTTTGGTAACATTATCTCGGAACCCCTTCGCCCCCCACAACATACGAAGAGTTGCAGATTAAAAATTTAAAAAAAATTGTGCTAGAAATCTCCTGCCAAGACCTAACACACCTACAATACTAAAAATGGAAAAAAATACATTACATCAATTGAAATACAATACATAAAATGAAGATGAAAAACAATACATAAAACGATTTACAATAAAAAGATACAATTTTATTCCATAAAAAGGCACCCTTACGTTCTAATATTTTCATGAAAATTTACAAAAACAGCGGTGGAGGCAGGGGGGGATGGTCCTCGCAGGTAGGGCAAAAAAAAACTTGTCTCCCTCCGCAAACTCTGTTTCGTGCACCCCCGACACCTTTGCACTGTCCTCTTTCTTTTTCCTTTGTCGTCAACAGGATTCGTCTACAGAAAATGCTTAGAGCCTATGCCTCTGGAGGGTAGTGAAGGAAGGAGGGTAGGCTCAGTTTCAAACAATAAATACATTAACAAGAGCATGTTTTCAACTGCACAGCAAATGTTGGTTCTGAAAAAATCCTGCGAATATAATCAGTTTCCCGTAACCACATGATGTAAGAGGGCCCGGTAATGACGGAAAGGGTCAAGAAGAGTACCTAGGAAAGTGTTCCCTTGAGAGGGGGCGACATATCGGAGAGGATTGCCGCTTTGAAAGTCCTCTGTTCAGGACCGCACAAAAATAACACAAGGCTCAGACTACTGAAGAAATTTCCATGTAAATTTTGCTGGCATGAAACGGTTGGGATTTCACAATTGGCCAAATTATCGGATGGCATTGACCATAGGCTGTTGATCTACAAAGGGAAAAATTCCACAGCTGGGCGGACTTCCGTGCACACCATCTTTCTGTTTCTTACAATGAACCCCTTTCCAATGGATAGTTCCCACTTCCACCCAAAACTGCCAAGTGTTGTTTTGCCCACCGCCTACATTCCTTTTATTTTTCACTATTGAGGAAACCCCACTCCAATACCCTACGGCTTGTCGGTGTTTCTGACCGTCCCTTTATCCTTATTCCCTCCCCTAATCCTAGTCCTTTTCACACAGCAATAAAACCTGCGCACCTCTGGGACCCCCCAACCCGGGCCTCTGTGCCCGCCAATTTACTGCCTCTGTGCCCGCCAACTCCAGCATTTACTGTTACATGTGGGAGAACCCAGGCGAGCAACTGTGAATAAAACGAAAACCAAATATTTTTTCCTCTTAAATATGTGAAATAATGTAAGAGAAACAATTGCACTTTTCCACAAATTGGTTTATTGCGTACAACGCGTTTCGGCTCACAGAGCCATCATCAGGTACAAGACCCGCCTGGTCTTGTACCTGATGATGGCTCTGTGAGCCGAAACGCGTTGTACGCAATAAACCAATTTGTGGAAAAGTGCAATTGTTTCTCTTACATTATGAAGAACTTCCACGATATCTCGCCTGAATCTGTTGAATTTATATGTGAAATATATGAGAATGACTGACACGATTGTCTTCCAGTATTATCATATGTTCAATTCTTCGTGCTAAATGGATTCCTTTTTATAGAATCATTGGTAGTATATTTCGTGCAGACACAAACACTATATATATACAATTCATAAACGATAACAACAATTAAAATACATTAACTTTGTCAAAATATCGCTTCTAACTTTACATGATACATATATTATACTCGCAAATGATTTACTTAGCATTCTCATTTACAGACGCTGTTAATGGAATTCACGTTAAAAATTGGTTATTCGTTGCTAATACAAATGCCAGTTGAGAACCTTAAGATGAATAAAAAGAACGTAAAAGCAGTTTTTATTCACTGAAACTCTTCCACAATCACTATTGCATTCTCATAACTGGATTTTTATTGCAAACGGTGTAAGAGTAAGATAAGCTAACAGAATTTTCTTCCTTACAATTAAAAAATGGGTATCTGCACTATTTTTTCGCATTTGTCACGATATACAAAACTGTTGTTTAAAAACAAAATAACAATAGCCAACCAAAAAAAAAACAGAAAAAACCCTCACTAAACAGATGAAATACCTATGAAATTAACCAGCAAATAAATTGACGGAATTGTATTTGGAAGGAATTGAAGATGGTACAGTGATGATGTATTGAAAAACTGGAAACATTATAAATAATTTACTCTACGAAATGTTTTCAAAATTAAAAAAAAATACAAATTATAATAAAAATAAATATATAGTTTGCATAAATTATCGATATTCATGTGCAAGTAAGAAAAATATGCTAATTTCCAAGTGAAATATTAAAAAGTATGCACAGAAAAGCATTTGCGGCATTAATAAAATTTATGGTTTTTATTCCAAGATCATAAACAAAATTGTCACTGAACACATTAAAAATATTAAAAGTACTCACCAGCACAGGATAGAAACAGGAAGGAATATTAATGTGAAAGAGATGGTGTAATTGAAAGTAAAACTGAAAAAAAGGACAAGATAATCAATTTTACCAAATATAACGTAAATGAAAAAATATAAACAATTTATTTTCCTAAAGCTTATGTATTAAAAAAGGAGATAATATTATTCCGTTTTTACCATGTACCATAATGATACAACAACGCAGTAAATAAAACAGGAATTATCAGATAAGTAACAAAAACAAAGTGCAAAATGGTGATTATCTTAACTATCAATAAAAAATTATATTTCTGTAAAAATATTGCCGAATTAAAAAAAATTAATATTGGTTAAAACTATTATTATTTATGAATAACTAAAATACATATTAATTACCCATTGAAATAATAAAAATACTGCCAAAAAAATAAACATATACCGAAAAGAGTGAAAAACGGCAAGATTTACTCACCTCGAAAAAAAAAATCGAAAGCCGCAAAAACACCCGGGCGAAGAAAACTGACCTTCCCCGACCGAAGAGTAGACCCTTACTGATGACTGCAAGGAGGCGGAAGCTTCCCCGAGTGACTGAGGCGCAGTGGTACCGTTATATATTGAAAGGAGCGCTGAACTGGAATTCCAGTCGTGCCGCCATTGGCAAGGGTGCCTAATACTGGAATTCCAGTCCTGCCGCGCTGAATGGGTTAATAATGCTGGACATCGAAGAGTTATGAACTGATGGAAAGAGTACAGGTTTTGCATTCTGGCCATTCATTGGGATCCTACTGACAAGGGGAGTACACGACCGTCAAGTGGCCAATCTTGCTCAAATTTCCAGATTCGGTAGTTAATGATTATTAATTCAATATGCCGAAGCAAGACGACGCACCTCCCATAAAATTTTTGAGAAAAATGCATTTAAAAATCGTAAAAAAGCATGTCGCGCTATGTAAGCTCTGTAGAATGCCTCTTCGAAAATGGTGTCGGTGGCCCAGTGGATAAGGCATTTGACTGCGAAAGGTAAATTCCTGAGTTTGACCCCCATTCACGGAAACTTTTTTACTTCATTTTTCAAG
The DNA here is from genome assembly GCA_963573305.1 of Pyrrhosoma nymphula. Classification (NCBI taxonomy): domain Eukaryota; kingdom Metazoa; phylum Arthropoda; class Insecta; order Odonata; family Coenagrionidae; genus Pyrrhosoma; species Pyrrhosoma nymphula. The sequence continues at coordinate 22,258,560 of OY754338.1, read as the reverse complement.
GTTTTTATTGTTTAAATTTTCATATATTGTTCTCTAATCATCATTAATTCAATGAAAAATATTTTTAAGGCAATTGTTTAAATATTAATGAGTCGTTAACAGGGTAGGGAATGGAGCAATGGCTAAAATAACCTTTTAAGCGGTGGTTATATATTTATTTGTTATATTTAAGGGTATATTAGGATATTGCGATTATAAATTGTCATATATAGGGGTGGGGACAAAATAATGGCTTTGGAATAAGTAATTGGCGGTGATATCCACCATAAAGACTGCTTATGCTTCCGTTGGGAATCGGGAACGGATCAGCTAGGGATTTAGATCAGAGGATAGACATTGGATAGAAACCCAGCATCGGCATTAGGCTACTCTTAACGAATGGCGCCAAGGGGACCACGGTTTAACGCCCCATCCGACAGACAGCGTACTGAACCATCATTTTTATCCATATTACACCCAAGGATGGAATTTCAGAATGCTCTGAAGTTAGTACCAGAGTATAGGATGTGGAAGGCCAACACACTACCTAACCACTCCAGTTACTTCTTTATTTATGATTTGCATGTTTCAGGATGATGTCGTAGAAGCAGGCAAAGCAAAATGATTTGCGGCACTACGAGCAAATGGAGAAGGCGTTCTTTCCACAGCCGCAACGACTTTTATCCTATACCTACCCTGTTAACAACTCACTAATATTTAAAATAATTGCCTTAAAAATATTTTTCATTGAAGTAACGATGATTAGAGAACAATATATGAAAATTTAAACAATAAAAACCTTGAAAAATGAAGTAAAAAAGTTTCCGTGAATGGGGGTCAAACTCAGGACTTTACCTTTCGCAGTCAAATGCCTTATCCACTGGGCCACCGACACCATTTTCGAAGAGGCATTCTACAGAGCTTACATAGCGCGACATGCTTTTTTACGATTTTTAAATGCATTTTTCTCAAAAATTTTATGGGAGGTGCGTCGTCTTGCTTCGGCATATTGAATTAATAATCATTAACTACCGAATCTGGAAATTTGAGCAAGATTGGCCACCCGACAGTCATGTACTCCCCTTGTGAGGGCTTTATTTTCTATGGAAAAAATCACCAGAACATTATCACTGTGTAGAGAAACACAGAACATTATTCCAATATTGATGATAATATTACCTATAAATGTGAGAAAAAATTATTTCTGGCAACAAAATTTGTTAAAAAGAGGTAACTTCCATGTCTGGTCCCACGCTCGGACTTTGTTCTACGGAGGTTTCGTAATTATAGAGGTTCGTTACGGGAGGTTTTTTTGCATGCATTGTGTATGGGAATGTTCCGGGACCAGGGCCATGACTTCATAATAGGGGGTTCCTATTAGGGAGATTTACTGTACATTCATTAAATCAAGATCTTCATATCACCATATTTTGGGAATAAAACATGTTCTGCTATTGTTAATGACTTTTCTGTAATTATATCTTGTTGTGTTGTCTATGTTTTCATATTGTAAATTTAACAATAATGCATTAGGGAGAATATGCTGATGAACATTATATGGAGTCACACATACGGATAAGACATGTACTTCACACATAATACTTGTGATATTGTATTTTAACATACAGCTGATAAACTGTAATTATGTGTACTTTTTCTTGTATATTTATGTTCACTTTAACTTTTTCCTGACGAGGTCTGCATATTTTCTGAATACTTTTGACAAAACATTATTATTATAATTAATACTAAATTGTACGTGGAAATTTAAAAAAAATGGAATAAGCACTCATGGCAGAAATGTCTTACAGTTACTATCCTTTTCACAAGTTAGATATTGCATAATCCTATTTTTGTCTCAAGCTGTTCTATTTTCTCCTCATTGATTAGTACACACTTACTGGTGTATGTATTATGATTAGGGATGAGCAGGATCCCGAAAATTTGGGAATTCCTGAAGTTTTTGGCCTACCCGAAGTTCGAAACGGAAAAGGTCTTTCCCGAAAATACTGTTTCAGGAAATGTTTTTTCTTTGCTTTTCTGACTTCCGGCCTTGAAATTTAAAGTAGTCACGCGTCATTTAGCACATTTACGATGAGTACAAATGATACTAAAGTGAATCCATAATATTCCTTTTGAAATTTTAGAAGAGCAATTTTTCCTGGGGATCAAAGCATTTGTCGTATCATGAAACGAGCTTTCGTATCCCATAGTTATCAAATTCAGCCGCTGAATGATGGAAGAAAATTTTCGTATCATCCTGAAGTGCATATTTTCCACGGAATAATGTCGTGTTTATATTTAGGAATATAAATGTTTTATTTTGCATATGCTACTATAATAGTTTACAGCTCCATATGCTCCGACTTGGATTCATCGGCATATAATAGGATAAACTTCAAAGACTTCAACTAGACGTTGAGTAAATAGTTCTCTCTGTCCCCACTAGATGGCAGACCACTAAAACCCACGTGATCAAGGCCGATGTAACACACAAACTTTTATGAAATGCAGACCCCTTCGACAGGGAATTCTAAAATAAGTAAAAAGAATTATGGAAAAGAACTTTTACCAAGTGCCTTCTATTACAAAATATGTTTTAAATGGTAAATTTTCGTAGCCAAATGCATATGAAAGTCTTTAACCCTTTCGCGCCGAAGCCTTGTGGATGGAAATTCTTCCACGTTACGAGCCTCTTGAAAAATTTCTGCACTCCCCTGTACGAAGCTCTCTCGCGTCGATGGAAGGCAGGGGTCCGATCCCTTACCGTTTTGTGACCCAACTCAGCGGGACGCACATCCCTTTTCTCGGCCGCTGTCCCAGACCAAAGGAGGATTAAAGACACCTTCACAGCGCGATTCCACGGTCATCTGACTGAAAATGCAGTGTTTTATATAAACATATATTTGTTACTTGCATCGATTTTTTTAGATTAAAAATAAATTCCTTGTTTTTTTCTGAGCGTGCAGAAATTTTAAACGGAGTTCTAATGTTCATATTGACGGATTGCCGACGGGCGATTGCCGTTCTGTAACTCCGTTGATATTAACGCTAGAATTTCGTTTAAAATTTCCATGTGGTAAGCAAGAAAAGAAGAATTCATTTCTAACTTTAGATTTCGAAAGTAAGCAACAAATATGTTTTTAGAAAAAACACTGCAAAAAGCTATAGTTGACCGCGTGAGAGGATAGGAAAGGGTCGATCCGAGCGGCCGAGGAAGGCCCTGGGCTCGAGCTAAGTTGGGACCCGAGGGGCGACCACTTACCTGGGTCTATTGTTTCCGCGGCGGTCACTTTCCTCCACCCCGCGCCGCATATACGCGGCATTCGTTCATTTGCGTCTGAAAATTGACGCCGCATATATGAGGCTTTCGTTCGTTTGCGAAGAAAATCCTCGCCGCATATGCGCGGCATTCGGCGCGAAAGGGTTAATAAAAGCAGCAAAAAGTATATGCAATTGAAATGAATAAGGTTGAATGGAAATACGATGCACGATTTCCCAATTACTTGGGATGCATCTATATGTTAACCATAGTTACATAGTTCGATCTATCGCAAAGTTTAATATCGTCAAAGACTCAGAAACGTATCATTTGCGGTAGAGGTGAGCGGAACTGTGATATTCCAATCACTTCCTTACCTGTGACTGCTACTCGTCAGTATCTGTGATTCTTAGCTGTGATTGCGATCGCAGGTAAGAATCACAGATAAAAATACGCCGCCGTTTGATATTAGCGGCGCTGCGTATCCCGATTACAGGCTCGAAATGTCCATTTGCGTACTTTTGCTTTTGTACATATGCTGATTTTTTGACAAATAAACTTCGGAGATAATGTTCATAAAACCAACAAAAGAATATGCACGTAAAACATTTGCCTGGTCATATTTTTCATTCGATGTCAATTTATCTTCCAAAGAAATTACGCATTTATGCGTTTGTTCAACTTTTGATATTGCACTGGAATTTAACAGGGATTTATATCTTGAAAATGTTTTTGAATATTTCTCGACTAAGACTAATTATTTTTTTGCCCTAATTAACATAAAGACTTTCTTCAATAATTGGACAAAATAATAACATAAAGGCTTTCTTAAATAATTGCATTAAATAGGATAAAGAATTGCGCTAAATAACATAGACTTATAAAATAACATTTACAAAAATAATATTTTCCCTTCAGCAAAATCGATAAATATGATTAGGATAGATATGCTACATCACTATAGTGATGGCGTTATATATACATGAACCATAAGCAAAATCCTCTCTTTGATTCATGTTTTCTCCTTAGACTTTAATTTTTTCCCATGTACAGGTATGTTCTTCAAATTTGAATTTAAGAACAATTTGCATTCAGCTTATTGTCACCTAAGCATGTGTGCTACGTGGGATACTCGTTCAATACCTTGGATCTTACATTAATGCGGTAATTATACAAAATACCCCAGTTAAATTACAAATTGTGCAAATATCAACCATTTTTGTACCTATGTAAAAACTAAAAGAAGTCAGCTAAGCCAGTACAAATTTCAGATGGCATAAACGTGCGACTATAGTTTTCAAAAATGCTATCACAAATATTCTCACTTGTAAGCTTTTATTGTTATAAATATTAGAACGTGGCAGGATGTGCCTTGACGAAGACGGCAGGGTCACTGTAGGATGTTTTGAAATCATACGTTTTTTCAAGTTCGTTTTCGACATCTTGTACGAAAGTTTACATAAGTTGCTAGACACAATTTCTCCATTTGGAATAGACCTCATGGACCGCACCGCCAAATCGCATGGATCATGCAGAGAAGTCAGAGAAGCGCACGCTTATGCTACCAACTGCTACTGTGGCTTTGTCGATCACGTTCAATCACAGTTAATTCGCAGTAGCAGGGTAGTATTGTAGCAGTATTGGAGTTGGTGGCAGTGTGATCACAGTCGCAGTGATTTCGGATATTAAGTCACAGGTTGTGATTGCTACTTTTCAGTATCAGTGATTCAATCACAGCGATATATTGCTCATCACTAATTTGCTTTAAACGAAGCGTGGCTGCATCTTTATCTACACCTATTAGGGCAGTCAATGAAGACCCCAAAACATCAAGCTTAGGAAATAATTAGCGTAAAGCTGAAGTTTACCCCTTTACTACCAGAGCAACATTTACAAAAGTCCCCAAAAATCCCCCTGGAGCTTTACCCCCCCCCCCTGACTCCCTCCCTTCTTCCCCCCCCCGCCCCCCTAAGCCCACTATTTCTGTTACTAATGATCAGATCAAGTTCAACTTTTTTCTGTTTTGTTTGTTATTAAATGTTCTACAATATTAATACCTAACATATTCACGTTAAACGTAATAGTTTTTTATAAAAATTTAAGAAAATATCAGGAAAAAGTAGGTTTTTTCCTTTGAAATTTTTTATTGTTGCGCTATTGATTTTTTGTGTGTCATAATATGTAAAAACTTCCTATAAGTTATAGCCTACACTTTTTTGAATCTATTGGTTTACAGTTTTATTTATTTTTGTGTGATGCTAACATTGGGGAGGGGGAGAAAGCAAGAAGGTTCTGCTCTTTCCCGATTCCTGTACCGAAATCATAAAGAAATTTTTTTCCCGTCCCGTCCCGAAACCAGAAATGCCTTTCACGCTCATCCCTAATTATGATGAAGTCAAAATATGAATCATTACTGTGTTTTCCTTCTCTAGGTTATGTTTCTGGGGGAAATAGAGGAGATTTTGGATGTCAGTGAACCATCACAATTTCGGAAGATTCAAGAGCCTCTTTTCCGGCAAATATCTAGATGTGTATCCAGTCCTCACTTCCAGGTACTAATTTTATCAATCTTTTTCAATGTAATGGTGTTTGTTTCTCACATCTAAATAGAATAAACAGGTAGTTCTGCGACTAGGAATGGGTATAATTTTTAATTGATGTGAATTATATGGGGAACACAGTAAATCAGGTCTTGCTAACTGAATGAAAAATAAGAAATGTGTTAGTGCATAGTCAGAGCATATAGGTAAATGTTTGAAGATACAAAAATGTAGTTTCTATTGTACTAACTGGCTGATATAAAAATAATACCTTTTTAGCTATTACATTAATAACCTTGTCTTTTCCTCATACGAATGTTTACACAGTGAAATCTGTTTATAACATGCCTCAGAATACCGTGGTTTTGGATACACCATGGGTGTGGGCTTGTTCCCCAATGTTATCAGTTCGTTTTCCTCACTGGTTTTGTATTAAACTTATCACGAGCCATTGCATAGTTTCATGCTCCTATTTGGGACTGTAAAATCACATCAGATCTAACGTTGTTCGGCAGAAATGTTACAAATTAGTACGTTCAGGTTTCCCCTATTAAGTGCCGTGGCTATTGCCATGGGTATTATCTACCGTGGCCCTTGGTTAGCCACAGTATATGTTTTTAGTGTTAGATTTCTCAACCACAGGGGTTTCCCTTGATTATCCGAGTATACTATTCCTGCAGAGTGAAATTTTGCTAAACTCAGCTTCTCACCGCTCCGATTCAAATTTATGTAGTACCTACCCAAATCTGTGCAAAGCTTCATCAACCATGGAATACGATACAATTTTCCACAGTACTTGCAGTGACTATTTTCCCAATTTTTTCTTGTAATGTCAAAATCTATTTAAAAGACACTCGCTGATGTTAACTTTTAATTTAAGATACTTTAGCTGGTTTTTTATTATAACAATGATGCATCATGTGATCTTCAGCAGCCATGTACTTTGTATTGCCATATTTTGCTCTGTGCTGCATGTTTCGTAATACAGTTAACTCTCGATTATCTGGCTTCTGATTATCCGGTTGGTGGATTATCTATGCTATTTTCTCATCCCTACACTTAAAAGTTTGAAAAATATTCCAATGGTAAAATTAAGTAAATTCTTTGAAAGTTTGATGTATCTAAAAAGAATTTCAAGTTTGAAAATGCCTCTTTTTATGTTGACTTTTTAATTTAATCACAATATTATGGAAATTGTTTGCTACATTCAAGAATGATTAAAACTCAGCGGCATCTGCTTCTGAAATTATTTAATCCGTTCTTTCCCATTACCCTTTGCCACTGAATATTCTATCTTCCTAAAACTAACAGAATAGTAAATATACAATGGAAATAATTTCAAATAAACTACTTTTAAATTAAAATTTTAAAAACTTATATGTATTATACTTAAAAATAACTACTTAATGTTCCGTATGTTCTTACTTTTCGGCCTGAATTAATAAATACGAAACAGTATCAGTGCTCCCTGGTCATTATTCGCCACTGAAGTCATTTGTTTTTACCTAGATACGATTGTGCCAGTTCATTCGTGTGGAAATCTCAATAGCTTCAAAGTTGCATTTGTTACTGTAGTGCCGCGTTCTGACAGAGCTGATGCAAATGGCAGAAAAACTGATGAAAATTGTCCTTTACATCGCTAAAAAACTAGAATTGATTACAAGAAATGAAAAAGGAGGGTCTCCGCTTTAACTGGCAAAAGAATATGATGTGGGATTACAAACAGTTCGGGATATAGATATGAATAAGGGTAAGCTGATGAAGTCCGCTGCATCCTGGGATAGTGGTTTGGGACCCTCAAAGTGTAAGAATATGAAACGATCAACCTTACAAGATTTAGACTCCACCATGCTTCTTTGGTTCAATCAAAAATGGTCAAGTGGTATTCCCGTCTCAGGCTCCATGTGCACACAGCAGGCTAAACTTTTTCACGAGCCTCTAGGGATAAAAGGGGATTTTAAAGCGTCTTCTGGGTGGTTGACAAGATTCAAGCAGCGACATGGAATTCGTGAAATTGCTATTCAGGGAGAGCGATTGAGTGTCAATGTTTCAGACGCTGATGCTTTTCGCTTGGAGTTCACAAAATACATAATGGAAGAAGAGTTGGCACCCGCACAGAAGCTCTGGCGAGTGTTGAAACTTAGCTGGATTATATGCGACAAAATGATTTCGATTATTGCGACATAATCTCAGCCAGAAAAATAAGAACTGCAATAAAAGAAAACATGAAGAAATCAAGTAACCATCAAAAATAACTTGTTATTTCCGAGATTCACAATAAAAGAATGTGTTCTATTCTGATATTCCCTTCGATAATGATTGCAAACTTCAAATACGCAACGAAACTTCAAATACGCAAGATATGCTAATGTTTTATTATTATCTATATAGTCAAGTTAAGCGCCCATTATCTTTTGTTTCAAGCATTAGAAACTATGTATTAGATTAGATAATATTTATGGATGAATGTTGAAGATTTCATGATATTCGAAATAAACAAACAGGAAAATTTGCATTTCGTTATTTACTTGTTTTCTTGGCGTGATACCTGCCGTCAATTGTAATGCAAAATTTTTTAATCCTACTAATGCCGAATCTATATATTATATCACATATATTTTTCAGAGGCTCACAATATAACAATGTTTTGTGTTATATAATCACTTCAATTTCATACATTTACTGAAAATAAGCAAGATGTCAGTTTTTTATTATCTACGTGGTCAAGCTAAGTAAGTACTCATTATGTTGTCTCGAGCATTTGAAGCTATAAATTTATAAATGTGTACGATATTATTATATTTCGAAATAATAGTAATATTTAGCATTTCATTAGTTGTCTTGCGGTAACCGCTGCAGTCTGTTATGTGAAATAGTTTCCATCCTATGAAGTGAAATGTCGATATCATGACCACATTTTCCGTTTTTTTCGGTTATCCATGTTTTTCGATTATCCGCGCCTCGTCGTGCATCCATTAGCATGGATAATCGAGAGTTGACTGTCGGTTAATTAAATTGTTTATCGATCACACTGATGCTTGAGCTATTACTGCTCAAAATTCTCTCGGTCAAGATACGCACAACTCTAACTTGCATTGACACTGCTTAGGTGTTGGCCGTCCTTATGATCAGAAACTCGTGTGGTGAAGGTGTATCATTTCAGATTAATCCAAGCAATTCTAATTGCATTGCATATGAATGAACAAGGCATCGAAGTGTCTTTATTTTACGTCGTCCAATATAAAAGCATGGTTGACATAAATGCAGCTGATCGGTAAACACATTAATGCTGACTGAGGAAGTGAATCATGTGACAGACAAAGCCAAGACGGTGTCTGTTGTCTGCATCACATGATCAAGATGATAATTTTTTTCATTACATTCTTTGCCAAATCAGTACATATATTTAATCGAGTTAAGATATTTGAAACATTGTTCAGTGCTGTCTTAAGTAACTATGCATATATTTGCAGCCACGATGACAATTCTTTCATGTTTTGATGTATGTACTGTACATAATGTTGAAACTGGGATTTTAGCTAATATAAAAATGATACATACTTATTGAACAGTTTCATGAATAGCCTTGCCTTTTCCTCCATGATTTCATTACAAACAATTTATGTTGATTCATACTTACTGAAATTTGAATTTATATCCTGAAGTAGGATCCACTCTTGTTTAATATTAAAGTGATTGTTAATCAGTAAATTAAAATTAGAAAAGGTGTATTTATCATTAATGCATGTATGTACAAAATGCAATTCCTTCGTCTGCCATTAGCTTGACCTTTTTTTTAATGTTGACTTTTTTTACTACCAAGATTAAAATATCATGTGCCAAGTTTTGTTAATTTACTGTTTGACTTGTACTCTTTTATGTGTAGGTTGCAGAGCGGGCGCTGTACTTTTGGAACAATGAATACATAATGAGCCTCATTGAAGAGAATAACCAAGTGATCATGCCTATAATGTTCCCTGCATTGTACAGAATCAGCAAGGAGCACTGGAATCAGACCATTGTGGCTCTAGTTTACAATGTTCTCAAGACCTTTATGGAAATGAACAGCCAATTATTTGATGAATTGACTGCTTCATATAAAGCCGAGCGACAAAGGTGAAATATACCTTTTTTCATTCATTTTCTTCACTAATGGTGGAATCATTCTTTTGCTTACTCTTTATCCATTGCATGATACAATTGGCATGAATCCTGTAGGCAGTCAAGTGATATCTCATTTTACAATTTGGCTACCGCTGAGTAAAGAGTAAAGCCTTGGATATATGTAATTGGGAAATCAAGGAGTTGTTTTTTTATTTGGGATACCCTAGGAAGAAAAGTTGAGAAATTGAAAATTTCTCCTGCTTTGCTTTTTTCTGTCTTTTGGGGAGTAACTGTTTCTCCCTAAATTTCGTGCTTTGTATCTTGAAAATTAAACAATTTGCTTATCCTCTGATGGGAGTCATGATTTCATTCCTTCCAACTGTTTTTTTCCTTGAAATATGTACTGAAACATTGCAAAAGAGCATATAATTGGGCATACGTGCAGTTATTATGTGTCTTTTTTCTTTATTGTAGTTGCCACATTAGCAAAATATGCTGAGCTTGTGCCTTTGTTATGTGGGTGCTCTAATGAAAGTCTCTACGTATTCTAATTAAATATGATCTGAAGAATGCAGTGGTTGCCAGCAAAGAATGAATGATGGCCAACTTACTGAAGGTTTTTAGTCATTATCTGCAAAGGTGGTAGAGTTATATACTAGTGCTCCACTGCTCCTTTGTTGCCAAGCATTGGCATCAAGAAGTCCATTGAAATATGTTGCTGTTTAATATTTAATAAATTACCTACCTTTGGAGACAATATTTTAGGGGCAGCAATGTTTCTTGTGAACTGTGTCATTCTCTTCCTATAATTTGAAATTCAGATTCTTCTGGCAAATATTGTCAACTCTCATTTCTAACATGATTAAATATCAGCTTTAATTTTCATGTTACATAACCATAAGGGGTTTATTTATTTTTTTATAAGTTAACCGTCAGCAAATATGTTGTTTATAAAATTGAATCTTTCTATTGGCTTCTATGTCAGTGCATGTTTTTCTACATCCTAGAGTTCTTGCCATTCGTAATAACTAATAACATATCCAGGGATGTAGATTGACTTATGATGAAATATTTCCTCCTTGTATTGGTCCCCCTATGCCAGGAATCTTCTTCTGTACAAAATCCATTGTTCATTTTTCCTCTTATTGTTTTCAGAGAGAAGAAAAGAGAAAAAGAGAGGGATGAGTTATGGAAAAAGCTCTCGGAATTGGAGCTATCCCACAAATCAAAGATGGAGAGCAAGAAACAATATTCCAAGTGATATTTCTAAAAGAGTCATAGAAACTTTATTTGCTGTTATATTTGTTGTGTGATGAAAGTGAAAAGTTGTCGGGACTTGGAGTTCTACAAATCTTGTCAGTTAATTTGTGAGTGAGGATGTTAAGGCCGATTGATTAAAAGGAACAAATTTTGCAGTAGCTGCTTGGTGCTAGCTAGCAGGGAAAAATGGATTCAGAACGCATCAGGTTGGAGCAGTGGTTGGTCACAAGAGGGCTCTTGGATGTGCGGGAGGATGGGGATTGGGATGGCTGGCCTGTATTTGTACCTAGAATTGCTAAACGAACGAAGAAGTCAAATACATATAGGGGATCAACGTGCAATCACCAAGTGCTACTGTTTTGCACAAATTGTTGGCATTTTCACTGATAATTTGTCCCACAGTAATTGTAAGGTTGGTGATGCCAACATTTCTTAGCATATTGCTGAGAATCGTTGTATTCAGCTTCCTTGCAATCGATCAAATAATAATTATTATTAACAATTAGAATTGGAGAAAGAAAAACTCTTCAATAGTTAAATGCTCTTTGCAAATCAGTTGAAGTTATAATGTCTAATGGAGCATTTTCATTGTCTTAATATCTGGCCATAGATTTTTGAAACAAGGATTGATTATGGTTTCAAAAAGATTTTAAAAAGTGATCTTGCTTTGTGCCAAATATGGTGGTTAAATGGTGTCTAAAAGTTATCCAGTGCATGAACAAAGTAAATGCGTGAGCCCTCCTAACTGCAGTTACTTTGAACCAAAAAAGGGATGCTTTAAGAAAACTCAAATCACTGAACATTAAAAAAAAAAGATGTGGTCTGGTGGTTAAAAATTCTTTAAAAGGTACTAAATAGCAGCAGCAGCAGCTTCAGTTTTTAGTTAGAAGTGAAACATTGTAATGTATGTGAGACTGAACGCAAGACTTGCACTCAAATAGTTAAATGGAAGCTTAATCAGCAACAAAGTGTTGAAAAAGCTTGTAAACCATTCACTGTCAAAACCTTGGTAGATTGTTTTGTAGTTAACACTTTATGTACCAAATTTTCCATCTTATTTATTTTTTATGTAATCCTGGCATGATGAGAAGGTTCAATTGAAGCCAAACATGTCGTTGTCAGAATGACTCGTGATACATAAGAACAGAACACAGTTAATGTGTTGCATGTCATTTTGGAGGTCTGTGAGTGGCTCATGGTCATTTTTTTCTGACCTTTTTATTGTAAAACCATCCTCCCCTTCATCCTTCATGTGTTTCCATCCAAAGTTGATGATAGCCTGATGTATTATAGGTGCTCTCTCTGGTGAAAATAAAATTTCCTGAAATTTAGAATTTCTACGTACTGCATCTGATCTGTAGATTTCAGTGATATGTGGACAAAAGTAACTCTCATCGACTGCCATCCAAGTAATGACGATACCACAACAATAAATTTTAGCAGGCACTTGTTGACTTGTTTTGACTATCTTTCTTTTTCTAGACTTCTGTGGAAACCCCCCTTTCAAAGGGTTTGTTCTTAACATATGGGATAACACGTGGCAAACGCTGCTCAAACTTGTAAAAAGAGTACATAAGGAATATATTTATACTAAGGTGGGGTAAAAAGCGTATTATGGAGTACTTGCATCTTCGTGGAGAGTGGTTCAACATAATGTATGTTCGACCTGTGTGTACGTGTGAGTGTGAGAGAGAGAATGGGGTTGTTCTTCCTATTGCTGAGCAAAAGTATGAGAGCCTTCTGAAAAAAAACCTATCTCTGGAATTTTTTAATCATGCTAAGGTGAATATTCCTCGTTTGTGCAATAGAATGCAGTTCATTTCTCAAAGTTGAAAGAAAGACTTCATTATCCAAATGCCTACTGATATGATCAGTGGTTATGGATCATTTTGTGTTTTCTTGCATGAAAAATCCCTATCCTCGAGCTCTTGATCATTTCCTTTTCATCAAAACTTGGCAGTGTTTAGCATGTAAATATGTGCATTGAACAATTTCATATATTTTTGGCATATCTGGAACAAAAGGTATGCCTTTTATAGAACCTGAAGTACCATGAAATTATAGTATGTATGCATTGAAACCAAATTTAAATAATAAAGAGCTACATTTTGTGCTGGACAAACCTGTTATCTTCCAAATGATACTGGATGTTAAAACTAATACAGCTTATTTTATGTTACAGAAATGTGAAGGATACATCATTGCATTATTTTTGTTTGCATGTGGCACGCCTGCATATTTTTTCTGAATGTTTCCTTTCATTTGAATTTAATGTATTTCTATGATATTTGTTTAAATAATTGTGAGTTGCTTTAATGAATTTCATTCATAGAAACATGTAATATATTAATATAAATGAAAGAAATGAAATAATGAGTCAAGGTTTTAAGATGTTCACAAAATAGTCACTGTTGTTCACAGTGGAATGAAGCTGACAAAAATAAACCCCATGACAATTTACAAATTAATAGATTTCTTTAACATTCTTAGACATATTCATTAAATTTTTATTATTTTTTGCTTGGTTAAAAAACTCATTAATAAACTATCAGGCATAACTGAAGACATGACTTGGATAAAAAACTGTCAATTTCACTCATGGTTTACTCTATAAATATGCATTTCTCGCTGACAGATAATGATGTGCATTTTGAAATTTAAAGCTCTGAATGTTTAAAGATTTATGTTTTGACGTTGTGTGAATTTGATTTCACTAATTCAATTTTTTTAAAAGATAACCATTATCAATTATAAGTCTCTGAAAATTTAATATATTTTATAGTTTAAATAAAAACTGATAAATAATCACAATAAATTGGGTTTGCTAAGGCATATGCATGTTGGCAATTAGAATTAAATTCCTTCATTAGTTAAAGGTTTTAGGAAGTATATGAAGTGAAGAAATCAGTTTAAGTTATATTTGACGAAGTTGTATTGGAACTTGTGACCCTTTAGCTCTGGTTTTTTCCTGATTTTATCTGATGCTTTTTGATTTCCCTCATTTTTGTTAAGGTTGAATCTTGTGTCAAATGTTTGGGAGGACCATACAATGCTAAATTTTCCTTTTTTTCTATCTAAATAGATTGCCCTGCATACTTTCTTTGATGGCATATGACCAACTTATGTTTGCAGGGAAAGCAGGAGCATGTCTCTAAAATTTTCAATGGACTTTCCACTAAAGTGTCTGTAGGCATAAGCAGATTGATAGCAATATACAGTAAACTCTCGATTATCCTTGTTACAGAATACAAGATGAAGCATGGATCGTCAAAAAACACATAATCGAAAACCATGGAAAATGGTCATCAATAGATTATGCAATTCAATTCATATGAGGAAAAGCTTTTTAATAGCAAGAAGAAAACGAATAAATAGCTTGATAGAGTGCTTTTAACTTTGACCTTGGCTTTTAGAATAATTTTAAGTAGGTAAGCCTATCTTTCGAAGAATTTGATTTTTGTCTTCACCATTGGAATATTGAGGTGTGAGGGGGAGAGAGAGTTGCACGGATAATCCACACTCAGATAATCGAGAGTTTGATGTAGTACATAGTTTTACATGGACATGAAGGGTTCGGCACTTCAATAAAGACTCTGTTTAAACAATTAACAAGCGTCTATTAAACAAATAGCAGGTTTACATCCGTGAAGCGGTAGCCTTTAATGGCGGACCGGCGCGGTCGTTTGATCGAGCTCTCTTGGATGGTAGCAAGAGAGGAACTGCCTGCGGCTCGGCCGTGGAGGTGGACTCGGGGTGCCGCCGCCAGAACTCAGAACAAATGCCGGCCGAAACGCATCCGAGCTGCCACACCACCCCATCCGCGGTATTCCGGTCATCTGCTGAAGGAGAAAAAAAGTAATACAAAAAATGCTCATGGTTAGAGGAGGCGATGAGGGGAGGACAAAATTAAGATGATTAAAAATGAATGAAATGTCGTTGGAAGGGTGGCTACGTATTCCAAGAATTTCTTGGGGAAATGTATTCTGCGGCCAGAGCTGGTCTTCTTAGTCGGCTCCTGGGTGGTTGGTAGACTGAGAGGGGGGGGCGAGTCTCCTCGACATGACCGGTGCTTCCCTCAGGCTATGGAACTGGATCATCAATGTTGTCCTCCAGCATGTAGGCTTGTTTCAGGCGATTGATGGATACGGTAGTTTCCTTGCCCCGGATGCGAATCCGGAAGTACTTCGGCCCTGGCTAAATGACCTCGTAAGGCCGTTGAAGCGGGCCCTTGACAGCGTCGTGGCACAGGAAGACGTGCGTTGATGACGGAAGGTCGTTGTGTATGAAAACTCTCCTTCCTCCATGTTGAGAGGCGGGCGTTGGCGACAGCTTTGCCATCTTCGTCTTCAGCCGGGTGATGTAAGACGTCGGGTCCTCACAGTTTGCTTGACTTCTACGAGATAAAAACTCCTTGAAGGCGAAGTATCTCGCCGTAGGGCTACTCCGCGGATTTGGCCCCAAGATCGTCCCTCCACATGAAACAAATTCCCTGGCGAACAAGAGGCAGAACGTCAGCCCAATCCTCCATTATGTGGCAGCGAAGGGCCGCCTTAAGTTGGCAGTGGAATGCTCCACCAGCCCGTTCACAGAGGGATGGTTGGCAGTGGTGCGAAAATGGGAAGCGCCTGAGAGATGGGGACAACTGCTGGAAAAGTTGACCCTCATATTGCCGTCCCAGGTCCGTGGTCACCCGCAAGGGTGTTCCAAATCGAACGATCCCGCCTTGTGCGAAGGCCCTCGCGACGGTTTCCACGGATATGTGCGAGATAGGGAAGACCTCCGGCCAGCGCATGAACCTATCCACGCAGGTGAGGCAGTAACGGTACTCCCTTGACGGTGGCAATGGTCTGATGAGGTCCAGGTGGACGTGCTCGAATCTGGAAGGAGGTCACTGGAATGTGCCAACGGGTGCGGAAACGTGCCTCGTGACCTTCCACCATTGTCATGGGATGCACTTCCTGGACCACGACTGGCAGTCCTTTTTGATGGAGTGCTAAACGAATTTGGATGTCACCAACTTGACCGTCCCCTTAACGCCGGGATGACCCAGGTTATGCACAGAGTCGAACGCCTGCTTCCACAGAGGAGCTGTGACGAATGGGCTGTCTTCCCGAAGGTGTTGCAGTGGAGCTGCAAACGAGCCTGAAATTGGAAAAAGCTGCAAGGACAAAGTAGAATCGGAGTGCAGAAGATGAGTCAGCTCCGCATCTTGTTGCTGCGACCTGGCCAGTGGGTAAAAGTCCACGGCAGAAGATACGGCATCCACTCTCGACAAGGCATCCGCTACCACATTGTCCTTGCCCGCTAGGTGACGACTTGGTGGAAAATTGGGATAAGAAATTCAGGCGGCGGAACTGGCGCGGGGAGCATTTCTCCGGCTTCTGTTGGAAGATATACATAAGTGGCATGTGATCTGTAAAGATTACGAAGTCACGGCTCTCCAGCATTTGCCAGAAATTCTTGACTCCCTTATAGATTGCCAGTAACTCGCGATCGTACGGGGCTGTATTTCCGTTGAGCTGGCATAGGTCGCCGGGAGAAGAATGCAAGGGGCTGCCATCCACTGCTCGTCTGCTGCTGTAACACCCCCCATGGAGGTGTCCGACGCATCTGTAAAATGAGCTAGGGGAAAAGAGAAGTTAGGTTGGGCTAGCAGCACTACTTGTGCTAGCGTGTCTTTGTAATCGTAGAACGCGCACTGCAAGTCATTAGTCCATTCAATGCTCTCATTTCCCTTCACACCCCCCTTAAGCACATCATTCAATGGCTGCTGAATAACTGCGGCGTGCGGAATAAACAGTCTATAAAAATTGAGCATGCCCAAAAACTGCCGCAACTGCTTAGTTGTCTTAGGGGCAGTAAAGTGCGTGATTCCATCTGTCTTCCCTGCCGGAGGCAGTCACAGAGTATCCCAAAAATGTGACCTCTGGGATGCCCAAAACACACTTATCAGGATTTATCAAAACACCGTATTCTTGTAAGTGCGGGAACAAGAGTCGGAGATGGCGCCCATGTTCGTCAGCATCTATTGTTGCGACTAATGTGTCGTCCAAATACACAAAGAAAACTCTAGCGCTCAGCGCCCTTTCACTCGGGACCGTGGGAGGCACAAAGATCGGAACCACTTCCGATTAAAAACTGCACTTCGGTCATGGAATGTACAACGTAGAGGCGGTGGGTGTTGGGGCAGTGATCGTTAGCCGCCATTAAAAACTGCTCTCGCCGTTTCCCACGGCATAGGAGCAAGGGTGCCTGCGAGCCAAAGACGTTGTGGTACCAGGACCATTTTGCATTGCGGGAAGCCGACGGGCTACGGGAACGCCGACTCTTGGAGCTGCTGCGGCTTCGGAAACTCATGTGGGAAACACCTATATGTTGTACCTACGTAATCTAGGACATTGAAAGTGATGTCATTATAACACTTTAAAAAATCATACCCAAAAACTTAGCAATAACTAACTGAAGAGCAGCTGATCAGTTTTTTGAAGCACCAGAGACTGGTGAGAGAATTCATCAGTTTGAAAAAATGTTACCAGTGTATAGAAGCACCTATCTGTAAATGGTGAGAACATTCCACAGTTTACTGTTACTTGCGAATTTTATTGCCAGTAACTGATGGGTGAGAATTTTCACCAGTAACTGATGTCACCAGTTACTGTAGGAAAGATCTGATTTTTGTAACATCTCTCAGTTGCTGTTGGAAATTGACCATGAGTATAATGAATGGATTTCACCAGTACTTTTTCTTTAGTGGGAGTAACCAATCAGGAATTGAAATAAAGACTGAGCAAAATTAAGGCTTTAAACGTCTTTCTAAGAATTCCTTCATGGAATAAAGTAGGGAAGTCAGTAATATTGCCTTATTTTTTATTTACATTGGATAAAACAACTACCAAGGCTCATGGATTCTAGGTCATTACTTAATTTTTTCTATGGAATCAGCCCTAAGGTATTGGTCCCATGGCATTGTTCAGTTTGTAGCATTGATTGTGATTCAGAGATTATTCTTCCATTTATGAAACTTAAATACTGGTGGGTGATTACTCTAGATGTTTACTGAGTGGCTCCTTGAAGCTTGGCTAGCGGTGAATTTCCTTTGTAAACACCCATGCAGTGATTGAACAACCGAAATACACATCATACTGGCCATTGTAGAAATTCAGTGGGTAGGAAAGTTAGGATTGCAGAAGGAATTGATCCTTCATAGATTCTAAACCTGGGCCTCGTCAAGGAGGTTCTTTAAGGGGAATAAGGCTTTATATAAGTAAAGCATCACGCTGTCAGAATATGAAAGCTCATGAGTGTTTCATATGTGAAGGTTATCAACATCAAAATTACCTATGCTAATCACTCAAGTCTAATCATCAGCCCAGCAACAAGACTTAAAGACTCATATTAATGGTTGAAGGCGTAACTTTGTGGAACAGAGTCACAGACATGATGAAAAAAATATCTTAAGTGTATTCCTCACTAAAAATGTTTATTGCTGATCCAGGTTGAAACTGCACAGCAAACCTTGATAATGAATGCTATTCATTTTAAACCTGGGTCGGCAATAAACATTTTTATTGTGGAATATACTTTTTTCTCTTTATCTTTTCCATTGTTCATGGGTCGCTGTTCCTTGTTTTTTTTCCACTCCTTTCTGTCCCTTGTTTCCTCCGCACGGTCTTTTCTCCCTCATGTCTTTAGTTATACAGTCATCCCACTTTCTCCTTGGTCTTCCTCTGGGCCTCCTACCTTACACCTCCAGGTCGATGATCCTTTTCGTACCAATGGCTCACCTTCTCATCAGATGCCCATACCAGTGTAGCCGACTTTCCTGAGCCTTCTTTGAAGCCTCCACCAATCCAGCCATCTCCCGGATTATGTACTTTCTAATTCAATCCTTCCTTGTCTTATCCATATCCCATCTCAGCATCCTCATTTCTGCCACATCTAGTTTCTTCTCTAACACTTTCTTCACCGGCCAGGTCTTACTGCTATATATCAGGGCTGGTCTCACAACTGTCTTAAAGATCTTTCCTTTTAACCTTCTCTTTATTTTTCTGTAACAAAGCACACCTGACACTTTTCCAGTTCATCCATCCATCTAAAATTCTGTGGTTTAGCTCCCTTTCCAAACCTCCACTTTCGGTGACGTAGGAGCCAAGATATTTGAACTCCCTCACTCTCCCCAACCCTTCACCTAATAATTCGATCCCCCCTACTCTGCCATCTCCACCCAGCCACAGATATTCCGTCTATTAATCTTGAGGCCTCCACCGCCTCTCTCCACTTTTCCTACAGTGTGGAATATATTAAAATATTTAAATTTGAAAAAAAATTTCGTCATGTCCAAGACCGAAAGGCTACGAAATCAAACATATCAACGGTAGGTAGTTATGTTACGACAAAACAACGAACTCTGGCCTCGAAAATTAGTTTGAAATTACGTAAAAAGTAGATTTTTGCCATGAAAGAAACAATAAATAGTTATCCTTTAAGTATGCAACCCGGGTTTCATTGTGTGTAAATTTTGCTGCTGCGGCGCTACGAAGTTTTCGTGCGGAATTTGTTTTGAATGGAGGGCGGAGTGGTTCGAGTTGTTGTTGTCTTGTTTTGTTAATGTCGCAGGTATGATTGTGCTCTAACGGGGAACTGTGGTAAAGGAAGAGTAATAATGGAAAATTCTTGAAAACGAGGTCCTAATTTCAGCCTGACTTTAAATCATTAATATTGTTTCTCGTAACGTGAGTTTTTAGTAATGGAGTTGGACACTGAAAGCACCAACACGTCACTTGATGACAAAACAGAGGACTACGGTGAAAATCCTACCAGAGATACTCTTGCAGAGGGGTTTATATGTTTGCTTAAGCCCACGATAGACCAATTAGATGAAAGAGTGAAGACTGCGAGGTAGGTGAAAATATCTGTATTCGAGTGATCTTAGGTTGTGGTTAAACCCTACTATTTCGGGTGATGGGGTTTTATCGAACAGAAACCCCATCGGGTGATTGGGTTTATGGGATACGGTTTTATGGAACTGTAACCCTATTTCGTTTTGATTATAAAATCAGACTTCACATAATTATTGTGTTGGTTTTAAATACATAAATTAATATTTTCCCCAACTTCTATCAGAATCAGCCAAGCAGAATTAAAACAGCAGATAGACAGTCTAGCGGAAGAGTTAAGAAAAATTGCTGAGTATCATCATTTATCGATGGACTTGGATGGAAATGTGCAGAAACTTCTTGGTGCGAAGCGACGTGTGACAGTGGTCACAAATATTCTGCAAAATACACAGGTAGGTTTTTGGAAAATTGAATTAAAATTTGACAATATATGTGGCGGGAACAATGCATGTCCGCAGTATCGGTATTTGACGGCTTTCACCGTCGAGAGTAATGAAGTGAATTAATTAATCCTTTCACAGATTATGTTGGTCTGTGGGGCAAAGAGTTTGATAGTACCCTAGCTTATTGACTTTTCAGGATCGTCTGAATAAGGTGCACAAACTCATTGAAAAGAACGAACAGAAACGCCTCCAAGAAGCTGCCTCAGTGCCTAAGTCTGCTTCAAGTCCTACTCAAAGTAACCCTAGTGTCCAATGACAGACCCAGCGTGTCGACCACCCGCAGTGATTGAAAGTGCCAGGCAGTTAAACTATTAGTTCTAAAGTTTTACTTCTGATTTACTGCGTGATCGATTATTATCCAACTATATTCAAGCTGCAAGACATTCCGCTTGTAAAAATTATTAATTTGCAATCCCTGACGAGTTTTAAGCTTTTTAAACTAATAATGTGTTTATTGTTTCTCTCTAAATTATATCTAAGGATATACTGTTATTAAGTAGATATGTGGTTAATGAATGACTCATAATGTGTGTATTCCTGTTAATATGCTAATTACAATTGTTCATTTATCCTTGTATCTGCTTCATGAGACATCAATGTATATATCTGGCGGTACTCGTAGGTTATAAGTTGAAATTAATTGAAAGTTAGTAAAACTTATAGAGCAAAGATATACCTACTCCTGCAAAAATATATTCCTCAATGGAGTGGAAACAATTTTAAACCTGGGAATGTGTCACTTTCCCTTTTGATCATCGAAAATTATGGTGACTTGAAAAGGAGTCAAATATCTTACTTCTTGCATTATCAGGAGCATGGGACCTTATGGTTAAATTTTGCGAATTTAGTCTAGTTCAACCCCATGGGGGTTTTAATGAAGAGCCAGACCTGGTTGATCAGGATCCCAGATGGATCTCAGGGCACTAGTTTCCTTTGGGAGAGTGAATAGAATATTATTGACTGATTCTGGGCTGGATTAAGGTCATTGTTTTGAGGAGGGGGGATTGATTTTTCCAAGGGTTTTAGGGGTATTAAATACCTTATGACCCCTGCACCCATCCTTAATTTGCCCCTACATTGATTTTTCTATGGTTGTCCTAATGGAATGATTGGATTTTTTCATAGAAATGCCAAGCAATGGCATAATAACAGAAAAGAAATTGAGATTGATTTAAGTTGATAAAATACAGCTTTAAACATGCGTAAGCTGATCAATTAGTGTCTACATGATGAAGAAGAAGTGTTTTATGTAACAGCTGGGTATAGTTATTGGGTATAGTTAAATTGGCATGGAGAATGCCTTAGCCAAGAGTAACCAGAGGGCACATATGTAGGCTTTCTCAGCCGTTGACAGATTCTGATGCAGTTTTCGAGTTCAGCTGCAGTCGAAGCATTTTTAGCTCAACACTTCACTCGCATTGCAGCAAGCGTCTTAAGGAGCGAAGAAGTCACTAGCTCCAAGAAGACTTCGCTCCTGAATTTGCTCGCTGCTAAGGGAGTGAAACGTAAGCTAAAAATGCTCCGACCGCAGCATAACTCGAAAGCTGCATCAGCAGAGGACACATTTATTAAGAGGTAATGTTATGTTGAAGGGAAGGTAATGTTGTCAAGTGTGGAAGGGCCTGGTCAAGTTGAGGTATGATTTTGAGGCAGCATTAAGAGAGGCTGGAGATATTAAGTACTGGGGTGTGAAGTTATTTTGAGCAGAAGAGTCCAGGCAAATTTCTTAGATGCATGAAGGATTGAATGCATAGATTGTCCAAAGATTGTTTGTTTTGGTGTTATCCCAATGTTAAAGCGCTTGATTGGAAGAGCTTTACCCAATGTTGATGGTGAGTGCCATCATACAGACATTTACATGCCTGCTGTGGACAACTCGAGCTGGATTTAATTCTGGGCATTCAAAGAATAAGTGCTATAAATATCATGTCCAGTGTGCATGATCGGCCAACCCCACATCACAGTGTGCATTTATGTGTATGTATACTAGTCTTTTAAAGGTTAAAGTAAACAAGCAATGGATGGGTGAACAGTGAAGGAGATATGCTAAATTCTGAGGCAATAATTCTGTCACGTGACTTACCTATGAAGTTGAAATATGCAGCGAGCTAATTTAATACACACATAGATTTATCATTGCTGCTCTCGGAGTTCATACAATTGGGCCATTTGGAATACATTTGCTTAGTACTTGTGACTCTAATTGTGAAATTAATTCCTCACTCTAACAGAGGGAAGTTGTCATCCTGTAGGTTGCTATTTTTTCTCCTTAATTTTCAGAGAAAACACAGTATGTAGTAGTAAATAATGTCCACACTAGGTAGGATCTTACCGTCACCAAAAGCACATAGAACATGAAATTGGCCAGGTGGCCATTGCAAATTAATAAAAAATTTCTGTGGTAAAAATATGATAGACCTAATGCAAAAATTAAATACTCTGCAATTTAAATTATAGGTTAATTTTAATTGTTTACAAAGTTATGATAGAAAATATTTAGTCATCAAATGTCTCTAATTTGGTCAATAACAAACTCAACTTTGTTTTTTAAGTTGTTAAAGTACTTATTATCCGTGTTATAAGACAGGTTACAAGTCAAATAGGAAAACTAATTATAAGTTTCTAATTTGTTAAAAATTGTGAAATTGTTTCCAATTCTGTATTTTTTTGCATCCATGTTCATTTCAGCTGGAGCTGAGAACTCAATCATGGACATGGAACTTGTGAAGTGGTTGAGGAGAATGATGTCAGACTCGGTCACCTTTTACTGCCTGGTGGTGGAAAAGAAGTAATTCCACCAGTTTCTACTTTTATTGTTCTCCATGACGGACTCAAGACCTCCATGGGCATAGGGCAGCTCAAGTGTTTCATTAATGTCATAATGGTGTCGGAGGTGTAAGTATAACACCCGCAGTGCCACGTTGTGTCGAGCTATATATGGTGACCTGCCGTAGTTACTACAGCTGAAGATAAGGTGGCTCAAAGTCTCAGGTTGGGCATGGCACACCTACATCTCATGCCCGCAACCTCAACCTTGAATGTAAGGCGGTGGTATGTACATGAGGATGTTAATGACGCCAATCTGGCATGAGAAGACAAATACCTCGGTCTCAGATTTTAGACTGGCAGGGGGCAGTAAGAAGGCAAACGTCATCTCCTTCGATAGCCCTTGCTTTTCCATGTTTCGATAGAAACATCCATGCATAGGCTTATTGGTATCTGCCTTGAGCAAGGCCTTTTCAGTTTTTTTTTATTTTGAGCTTGAGGATGCATCTGCATTCAATTACAACATGGATGTGTCATTGTCGTTTCCATTATATGACAGGGTTAGATGTAGATTGTAAGGGTGGTAGTGGGCCTTCTGGAGCCCTCCTGACACTCAGTTCTTTTAGCCCATTGTGCCATCCCACATTTAACCTGCCTGACACTTGCAGACAGAGGACAAGAGCACCACGGTAAAGGTATGAAGGAGAGGCCATCCCCAACCTTCCTGGTACAGGTATGGAAGAGGGTCACCTTCCTCTCACCTTCTCGGTCTGGGTCTACCTCCCGGTATAGGTCTGGAGGAGTGTCACCTCTTCATCCACCCCGGTAGAGGTATGGAGGAGGGCCACCTCTCCAACCCCCATCCGGGCCCAACGTTGCTTGTCATCTGACGGGAACCAGTGTTACAACGTAGCTAGGCCCTTGCATGACAGGTCTAAATCCAGACCGGTCTTGTCTGCTGCCCTCTATGCCACTTAGAAGAGGAACACCCCTGCTCTCTCACAAGAATGAACAGGTCTGTGCTTTTAAACACTCGGCATGCAGTATACAAGACACATTTTGGAGAAACTCCAGGCTCTATAGACCTCTATCACCTACTTTTCAAGCGAGGTACAATCTGGTGATGGAAGGATGAAGACGTCTGTAGATGGTCATCATCCTCCTTGTTCCCCTGTCGAGGTTCCATTTCATGCATCCAAAGATGTACAGCAGTGTAGGAACTGCGAACATGTTAGTGGCAAGAGCTTTGTTCTTGCTGGACAGTTCTGAACTCTCTGAGAGTATGTTCTTGGTGGTGAGTCTTTCCTTCTCTGCAGTAACCTCGTGCATTCTGTGCTGGGGGATGCCAAGGTTTATGTAGCTGTCACTGTCCTCAAGGTGACGAATGACGCTCCCATCAATGAGTTGCATGTCTTCTTTGTTCTCTGAAAATTGTCTTCTCACCAGGTGGATGGATGCACACTTATCCAATCTGAACTCCATCCCTATAGCTTCACTGTATTCTGGTATGCTGTCCAGAGCAGCGGGAAGGTCATTCGTGTGGGAGGAATAAAGCCTCAGGTCATCCATACAAAGCAAATGGGTGACCTTATGCTTCCTGTCACCTGGAACACTACATATATCCTCTACCTCATCGCAACCTTAGGGACAGAGGTAGGAGGGAAATACAGAACAGAAGGGGGATCAAGCTATTGTCTTGAGTAACCTTGGTGGTAGGTTACCAGCTCTTATCAAAACTGAATGCTTTGATAAGAATGATTGATAGGTTTCGCTTATGCTGGATGGAATCCTGGCATAGCACCCATCCATAAGCAAATTGTCCTTGCATACCGCGATTCCTCACTTTGAGCCTCTCTGCTTGTATACCTCCTCCCTCATAGGCTGGACGTGGTGGAGGATAAGGTTGCTCAAGATGGAGTTGAGTGCCTTATGTACAGTGTTGAGGTAGTTCTTTGGATTGGACAATTCTCCCTTCTTAGGTATGAGAACCATAGGTGACTCAGTCAGCCAAGGTGGAATTGGTTCTCTGCCTTTCAGAAAGGACGTGAATATCCTGGCAAGGTGTTGGTGTGTAAAAGTAAACTTCTTCCACCAGAAGGTCTCCGAGGTGTACATTCCTGGAGCTGAGAAGTTCTTCTTGCCAGAGAAGGCCTTCTTCACGTTGCTTTCTGTGACTGAAAGGGGTCCATCCACATGATGTAGGTGGCAGTCACTAAGCTCTTTAAAGAGGGCTATGGCCAGAGTATCTCCATTGAATGGCTTCAATGTTTCATAGATATCCTTCCATAAACATTCTACCTCTTGGATGGGAGAGGAAGATTCGACGACATGTAGAGGTGGTCAAAAGAGATGGGATGGGTGAACGAAAAAGGATGAGTTCTCCCTCACGGCCCTACTCCTCTTGAGGATGTTTTCCTTGGCTATGGTGAGCACCCATACTCTATCAACTTCGTGTTGTTTAATGGTAAGGATCACGGTTTTATACACGCACGTGTGTTGGTGGTATCTGAGGCTAAATGCTACGTGCTGAAATTTGGGTGTTCAAGTTCACCCAGTCTTCCATCACACACTGAATCCATGATGCCTGCCATCGTGATCTTGTCCTCTAGCTGCTCCAGCCCTTTTGCTACTCCATCCTCCCGAGGGGCATTCTTTTGGGGCTCACTCAGTGTTTCAACCCGAAGGTTGGTTTTGATGGGTGAGAGTAGAGCTCACCCCATACTAAGCCTCTGGTATGTGAAATTCACACATTCAGGGAAGGCAGGCCAGTTCCTTTCTCTGGGCCGACTGCAATTTTTTATGAAGTTCTGACAATCAGAATGTCACACTACAAGGATTTTCATAGGGGTGTCTAGAAAGGCTTCACCCAGATTTGAACCTAGGACCCTCTGGTCGGTAGCCCAGCGCTTTACCCACTAGGTCACCACGACCCATTTCTTTGGAAGTAAGTCGTTATTTTGGCTGTGGCATAGACCACACAATTGACAGTCCCGAGGTACGACGTCGCCGTCAGGATTTCCTCTAATTGCCCATTCAACCTGTACATATGGTTACTCCGCAGAGAGATCTTGAGGTGGATATCTCTCTGCCCTTTTCAGCTTGTGAATGTTAACACGTAGAGGACATCATGTTATATACAAGATTAGTAGCTGTCCTGGTGTATAATGATAGTGCAATCTTCAGGGGTCTCCCTCCAGGCCAGGTATCTGCAGGTGATGCTTCAGCAAATTCATCGCCCTAAGGATTAGATACCCTGAGGAGGCTTTGGTATTAGCTGCCAATCGTCATCATTGTTGTTATTCATCAATCTGGAGATTGGTTTACAGCAGGTCTCCATTCTACTCTCCTCTCTGCCTCATTCTTACAGAATGACATTTTAACAAGTCCATTGGTCTATTTCCCTATTTTATTTTTGCTCTCTCGGACGATTCTGATGGTCTGATTGCCCCTGCTATCCCAAGGCATTTGTCTGTGTTTCAGGTTTCTCAGGTGCCAAACCACCAGAACTTGACAGTGACACCCATGCCCTGGGCATGCAAAAAACCGACCCGGGTGGGACTCGAGCCCGCAATCCTTAGATTAGCTTAATACTAGCAGGACTATACCCCGCCGCCACTGGGGCCGGGTATTATTTCCTTTGATGTCCTTCATTATTTGCTTAATGTATTCCATTATTGGTCTTCCTTTATAATTCTTCCCATTTATTTCTCCTTTCAATGTTGTTTTTATTAGTCTGTTGTGTCGCAAAATGAGTCCAATAAGTTTGTCCCTCCTTCGCAGAGTTTTCATTACATTTCCATCATCTTAGTTAATTGTGCTCAATAACCTTGATTGTAGTTCAGACATTGCCTGGCCAACTTCTTCCCTAATAGGCAGAGAAGCCAACTTTGGTGTGGCACTCATGTCAGTCGGTGGGGAGGTTGTTTTTGTTGCCTCCATTACAAATCGAGGTGAGTGATCCTTGTCGTTGGTGTTCGATGAACTTTCCTGTCCCCTATGATCCAGTCACTATCCAAATTACTGAGTCTGCCGTATGGGCCTTGAATATTCTCGATTTTAATCGACATGCACTCGGTTTTAGTAGGGTTCCTGCTGAGAATGGGGAAGTGCCATTTCAAGCCGACTTGGCTAGAAAAGGATGCCAACGGTTATTTTATTAAGGAGTGGTGCCATGCAGGAGATTCGGAGGAAAGGGCGTTCTGCACTGTATGTATGAGTCAGATTGCTGTCATGGCAGGTTTTCAAACACTTGAACAACATTACAAATCGGACAAACACAAAGATGCCTGTCGCATCAAGCTATCAACTGGTCAGCTTCAGCTTGAAATTGAGCACCCTGGTTTAACCTTAGCAGGAGAGGTGCCGACAACCTGTAGAGCTCCAGTTCGCATTAAGTACCCAGCTGACAGTGGAAACGTTGCCGCTGTGTACTGGCTTTTGAAATGCTGTATCTCCAACTTCCCTGCAAATTCGTGCGAAGGGATCGAAGCTACTTTCCAAGCTATATTCCCAAAAGCTGTCAGTCACATGTTCACTTTTTAAGAATTGTGTTGTTGTGGTATTCTGCTTTTTAAATCTGCCACGAGTTCCTGTTCATCACAGGCCGCTACAGAGCCTCATGCGGGAGACTCGTGTGAGGAGCCGTGCGGCTGCAGAGAAGGCAGTGAGATGCACGTGGCAGATTTAAAAAGCTGGAATACAGTACGCATAAGGAAGTCAGCGTGCTCACATGTTTATTGTCAATTGTCTTGTTCAGGTGCATGAGAGGGATCGATTAGAGTTCCTCAAAGAAGCCAGAGACCACTACGTCGCGCTCTGCTCACACATCCTTAAGAAATCGGCGCTGAAGACGAAAGTGCTTGCGAAGCATTGCCGGTGTATTCACCCCAATGAAAGGACGTCCAAGCGAAGCAGCAGTGACATAGTGGCAATCGCTCGGGAGCTCCCTCTTTCAGATGAGGTAAAAATTGACGTCCTCTTGGATGAACGGAGGATGCTTCAAATGGAAAAGGATGATCCAGGTAGTCAGGAAATGCGCATTGATGAGTATTGGGCACAATATTTCCGTATCAAGAGATCCACTGGGGAATCGAAGTACCCTAAAGTGGCCACAGTTGCGAAGTGTGTTGTGCCTTTCACATAGGCAGGCGGACATTGAACGGAACTTCTCATCTGGCAGAACCCTCACTTCCGATAGAGCCTCAATTTCTGAGCTGACACTTGACTCATACATGGTGGTGAAGGGTGTTATGAGGAAGTATGGCTACAAACTGGAGAATGTTCTAATGACAAGGGCATTGCTAGCTTCTGCCCTTAGTGCTCACGCGAAGTATTGTGAGCACATGGAGAATGAGAAGAAGAAAAGGGAAGAGGAAAGTCGTAAGGCTGAAGAGGAGTTGGCAAGAAGAGCAAAAGAACAGGAAAAATTTAAAAAAAATGGAAGAGGAGCGAGAGAAATTGTGTGATCAGCAGGAAAGGCTTAAAGATATGAGGTAGACTGAAGAAGAGAAAAAAAGAGCGTCAGATAAGCTGGTTGAGGTAGCCACCAAAAGGCTTAAAACTGCTGTAGAAAAGAAAGCCATGGAGGGAGTTGCTTGAAGGAGCTGAGACAGTCTGAAAAGAAGCTACAGAAAAGAGGAAGGAGGCTGAGAAAACTCAGCAAAAGGTGGAGCAGTGCACCTCTAAACTTATATCGGACTTCTTCTCCCGCAAGCCCAAGGACACATAAATACGTATTTACTAATGCTTTACATTTTTCCCCTCGTTTTGTTCTTCTAGTCTGGAAAACGTGTCTGATGTAATCACATTATATTTATCACTCAACGAAGTAAATATTTTACTATTTTGTTACCGTACGTTTCTAGTTAGGAAGTACGTGCAAGTTATTTTTTTGGAGAGTAAGAGTTTTTTTTAATTTTGCATTACTTTCATGTGAATAAAGTTTTATTTGACACATTTTTTAATACGTCGCTCAATTACTTTCCCTCTTCAAAGGCACGATATGTACCAGGAAACATCAGAACCCTGCATTCTCTGCCAACTCCCCAACTGGTGGACGACTGGACCCTAAAAATCCCTTGCAATGCGCGAGTACAAGATATGTGTTCAAATCACGCATTTTACAGATTTTCATTGCTTAGTCAGCGAGTTGGCGGAGAATGCAGGGCTCTAGGAAACATATACTCAAGTATGTTGGCCGATATCAGTAAGGTTTTGGTTGTTTTTGGTCATTATTTGGGCAAAAATAAGTCATTTTTCCATTAAAACCAACCAGTAGGACCGCTTGCAGCCCTGGGGGAGGGTAGTGATAATAATAATAATATTTATTTGCCCAGCGATCAAAAAGGGAGCAGTATGTACAATGATATAAGGCACATCAAAAGACAGGAAAAAAACAATAAAAATACCCATACAAAGATACATTCAATTCAAAACAATGAAAACCATTAATTATGCAGGTACAGAAAAAAAATTTGAGTTAGGAAGAGTCATCCAAGAACTCGTTCACTGAGTAATACATTTTATTTAAAAGAAACATTTTTAAGCTACTTTTGAATTTTATTATTGACTCTGTTTGTTTAAGCTCACGAGGAAGTTTGTTAAACAGATGGAGACCCATGTTAGATGGACCCATTGCTGATTATTTAGTTCTTACATAGGGAACATGAATATCATGACATCTTCTGGTGGAGTAGCAGTGGATATCAGAGTTGAGTTGCCTCGAAAATCTTTTAAGTGACCTTTGACATAGAGAGTGGCATACATAATGTATACACAGGGTAAGGGCAGGATTTTGAAGTCGCTAAACAGTGGCCGACAGGGTGTTCATGGGCCAGCTTGAGCAATGATTCTGATAATTCTTTTTTGAATTTTAAATATTTTTATAGCAGAAGGAGAAGATCCCCAGAGAAGTATGCTGTAGGTAATATGGGAATAAAACAGGCCATAGTAGAGAGTAAGAAGGATATCAGTAGTAACAGTACGACAGATGGTACGAGTGAGGTAACACACAGAACTGAGTTTATTAGCTAGAGTGCTAATATGGGTATCCCACGAGACAAGAGTGTCAATGTGTACACCAAGGAACTTAATGCAATCAACCTGGGAAATAGAGGTTCCCTGGATATTAATAGAAATAGATTTTTCAGAATTCTTTGAACGGGTAAATTGTAATACTTGAGATTTATCAATGTTAACTTTTAGACTGTGTATTCCCCCGAAGCTGCAGTTGGCGGAGAGTTTCCTTCTTCTGCAGGTGATTGGAATAGTCGCGCAAGCAGTGCTGTCCCTAGGGTAGTGCGGAGAGGTGGTGCTGCACTGGGCCCCATGCCACGCCTTACATGCCCACATGTAAGGCGTGGGTGCACCCGATCCCGCTGATCTTATACATACGTAGGTACTTTTTGGATGTTTCCTGCATGGTCTGAAAGAAGCCAACTGGAGTGGCTCTGTGCTTGTGGGCCCCACTTTTGGAATGGGACTCTGCACTTATAAAGTTTTTAATGGGAAACGTAACGTAGAAGCATAATACCATTACAGATTTCACAAAAGTAAGGTTAGCTAGAAAAAGGAAAGCCTATGAAAATGAATATCATGATGGCGTAAAAGAAATTTCTCCAGAAGATGACTTTAATTTAAGTTATTTTATCCACTTGCAGACCAACCTGTTACATCACTTCAGAATTAACAACTTTTTTGAATATTTGTTTTAAATAAAAAAATTGAAATGACAATGAACTATTGAGTCACTGACAGCTGTTGAGAAAATGCTAACCTTAAGGGATTCTAGAGACATTGATGGAAAGGAGTTATTTGATAAGTTAAAAATATTGAAATGCATTGTCAGAAAAGCTATCAGTCAGAAGAGAAATATATCAGTGAAGGTTTATCACATGCCTTAAAAAATGAATCTTTACGTAATACTTGAATAGGATTTTGGATCATTTTAATGATTCCCGTAAGTGCTGAAGGATGCTACTCAACTTTAAAATTAATAAAGACAAATTCGAGGTCCTAATTTAATTTAACAAATTGTAATATTTCTCAAGACCGCCTAAAAGATCTTGCAATCATTTATCTGCATAATACCCTGCGAGCTGCCACATGGGCATGTGGCAGGGGTGTTAGGATACCAGCCGTGTAAAGGAAAATCCTTTAGGAGGGTGAAAAGGTGAAGTGTATTTTGGGAGTGTTTTCAGTTGATCTCAATTTTTATTGTGCGTGGGGAGAACGAATTTTTGTGCCTATTTGCTCGGCAATGTATTTCTCTTATTTTATCTTTCCTGTCGGACTTAGAGATGTAGTGTGGCATCAAAATGATATTCTTCGTGTCACACTGAAACATACATTCAGAATTTCTCAAGCAATCTAAGCCTAGCATGTAGCCTCGGAGTCTCTAGTGGTTCCCAACCTAATTCCTCTAAAAGCAGTGAAATACTCTTTGTTCCCTCTTAGCAATTTATAATGAGGCACTACACCATGTAAAACAAAGTCTTTCAGCACTCCACAACATGTCCTGTCTTGGTAATAATTTAATTGAAAATGGCATTCAAACCACACGTGGCTTAGGAAAAAGGTATAGAAACATCATCTTAATTTTTTACATCTCCTCTACAGTCTATAATTAGCTATTTGTTTATGTACCTCCAGAAGTTTGGCAGTGATTACAAACAAAGCAGTAAGCTCTTACAGCTTGGCAATACATATTAATGAAATGCATATCACCAAAATATGTAAAAAATTATTGGGCAGTGATGATAGGACAAGGATAGCATCCAGAAGAGTCACTTGCAGAAGTAGGCATCTATGAACTGCATATCTTCAAATCAACATTAGGGACTAATATACCTTTTTTTACTGCCAGTTGACCTAACAATATATGGGTGATTCTCTGAAAACGGGGAACTTTTGAAGTTGGATATTTTTTTAAATAAAAAACTTCAAATTCAAATAAGAATATATTTATCAGGTTCCTTAAATTAGTTATAATATGTACCAGACTGCAGCAGAGATCAACAGTGATTATTTTCCAGTATTTTAGGAAATTTAGTTTTTGCTGTCATCGGAGTGGGCATATTTTAATTTTTAAGAGTTTGAGCTTTGTCAGTAGCTTCAATGTTGACAATCAGATATACCTACTTATACTTTAAAAGTAATTGAACACAAAATCTGCCCACCAAAATGCATGTGTCACTTTAAATTTATGTAAAATTAGTTAAAAATGGGAAAATAGTAGTCTATTAAATTATATTTGTAAATTGTTCATAATTTTTCAACCCATAACAGAAAAATCAGTGCTTGGAGTCCACTCCGTAGCTCTTGGCATCTACTCCGAAGCCAATTTTGGCTTCGGAGTACACAAATCACACCTTCAGCCAGGCCAAGACAATGATTTTGAGGTTATGGGGTACATCTTACCCAATTGACTCATTTTCCCTGAATACCACCTCATATAAAAAATACAACACATGCAGTAACATATTTTAGATTTTACAGAAGCCACGGATTATACAACCAATAAACATATTAACCTCAATTCAGAGTTGTTGTAGGTTATTCTTTCACTGATGGTAGCTGAATCTGCATGTCACTCATTCAGTTGCAAGAAAGATGGCTAACTTTCTTCAGGCCTACCAGTAGGAATTCAGCAGTTATAACAACTTTTGAGATTTTTCACTTTTTCTCTTTGGCTTCAGAGTGGATGCTTGAAACTGGTTGCAAACCTTGGTTCAAAATTATTCTTAGGTTAAGAAAATATGTCAAAATAACAACCAGGAGCATTAATCAGGAAGGTTTTGTGAATTTATTTAACCTACTTGAAGACATTTTATTTTATTTTTTCTCTTATATATAACACCATTTATAAGTGAAACCGTGCTAGTTGCAGGCTTCGGAGTGGACTTTCGAATCCTTTGAGACATTATTTTCAGTATACTCAAATTTATTTGTTTCTTTAACTATTTGGGGCCAAGTTACTTACATTTAATTTAACTTTATACAATTTTGTTTTTAATTTTTAAACTAATAGTTAAGGAGATATTCTACAGTTTCATTAAAGTACCCCATTTTCAGAGAATCACCCATATGTTTTAATTTTCTCTAAGTAGGTACTGTGACGGTAACGGTTTTACCGTCTCGTTTAAGTTTGGGGTCCCCTCGCGTATTTGGGTGTTCATCACTCGTCTTTTGTTTGTTTTTTTTTCTTTTTCCCCACCCCCTTGTTCCCGGAGATAAGAGCCACTCTCGAACCTCCTGCAGGCAAGGTCAACGATATCACCGGTGACGGGAGGGTATGTTCCCCCCTCCCTCACACGTCGTCGCCTGAGTCAAGTGGCCCAAGGGGCAAGTGCTGTTTTACCTGAATGTGTGGGGATTCCCCAGTTTCCCAACCCCCTGTTTTCCCATGTGGAGTGCTCTCGGACGCCCCTCCCCCCTACCCCTATCGTCCGTGGGGTATATAAGGGCACGAGAGCACGACAAAAGAGAGAGAAGTCATAAGTGATTGGTGGCGGGAGGCTATGCCTCGGCAAGAGTCATTCCAAAGTAGCCGGAGGCCATGCTCGACGAGCATACCCAGAGGAAGGATCCGTGAGAGCCTGAGACGGGACGCAAGCAGGAAGGGGAAGCCTTCTGAGCCGCACAGTTCTCAGAGCGACTCTCGATACCAGCGAGTGAGGGGTTACAAAGGGAAGCTGCAGGTCCATGCTGCGAGTGCCACCCACCAGTAACCCACGTGTCGGAAGTCACTCCTGCCATCCTCGCAGGCCTCCTGGCGACTTGACGTAAGCCATCATCAGTTCACCAATCCCCCCCCCCTCACCCAATTTCATCGGAACTTCAAGATCAGAACCAGGTAGATCCGAGGGGTTGCGGGACTTTGAAGCACCCCTGAATACCAACATAGCTGTCAAGTGTAATTTCATGTTGGTTGGCCCTTGGCCAGATTTGTGTGTGTGGAATCTTATTAGCGGGCGCCGTAAGCGTCCCCGATTCACTTCTTCCGTTGCGTCGGCTGTGACGCGGAAGCATTAATTTTCTTGTTTCAAGTGTATTCACATCCATCTATTGCTCATTTGTTTACCCTCCCCTATCATTCCAATCATATCTCACGCGCATCAGGGTAACACTTCATTGCTTGTCATCAGGGTATTATTTTCATTGCTTGTCATCAGGGTATTATTTTCATTGCTTGTCATCAGGGTATTATTTTCATTACATGTCATCAGGGTATTATTTTTTTTGTGATTGTTCATGAGCCATAATAAATTGGTACAGAAGGAATTGTTTGTGGTTCCTCCCAGTTACTGGGAAGGTTTTTCCCCTTCCAGCCCCTTGTATCAAATATTTGAGTATTGAACGCCTCGGGGAGATCCTTCATTTTTATTTTGGATTTCGCGGAGTACGCCCCTCGTCGGGCTCAAATGCGGATCTCTATGTGTGCGGCTGTCCCCCTTTTGGAACGCGGGGTAGGAGGATGGATCCGTTACAGTACCTTCATACTCAACAGAATAAATACATGAAATTATAAAGAAAATAGGTAATTGCTAGCATTTGAAACTTCATTAAAATGACCTAGACCATCTTAGTTCACCCTAACTCTACCTGGAATCTGTGCTGGCAGTGATTTAGTGCCTAATGCAGTATCCGCTAAGTAGGTTCATTTGAGGAAGAAAATTAATATGTGCCTGGTACAGATGGATAAAGAATTTTCCATTTCTAGATAAATAAAAGAACAAGAAACTTTATTATTAATGTCATGTGGGCAGAGAATTGTCAACTTCCATTCATTTATCAAACAAAGCAAACATTCAATCAAAAATGTATGGTAACAAAAATACATGTAGTTTTCATACCTAGTCAATTCATGTAAGTACATAGGTACTAAAATTTTAAAAATATACTTTAAATTGATAACAAAATAAAAGAATAATGGAGTATTAATTCACCAACATTTCACCTAATATCAATGGATAATATCAATATTTAGAGATTTACCTCTTAACGAGAGCATAAAATAATAGTACATATATCACAGAAACAATTCTGCTTTTAACACGTAACAAGGTCATTCATATATCATAACATCAGAGAGTAAAGATCTTTTTCAGGTTATACCATAAACTTAAAGGTCAACAAGATATGCAGAGAATGAGCATTAACAAAGGTACTTTTTCATAGTTAAACAATCCCTACTTTTGCAAGGTGCTGTAATAAGGACGACAGACATGACACATGATGCCCTCATAGCTCAAAAATGTGACAGCATTGACTGGAAAAGCACGTAATGCCATCACCCAGAATCCCCTTCCGAAAATTCCCCAGCCTTCTGAATGAAGACTCTTTCTGAAGCAATCATACATCCCTGAATAAGTTGGATTCTTCACATCGTCGGCCTGTATTCGAGACTTGATAACATCAAGTGGTAATATTGATGCCCAGCTAACTATTCCTGTAAAATTTAACGAAGAAAAGTAATTGCCAGGTGACTCAAACAACATCATAAAAAAAGAGAGCATAGATATTTTTACTGAGATACATACTTAAAAGACAGTATATAACACTAGGATACATACATAT
This sequence comes from Pyrrhosoma nymphula, assembly GCA_963573305.1. Classification (NCBI taxonomy): domain Eukaryota; kingdom Metazoa; phylum Arthropoda; class Insecta; order Odonata; family Coenagrionidae; genus Pyrrhosoma; species Pyrrhosoma nymphula. The sequence goes on along the minus strand of OY754338.1, from coordinate 22,222,733 downwards.
TACTGTAGTTATCAGTCAAGATAATAATACTAATAGATATAGAAATATATGTAATACAAAAAGACACTGGGTTCTGTTGGGCCTAAACCATGACATCCGATTGACCTACCCTTATGGTCTCATCTTCCTTCACTTATCCCTAGAACCTCTGACTCCGTAGTGGACATCTACCATTACTTATCTTTAGAAAAGTGACATGAAGCATACACCAGCCAAGATGTGAATTTTAAACTTGTTTACTTTTACATGCTTTTCTATCAACTCTTAAGGAAAGCAGAAATTTTACCCACAAAAAATTTATTCTCCAAGAGTGTATTTTTCAAAGCTAAAGAAGTCCATAACCTGTATGCCTTCATAAAAAGTGGTGACAATCAGAGACTTCCTCTCTATAAAATTGCTCGGAAGGATCTTAAATCAAAGTCGTTAGTGAAAGAAAGCTTAAATTGACACACACAGTAAAATCCTGTTATAGCATGCCTCAGTATACTGCGGTTTAGGATATATTGCAGGTCCGGGCTTGTCCCCCAATATTATCAATTCATCTTTCTCTATCCTTCTATCGAACTTATCATGAGCTATTCCGTACTTTCATGCTTCAATTTATGACGGTAATATCACTACAGATCCATCGTTATATAGCAGAAACGTTACAAATTAGTACGTTCAGGTTTCCCTTATCAACCATGATTCATCTACCCCTGCCCTAGATTATCCGTGGTATATGTTATGAGTATTAGATCAGATTTCCCTTCCCATGGTATAAGATTCCAGTACATTAAAGCATCGCCGAACCATCGCCATTCCATATGCAGCAGTCACGTTAAATTTTCATCGGTGCCCAAACATCTACCAACCTTCGCCGACCACGGAATATGATTCACTTCTACGCGGTTGCCTCTGATGGCTATTTCCACAAGTCTTTGCTTAAAATACAAAAATCTGGACAAAAATAATTCATTACTGTTGTTTTGATTTCGCTTCACTGCGATAAAATTCTTCATATTTTTGGGTTTTACCTCGTTGGTTGCTGTGGTGATGACAACAGTTTCCAAATTAATTACGATGAACTTCTTCATATTTTCGGGTAGAACCCGAAAATATGAAGAAGTTCATCGTAAACCACCGCGAAAATCTTCGTTCTTACATCATTCACTTCACTGCGTTTATCCAACATGCTTTTTGATCATTTTTTTAAGTTCAAACTAATGGACCCCATGATTTTCAACAGCCGTATCTTCATATTGCAATATTTTGTGCTGTGTTTCGTGATACTATGTACCCAGGATTTTGGTTGCCAATCATGGTGGGGCTATATATTTCCAAGCAGCATTCTCACTTAGTAAAGACACAACTCCAGTTCAGTTGATGTTTTGGCTGTAATTACAATCAGAGACTTGAGTTGCAGAGGCACGCATCATTTCAATTCCTCAAATCAGAAGTGATTGCATAACTATAAATGATCCATTAAATTTATTTAAGCATTTTACTGCACGCGTTAGTCGGCATTGGATGGTTTAACACTTTCAACGCGGCGGCATTTTTTTTGAGTTTTGCCAGTGACTGAAATTAAATGGCCTTAGATAGGCAAAGCGAGCTTGGACGAGAATTGTCGTCTGCAGTCACCGAATAGCACCCGGTGGACGACAATTTTCATCAGTCAGCGTTCAACGTGTTAATTGCTACCTCTTAGTGAGGAGGTGAGGAAATAAGCTTTACTTCAGCCACCGGGATGGTTATTTACCCCTGGTATGCCGTTTTGTTTGGTTTATAATTGGGACTAACAACACTGGATGGCATGAAAATCGGCCCTGACACCATTCCTGCTGATTCTTATTTAAAATGACCTCCTGAATCTGAATATGACCTCCGTTTTTCCCCATCATCCACCATTTTCAGGGGAGCCTCCCCCCTCCTATTTTTATCAATTTTTGATAATTTGGAGGGATTAAAAGGATTATTTTAGCATTTACATTTCTTCTAAAGGTTTAGAGGGGTGAAAAATTCTAAAACGTGAACATTTATGGTAAGGAGGTAGATTAGGGGGGGATAAGTCCCCGTAAATTGTATAAAAATGCATTAAAAATGATCGATTTTGCCATTTTTTTTCACAATTTTTCACGTATTTTCTAAATTTTCCAGCTTTCATTTCACCTCATCCTCCCCCGAATGATGAAAATATATATCAAAAAGAAATAGCAGTAATAATAAAAATATTTTACTACATAACATAGCAAAAATAATTAAAAAATGTAGCAATAGTTTGGAAGATTCACTTTACCATGCTGGCGCTCACAATGCCTAGCCCGCTCAGTCTTGGACAGCAATTCTCATGCTTTCACAGCAAAAGAAGGAAAAAAGAATACTTTGTAATTCCACTAAAAATATAAGATTGAGATCTTATATTCTCATTGAAGTTACAAAGTATTCATTTACCTTCATCATGGAGTTCCACAAAGTATCAGCCTCTCAAATCAATTATATTGCAGTTGTCATCATCTTCCCTTGGTATCCCTCTAGCGATCGCAGAGTCAACTTGTCGGTGTTCTAGGCAATGCTTCTGTGTTTCCAAGTTGTTAAAATTGAGTAAATCGGTGGAAGTTGTTTTACTCCGGCTTTTTCCAAGTGAATTGCAATACGTGGGTGTGAGTTGTGATTAGTGATTGCTTTGATAATGTGTAATTATACCACGCGTGTGTAAAAATCATCCTGATCGCTTCTGCTATGTTTGCGGTGAATTGACTTTAAAATCGCAACGAAAACCTCTTGCTTTGATTGTTAAAACTGCTTATAAATTTTACTTTGGCTGCCAAGTTAGCGATCAGGAAAAGGATAGGGCTCCAAGAGTTTGCTGCACTACTTGTTACAGCAGTTTGACTAAATGGCTCAAAGGTACGCGTAAATCAATGCCATTTGCTGTGCCCACGGTTTGGCGTGAATCTTGCTGTCATCTCATGGATTGTTCCTTTTGTGTGACTTCCACCGTTGGGTTCTCCAGCAAAAGTAAGCATACAATTCAGTATCGTAATATCCCTTCAGCAATAAGACCTATTCCTCATAAGGATTCTTTGCCAATCCCTGAGCCCCCAAAAACCTATACTCTAGAGCCAGAAATTGATTTGTAAGACTTTGAACAACAGCCGGGACCAAGTGATACTTCCACCGATGATGAAGATTGTTCTGATGATTCAGCTGATCGACAACCTCACCTCGTTACTCAGTCAGAATTCAATGATCTCGTAAGGGATTTGGAGTTGCCTAAGATGAAATCTCAACTTCTTGGATCTCGACTTCAGCAGTGGAATCTCTTAGAAAAGGGCGTGAAAATCTCTTCCTATAGGACCAGACAGTCAACACTGAAATTACTTTTTACGGAAGATGAAGGCTTGGTGTTTAGCCCTAATTCAAATCCATTGATGATAGAACTGATGATGCCATGTGACACAGAAAAATGGAGACTGTTTATAGATTCGTCAAAAACAAGCTTGAAAGTGGTCCTGTTGGCCAATGGGAATGAGTTACCTTCAGTCCCGGTTGCAAAATCTGTTGATATCAAGGAGGCGTACGGAAATATCAGCCGAATCCTTGAAAAAATTAATTATCATGATTATATTTGTAAAGTTTGCGCTGACCTGAAAGTTGTCGCTCTACTCACGGGACTGCAATCAGGTTTCACAAAATACTGCTGCTTCCTTTGTGAATGGGACAGCCGAACCCGAGAAAAACATTACATCGTACGGAACTGGCCTCTGCAAGAAAGCTTTACTCCTGGTTATAAAAATGTCACTCATGATCCTCTGGTCCAGAAAGAAAATATTTACTTGCCACCATTGCACATCAAACTCGGACTGATGAAACAGTTTGTGAAAGCAATAGACGAGAAAGGTGATGCATTTCAATTTTTTAAAACTAAATTTCCTCGTCTTAGTGAGGCTAAAATCAAGGAAGTATTCGTGGGCCCCCAGATTAGAAAAATTTTCCAAGATTCGACGTTAATGAAACACCTGAATCATAAAGAAAAAACGAGCTTGGCTTAGATTCCAAAACGCGTGTGAGAACTTTTTGGGTAACAAAAAAGTGATGATTATGTCGCTCATGTCAAGGAATTGCTGTCAGAGTATAAGGCCATGGGGTGTAACATGTCACCAAAGTGCATTTCCTTCATTCAAACCTGGACTTTTCCCAGAAAATTTAGGAGCAGTTTCAGATGAACACGGAGAACGGTTCCATCAAGACATTAGCAAAATCAGAGATTTTCAGGGAAGTGGGATGCGGGCATGTTGGCAGAGTACTGCTGGTTTTTGGCACGAGAAATTTCTACCTCGGGGTATAAAAGGAAATCAAATACCAAATGAAGGTACTTATGTTAACACGTTGAACGCTGACTGACAATTGTCGTCCGCCGGGTGCTATCCGGTGACTGCAGACGACAATTCTCGTCCAAGCTCGCTTTGCCTTTTTAAGGGCCATTTAATTCCAGTCACCGGCAAAACTCGAAAAAAAATGCTGCCGCGTTGAAAGTGTTAATCATCGTTCTTTACATTTATTATTTTATTCTTTATTGATGCGCCTGAGGTATTAAGAGCGCCAGCGTGGTAACGTATCTTCTGAACTGTTGATACATATTTTAATTATTGTTGCTATGCAGTGTTCCTAAATATTTTTATTATTGCTGCTATATGTTGATATATATTTCCATCATTCTGGGATATTTAAGGGAGGGGAATATGGAATAGGAGCTGAAATATGAAGAAAATAAGTGAAAAAATTGCAAAAAAAAGGAAAAGTTGATAATTTTTAATGCATTTTTTTTACAATTTACGGAGACTAATTCGCCCAAATCTACCTCCTTACCATAAATGTTCATGTTTTAGAACTTTTCACCTCTCTAAAACCTGAGAAGAAATATAAATGCTAAAATAATCCTTTCCATCCCTCCAAATTATCGCAAAGTGATAAAAATAAGAGGGGGGGTGCTTCCCCCGAATATGGTGGGTGATGGAGGAAAACGGATGTCATATTCGGATTCAGGAGGTCATTTAACATAGAATCAGCAGGAATGGTAACAGGGCTCGAAAAAAAAATTTTTTGCCGTCCAGTGTAATTACTCCTATTTGACATAAAAATTGATGCTAGAACTCACTTGTGTAATGCCAGTGGCTTATTTTGCGCACGTCTCAAGAAAGATGAAGGGAGGAGGGGTATCATTGCATACGATCTAAACACCATTAATTTAAACAGATGGCCCCAGAGTCGTTGCACACGAAGCACTTAGTGACAAGAAAGAGCGAGCATTGTTTTGCATGGACCTTTCTCATTGAACGAAAATTTATTGGTCAGCAAAGTGGCTCGTGTTACATTTTGCTTTCCACAGCACTATTACACTACTGCCCATTATCTCCTGATCAGGCAGGGATTGCCCCTGCCCCCTTCCACCAACCCTCACCCTCCCCTCTCAACGTGTGCCCCTCACATACCTCATTGCTTCTATCGATACTTCATACTATACTAAAACAGACACCCACCAGCAATTAGATCTCGGGGCTTTGACTGATTGTATGGGTGGGCAAGGGCCTTCTGGGGCCCTCATGGCACTTAGACCCCTTTGGGTCCATTGTGCCATCCCACATTTAACCTGCCTGCCACTTGCAGACAGCGGACAAGGGGACCACCATAGAGGTATGAAGGAGGGGCCACCCCCAACCTTCCCGGTAGAGGTATGAAGGGTGTCCTCTTTCCAACCTTCCGGTCTGGGTATATCTCCCTCCGGCCTCCCGGTACAGGTATGGAGGGAGTATCATCTATCCATCCATGCCTGGTTGAGGTATGGAGGAGGGTCACCCATCCAACCACCGTCTGGACCCAACTTTGTTTAACTTCGGTGATTTGACGGGAACCAGTGTTTCAATGTGGCTAGGCCCTTGCCCTGATCTCCAGGCTTAGTTTCATGTGAACTGGATAATTGTTAACAGAAAAAGGTGTCTCCACGTTCACAACACTGCAACAAAGAAAAATTTGTTTGTATGGGAGTGTCAATCATCTTCCTTTGATTTCAGGAATCTAATGTTGTCTACTAAAAGAAAATTCATATTCGATTAAGGAGAAGTTGGATATAATCAACGGTGTTAAACGAGGAGTATCGAAAGCTAGGCTATTCACAGAATTCAGAGTTCCCGAAGGAACGATTTGTGGTTGGTTGAATTGGGATTGGTCTTGATAGAAAAAAGGCCAGATTAAATGATGTGAATAATGTAGATGACTGCTGGTACACATGATTAATCCAGAAGCACAGTGAGGGTGTTCCATTATCTGGGCCAATCTTACAAGCTCAGGCTGTAAAATTTAACCAGCAGCTAGGCAGATCATTTTCATCGAATTCATTGCTTCATTAGGCTGATTATCGAGATGGACATGTCACGGGATTGCACAATGCAGCATACATGGAGAAGCTACTTCTAATGACAATGTATCAGCCAGTGAATTCCGTGAGACTTTACACAAGTTAATTGAAGAGGAAGAGTACCCTGATGAGCAGTAGTATAATTAATATAAAACCACCCTCTACAGTAAAATACTTCCAAAAAAATCTCTCCATGTCAAGAAGTTGGCAAATACATAAACCCGGCACCAAAATGAGCAAGGAACAGCTGACGGTATTATTGTGCACAAACAAAGCAGGAAGTCCTAAAACTCTGCACATTGGTGAAAATCGACACCCTCAGTGTTTCAAACATGTAAATATACATCTTTACCAGTCATTTATTGACATAGTAAGAATATAAGGATTACGTGATATTTTTCAAACGTGGTTCAACAAAGACTTTGTCCTGATGGCAAATAGACATCTATGATAAAAAAAGTGTAAAGAAAAGGCCCTGCTTCTTTTGGATAACTGTTCTGCACATCCCTCTTCCGAGTTACTGAAATCAAGAGATGCGCAAATTGTGGCAGTATTTTTACCTAAAATATCCAGCCCTTGGATCACGGAAATATCAGAATTTTTAAAGCGTATAACCAATGGGAATTGGTCACTGTTGCAATTAACTCAGAAATGTAAGTTCCAGACTTCCTTATAACTGTTACCCTAAAGAATGTGGTCTACAATGTTGGATTGGGATGGAAGACCATAAGTTTATATACGATTAAAAATTGCTGGTCGAAGTGACTAGAGGTAAACAAGGGTGATAGCATGGAGGCGGAAGAAGAGTTTTTGCATTTCACAGAAGACGACACACATGAAGCTACAAAATGTTTTTCAGATATGATGGAAGTTCGTGATCTCACCACTTGGGTGAAGTTGGCAAAGCTCCTGTATCTGTGCAAATGATCGAATAAGAAATTGTAGCCACAGCAGACAGCCCCGTTGGAACAACTCTTTCCTCGGATGACGATAGTGATGAAGAAGTAGGAGACGATGGAGACTCCTAATATTGGAAAAGTTCTCAATAATGTCAGTGCAGTAATGTATTGGCTAGAGAGACAGTCCAACTATTATCCCATCCATCATTTACACCTGCAAAATATTAAGATGTATTTCACAAAGAAAAGCTGTTAACTTTTCTCCCCAAAAGAAAATGCTGGAGTATTTTAACAAAGCACAAACCTAAAATTAAAACAAAATATTGCTCTCATTAATAAATGTGTCATTATAGATTTTTCATTTATCCCTCGTAGCTTCTCACAACAGCATGGGTTGCCTATAACACAGGTGTAATTATGTCCCCCAAGACCAACGTTATAACTTGATTTTACTGTATATTAGAAGCTTTTACAACATCATTATAGCCTCTTGGAAAGTCATCAAGGATAAAACAAACGCTTCTTATGGTAATTAGAGTACCCCTTCCATCACTTTCTGTGGCACTCCCATTACTGATCAACTTTTATAGATTCCTGACAATTTCAATAAACAGTTCTGTTACCTGCCATTAATCAACAAAATCATATATGCCATAAATGAAAATTACTGGCAATTTTCATTTATGATGTTATTCCATCAAATTAAGCCTGAAACTACAACTTTTAATCATATATGCCATTAAAGTACTGCACCCAAAATAGAGAATGTTTCTCCTTCCTTGCAATAATAATATATTCATTCACTTTCAATGTTACAAGGTATCAGTCTAGCATTATGTACAGCAAAAAATATATGTGCAAGAAATTCAATCAAAATCAAATTCCCAGCCAAGACTTGCTAATCAGCAATAAACGTTTGACTGGCAGCAGTAAATTCCTTTAGATCATAGTACGCCTTTTTTTGCAGATATTTTTAAACCTGGTAGTATCCAAGTTTTTAAATTTGCCAGGCAAATTTTGTAATACATACTAATTCCCACATAGAGTGGACTTTTTGCATAAGATGAAGTATTATGTGGAATTAACATGAGTGAGTTTGCTTGCCTGGTGCGGTGACCGTGGGTTACAAGATAGTGACTGAAATAGTGAAAGTTTTCTTTCACAAAAGTTAGGATGTTCAGAATATATATATACAAGGTAAAGTTAGTATTTTATCTGTTATGAAATAAGGTCCGCAAGATTCATATGGCTTCAGATTATTGAATATCCTCACTGCTCTTTTGTAATCTAAAAATTCAGTTTAACAGAAGACTGGAAGCCTGATCCCAGAAAAGTATACCATTGTCAAGGTTACTGTAGATTAGATCATAGTATAGTGTTAGTGCTGCAGTTCAGAATATTCTGCTCCAAGGAGCAGTTTCGATGAATGATTCTTAGGGCAAAGACTGTCTTGCTTAATTTTTGCATCTCAATGCAATGGTAATTGACTTTGAAGGATAAGAATAATTAGTTTTGTTCTATGCTAACTTTTTACATCAGTTGTTTTTACTATACCTGCCATTCCTCCAGCAAAAACTGTGCTAAAGAGTTGAACACGTTCGCGTTCGCTCCCCTCATTAAACCATGACAGTATTTTCTCGTAGACCATAAAATAGAGTCCCGAAGAAGGAATTTCTCTAATCAGAGTGATAGTGAATCCTTTGTAGCATCCTTTAATGCCTGCATCATGGTAAATCTTCCTCAAACATTCTAAAGAACCTTGATAATGCTGCCCATGCCTTATCTCAAGTTTTACATTTTTGCCTGTAGAACAAAAGGGAAACAAAATTAAAAATCACTTACAAGGGCAAATACATAGAATGAAAAAAGAGTATCATTTAGAACCTACGGATTTTTATCAGAATGTACAAGTCCATCAGCGATAAACTCTAGATAAAGCAACATCAATGAATCCTGCAAACCTTCTTGTCTCTCACTGGGTAACATGGCTGAATGAAACTCATTAGAATCTAATAATAAGTATATCATATTAATATTTTAAATTATCAATTAACCATAAAAAGATATTGCAAACTAAAATAAGCCATTGTGACATGAAGTTGGAACGTAAAAGGGGATATAGATGCAACAAAAGAAATCAGGAAAGAAGGTGAGGCCATTGAGGTAGATGGAGGGGCATGACGTCACTAAGATGAAGCCTGACAATCGAAATATCCACCGTGATGGTTCCCCCCTGTTCTTTCTTGACTTGCCATTGAATTGCACGGAAGTGTGGACGCATTGGTGAAAATTATGCTGAAATATCTGCCTTCTACTAGAAAGTTAAGGTGAGTAAGTCTTAAATCATATTCTAGTTGTTTTGAGCTGATAACTGCACTGGATTTAACTATGGATTTTCGATGGGAATATGAATTATTTTTAATTTGTTCTCAGATGGTGTGTTGTGCTGCATTCGGATGCAGTTGTCACAGTGATTGTCTTAAACCTGGAGTAACCTTTCATAGGTTTGAGACATTTCTTATTTATATGGATTATATTATTCAGATATTTGATTGATTTTACTAAGAGAGTATAATTGACAGCGTGAGCTCGTAAAAGCACATGTGCTTTCACGGCTCATACTCATTGCATACTCGAATGTTTGTTCATTTGGTCACCTAATACTTATAGCCTACGTATGCATTTATTTAGAAAATTATATTATGGCTTGAGGAAACTGAGATTAACAAGCGACCAAGCTGGTAATGTCGGCCATATTTTACGCATTAAACTCCATATGAGTTTAACTATGTTGGTGAATATTCATTCTAATGTTAGATGTGGGTTGTTTCGCTGTATTGGATCAAGGAAAGTGGAATATAACTTTGGGTAAATAAGCTCTTAGTTTAATGGATAATACTATTCGAGTCTATGCAGGACACATTTTTTGTGCTTGCTAAGGAAGTATGTGCACTAATTAATTGATACCTAACATAGCTGTTCGCACTTCAGCTAGTGCATAAAAAATGTATAGTAAAATCCAAAAGAAAATATATTGTAGATTTAGAGAATACTTTAAGAGGAATTAGGTATCCAGTGTAATTTAACTTGTTGTCCGTGTTAAACTCAGCCACAACATTTCTTTATTCTACTTATAGAAAATTCAGCAAAGTCCTAGATTGAAGAAAAGGAAGGTGATGGATGGAAAGTTATCAATTCTTTTCTCTGTGACATCTGACTATCGTGTGTGTTTGGATTATCACCTTTTATGTTATTTCCAATGATTTAATATACTATTTTCACTACCTTAATGAAAGTTTTATTGTCACTATATTATATGATATGTCTTTATTTTGTTTTAATAATTTACAAAGTGATAGTGAATAATTAGTTTCATTCTGATGGCTGTATACATCAATGCTAATTTTAATGAGGACTTTACTGTAGTGTCATTGGCGCTTATCATGAAACAATGTAAAAACGCAATTGTGGAAGATGAGGAGTGTGAGTCGGTTGCATCCTATTTTTTTAAGTGCTACAATGGTTTTAAGTAGTCGATGCAAATACTCATAAGTCGTGAAGTTGTTGGTGCTTATATGAATTAGTGAAATGTTATTGCAATACAACTATATGATTGCATGTGAGTCAGGAAGTTGAGGAGTTTGAGTTGGCTGCATCCTGTTTTTTAAGTGCCTACAGTATTTTAAAGTTGTTGATGGAAATATACTTCCTTGTCTTGGTGTCCGTGGTGTTTCTCACCTGATATCAACTCAAGGAAGATGTGGAGTGAAGGTGTCTTGCCTATGTAATGTTTTTGAGAAATCATTGGTGTTCTAAATTTAGGGTGATTTGTGCAGATAGTCCTACGGCAAAGTCATCAGTGCTTATCATTACTTATTAAGTAATGACTACCTTTTCTCAAGAAATGGGAGGATTGAAAAATGAGGATTAGCTGGATGCTTCCCTTTCTTTAATGTTTAAGAAATTTCTTTTAATATTGAATGCCTATTTCTCCACCATTTGTGTTGTAACTTCATTTTTTGGCCAATAAAGCACATTATGAATTAATATGCTCTCGAATGTTTTCCACAAACTAATGTTTCAGGAAGTTCCGCCGTGTGAGCAAGAGGAAACAGTCAGACTAATTCTCAACTTGTGTTGAAAGGTATGATTTTCTGGGAAAACTCCCCATCTTCACTCGGCTTGAGTTGAAAGGTGTCATTGTATCGTATAATCTAAGTTTCATATCAGCGTTTTATTGAAATTGTCCTTTCAGATATTTAAACTCATTTACAGCTTTAGGAATATCTGGTCATCTGTAGTAAACATTGTAAGTAAGATTTTTGTGCTATGTGCAGTGGCATACGCAGGATTGAATTTTGGGGGGGTTTTCACTTCTGCAGGGGGTGGGGGGAGGGGTTCATTAATATTTATGTGCATCATCATAAAATGATATTTAGATTATTATTCAATAAAAAATAATTAAAGTAACATTCTCTTCTCGTTAAGACAATTCAACTATATTTTTCAGCCCAATGAGCAAAATTCTAAACGCTAGTTCAGGTAAACAAGCGAAAACGAATTCAGGTTAACATGTTTTTTTGGGGGGTTTAAAGCCTAAAACCGCCCCCTTCCGTATGGCACTGGCTATGTGCACACAGAGGTAGGCAAGCTACCTATATTTGGAATGTTTTTATCAATATTAGTCGTTTGGTTAGTCTCTACGACATTGTAAAAATGCCTTTAGTGCTTAGAATATGCATAGCCAGCACTTAATAGTATTCAGCCGAGCATCTTTGGAGATTTTCCGATATGCACCTTTTCGCAAAAATGCGTGGTTTTTAGTGACCCAGTGAAATGAAATACTTGGTAAGTCATAATAATCGTTTGTAACTATTTAATCCTTGGTGATCATTATTTCTTGTGTGAGGAAAGAGCGTACTCTCCTATTTATCTCTGGGTATGTTAGTGAGTGATGTACATATTTATTAGTGAAATTGCGTGCGACTCAGACGATTTCACCCTATACATTGTGAAATATTTGGAGATTGTGTTTTTAAGAAGGGATTACATGCTAACTTCAAGAGATTTACCACTGAAAAATGTCGTAAATTTGCAAAATTAGAGCGTCAGCCCGTTAGTGCTCCGGTAAATCCGGAAATACAAGTATGGCAGACTGGCCACGCCCACATTACTGTTTCAAGAATTGGCTACCATAGCTAGTACCCCCTCCATCTAACTCAATGGGTATGGCGGCTCGGACGCGTTTTGGCCGGCATTTGTTCTGAGTTCCACAGCGCTCCAGAGCCAAGCTGCAGGCAGTTCCTCGCTTGCCACCATCCAAGAGAGCTCTATCTAATGAACGCACCGGTCCGCCATAAAAAGTTACTGCTTCACGGATGTAAACATGCTATTTCTTTAATAAACGCTTGTTAATTGTTTAAATGGAGTCGTTATTGAAGTGCCGAACCCTTAAATAAAGTGGTGACCCCGACTTGATCAGTTTAAAAAAAGAAAAACCTGAAGATGACACAACGTGTCGAAACCTAGGTCGTCGCATTAAAATTCACTGTGGAGTTCACTACGTTTTTTCATTTATCCACAATGGAAAACTTCCACCACATCTCGCCGGAATTCATATCCTCCACCCTAACTTATCTCTTCCCCTGGCTCTTTTTACAGATGCGTCGGACACTTCCATGGGGGGCGCATTACAGCAGCAGACGAGCAGTGGAAGCCGCCGTATCCACGGAAACCATCGCGATGGCCTTCGTGCAAGGCTGGATCGCTCGATTTGGAACGCCCTTGCGGGTGACCACAGACCAGGGACGGCAATATGAGGGTCAACTTTTCCAGCAGTAGTCCCATCTCTCAGGCGCTTCCCATTTTCGCACCACCGCCTACCATCCCTCCGCGAACGGGCTGGTGGAGCGATTCCACCGCCAACTTAAGGGGCCAGAGTCCTCTGGATTACCGATAATACACTACATAGTTGAGTCATCGCATTCCTCCATTTTTGTTCAGAGCACATGTTGTTTACTGTGTGAAAGTAAAGGTGGTAAGCAGTCGCTCTGCCGGATTTTCCTTTTTTTTTGCAGAAGATATTAAGCAAAATGGTTGGTTGCCTGCTCCTAATGTCTCTAATAGCCCTGAGAAAGTTTTGAAATTTTAGTTTCCCTTGAAATTCCGAGAGAAGAGCAAAATGGCTTTAAATGTGCCGAAGGGACAAGTAGCACCCAACATCGTCTTCCCGTCTATGTGAGGTAAGTTTTTATTGACATAATAGTTCCTTAAATGCAATTTGTAGTAGTATTGATGCATGTATTTTTATGATTTGATTTGAAACGTGCAAAAGTACTTATTTTACTAATACATATACCGGTGCAGATAATTCAACGAGTTATCTAGTGTTAATTAAAACGTGTTAATGCTACTAATGTGTTTTCTATTGATAGATGTAATATCAACACTCTAATCGCCAAATGTTAAGACGGAAAATATGATTTTTAGTCTTGATTGCTGTGGTAATTGACGTAGTAATAGAAAGATGTACTATAAACAATGTAATCGCTAACTTTTATGCTGGAATGTTTTTGTTTGGAACAAATAAAGTCAATTACATTTTTACGTAGAATCTACAACATCAGCACCTCCAGATACACATTAATATAGGAATCTCTGCTTCTCATTGCTTTAAATGTGTGTAGTCAGTGTTGTCCAATCGAAGAATTTTTATAATTTTTCACAATAGTATGAATGGTAAACTTTAGAATGCAATTAAATTGCTTTTACGACGAACATTTTCTCCATTCATTCAGTATTTTTTTATCCCAGTTTTGTATCAATAGGATTAAATGTACTCTGCTGTTTATTGCTGACTAACTGGTCAACACCAAACCTTCATCTATTCCCTCGTAGTTATGCAATTACAAATTATAATGAGTGTGTTTAGTTAGCAAACATAAACATATGTTAATTGGTGTGTTTCTTAATTCCCTGTTTTAAGCACATTTGAAGTCATAATTTGAAAGTAATCGTATGGATGGTTGGAAGGAATCAAAGCCCAAAGCTATTCAATGTACCAAATTGCCCCAAACCAATTACTCCTCGGAGGGGAATTCTTAAGAGGTCATTTGTAGAATATGCTGATCGTGTTGATACTGCAGTGGTATGATCTGGCTACTGGTACTTCCTGTGTGCCAGAAACTTCAACATCTTTGGCTGAACCTTTACTTGTGGTACGTATTACAGCTTTGCAACCTATAGTAAGTGGTTAACTTAAAGTGACTTGTTAAATCTTATATTTCTAGCTGGCATCCGATGAGCACATCCTGCTTCAACTGAGATATGTCGAGGTGGGATTGAGGCTGGCATCTCATAATTGAGAGGGAGGAGGAGTGCATCAGAAGCAAGAGTGTGAGAATGAAGGAAGGGGATCTACTATAGTAGTTGACGTTTTACTGTTAATTTACGTTGTAAAACTTCTTCTATTTACATTTTTATTCATTACATGAAAGCTGAAATAATAATTTCATTCTAATCATCTGCTTTTTATAAATAAATTCTTTGAGAAACAGTTCTAGATCCAGGCGATACCTAATGAGTGGCTTTAAGGCCATAAGGCAAAGTGTGTTCATACATGAGCCCTGATAACGAAGGCATTGGGCTCGGGGCATGTATAACCTCAACAGTCTATATATGGAGTGTCTTCCACCCTGGTAGTTCTTATGTCAATTTTACTTATCCTGTGACATCTTAATTGTTAGATATATTGTATGCTGTTGCTTTTTTGTGGCGAACTAATACAATTATCCACTGCTTTACCATGAATTACTCTTTGCCGATAACCTTTCAGTTGTGCCATTAAATTGTGCTTGTATGCAGGGGCAACACTTCACGCAAAATCATGCAGAGTTGGATTCATGGTGAACCAAGGTGAAAACAGTTGATCCGAGGCTACTCATATGTGCTGTTTGTATCCCCAGGGCATGAAATAGCAATGCGAAAATTAAATTTATGCCTTGTACTGGGTGAATCTTCTCTGTTAATTTTGGTCCAATATTGGCAGGCAATAATAGCTAAATGACATAAAATATTATTATGACATTGGGCTAATATTGGTGGACGGGTGGATATTGGCACAATATTGGGTGAATGTTGGTACATTGGGTAAATATTGGCTGATGATATCAGGCCAATATTGGCTGTACGACGCAAAATGTTATCATTATGACATTGGGCCAACATTGGAGCATTGGCAAACGATATTGGACCATTATATGCCCAATATTGGGTGGCTCCTTGGGACAATTGGAATGCAAATACCCATTTCGTAATGCGATTGTAAAATGACTGTAACAGTAATATTACCAAATTTGTGTTGTCTGGGATGAGGGGCAGTAAACTGATGATGATTAGATGAGGTGATTTGAAAAGGAAGTCATATTTACTAAGGAAGATTATAGATCTATTCGAGAAGATATTTTAATTTTTCAATGTGGAGGACTGAGGATAAGGGGAAGAAATTCGAGTACAAGCTGTGAAATTGAGGAAGCTTTGTTTTAACCAGTAAATTGATATTATAGAAAGTGAAAAGAGAAAACTTTTGCAATGGGAATCTTCTCCATGGTTCGACTGATTGGGAATGAGGATATTGAATGCCTTACCAGTTTCTGTTTGCATTTTGATCTTGATCAAATCCACAGGACACGTAATGAAAACATTGGCCGAACCACCAATGCACCCACAGAGAAATACTTCCATTAAACTATAAGTTGGTCCA
Source organism: Pyrrhosoma nymphula (assembly GCA_963573305.1). Classification (NCBI taxonomy): domain Eukaryota; kingdom Metazoa; phylum Arthropoda; class Insecta; order Odonata; family Coenagrionidae; genus Pyrrhosoma; species Pyrrhosoma nymphula. Next base: position 22,206,676 of record OY754338.1, on the reverse strand, counting down.
CTCAAGGGCGAAGTACTATTGCTTGGCTTTTCCTCATTTAACCGAGGTAAATGTCTGAGGGCGTTACCGTAGACTCCAAAGAACACAGAATTAAGAATACCAGTGGATAACAATGGAAAAAGCATTCCTTTATAAAAGGAAAAAAACTGAAAGTATGAAATCATAGACGAATGAGTTATTTATCTAAATGTACAGCATAACAGTAAACATAATGGAAGCCTTAACTCACCCCTTCATATCTGTATGTGGACTTGATTACTTCTATGGCACTGCTGATACCCAGCGTCTGCTGGCGTACCTTCACGGTATCCATAGGATGGCCAAGGATCAAGCCACTGCTGCCTAAATACGAGAGAGTAAATATGAGGCATGTATCAACATATATTCTTATGACATAAACATACGACGAAACTTACCAGCAGCCCATCCTGCCAAGAAATCACAGTACGACATTTGATAGACTTAGCGGGCCTACCCCTAGCTTCTGGGCAATTAGTATTCCTTCGAATTTCTCCACCACATCTCAATTCTGATACCCTATGAAGACAACACAAAAATATCTTACGAAAATATTAGGGATAATTAAATTTTGTCAAATATTTGAATTATATCCAATTAGTGGCTACATACGACAACATTATAAACAGTTATCCTAATTTTAAATTAAACCACAGAGTTTCCATAACTTTCCGATATTTGCTATACATTATTTACTACAGTTCAAACAGACAGTTACAGCAATGGCTCAATAATTCGGGATATTGAGATGAAAACCCTATTCGGAATTTTACTGAAAATTCAGGCCGATAGATAGAAAATGACAAATTTGCAAAAAGGTAGGAATTAATGGTCATACCGCTTCCTCTCTCGGTACTAATACACTTTGTGAGTTTACCATGATTTGAACCAATTTGAACTGTGACATCAGTTAAATCTCCAACGTGAAATCACGACAACAAAAACAAACAAAAACTTAACGCTGTGCGAACAGATAACAATCAGATTATTTCACGGATTTCACGCCTCCTCTTGCAGGTCTTGCTGGGTCTTGCAGTTTGAATGAATATTCTCGCCGCAGGCTATCATTATCTTCCATTGTTTAGAATTAGATAACCGTGGCCATGACCTATTTAAGTCGACCTTTCTGATAGTAAACTACCGCGTCGGTTGTTCGAAGTCTGTCGGTATCTACGGTAGATTTACGTGGAAATATGGAAAGTGAACATATTTTAAATGGTCCTCCCGCTCTCCCCGTCGGAGACCCCAGAAAACCACTAGGAGAATTTTTATTGGAAAGGCTGACCACTCATGGAAAGGCAATAGCACAAGTAAGCAATGTTTCATCAGGTGAAGAAAATCAGTTAGCTCCGGTGTTAATGTATATTTATATTAATGATGGTTATTTGAGACCACTCGTACACGCGCCATGTCTGCATCCACTTATCCATCCTAATATATGCACAGCAGATTTTAATAATGTAATTGATTGCTATGAACAAAATAATGGGTGTATTTCAAGTGTAAAAGTGACATATTCCCCACTGTTTAAAATAAAATAATTAAAATCTTCGAAGATATGGTGCAATATCCAGCTCATGAATTTGAAAGTTAAATATGCACTAGTTTATACTGATTTCAGTGGTGACCTTAGAGTCGTAGCCAGTCGCAAAGCCACTAAAGAAAGCAATTGAACTGAAAACTCATCCTACCAGTTCGTGAAAGGATCGGTTTTCCCATTAAATCTCGGGATGCGTGAAAAGCTATCACATGTCGTTTTGTAACTTCAACCTCTGACCTTGGGGAACAATTATGCTTTCATGTCACTTGTATCCAAGATGAATTACGATAGCAGTGCTGTCAATGTCGAGGATCTATGACCCGATCAAATCTCTCCGAGAATCTTAAGGTTATGCCATGCAATAAATTATGAGAATAGGGCTGGAATTATTAATCAAGAGTAATAGGTGTATGAATTCAGGTCGAAAATGCAAATGAATATAAAAATGGAAAATCTTAATAATTGGTAGAACCTGAATCTGTTGTACTATTTTCTTCCTCCCTGCTCTCCTCTATCATTAACCTTTCACATATTTTACTATACTGTGAGCTATCTTGTTTTGTGACTTTAGACTCTTAATAATATCCTGTTATATTTATCCTTAATGTAATGTCTGGGTAGGATTGCATTTAAGTGGACTCAACTAGTGTTGCTAGCAATCGTGGAGGCAAGTTTGAAAATTTTGTTTGGCTGTGAAACTCAATTACATACCTACATTTGATTTATAGCCCTTCTCCTTTACATCTGCACTCCAGAAGTGTTTTAAATTACTTGTCGTTTTAAAGGGAATTTAATTAAATTGATAGCACAAGTAAAAGATGTGATATATTTTAGACTCATATAAAGTACAATCAACAACTAAACCATAACAATCAGTCACAGTGACGGATACTCAGTAAAGAAAAAAGAACTACGTATTGACAAAACGCAGTGAACTGTCGAGATTAGATATTTCCAACAAGAAGTTTACTCAACTCATTGCCTAAAACTCAATAAACTTTGTTTTTAGCTATATTTTTGAATTTAAGAAGTAAACAAACGTTTTTCTGGAGAAATCATCAACAAAAATGAGCTTATACTTTTTATCATTGAAAGAGTTAACACTAAATGGACCACAAAGATCAGAATGAACCAACTGCAATCTTTCAGTTGCTCTTTTTGTTTTAATTTGTTGGAAAGATTTTCTGCATTGCTTCCCTTGCATACATGCGACACATATCTAATTACTGTTATCTGAATAGTCCACACCATCAACCATACCCTTCCTTAAAATATTCATACCAAAACGACATAAATGGCCTCGTCTCTGATGCTACAAATCTGCTGAGTTTGTTGTTGGGTCAGTTGCAGCTACATTCACTTGCTCTAAACTGTCAACATTTAGGCCATGCATACCACCATGGTTTTATGCCGTCAATATAACTTCACCATCAACAGTGCAATCTGATTCTCTATAAAACATGCAACCTTTGGAAGAAAAAACAACAAGAAAACCCTTCTCCACGGCCTTATTAACTGATATGAGGTTGGCATTAAGATTAGGAACATAAACTACATTCTTAATACTAGATATATGTTGATTACTATGAATAATAACTTCACCTGAGCCTTCACTATACAACTTTTCATTGTTGGCTACAGTTATTTCCATACCAGAAACCTCAGTATTATAGTTTTCCAGCCAGTCTTTTAATGAAGTCATGTGTGCAGTAGCTTCAGAGTCCACATACCAGCTATGTGGATTGTAGCCTGTCCCAAAACCACTCCAAAGACAATAATTCTGCTTTGCTGAATTTCTGCGTTGATCCTTGCAAGCCTTATTCAGCGGACAGTCAGGACACTTGTGCCCTGGTTCGTTGCATCTATAGCAGACAACACTCTTCTTCTCCCTTCCGTTGGTCCTGTTGGCATCTGGTGATTGCTGCTGCTTCTCTCCTTTAGTCACGAACGTAGTCTCCACTGAAGATCCAGGCTGCATTGATATTTGATTCAAAAGTTTACTTTTTACTAAGTCACTTGTTATCTGGACATCTGAATTTTCCAGTGCCATGACTGACGGTTCATATTGCGAACTAAAGCCACTTAGCATGATAGCTCCAAAAGATTCATCATCGATGTCCTTTCCAATATCTGACAGTTTTTGGGCAGTAGACATTACTTCAGTGATGAAATTTTCCATTGAACTGAAGTCTACGAGCTCAAGATTATATAGGTTCCGTTGTAAACTCAGACGCCTCCCAAGTCCGTCACCTTCATATGTCTTGGAAAGTGCATTCTACGCATCCTTGGCTGTTTTACAATTTGAAACATGGGTTATTGCTGCATCATCTAACGTAAGACAAATTTTCACCAACGCACACATGTCCTTATTAATTCTGACAACACCCGATGTCTTGTCATCTTTGGGATACCCAGCGATCATTTGCCACAAATCTTCCTGCCTCAGGTACATTTTTATTTTAAACTTCCACGTACTATATCCATCCCGACCGGAAAGTATTTTGATGGAAGACAAGAAGCACCAGAATTTAATGCAATCTAAGCGTCTGGCATCATGACTTATTAAACTTCGTGGGGAAAAAGTTCACGATGTAAGAATTATTATGCACACGTATATCAATCAAAGCAAAAATCTGGAAGTCTAAAGTTTCTGGCGTGCTGGGCACATAACCTGTTGTAAATTACTTTTCATTTCAAAGGGAATTTAATTAAGTGAACTGATAGCACAAGTAAAAGATGTGATATATTTTAGACTCATATCAAATACAATCGACAACTCAACAATAACAATCAGTCACACAGTGACGGATACTCAATAAAGAAAAAAGAACTACGTATTGACAAAACATAGTGGACTGTTGAGATTAGATAACCAACAAGAAGTTTACTCAACTCATTTACTTAAAACTTTATTTTAACTTATTTGCAAAATGTGAGACAAGGGGTATATATATGATAATTATTCATTGTTATTAACCTTTATCGTACAGGTACAGATTAAAATTCCCACTTCGGATGCTGCCGGCCAGATTTAATTTTGAACACTCAGTAGAAAGTATGGGTTTAAATACCACATCCAGCATACAATATATTGTACGCAAGGCTGTAGGACCCCACATCCCAGAGTACATTTAAATGTACATTAGTCCTTTAAAGGTTAATTGTTGCAGGAATGTAAAATCTTTTCAAATTACCAGGCTGAGGATCCTTGATTATGTAGTCTCTGAAACTATCTAGGTTATTTCGGTTGCTAGTAAGCTTTTATAAATACTAGCTGGGAAACCGAAAACTGCTAACAGAGGTTTCTTCATCCTTCAATTTTCAAGGAATAAAGGTGAAAAATTTAGTGATGAGATAACGTGAATATAATGATTATGATAAAATTGGTGGAAAAATAAAGAAAATAAGAAGTGTCCTCTCTTTTGTTAGAAGTGTCCTCTTTTTTATGATGGGCCTATGGTAACCCTACTCATGTCTTATTTTTTTCATTCACTTGATCTTCTGTAGCTTACTCCAGCACTGTGAAGGCCTCTGTTCTTCTTTGGTCTCTTTTTCCGTCGGTCCACATGGCTCTGATTCATCTAGAGCCACTCTCCAGACAAAGGCTTTCAGATACATTTTACTTCTTAACCCTTTCACTACGAACGCCGGAAATATGCAGCAGTAGGTTTCCTGACCAGAAAGACGAACGTCGCAAATTTGCGATGGATATTTTCCTACGCAAGCAAACGAATGTCGCATATTTTGTCGCTATGTTTTTCCCCCTTTCTGGCACTTGCAGTTACACAGGTCCTACGTTTCAGGACCCAACACAGCAGGGGTCAGGCCTTTCCCACGGAATCTGGGAGCAGGTACCTGTACCCTTCATCGTATTAGCACTCTCTTTGCACCAAGGGTCTGCGGTCATATGATTGTTTATCCAGTGATTTTGCTAAATAAATATTTGTTGCTTTCTCAAAAAATATAAAATCTGAATTGAACTCCTTGTCTTCTGGTGAGGGTTTACAATTTTTAAGCGAAATTCTACCGTCAACATGATCTTCTATCTCATATCTTGATTTCAAGATATCAGTTAAGATATTTTAATTGAAATTGGTAAATTCACAGTAAAAAAAAAGGAATTAATTTCAAAGTCTACAATTTTAGAGCAAGTATCAAATATGCATGTAGTAAAATCAATAAATTAACAATTAGTTGCCTGCGAACCAATGCTGCTGGGAAGGTTGTAAACCTGTGAGCTTAACTGCCCCCAGAGTCCAAGATAATGGCGAGGTCCCCGATAGGAGGGGTCGAAAAAGGTAGGAGCTGAGTGTGAGTGTATACCTGTGAGAACTTTCTCCACTGATGCCGTAAAAAATGGTCCATACAGAGAGGAAGGAATAGCCTCTTGGTACTCAGATCAGTAGACATGCATAGGAGAGAAATCCGCCATCTCAAAAGGGTTAAATCACATTCTGTTTGAACATGAGCATTGTTTCTCCATCGTGATTGGCTTATTAGTTTGATCTTTTCTGACTGCAATGCCCATTGTGCTTTTATCATTTTATGTAATGTTGCTTACAATGGATCAAAGGAACTCCACTCTCCCTGTTTTTGCTCCTGATATCTGACTGTTTGCTCTCTCCTTTTCTCTTTTGCATGCAAGGACTAGTTTTCATCTCATTAATGTTCGTGTGGTGTATGGGAGCATTACTAAGGTTTGGTGGCTGGTGACACAAAAATGCCATTGATGCCCATCTCTAGTGGAATACATATCATGAATGAGACCAATAGATAAGGAGAAAAGGGATTTTTTTGTGACCTTTGCGAGGGAAATGTCAAAATGGGAAGGAGATGGGATGGGTCTTTGGGAATGGAGATAAGGATGCTGAGAGTGGATGGGGAGGGATGCTGTGTTGCAGTCTTTATCTTCCCTTGACCTTCACCTCGGACACTAAGCAATATCTAACCATCCAATCCGTCCAACTGCTTACTCGTTGCCTAGGTATCAGTCTCCCAGACCTTCCTGATTTCATATGCTCTGTTAGTTCACCATCTACATAGCTGACATTATTTGACTGCCTCCTATTGTCTATGAGGCTAATGCAGTGGCAACTAGTGTGTGAGTTTGGATTTCTCAGTGACATTTAACGCTGTGAGGGTAAAGGAAATTTGTATTTGACTCAGAGTATAAGTTTTCTTGATAATGATGCACATTCATTGATACCGCAGTTGACTTCTAAATAATGTGGAAATACAAACTGTTTTTCTTCATTTTATAATGAATTTCCACGAAGTAAGATGCAATAAAATTTATTGTCAACAGTCTCATCTGTCACACTGTGGTGCCTCCTGAGTCTATGATAGGAGAGAATAGAGCTGCAATTGCTGCTCTGGCAAATGACTTGATGAGTATCGGAAAAAAACAGAGCTGTACAGAGATTAGTTTTATCCACTCATGAGTCTTTTTATACACTCATAATCTGGGTGTTACCAAACAAAAATTCATGTTTAAAACCTAGAGAAACTGATATTTTTATGATAGTGTTTTAATTGTTGGGTTGAAAAATCTTATTATCTGAAAAAGTTAATATGTAGTGACAAACTGCATATTTAAATTTTTTACATAATTTATTTTGCTTGTATAGACGATAAAGATTTTTTGATTTGCGCAAATAATTTCTTTTCTTGTTCATTCAATTGCATGAAATTTTTGTTTTGTATTAAAAACCATTGCAATTACCTCTTATAGGTAACTCATGAGTGGATTACACTGATCTCTGTATAGCTCTGTTTTCTTCCAATACTGATCAAGTCATTTGCCAGAGCAGCAATTGCAGCTCTATTCTCTCCTATCATAGACTCAGGAGGCACCACAGTGTAGCAGATAAGACTATTGACAATAAATTTTATTGCATCCTACTTCGTGGAAATTCATTATAAAATGAAAAAAAAACAGTTTGTATTTCCACATTATTTAGAAGTCAACTGCGGTATCAATGAATGTGCATCATTATCAAGACAACTTATACTCTGAGTCAAATACAAATTTCCTTTACCCTCACAGCGTTAAATGTCACTGAGAAATCCAAACTCACACACTAGTTGCCACTGCATTAGTCTCTTAGACAATAGGAGGCTTGTATTCACTTCTGCAAGAATATAGTTACTCTTTGAAAGTGCTGCAGCTAAACATGTAGCCTTACCTCATGCAGGTAATGCCACAAATAATAACTTCAGCATCTTCTCCAGTTGTTGCATTTTGAGGAGTGGACATGAAGGAATACACTTAAGGCCATTTTACATGGCGAATGATCTTGCGAATGATCATTCAAATGATCATGCGCGTGATCATACCATCAAATTAGTATTTCCACACGATTGAATAGGTTGACCACAATTTCAATGCATCAGCGTCATTATCAACACAACATTTAGTTGGAGTATCAAGCCTCTTATGGTATATATAAACCTCTCATTTGGTTCTTGAGAAGAGGGGGGAAGGGGAGGTAGAGAATGTGTTTCTGGGAAGAGATAAGGCAAGGGTATTTTCAAGGGGACTGAGGAGTAGTTGGTGGAAGCAATGACGTGAATGGTGAAGGTTGCACATACTTTAATTCATTTAGGATGGTAACACCAGGGGATTGCAGTTTAGAGGAGATTGCTAATTGTTCTAAAAAAATCCAGCTTATTACCTTTGTCATTTACATGTAAAATAATGGGGGTAAAATCACTTTATGTCCAGTCTCAATGAAATGCTTGGCGAAAAAGGATTTGCAATCTTTGTGGCGAAAAAGGATTTGCAATCTTTGTTTGCCATGCTCCTCTTGTGTTCTTCACATCTCACTTTAAAATTTCTCATTAATTTTATTACTACTACCACCCCAACTACTCCTATGTCCCCTTGAAAATACCACTGCCTTATCTCTTCCCAAATTCATTTCCTCTACTTCCCATTGCCCCCCTCCCTCTCTTCTCAACAAACAAATGGGTATATAAGAGACTTCTGACTCCGAGTATATGTTGTCTTCATTGCATCCATGCAAATTTCATTTGCGTTTCAGGTTGATTACTTGCCAAGCATTACTGTAGGTTTGGATCACAATACCTCACACTAGGTGGATTATTCCCACATGTTATTCAGCCAACCCTAGTAGTAGTATTTTTGTTTAACGTGCTTTGACGGCTAAGGTCATTTGCACATACTGTCTGCCATGTGCAGACAGGGGCAACAGCACTCCGACGAATTGGAGGATCACCCCTCCAAACTCGAGCCGAGCCCAACGATACTTAACTTCGACGGCTGCTCAGGAGCCAGTGTTTCTATTGTGGCAGGTCGTTAACCCAGCCCACACTGCAACAATGGAAAAACTGACTCATGATAGTATGGCAGATACAGGTATCCCTTGCTTAACACAATTTTTCCTATAGTACTACAAGCCAATAGTGAATGTATTCACGTAGCACAGCCAAATTTTCCATTTTGACATGATATCTGGAGTTAATGGTTAGGTAAGCTCAGATTAACATTCACTGTAGTTTCGATTACTGTAAAACCAGCATTTAATACTGAAACAATCCAAATTTATCATTATCAAGCAATTAAAACTCATTAACAATTTAAATTTCATCACTAGATGAGGGATTGTCACTGTCGTAACAATGGAAGAAGTCCTTTAAATGTAATTCTGTGGGATACTTGTATGTCTGTCTATGTCTATCTATTATGTATTACTTAAAAACTAACTTTGTAACACACCTTACACTTTATTGCAATTCTAACCTCAGTTTCAGAACCTAAGTGACACTTACACCCTTGTCCATTCTTGTCTGCAAGATTTTTACCGCGCTCTTTTGGAACAGTTTCTCTCAGAAGTTGGGCCCATTTGTGTGTGTGATTGAATGATTTTGAGTGCTTGTGAGTGTGCGTGTGCGTGCGGTTGTTTTAATAACCAGGCACCTTTAGTAGGGTCTCATTAGCCTTACGAAGGATCCCAGGTTATAACCCTAAGTATCCTTAGCGGAGTCCCATTAGCCTAGCGAAGGATCCTATCTGGGTTGTGTGATTGCGGCTGTGTTGGACACTGGCGTGGAAGTAGTCTTCCCGTAAACTATCACAGGAGGGTATTCTGGTGGAGAGGCTGGGGTTGGTCTCTGCTGTGGAAGTCCCATCCCGGCAAACCAACACAGCAAGGTTAGTGATCTCTGACAAGTGGTGGCAATTGTTTATGGCTATTGGAGACTCCCTTTAATTTTTGTATTTGTCCAGCCGTAAGAGTTCACCCCGTCATTGTAAGTGACACTGTCATGGGCAAAAGTATAAGGCTGGATCGTATTGGCTTGATGAAGAAATGAGTGGAATAGGAACTACAAAGTTCTATGGAAGAAGTATTCAATGCTAATCCATTTATGAACAGGCATAGTTATGAAATATTAGCATTTTCATGTCTCTAAAACATGCTATGAATGTGAAGGGAGTTATTACCTACAGAAAAAAAAATAATAGCTGTAGAGTGAGACAACTCTCCATTGATCCTTTCTCTGATAAAGCTGAATTTTCAGAGAGTAATGCTTCCATCATATGCAACTATGTATGGGCTTATTCCAAAAAGCACTCGCCCTTCGTAAAATCGTCAGCACTGTTTGCAAGCTCTTGCCTGGCTGAATGTAATTATAGCATGTCTTATGGTATCCTTATCATCTTCTGCATCAATCTTAATTTTTATGTAGTCGAGTTAAATCATAGTGCACTATCTTTCAGGTTGTTATCCATTTAGAAAGGGTTATGCATGGAAGAAAAGTCCAATGGTGGGGCTTTACTTACACATTTATTCACTTTACTACTATCGCAGTACACGTCTTCACGACCACAACCTTTTACACACACTACATCATGCGCAGCATATGCCTGCCCCCTGACAGGCGTCTTCACAATTACATTTTAGTTCCAACAATCCAACCATAGGAACTTCAATGCTTCTGGCGTAATGATTCAGATTGTTTATTTTAACATGTGACAAGTAGAATTTCTTGAAATTTTTTACTAATTTCTGAAGTCAGGTTCATACTTGGTTGGACTACATTTGTGACAATTTACAAATTCTTCCTTATTCTTAAGCACTTTGTGTAAGTCTGTGAATAAAACTGTTATTAAAATCTTAATCAATGGCTGAAGTGGTCCAATCTATCACTTCTAATATGTATTATTTATCAATTACACAGCTTATTATGGTTTTTATATATTTGCTTAACAGGAATTCGTTTAACATGACAGTTTTTTGGAATGCATCCTTCATGTTAAGTGGAGTATACGTGTTTATCCATTCTTAATAATGGTAAATTTGTCAAAGTCATTCACTGGGAATAAACTTAATTACTTTAATTAAACTATTCAATTGAAATCAAGTGTATTTAAAAAAAAGTTCACAATGGAAAAACGATTCGCCTGGAATCAGATACAATCCCAACTTTGTCGAGGATGCATAAACCATTTAAATTAACTAGGTATCCTCTTCCACTGTTAAGTTCATTGGAGACAGATATATGAAATGAAATGATAAAAGCTGCAAAGTAATTTTCCAGCTTTATACTTCATTTTTCTTAATACATATGTTCATCATGAAAGAGCCCCAGTTTCCTTTTTCTTTTTAAAGACTGTTTTACACGAGGCACTTGATTGCACAATCTGATGTTCGTACAGATGTGCATTGAAAATTGCATCGTGTAAAGTGGTGAAATGCTAGAATGCATGTGCAAATGCATAAATGACAGATGGGAAAATAGCCCCTGCTCTAATTCCAAGTCTTAATTCTCACATTGCATAAACAGATGCTACTTCAAACTGTGTAATCAAGTGCCTCGTGTAAAACAGCTATGTATAAGAAATATCTTTCAAAGAAGCCATCCTTTAGATAAATCTCTAAAATTTCCCATAAAACTTTGAATGTGTGTTATGTTAATGTTAGCTTGTTGTATTTTAATTTGCTTTTTTCATGCTTTAAGTGGCACATCATCATTTATCACATAATCAGGATCCCAGATACTACATACTTGATTTGTACTGTTCATTTTTCAGGTGGATGCAGTCACTGGAATAACTCGCACTTATGATGAAATACGCAGCTACAGCTTAAAACTGGCAGAAAGTTTGAGATATGGGAGACCTGAAACTAACAAACTTCACTTGGCTGTTGGAGACAGTGTTGGCATATGCTCAGAGAACTCAATTGACTTTTGCATACCTGTGTTGTCTGCTCTTTACCTTGGGGCATGTGTTGCACCAATCAACCCAACTTATACCAAAAGTATGTACATGTGCACTGCATTGAATTGTATTGTTTAGAGAGATTTTTAATTTATTCCTATGAAAATAATATTTTGATCTTTTCAACTTCTGATCTTAGAAACAGAATGTACCCTCCATTGTCATAATCAGTATAATGATTCACTGCCACTTCTCCCAAACATTTCTTAAACTAATGGTATAAGACTTGAACATATAACTGTGGAATGTTAGTTCAATTTTTCATGGTGTTAGATATCTAAAAAAATCAAGGATCAACTTGTGAATTACATTCATTTTATGTAGTCTGTGCAGAATACTTATCAATGTTTCTTTATCTTATGCATTGGTGACTGTCGTGTATGATCAAGTACCATATAAACTTGAGTATAAGTAGAGAACTGTCTACCTCATTTTGGTCTATGAAAATCCACCTTCGACTAATAGTTGCATCACTAAATAAGGTGTTTTATTCTGGGTCAGTATTTCCATGTATCGATGGCATGAAATCATGTTTATCTCTTTTACACAAACCTTAGAGAATATTTGTTGAGGAATATGTTACATTTTTGTTTTTAGTTTTGCATTAGGAACTACGAATCCCAAATGTACATGGTCCTTCTAATTTGCATTATTATGTCGTGACCGGGCCCCACCTCGAGGAAGATGGGACTCGAACATGGTTTATTTATTTCATGGGTTCTTTGCCCTTGGTGTCCAGAATCAATGACTCAACACAAGATTGCATTTTCGGTTCAAGGAAAAAGGCACTACTTTTCCTGGACCGGTGTGTCTCTCTGTCTCGGTCGGCTCTTAGGCAGGAATGACGTGGCAGCATGGTGCGGTGACATCTTTAGTGTGCTGGAACTGGTGTTCGTGGCTTGTGGCTGTCTCTCCCCTAACTGTGCATTGGAAATACTTCCTACTCGTAATGCGTGAAGCGCGAGCCTGAAGGACTTTAAAGATGTCTCTGGTTAGAGACAATTGACCTCGAGAAGAATGATTTAACTGGAGAAAACAAGTACAACCCGCGGAGATGGAATGACTTATGGAGCAACAAACCCTCCCATACACGAGACACTAGACCGTCGCTACTCAAACGGGCAGAGTAACGTTCTCTGACCCACACAGTACAACACAAGCGCCGCTACCCAAACCGGCAGCATAACTTTCCCCGATCAACACAAGAGTCACACAAGAGCGTGTCTATATCTTTCCCTAGATTTATATAGGATTTATGCCCCGTAAGGTCCCCGATACCCTCCTCGTTCTATTTGACAAGAGGAGTCCGCGAATACCCATTTTTAGAAATAATTCGGAAAGTCCCTTCTCCAAACTTTCTAGGTCGTGACGTTTCCTCAATAGCACTTTATTCTTAAATATAGATTTTCACGGTGAGAGTTGCTTTTCAGCCACCACCTGCCACCAGCTCTCTGCATACCACCCACGCCCTCGCCTTCGTGTAGTGAGTGCAAATACTCTTAATTTTCGATCACTACAATTAATCTATTCCACAAGGCTGTTACTATTGTGCAAAAATTGATTACAGTGTCAAAAAATCCTGGGATTAACAGATTCATGACTCGAGAGGCTGGAGCTGTGAATCTCTGTTAGTATACTGATTAATATGTAACATGTTGTAAACGTGCCATCAGAGAAAATAACTTTGAAAAAAAATACGTATAACATTCTGAATAATTAACTCAAGAATGAGTTGAAACAAAAACTTTTGACTTCTTGTCACAAAATCTGGCATCGCCTGGCTTCTTTGCTTCCTAATACACCACACACTCAGACAGCCAACTGAGTTAGTTAACGCTCGCCACTATCTTCATGAATCTTTTTTTTATATCTTTCTTTCTTTCTGTTCAAGTGTTTGGAAATACCCTTCTCATCCAGAAAATACATTTAAGTACTCATCTGTTCCGAGGGTACCTACTTCTCCAATGGTGGATCTTGGTAGAAGTCATGCGCAGGCAACTTAATGGGAGTCCGGACTGCAAAAAATTCTGAAGACTCACCACGATCTTCTCTATCTCATCTAACTCCACTTTATTTATCTTCTTCCCTAGATTTTAGGGTATCGTCATACACAAAGCCATACTCCCCTGTTAATACTTCATTTCGTGGAAATATCTTATGCTGCAAGCATACATGACTAGGCCTGGAAAACTTGGAAAACTCATGGAAAATGAGGAATTAGCGTAGAAATTTGCTTTTCCAAGTGAAAATCTCTTTGTTTCCAATAAGAGAGGAGTACCATTTCAGGTACAAACTGTCTGTTGACTGACCATAATCTGGGGCTGGGTCTGGGGCTGTCCATAATCGACATAGACATAAATAGGCCACTTTTTGACCCCCCCACCCCCCATCTTGGACACTCATAGACTTCATCCGGACCCCCTCCCCCCAACCCCTCCTGTTGTCCATGTTCTTTTCTTTTTTTGGGGAAAAATCTATGAAACGGGTTATTAATTGACTGTCATGAACTATCTGTAATTTAAGGCTGATTTTTAAGGAAAGGTAAGTACAGGAAAAACTACTATTGTAGCTATGATAATCTGTCATTAATATGGTAGAGAAGCCATGTCGTGCCAAGCCGGCACCGAGGGGGTGGCACTGGCCACCGACGCAACATCCTCGCAACCATTCGCGACACTTTTTTGCCGTGGCAATGTCACTCCTGGGTCATTCCTTGTCAGTTCATCCAGGCATGTCACCCACCGACTCGGATTTTGATGAAACTTGGCTATTTTCATCCTTCCATGTAGGAATGAAACAGTGTAAAATATTTCTTGGCTATCTCCACTAGTTTTTTTTTCACGACCATTTGAAGTTTGGGTGAAACTGCAGTTTTTCAATGAATGCGGTCTCCAGAGGCACTTTTACCTCCAGAGGGAAATAATTTGTCTCAGCCATACTTTTCATCCAATTCTTATGAAAATTTGCAGGTTTACTATAGAAGTCATGAGGATTCCAAATACTAATTGAAAAATATCCTAAGGGATATTGAAAATTCTCTAAACTTGTATGTTTCATAAGATTTATGAAAATTTTGCGTCAAAAACATGGTTCTATAAAACATCAAATTTTGACCTGAGGAAATATGTGAATCAAGCTGAATTATTTTTTATAATATTCCTTAAGGTTTGACCCACCACCTGTAAAAATAAAATTCATGGCTTTTTGCTTGCTTTGTTGTTAAAAAAATTTTATGTACAAAAAAAATGTCTTTTCACGACTCTGGTAGTCAGTGTTGGGTCTTCCTTCAAGTGTGATGAAATGCTTGTGTTAACTTTTTTCTAATTCTAAGCAAATGTTTATGACATGAATCTAGAACATAATAAGTGCAAAAATTATAACATTTTTTATGTGTAGGTTGTTTCTCTCCCGATAAGAAAAATATATATATATATATATATATATTTAAATAGAATATTTTAAGGAATTCTTAGCACTTACCCATCATTGCTGGGGATAACTTGATTGTTGCTTTACAGAAACCATCAAAATACAGGATGCATGTCAATACAAGTTAACTTTCTCCATTTTGTATTGACAAAAACTTCACTAATGTGTTTTACTTGATTAATGTTGCGCAACGTATACAAATAATGTGAGGAGAAGATACATTGTCTAACCTTGACCAGCCATTACTCTAATGAGAACTAGACATTAACTTGTAGCAGTATCTTCTTTGAAGAAATGATACTTTTTAACTTTATAGTGGAGCTGAGAAAAATATCAGATTACATTGAAATAATGTAACCACATCTTTTAGACCTGAACGGGGTTCATTGAACAGAAAGTGAAAATGAACTGAATAAGCCCTGGCACTTTAACTATTTATACAAAGTAGTTTTTCTTTAGTAGGTATTGTTTGCCCTTTTTCTACCCCAGTTGCCCTCCAACTTTGGCAGTGTGAACATCAAGTTTTTTTCCAATAAGTTTTGTGGTTAATATTTGTGTCCATCTCTAGAAACCAGGTATGTAAACCTTAAGGAAAATATTTTGACACAATTTTTTTCTATCTGTCTCAGTTAACAATCATTTGTCATTGTCATATTTTGATTTATCATTTAGGCTGATGCCTTTATAATGGCCCAGTATCAAGAGCTTGGTAACTGTAGTCTAGGAGACCATAGTGGTGCAGAGTGCCATAAAACTAGCTACACTCAGTTAGTGAATCTCCTATAATTTGAAGAATTAAGTGCATCAGAAAGACAAATGATTGAACTCAGGAGTGGCATAAATTCTGGATTTCTTTTGAGTGTTTGTGGAGATAGTGGAGATAGCCAAGAAATATTTTACACTGTTTCATTCCTACATGGAAGGATGAAAATAGCCAAGTTTCATCAAAATCCGAGTCAGTGAGTGTCATGCCTGGATGTAGGGTGAACAACTATTTTTGACGAAAATAAGGGAGTTCTAGAATGGCAAAATTTCACAAAAAAGAAAAAAAAGCAATGTAGTGTTTGTAAAAAAATAAAAAGAACTGTATTTTATGCTTTAAGAAGACCTAAATATGGTACAGAGGCTTCCGCGATGATTAATTGGAAAAGTATTCCATTTGGGCGGACAAAGACGGGAGCTGGAATGCGCCCGAAACTGTTGTCCGCCCAAATGGACCAACCTAAATATATTTTGCAACAGATTTTGCTTCAGACAATAGTTTACCATCACTTTTTGCATATTATAAAAATTCAATACTACGTGAAATTCATGGCAACTTGCAGCTCTGATTTGATCAGCTTTGTACTGCTCCTAATCCTAACATCTGTCCACAAACTCATAAGAGAAAATACTCTGATAAGGTGGGGAGAACTGAAGAAAGTCGTAATCTTAGACGAAGTGCTGACATCTTTTACTTTGTCTTTGTGACCTAAAAGAAACCACAAGAATTTAACTTAGAAAGGTAAACTTACGTAATTCGAACAATTTACGCACTGAAGAACAAGATATAACTTTCCAGAATAAATAATACTAATTTATTACCTGCAGTGTCCATGTGTTATATACAGTCGTTCTTGCCGCCATGTGCGATGCTAAACTCGCGTTTGCAGATCGAACACTTTGCTTCATAAACATTAGACTGTGCAGGTCCAATACAGAAGTATACACTTTCCCATTTCGAAAGATATGTACACACATACTTCATTTTCTTTTTTGGCGGCGCTTCAGCTCCGTCATCACTGCCCATCATTGTATTATAAACTCTTGCCCTTATGCGGCACACAGGTGATGTAGAAGAAACCACTGAAACTAAATCACACCAAGGCACCACCAGCTGATCAACACAAAGAACAAAAGAAAAAAAAGGAAGTACGCGTTCATTGGTTTAACAGACAAGGAGATTTAAACTCATTGGTTGGTCATTTCTAAACGAGATAATCGATAGAAAAAACTCGATATAGAATCAATTGCGACTGCTCTCGAACGTTTGAACGAATTTCGACTGTGTGCGCAAAATTTAAATGATTGTAACAGAATGATTTTACCTGACGAAAAAATACAGGAGAAATTCGCTGAAAGAGACAGAAAATACGGGAGATGGGATACCGTGAAAAAATAGGGTCAAATACGGGAGATCCCGGGAAATATGGGAGAGTTGGTCACCCTACCTGGATGAACTGACAAGGAATGACCCTCCTGCCGTGTCATGTCGACCATTGTCTATGTAGACATCCCTCCACCCCCCAACGTGGACCTTTGTTGACAACCCTCATACCCCCAACCCCTGTTTGGTGTCTACGTGGATTATGGACAGCCCCTAAATACCTTGACTGAATGAGACAATGGAGCTCATATTGGATGTCTATCAATTAATTATGCCTCTAAGTCTGGCGAGAACTAGAGAGGTAAATAGAATGTTTCAAATGCTTACAAGGGTACCTAATGTGCCTTCATTTGGTCAGAATAACAGATTTTTCATGTTGACACAGCCTAAAGTGCTTCTGATGCTCCTTAATTCTGGTGAAAATAGTACTGCCGGTCTCCCCCACATGTACCTGTCCACATTCACGCAGAATCTGACAGACACGTGGAGTCATTAGGCTGCAGTGATCCTTCACATGCACTAGTTGGTCCCTTAGCTTATTGCTAGTGCAAGGTCAGAAAAAGGTTTCAGTATGGTATCTCTGAAAGATCCTTACAATTCATATATAAGGAAGTCCTGCCGATGCTGGAGGTTTTTGCAGCTCCTCTGTCATGTCAGCATCTCGAGGAAAAAAGGTCCTTTTATAGGCCAAAGAGATATCCTTTTGCTATAACTGTTTTGGCAAGAAGTCTTTTTTACGTGTTTTAGCTCCTGCGGAAGACTCTCTCAAGTCGGCAATAGCCCTTGCGCGATGAAATTACGTGGACAGAACTGCTCTTTTTTTGGCAGGGATGATGATGACTACAGCCGTTTAAGTAAAGATCTGTATTGGTGGACTTTTCTGGTAGACACTGTGTGCATGCTATTCTTCCTTCGATGTACAAGAACGTCAAGGAAAGGTGAGTTTCCCAATAGCATTTTCTTGTCATCATAGTCATAATGACATGTTCGTTGAAACGTTGGCAGTGATGGAAAAATGTCCCAGTGGAATACCCGAATAAACTTTCTGAACTCATTTTAAGTAATTTTGCCTTATTCTTTGGAGTCAGGTAGGGTAATTATTTATTACTTACTTACTTCATCAGTGCTACAGCCCGGTATGGGCCTTGGCTTCCCTCAAGACACCTGTCCATTCTCTTCTGTTCTGCACTCTCTCCCACAATCTTACGATCCTCATTGCCTTTATGTCTTCTTCCAAATCTTGCATCCATCTTTTCCTTGGTCTTCCTCTTTCTATTTCCCTGTTTGCTCTTATCCTCCATGTTACACCATCTGTCACGGTGCCATATATCCTTAGCAAAACCTTACATTCAAATATCAGCAGAGCTTGCTCATTTCCAGCAGAGATGGTCCACGTTTCTGCTCCGTATGTCACGACCGGTCTGATAAGTGTCTTATAAATCTTGACTTTCATCTCCTTAGATAGCAGAGTTGACTTCAGGAGCTTAATATTAGCAAAGTAAGCCCTATTTCCAGCTATTATCCTCTTGTTGATCTCTTCTGTCATTGAGTTCTTACAGTTTAAATTAGTACGGAGGTAACTGAAATATTTTACATTTTCAAAGTTGTACTGCCCAAATGTAATGTTTTGAGTTCATCTTCTGTCTTCAATGACTGACATTTTCATGTATTTCTTTTTTCTCTCATTGATTCTAAGCCCTATATTCTTACTCTTCTGTTCTAAAATTTTGAATATTTCTTTCAGAGAATCCATACTCCATGCCACTAGAACTATGTCGTCGGCATAGGCATAGGCCTGAGTAGATTTATGCACAATTGTTCCCTCTAACCTCAGTTCTTTCATGGTTTCATGTAGACATAGATTAAATAGTACTGCAGAGAGAGAATCTCCTTGTCTCACTCCAGTTGTTATCTCACAGGCTTCACTAGTCTTGCCCCCGATGTAAGCCCTAGCTGGAGATCCTTCCATAGTCATATTTACCAACTTGATTAGTATTTTTGGTATTCCAAATCCCTCCTATTCATTCAACATTTTTCTTCTATTGACACTATCAAAAGCTTGCTGGAAATCAATGAAAAGCATATTTAGGTCAATGTTGTACTCATAACATTTCTCCATGCATTTTCACATTACAAAGATTTGGTCTTTTGTTCCTCTTCCCGGCCTGAAGCCACATTGGTATTCACCAAGGATTTCTTCAGCATAGGTGTTAAGTCTCCTCTGTAGTATACTAGAGAATATCTTATAAGTGACATTTACTTATGTGATTCCCCTATAGTTGCTGCATTGCAACTTATCTCCCTTCTTGAAGATAGGGAAAATAAAACCAATCTTCCATTCCTCAGGCTCTTCTTTCTCCCAGATTTCACGTATCAGTCTGTGTAGGTTCTTTATTAAATCTTTTCCTCCATACTTGATTAACTTCGGTACAATTTGATCTTCCCCTGGAGCTCTCCCATTCCGCTGCCGCTTTACCGACTCCTCCACCTCCTCTATTGATGGCCTGCCAATCTCGGTGTCCACCCTCATGTCCAACATTCCTCCACCCTCCTCATCTCTCTCATCAATATTCAGCAATTCCTTTAAGTACTCAGCCCACTTTCCCAGTTATTCTTCCTCTGTTCCAACCAACCTCCCATTCTTATCCTTACATGCGTTTGTTCTTGGTTGAAATTTGTTTGTCATCCGTTTGATTGCCTGGTATAACTTTCTATTTTCATTTTGTGTGTTCAATTCCTCAATCTTTTCCATGTATGTACCCCCTTAAGAATTCTTTTTTCTTTTTTCGTAGTATTCTATTTGCTTGTCTTCTGCTTTCTTTATATCTTTCGACATTTTGTCTTGTCTCTTTCTGGATAGTGTTCTTTCTATCTATATTCTCCCTTTCTATAGCTTTTCTGCACTCATTATCAAACCATTCTTCATTCCTTGCTCTCTTTCTTTCTCCTATAGTCTCCTTTGCAGCCTCTTCCATAGCCTTCTTTATATTAAGCCATTTTCTCTCTACTGAGTCAGTTACACTCAGGTCCTCTGCTCCTTTCCAGTTTTTTACACAGGGTTTCCTGGTATTGGACTACAGCTGCTGGTTGCCTGAACTTTTCCACACTCCACTGTATTCTTTTGGGTCCTTTAATATGTCCCACATTCACAATTCTTTGCCTGAGCTTGGCCTTTACCAAATAATGGTCTGAATCACAGTTTGGGCCTCTTGCATACCTTTTGTCAATGACTGAAGATGCATGTCATCTGGAAACCAGAACGTGATCAATTTGGTTGACCACTCCTGTACCTGCCATTTTCCAGGTTCCATTATGTATATCTTTGTGTGCAAAACAGGTATAGGCAGTCCCCAAGTGATGTAAGTCTCGACTTACGTTTAACCGTGCTTATGTAAGTAGCAACCTTACTAAAAAAAAAGATGAGAATTACGAAAGTTACGGATTTGGAAGGATGGTTGCCTACTTTCTAGGAGCGCATGTGCTGTAATATTAGTAAGAGCTGGCCAACCCCGTATTTCTCCGAATCAAACGTAATCTTGAGAGCACAGACTCAGTTACGGAGTAATTTTCGACTCCTTTTTTTTCGACTTCCGTAAATTTAGACTTACGCAAATTTCGACTTACGCCGCTAGTGTTGGAATGCATCTATTACGTAACTCAGGGACTGCCTGTACTTTTGATTATTACTCCTTTAGCTTCTGCCAGCTGGCTTAGCATCTTTCCGTTTTCATTTGTTTCGGTATGTAAAGAGTGTTTTCCAGCTACATGCTGCAAAAAGTCCTCGCTTCCTATTTTTGCATTGAAATCTCCTAGGAGAATCAACACATCATATTTAGGTATCTTGCTGCATTCTCTATCCAGTCGGTCATAGAAAGCATTCTTCTCATCATCATTAGCATCTTCTGTGGGTGCATAAGCTGAGATGATAGATAAGTTTCCAAAATCACCTTTGAGCCTTATCTTACTCATTTTATCCCCCAAAGGTTCAAACCCTAAGCAGCTTTGCTTCATTTTGGTATTAAGGATAAACCCTGTTCCACTTTGTCCAGTTCTCAGTTTAGGCCCGCTATAGAACATTGAGTAGTCCTTTTTATCCACTCTTCCATTTCCGTTCCATCTTACTTCTTGTAATGCCACTACATCCATCCAATATCTCAGTACTTCCTCAGCAATCTCAACCATTTTTCCAGTTTTCAGCATAGTCCTTACGTTCCATGTAGCTGAGGTCAGTGTTGCATTCCGTTTTAGAGCTCCTGATCGTTTGCCAAGTTCATCATCCGTAAATCCATCCGTATTCCGAGGCTTCTTTATGAGTTTTGTAACAGCACATTTTTTTACAGTGTGGGGTTGTTAGCCCCACGCCCAACCCCCAACCTGGAGGACCAGGGTACCTCTTTTTGTCTGGCCTATCCCCCTTTGACTTGTCCGGCTTGGGTGGCCCTACCAGGAGCTTTCACTCCCGCCGGCATAGCTCTCAGGTCGCTTAGGCACGCAAGCCCCTTCATCATGACAAGATAGAGATACCAGCGAGGGGAATTATTTATTGGATTTTTGAAAAATAATGCCATTTTTATTTTAATAAAGTTATTTTATGGATGGGAGAGGTAAAAAAATTTCAGCTAATAAGTCAATGAGTTTGACAGCCTCAGTATCACCCATAGCAAATCCATAAATCCTGGTACATATTTTTGGGTGCATTATGTGATTTTTGCACAATACAATCAGCTTTGTGGAATTGATTCATTTCGCTATTTGGAAGTACCAAGTGTATTTGGCAGTGGTAGGACCTACATGAAACTTAAATCTTAAAGAATAAGAGAAAAGAATAACAAAGTGCTAAATTATAATTTTATGCAGTGAGTACATGGACAAATTAACCCTGAATAAGTCACCTTAATTAGTGACTCAACTTTAAGTCAAATGGATGTTTTCATTTGCCAAAAAATGTAGAAATTTCTCAACTTGTACGTGAAAATATATGGTAAATTTGATCTCTACTATGCTAGGTAAGAATTGCTCTTTCACTTATTACATCCCTTCCTGTTTCCAGGTGAGTTAGTGCATACACTGAACATATCCAAGCCTAAGGTGGTTTTTGCCTCCAAGTTGACCTTGAAGAATGTGTTGGAAGCAACTTCAGTTTTGGAATTTGTCAAAATGATCGTTGTAATGGATGGAATCCAAATTGGCAAAGCAGACAGTCGAAATACCAGTCTTCCTGCCAGCAATGGACTTGTGAGAAGTATTTCTGATTTGCTTCGCTCTGTGGAAACATTTGTCCCTTCCATTCCTTTGGAGAAGGATCTGCCCAAATTGAATCCATGTGAGCAAGTGGCCTTTATTTTGTGTTCAAGTGGCACTACCGGGCTTCCCAAAGGAGTTATGCTCACACACCTCAACATCATTATCTGCATAGAGCAGCTAGAGTAAGTGTCCATGATTATTCTCATGTGATATTGCATGCTCCATCAGAAAGGAAGTCGTAAGGCTCAATGTCAGTGTTCTTGTGATTCAACCCTTGAAGAGTCAAATCGAAAATGTAAGATGAATCTTGATTTCATTGAGTCTAGAGGCCAAATCTGTGTACATATTTTCTTTCCATTTCATCTACTTCTAAGCCAAAAGATATAATGAATTATAATGTAAGCTGCTTCAGGACAACGAGTTAGGGTGAAAGTCGTGCACAAAAATGAGAATTTTTGACAGATTCATTCCATTGAGCTTTTTGCCTTTTTATGTTTGTACACATATTCTACACTTGAAAGAATGTTTAATTTGTCCAACTTTTCTGTAGCTGCATGTTGTTGCATGTTGTTGCGTAAATTTTCCTTCTGACATTAGGTGGATTGTACCTTAGGCTGAGGGTAGGATCTCTCATTTTTCTGGTCATTCTATATGTAACGATTATATTCTTTTTCCTTGTAATTCTAAATATTTTCTCAGTTGCACCAGTGATGAAAGAAATTAAATATTGTATTGGCTTTGAATGTGCAACTTTTTTTTAAATTTTTAGGTTTTTCATGATGATGTGCAGTAATTCTCAAAGGGTCTCATGAAAACCTTCAAAATGAGCCAAAAGAACACCCATGATGATTTTAATGCCAGATAAATGTATTGTGTAGTTAATTTTATAATGAATCATCAATGAATCTGGAGAAAATTATGATCTCGCGCGCTCTTTCACGTTTCTGATCTTCCTCTCTATATTTGATAATTCTACAGAAATAGATTTTTCTTGATGAGGAAAAATAACTTTTGCATTGCTGTGCAATATGATTGTCGTGAATATTTTATGTGACCATCAATTGGTTTGGAGAATGAGTGAATAAGATGTGCAAAAATGATGGAATTAGAGCCTGAAAAAGTTGCTTACCCCTTTGCTCTCGGTGGTAATAATGATCAGCAACAATGCCGTAGCTACAGAGACTGGAGTTAGCTAAGGAATATTGTGTTAAACTACTGTATGTTGAATAAAATCTAGATACCTTCATTGAAATTTGAGAAATTGTTAAAATGACAGCTGGAAGGAGTCATTCCATCTGCAATGTTTCAAAACAGTACTACATATCTGCAATTTTGACGTGAGTAATAGCTGATAAAATAATGAAATACTGATTATTCTTGTGTATTTATAGTCCAACTTTTTGCGACCAAATTTTTGGTCAAAAAATTGGGGGTTGGTTTATAACCCCCAATGGTTTCTTTTACATCACTTGATTATCACTCAACATATTTAACCTAAAAGTATTTCTTACAAAAAAACTGTTCTTCGTAATTGACGGAGCATTAAAAAAATTCAAGAATCTGGATGAGGCTACTTGTAAATGGGGAAAAAACTAGTACTTTATAATATAGTCTGACAACAACATTGATCTATATTATTACTTTTATATTTTCTGCCCCATAAGACACAGTTCTTCTTACTTGAAAATGTATGCTAAACTTGACCTGCGTCTCATGGCCCAAGGGTAAAGCTACATTATCACGCATCCAGTTTTGCATTCCCATCTGAGTCATAGAGTTAAGAAGATACTTGTACTCTGGGGTCAGAGGTGCACCATGGCAGTAAGCAAAAGGAGCGCTCTCTATCAGTCATTTGCTTCTCAGACTCTATGACAAATAACTTAAATGCATTTGCTATTTTTGTAAATTAAAAATCCCATTTTCTTCCTATTACATATTCATAAACATTATTAGTGAAAATGTACACTTTCCTCCACTTTCATCCCCCTTGCTGTAAGGTGGAGGTGAAGGCAGTATTGATAGTGGTGGTGAATGACAAATGTTGCTGATGGCGTTGCATCATCATCAGCCAATCTAGAAACATCTAAACAATCTTCTTCAGATGGAAAATGCACTTTCACTGGCTGAAAAACTGTGAGGTTGATAATTGAGCTTTACATTTTACAATGCTGAACATTGCTTTGCTTTAAGACCATTATCACTTACAGTGAAACATTTAATGAAAGAAGAGAGCAATTGACTAGTAAATTAAATTAAAGATTAATCCAAGAATAATCCACTTGGACTTGTAGGCTCGGGCAACACACACGTGTTCATGAGATTAGAAACCTCTCCCAGTGGATGGTCACCTAGATGACTAAAATGCATGCATAGGAGTCTATTTCCTCTCCTTCTATTGATAATTTGGTTTAATCTTTAATTTAATATGTAGTGAAACATTTGTCTGAGCTCCCCTGATATTCAACTGGAATGGGAAGAAGATGATATGTGGGCTGCCCTGAAGGGAAAGACGTTAATTGACAACTGCATTATGTTTAGAAGTGATACTCATTTTTTGTTGAGTAATTGTTGCTCTCAAGACCTAAATATTTATAATGATAAAAACTTCCATAAGTGCCTTCTCCCAAGTCATATGTATTTTGCTAAGGGAAACTATGTGTATGTAGATATGCCAAATTTTAATGATCATGGTATTGAATGCCATATTGCTTCCGAGATAAAAGGAATTTTGGAATTTTTTCTTAGCAGTGCCTCAATTTCTTGTTCTTTCAAGGGATGAAAGAATATTGGGTACCTCTCATAAGAGAGTAAGCCTGGCCATTTTGCCATTCTTCCATGGTTTTGGACTGATCAACCTGCTTCGGTTGACAGCTCTTGGCTTGAAAGTGGTCATCTTGCAGCGCTTTGATCCTGATGTGTTTTTTAAAGCCATAGAAGAACACAAGGTATGAGAATGCTTCCTCTGATCTTTTTCTATATTACACATGAATTTTAATATTTAGGATTAGGTTTTCTCTCTATGTTCGCATGATAATTCTCCTTAACTGTGCATGTTGCCTGTGTGTTTTTGCTCAGATATCTAATTGGAGAAATCTAATTGATTGGAGAAGCATTATTTTTTCACCTACTTCTTTCAAAACTTGCTTGTTAATGACTTATAAAGTTTTTTTATGGATATTTAATCAATTTTTGATTTTCCTTTATAATGATTTTTCCTGATCTAGCTTCATGATCTTCCATTCCATTACTGTTGTTTCTAAAGAATTGCAAATAACTTGGCGGACTTTGTTATGACTTGGCTCACTTAGCCACTAGGCTTAAGGATGCTGCTGCTTCACCCTGATCAGGCTGTCCTCACTGCTCCCTTTAAGTCCCTTGATGTACTCAAATGCTATTATTCTGGCAGTGGACACTCCTGTATGTCTTATGGCATCATGTATTGGGGCAATGCCAATGCCTCAGTGAAAGCATTCTTACAACAAAAACAGTTAAGACAATCTGCAGAATTCCTATTCAAGCACGTGGCAAACTTCTCTTCACTTCTCTTCTTATTCTAACTCCTCCATCTATCTAAATTCTCTCTTTTGACTTGTTTGTCAAGGATCACTCTAATTTCTGCCCAGTGAATTCTAATTTTCACAGTCAGCTCACTTGCTCAAAAAATAATATCCATGGTCTTCAGTCCTCTTACAGTTTATGCCTTAAAGGCTCTAACCATGTGTTAGCCACTGTCTAACTTAAGATTCCTCCACATCTTTGCTCCATTTCCACCTCATCTGTATTTAACCACTTCCCTGACTGTTTTTTTTTAATTGTCAAATAAAGTCATATTTTTTATTTCAGACTCAGAAGCATAAAAGGGAGGCTTTTCAGAAAATGTTTTCCTTAATTTTTTATTCCAAATAACTAATGATTTATTCAATAATTTCTGAGTGTTGCCCCTTAACTTAAGAGAATTAGGCCATCTGCATGTCAGTTAACTTTCCTTTCCGTAAACTTTAGTTAGACATCTAATGAGGAATACATTTAGTTTATATTACAAACATATATACTGACTATTAATTTTAGTCCATAGTATATCAAGAAAACGTACAAACATTCATGGGAGTTAGGCAACCCGCATGACGATGACTTTCGCTCTGAAAATGTTATAGTAAAATACATTTTATGACAAAAAACAAGAAACTTAAATTATTTTACTTGATTCTCTTTGAAGAGTGCTGTAATCCCTTTCCTCAGTGTTCCATACGAGTCAGTGGAGTGTGAAGCGAGCAAGTCGGCTAAATCTGGAGAAGTATAAAATTTATCCGTCGTTAGGCAATAAAAAAGTTAAATAATGGCTTCATTAGAGTTATCATCACTTTTGAGGACATGGGTAAATGGGCAAAGCCTTTATCCAACTCAGTCCCCTTTCCCGTGTAAATTGTCGTCGACCACACACATCCAGCTCTCGATTCACAAAAAACAAATATTTGCCAAATGAAGCTCTTTTCTTAGGCATAAACTGCCGCCACCCCAATCCTCCCTTGTACAAGAGCAGGCTCTCATTGATGGTAACGTCCGTCTCTGGTGTATGGAGTGCCTTGAACTTTTTCTCCAGCTTCTGGCTAATCGGCCATATTTTATTTAGTTTGGCATTGGGGTGTGTTTGTGGATCAAAATCGTTATTATAGGCAAAATGTAAATATTGCCTTATTTTTGCGAATCGTCGGTAAGACATTGTGTGTCCAAAAAAGGGAGAGGAGAGTATAGGTCTTGTCGACCAATAAAACTCAGTATCTGGCTTCCACACTCTGCTCCGTAGCATTACAAGGGCAAAAAACACGAATTTCTGAGCTTGTCACAGCTCGCCACTGATTTACGCTAGCAATGCTCGACCCTGC
Organism: Pyrrhosoma nymphula; assembly: GCA_963573305.1. Lineage (NCBI taxonomy): Eukaryota > Metazoa > Arthropoda > Insecta > Odonata > Coenagrionidae > Pyrrhosoma > Pyrrhosoma nymphula. The sequence continues at coordinate 22,179,173 of OY754338.1, read as the reverse complement.
TTTTTCACGCAAAGTGTTACTGGTGCAGCGATTAGTTTCCCAAGTTATAAAGTCAACAATTTCATCGTTGAAAAAAATATTTTAGGGAACCTCTTTCGGGAACCAGGTCAAAGTTCATAGAAGAATTACCTTGAAAAAGAAACCTAGGTGGCACCGGAGGATGATTCGTTGAAAGCATTTCCTCCCACTCCGCTTCCCGTGAATGTTCCGCTGCGCCTTCCGATTAGGAGCTTGTTTCTCCGGAGAGAGTCGACTAGGAGCCGAAACTTCAATGTCCATAACCTCGGAATCACTGCTGGTGAACACAGATTCCTCTTTGGAATCCATTGCTGATTGCCATATATTACTGAGCGAAAACAAAGAATTTGCCGTGGAATTCACTCCTACTACACCGCTTGTATTAGAATGAAAGTGTTCGAACTAATAAATGTTTGCATCGGTGGAATTTCAGCAAAAAAGTGCATGTGCTCTGAAAATCAAGGATGCATATGCTCTGAAACTCAACAAAAGATTGTCACCATCGTCCTTCTGACAAAGTACTCATAGAAACAATCTTGTTATACAAAGGACCTCGCCCCTAAGTGTGAAAAGCCCATCCCATGCTCATCATAAAATTTTTCTTTTCCGTTCCTACAAATAACTTTCATCTCCTTTTCATAGACTCCATGGTTTAAATATTACTTTTGATTTAAGGAGGTTAATTTTTAAAAACATTTCTATTGTATTTAACTCTCATGTTATTTTGTTGATCTTTGTGTCAAAAAGAAGTTTTAAGATTGAAATTTATTCCTCTTTTCATAATTCATCAGGTATCAACCCTTTCCTTAGTGCCTCCTCTGCTTGTGTTCATGTCCAAGGATCCTCGGGTTCAAAAGTATGATTTGTCCAGCATCAGTGAAATAATGTGCGGTGCTGCACCACTAGGGAGAGATACTGAAGAGAAAGTGGAGAGTATTATCAACAAGCATCGCTTGAGGGTTGGCGCACCCCCATGCGCTATTCGTCAAGGCTATGGCCTCACTGAGACAACTCTTGCAGTGATGTTGTCACCAGAAGTGGGTAAAAAATTTGGATCTGCTGGAGTTCTCAATCCTGGGATACAGTGTAAGGTGAAGTTATTTCTTTTCTTTTTCTGACATTGATGATATTCTTTTGTGTAAGGGGTCATCATTATTATTAGTCATTCAGTCCTGATTGGTTGGCTGCAACCCCCAATTCTACCCTGTCCCCTGCTACCTCCTTTATGTCCTCACAGCTCTTTGTTTTCATATCGCATTTTAATCAGCCCATGTCCCTAGGTCTTCCTTGTGGGGCATCCTCTTCTATTGTGTACCTTGCAAATTAGTAGCGTCATATGTGGCATATGTATTTTACTTGTATTTAATATGCTTAAAAAATACAAAAGAAATGTTAATGTAATGAAGAAATTAATGTCCTTGCTAAAACAATTTGGGCAATAGAGGTTAATTGTGCATCAATACTGAAGAAATATTTCTTGTTAAATTATTCTTGAGCATATGCTCCTTGATGGTGCCACTAATTTCAAAAAGGTGCTGTCTACACACCCATCCACTCAGACAAACTTCCTAAGGTTGTCATGACACCAGCAGTCTCTCTTTTATTGTACTAACCTTAAAAACTTTAGTTTGGTTTTTGAATGATGAGTTTTTAAATTACAGAAAAATTAATGCATAAATCAGCTATGGAGAGTCAGAATACATTTTTACTGCTGACAAGTTGAAATTTTTTTGTATTTGCTGCTACTTGTTGCAATGGCTGTTACCTGCAAATGAATGTTAATGCATCATAAGTATAGTACTGCATCAATTATTTTCAGCACTTACCTACTTAGCACTTAATTAGGAGTACATGAAAAAATATGAAAATAGGGACCGAACATGAAAAAAATTGAAAAAATTAGATAAAAATTAACTGTGATAAGAGTTGGGATGAGAGGCTTCAGTGGCCAATAGTGGATTGTGCAGTCAATAATTAGCCTCTGTGATATGTATTATGAAAATGAGAATATTTTAAAGCCAACTACATATTAGAATGATTATAACTGCTGTCATTGTGTGAAGCTGCGGAGTGTAGCATTTTCGGAGAAACTCCTGCAACTCATTGATCTCTATCTTTCACTGATATCAATATTGAGAGCTACTATATTTTCTAAGGATGAGTTGATTCCAAATGTCGATTCCACCAATTCCAGATAGATAAATACAGTAAAACTTCGATTCTTCATTCTGGCTAGGCATTCATACAAAATGGTGCCGACCGAGGTTGTTGTTGTGAGGTGGACCGAGAAACTCATTGTTAACAGCGCTCAAAATAATGAAAAAAACAATAGTAATAACTGCAAAATTTGCACTGAAAGAGATGTTAAAGAAATTAAATGCAATATGTGTTCACTCTGGCTACACAACAAGTGTGCGAAAGTTAAAATTAACGATATTGACCACAACGAAAACAAATGGCTATGTTTTACGAGCGTCATACAAAGAAAGGAGGATGTGTTTAATCGCGAGCTTCTTTCAGAAGGTAAAATCATCTCAACCTTAATGAATGATATGACTATTTTAAGAGAAAAAGCCAGGAATCTTGAACTAGAGAATAGCAGACTAAAGAAGGATCTTGAAAAGTGTAAGGATAGATCGTTCATCAAGGTCGTAAGTAAAAAATTTCTTCGCCAAAATCTAGAAGTTTCCAGTCAGTCTGTGAATTTTGTGACGAAAAATAGTTTCAGTGCTCTCAGTGATGTTCCAGAGAATGTTACTCGCACAGAAAATGTGAAGAAGCAGGTGAAGCATAATAGTAAGTCTCGTGAGCCGTATGTAGCAAGAAGCAACGGAAAATATCTTTGGACAAACCCGAAATATGCTGTTAATTCGGAAAATACCCAAGATAAGTCGTCATCTTCACCCACAGCGAAGATTTCAAGTGTATCCGATGCACATGCTCCCAACAGAACTGGAAACAACATATCTGAACAATCCATTTTTAATAAAAAACTTTGTACTTTTCCACACTTTATTTGAAAACTGCGACCGGTTTCACCATAATATGGCATCTTCTGGCACATTCTGAAGCTTAGGTCATACAATATATACCCAGAGAAAGTTAAAAATGGTGGGGGTTTGAAATGGGGGAGAGAGGAGCAGGGCGATTGCGGCATGGCAGAGTGAGAAGGGGTAGTGGAAAAAACGAGAGGAAAGGAAGGAAAGTGAATCAGGGGAAGAGAGTGGGAGGAGTAGAAGGTCACCAAGTTACTCTGTTTTCTATTTTTTTAAAATGGAAGATTGGTTAAAGCCCCAGCCCAAACATCTGTGATTGAAGGGCAAGGAAAGTAGGCTAAAATATGCCGAAACAATGGTTCAAAAAAGGCCACGAAGTGAGGAGCTGCAAAGAAAGGACCCCAGAGGAACCACGGGTGGGTTTATGAATGGAAAAAGGATGGAGGGTTGTGAGGGGAGGGGTTTGGAAGGGCTCCTAGCAACCGTAAGTGGGGAGAGGGAGAAGGGGAGTGGAAGGGCCGGAGAGGGAATAGGATGTGGGGGAGTGACAGTTACTTTTGCAAACATGGAAATATCGAAAACAACGGAGATGAATGCATAAATACATGGTCATTACACAGATTAACATTTTGGTTTTTCGCTAGCACACAAATTTCTAATTGTTCCAAAGCGTCCATTTTTAGGCCTTTCGGTAACATGTGTAGGATTTCAGCTTTAAAATCACTGCTGTGGTTACACTCTAATAGATGCTGGGAAAATAGGGAATGACCATCAGCATTTTTGAGGGAGCGTTCATGCTCCTTAATACGGGTGTACACTCCTTCCAGTTTGCCCAACATAACAAGACATACATTCGTCACACTGTAATTTATAAATACCGGATTTCATATTTCTGTCAACCTTATCCTTCCCACTATACAACATTTTCCCTAAGGTAAGGGGGGAATAAAACGCTGCCCTCAAATTATTTGGCATTAAGTTACTTAATTTATATGAGAGGTTACCCAGGAAGGGTAGAGACCTCCATTTTTCCCTGGAAACACAAATAGAGCTAGAGGGAATCTTTAATCGCCATCTGTTTTTGTTTTGCCCTAACAATTTTGTCCACCAGTTCTATTGAGAAACCATTTGTTGTGGCAATGAAATACATTGTTTGGAGCTCTGTATTATAACTCTCCGGTGATAGGGAAAGTTGGACGAGACGGTGTGCCATTGCATGGAATGCGGCGTGTTTGTGGGAGAAATGATGGGAGGAATCTTGGGGAATGGTATGATCCGTAGTGGTAGGCTTTTGATAGATTGAAAATTGGTGCCTCTGTGCTGTAATTGAGATAGTTAGATCGAGGAAATTAAGACTGCCATTCACGTCCTTTTCCATCGTAAATGACAAATTATTGTGCAGATTATTTAAATTTGCGAGGAACTGATCCAACTGTCGTTCCGTTCCTGTCCAGAGGCAGATTATGTTGTCCACATACTGATACCAATAATGGACACATTGAATGAGTTTGTCTTGTGACGTGAATAGTTTTTCTTCTAAATTATTAAGAAAAATTTCGGCCAGAAGCGGTGAAAGTGGGGAACCTATTGCAAGACCCTCTTCTTGTTTGTAGAAAACGCCATTGAAAGTGAAATAATTTTGAGCAGTTGTTATTTTTGTTAAGAGCACAAGATCATCCCTGACGTCAAGTTGAAGAGGAAATGTGACGGGAGAACAGGCTTCATGTGACGTGATAATAGGAGATTCGATGATCAAACATATCACAGTGAAAAGTCCAGTGAATTAAGTGTTCCCAGGTATCAAAGTGGAGCAGCTAGTGAGGAGAGTTGAAGAAAAGAAAGCAACTTCTGCAGTCTTGCCAAGGATTGTGTTGCTTCATGTGGGGACAAATAATCTAAGGAAAGCCAAAACTCCAGTAGATGTAATGGGTGAAATTTACTCCATTTTCAGGAAGGTAAAAGAAACTTACCCCAAATCAGGTATTGTGGTCAATGGAGTAATTCATAGAAGGGATACAAGGAAACATTTTGTAAATAATGTCAATGAAAATATTAGATGGGCCTGTGAAGTGCTGGGAGAGATAATTGTTGATGTAATAAAATACATTGATGATAGCTGTATTGGTAAAGATGGCATTCATCTTAACTGTAAGGGGTCCAAAAGGTTGGAAAAAGTCATCGAAATTACAATATCTGTTATAAAGAACCAGGGAAACTAAAATGGCAATTGGGTGGTGACAAAAATGTAAAAATTATGGGAGGTAATGATGACTTCCCAAGTCCCAAGGTTTCAAAAAATATAATTTATAAGGTCTCATTGAATAGCAGAATTGTGAAAAATTCCCCAAAGTGTGATAAGACATCTCCCAAAATTATCTTCTTAAATGTACAATGCCTCAGAAATAAGATACATGAGGTTGAAGTTTTCCTTGAGAACAAACAACCTTATGTCTTTTGTGTAAGTCAACATTGGCTGACAGTGTATTAAGTATCTAATGTAGGTATGTCTTTCTGGGTATAAATGTGCCTCTATTTACTGTAGAAAGTCTGTTAAAAATGGTGGTGTGGTAATTTTGGTAAAAAAACTGTTTGAACTACAGTCAGAGCTGAACCTAAGAAACTTTAGTATAGATAGGAAATTTGAATGTGTTGACATTGATTTCAAGGTGAAAGGTGAACAAATTTGTATAATATCATTGTATTGATCACCATTGGGGTGCATCACCTCTTTTATAGAAAAATTATTGTTCGATCGAAAAGAAAATAGAAAAGTAGTAGTTGGTGGTGACTTAAATATCATTTCATGACAAAAACTCCACAAAAAAATAGTGTCATTAACATGACCAAATCATTTAACTTTTCACCATTAATTGACGAACGTACAAGAGTAACGGAGACTGCTTCAACCATAATTGATGACATCATAAGTAACATTGAGCCTAATAGATGTACTGTGTCAGTTACCAATCCAGGAATTTCTTATCATCATGCTTTGGAAATCGATTTAATAACTTACCAAAATTTGGCACCTGAAGTCAAACACAAAACCTTTTTGAAATATCAGTGAATCCAACATTAAAAATTCCAGATTTGAACTGACAAAATATGACTGGTCTAATAAGAACTCAGATATTACAATTTTCCTCAGATAAAGTTTTAATCGACCTGGGTTTCGATGCACTGCATCATCATCAGGTACATATATTTGGAAATCAAGGTATATATACAAGAGAAGGTGGGTGAGGGAGGTTAGGAAAGTGGAGGGAGGGAGTGGGGAAGGGGAAAAATTTCAAGGGGGGGAGGGAGTTTTATTTACACAAGAAAAACGTTAACATTTGAATTTTGAAAAAACACAAGTTCGTTGAGGTGATGTCCCGTGGCGCGTCGAGGGGGGGGGGGACACGCATTGGAAAATTACACTTTGTCACTGGTTACTGGGGAATTTTGTGGGGTACACAACAGTAAATGACACTCTTTGTTTCAAACAAAAAGGGGGGGGTGGTTCTCTGTGGAGTGTCCCACGGCGTGTGGTCAGTCTTCTTGATGCCTGGAGCCCGACCAATATGCTCCAATACAACACCGGGAAAGGGGGGGGGAGTCAGAGCACAGGGAAATCTTATACACTTAGTTGCAGGGTGCACACTCACGCACTAAGGGAAGGTTATTGACAGGAGGGGAGAGGGGGAATAGTAAAACTGTACATCGTTCAGGAGGGGAAACTTCTTTTTTCTCCGTTGTATGATTTCTAACTGCTCCATTGCGTCTAATTTACGGCCTTTGTTGAGTGAGTGCAAAACTTTAAACTCAAAGTCACAGGTGTGATTAAAATCTAACAGGTGTTGGGCAAAAATAGAAGTGGGATTTCCAGCTAAGTAGCACTTTTTATGTTCTTGAATGAGAGTAGAAAAATTCCGACCAGTCTGCCCCACATAACTAGCTAGGCATTGACAGGTTATTTCGTACAGACCGCATCGCTTTACTTTTTCTATGGTGTCTTTATTCAAGCATAGAGCTTTTGACAAAGTCAAGGGGGTATAAAAAGAAACTCGGAGCTTGTCCCTTGGGAAGGAATTGGCTATTATATAGGATAGGGAATTTACGAAGGGGATTTTGCACCATTTACGATCAGGATTAACGAGGTTTTGCAGGAGAGAAGTGTTGATTTTTTTGGCACGTTTCAATTGTTTTTTCCGAAGTTAGGTGTCTTTGAGACATTCACTGTACCCGTTCATCCTGGCAATATACTTGATGGTTTTGAGTTCACATTCGAAGTTGGTTTTGGACATGGACAATGCGTGTCCCTTCCCCCCCCTTCGACGCGCCACGGGACATCACCTCAACGAACTTGTGTTTTTTCAAAATTCAAATGTTAACGTTTTTCTTGTGTAAATAAAACTCCCTTCCCCCCCTTGAAATTTTTCCCCTTCCCCACTCCCTCCCTCCACTTTCCTAACCTCCCTCACCCACCTTCTCTTGTATATATAACTTGATTTCCAAATATATGTACCTGATGATGATGCAGTGCATCGAAACCCGGGTCGATTAAAACTTTATCTGTGGAAAATTGTAATATCTGAGTTCTTATTATGTTCATCTTCCACAACATCACGCCTGATTCCTCCCTTTTTATAACTGGTCTAAGATATTTACTCAGGAAAATTTTGATGAAAGTTTCGAAGCATTTTATTTGCCGTTTAAATACTTTTTCGATTGTGAATTCCCCCTGAAGAAAATTGTAATTGGTGAAAATAAGAATAAGAAATGGATCAATAATGAAATTATTAAAATGGCTGAACTGGTGAGGTGTAAATATCAGGAATATGTTAACAATAAAACACTAAAATCAAGTACAGAGTATAAAAATGTCAAAAAAGTGATAGAAAACTAATTCAGACATCAAAGAGGACTTTTAATGATGGAATCATCAGCCAAAGCCAGAATATAGCAAAAGATTCATGGAAAGTAATAAGGGACAACGAATACTTCTGACAAGAACTAGGTATACAAAAAATCGCAAATACACTGGGTCACCATATAACCAATCCTTTACAAATAGCAAATGTTTTTAATTCCCACTTCATCAACTCAATTCCCAAATCATCAAACCACAATGCCAACATCCAAAACATCCCTCCTAGAGCTCCACATTCTTTTTACTTGTCCCCAACAAATGAAAATGAAGTAAGTGACATAGTTAAAAAAAATAGGGCAGAAGAAATCATATGGTTTTGATGAGATTCCCAGCTGGCTCATATTAAAATGTTTTGACCTAATCAAAGAACCCTTAATTTTCGTATGCAATGAATCTCTATCCAAGGGTATATTTCCACGATTGTTAAAGACCTCCAGAATATTGCCAATTCATTAAAAATGCAAAAAAGGTAGGATTGAAAATTACAGACCTATTGCCATCCAGAGTTTTTTTTCAAAGATATTCAAATCATTATACTGTAAAAGATTAACATCCTTTCTATAAAATCACTCTCTCCTGTCTCCGTATCAATATGGTTTTCGCAAAGGAATGTCCACTGATTTAGCCATTTTCAACGTATTCAATAACATCTTGGATTCCCTAAACAAAAATTATGTTACCCTTGGCCTACATTTTGATTTAACATGTGCATTTGAGATGGTAGATAAATGTTTATTGATCAGAAAATTAGAATCACTGGGAATGCGTGGGATTCCCTTAGACTGGATCAAATCATACTTGTCAAACCGGAAGCAATATGTTTCAATAGGCCAAGCAAAATCTAGCATTCAAGAAATTAACGTAGGAGTTCCTCAGGACTCAATTTAGTCCAGTCACTTTATACATTCGACCTTGCAAAAGGTCATGTAGTTCTAATTTTTTAATAAGTTGTTAGGATCTATGCCAACAGTAAAAAACCAAATTTGCAGCTTCGAAAGACCTGTGCAATCTGCGCAGTGCGCAGAAAACTGTGCAAATTTTGCACTTATTTGTTTTTACTCAATATCTCCTAAAATATTTGCCCTACAGAAAATAATTCTCTGTAGTTATTTAAAGAAGATATATTGTGCTACAATTTAAGCCCAAAATAAACTATGTATGTCCAGAACTTTTTGAGAAACAGCTCTTCAAAAAAAGGCAATTTTTTCCAAAAAGTGAAACTTTTTCATTTTGGTCATGTGTCTTGCCCTATATCGGCAAAAGTAATCACCCTACCAGAAAAACTATGGGGACTAAATATATAGTAAATTTATTTAGCTTTAATTTGAGCTGAAAATGACTCTTGTAGGCCGAATAGTTTCTTCAAATATGGCATAAAACAAAATTACGGAAATATGGATTTAGGGGAAAATCAATGTAAACAGGTCACATACACTTACAGGTCACATATTATAGTATCTAGTTTTAATTTTTTATTTAAAAAAAGATGTAATTACAATAGTTAATATTCACATGCTAAGAGCAAATTTGCTACGTTATAATTTCACTTTTTTCGTCGGTCCTCGTGCGGAGAAATCCTCGGAGAATCCCAGAGCATGTGGAGAGAACTCTTCAACTCATTCGACAAAGAAAGAGACGGGTCTTCGTCATCGTCGAAATCCTCAATATGAACAGATAAAAAGTTCTGGCATGATTTACCTTACCAAAATTTACATACTGCTAGCATTTTAATCCGGCTTTGCGGCAGCTGCATCCCCCACTGCATCCTTTTCTGCATGTACAAGATATCAAGCGCAATAGTGACTTGGATAAGGCCCTGATCTTCGATCTTCCACCCCCATTCTATACGGTTTTTATTAGCCCCAAACCACTTCTGAACTTGGTGGTAAGTTCTATAGGAATGGTGATTCGCAGCATCGGTTGTTGGAGGCAAACGAGAAAGGTTCACCTTTGAGTTGGATGCCGACTTTATGAAAAGGTGGTAGCAGAGGGTATTCAAGGTGTCCCTCTTTATATCACCCCTGTAAAGAACCACGAAACATTTCTCCCCAGCCTTGCCTATGGCCTCATGACTGGAATCGGGCTGCAGGAAAACAGTAGCCAGTTCCATAAGGTGGGGATTTTTCTGAAGGACGCAGGCCAATTTTGTTTTTCCTTGCCCGAAAGGGGCCCGGGCGGATGTGGTGTCACACCCGCTGAAGGCATGTAGAAAAAGAATTGTCACTTGCGGGTATTGTGTGCTTCCATCGTTGTAAGATAAGCTTGAGAAATGGAAACACCCAGATTGCCGTCTATCACTTTTTTGGAGGTAGACGTTTATTGCAGCGGAGCCCAAACCATTTAGGAGGACCAGAAGGTCCACGTCTTCTCCAATAACAATAACACAGTCAAATATTTGACTTTTGGATAGTGCTGTGTCAATGATGTCCCAATCAGCGTCTTCTTCGGATACTTTCTCTGCAAAACCCTGCTGCTCAAGTGCATTGCGATGGAGTGCGATGAGGCGCCTCTTGTTGTTAGCATAGGCCAATAGTTTTTCCTGAGGTAATTGGATGATGGAGGACTCTTCAAAAAGCATATCGCTGCAGAAGTGAGCAGCACAACGTCGCATTCTTTCAGCACTTTTGGTATTTTTGTTGGTTGCCTCTCAGGGTAGCCGTCGAAAACAAACGACACATTGCTTCCAAAATGGCTTTTCACATAGCTGACATAACCTGAGACAATGGCCCTTACGGAATTTTTGCGGTGCCAGACAACTTTGTGTAAAAAGGTATCCACCATCCACTACTACAAACGTATTGGTGTCCATTGGCCTGCTGATGGAGAGTGGAGTAAAAGCAGAGTAGAAGCTACACTTGGTTCCCTTTTGCATCCCCTTGTTCATTGAACAATGACATTGGAAATGGTGCTAATTCATACTTGAAGTGACCTTTTAAATCTTTGTCCGACTGTTTAGTTATGCACACCCTCTAGAAAATTGTAATTGGATCGATGTCTATTCTCTTGTTTGCCACTTTGACGGAGCTGTTGATAGATGCCAATGTGAGTACTTTGTCCTTATATTTAAAGGGTACTTTTCCAAATGCATTCCTAACGATTTTCGTAACTCTTTCGGTGGAACAGACATTTCGCTACAGTTATTCACCAATTCACTCACATTTCACATAGGTCCGAGCACTTCGGTTTCTATCGTAAAATTGACGAAAGAATGCGTAGTGTATACCCCTCACGTGCGAGGGCGCCAAATCTATCTTGCAACGATGTGTCAGAACATTACAGGCTTGGGTCTCCTATCAGAGAAATAACTTCATTCCAGATGCCTCTGACATAGTGAGATGGGCTGGGCTTCTAGGAAGCATTCGTGAGTTCATCACGCCACAATTTGCTTACCCATTAGGCTTTCCAACTCAGCCATTTCGACTCAATAATCACTCGAGATAGGCGGTTGAGTCTGTGCAAGCCCCCCCTGACTTCCACTGCCTTGGTGTCATCAAAAGGGAAAGAAAAAGTTCAGCCAAGATAATACACTGGAGTTAGTTGAAAGGAAGAGAAAACATCGTAACTCTTGCCTGCCCTTCTAAACCAGACGTTTTCATTACTCCAATCCTAAATGAAGCTGGTCGCAACCACTGCCTTGAAAAAAATGTAGTCAACGAGGGGACGTGTTTATGTTGACCGGTGCTGGAAAAAGTGGCATTATCTTCATCCGAGCACCAAATATGTTTACGCTATTCTTCCAAGTCAAAATATATAAGCTTTTCATCACAACTTCGAGATAATTAGACGAGAAAACGTTACTTATTTCATGATGAAGGAATAAAAAATGTCCAAAATATCGATATCTTTAGAGAAAAATTCTCAATTAATAAAACTCAAAAGTATAAAATTGACTATCAAACATTTTATAAGCAGGTCAGAAGATATTTCGTAAAAATAATATTTATTGCCTCAAATAATTCATTAAAACAGCGTGCGAGGTCGTTGCACAGCACTTATGACGGCTCCGCCCTGGCGAAAAATTAGTGTAACAAATATGTGTATAAATATGGTACATTATGTAAAGTTACACATTTACTACACTTTTCTACTCACAACGTTACACAAATCGTACAGTTGTTACACCCTGTACATTATTGATACCACAGCCGTACTCAATTTGTTGTATCAGATGTTACACAGATTATACCACTAAGTTACCAGTCCATTGAGACACCAGAATTGTACACAATATATACACAGCAATTACCATTTTTGGGTACACAAATGTCATCACAATTGTACCACCCAATAAGCGCCAAGGTGCATTGAATGCGCATAAAACCACCTCGTTCCGGAATCTGCATTAGTTTTTCGTAATTTACTTCAGTAAAAAAGTTTTGTATTGCTTTGGTTTCTTAAGTCGTAAAAGCGATTGGAAATGCTCTTTATTGTATCCTGCGCATTATTGGTTCCCTTGGTTCCCTGCCATGCCTCGCTAGCTGTGCTAACTTCCTAAGCGCCATTCCGCTGCCACCAATGGACGATGTAAACAAGAGTTGTCGGTAATTTAAGAGTCAAGAGAATGTTCTACTTAAATTGTTTTTGGAGATTATTATGCTTTCGTATAATGTGACTACAGTGATATAGGAGAAATTTGGCCTTACGTTGTTGTTATCAACGCTAATGTATGAAGGATAAAGTACCATTAAATGCCGAAAGCGTGATAAAGACCACTGCAATAATTAGTTGTTGGTGATTTAGGGTGAAGCAAATGTTCTTCTTAAATTGTGTTCAGTGATTATTATGCTTTGATTCATTGTGAGTGCAGTGATAAACGAGAAATTTGGCTTTAGGTGGTGATAATATCATAGTAGTAGTTCAACGCTGATGTATGTACGAAGGATAAAGTACCATTAAATCTCGAAAACGTGATGGCTTTTGTGGCTATTGTTGTGCTCATGAAAGTAAGTGTTTACCCTAAAAGTATTGCATAAATGTGCAAGGTTTGCATGATAAGTGAAGTGAATTTTATTGTGATACTGATCTGTTAACAATTGCAAGTGGATGAAAGTTGCGTTTCAGCTGGCAAGACGAAAGCTCACCTTAACTAATGTTCTTGTCGGTGTTTAAATAATTCTTGTGAATGAGCTATATAAAACGATGAGGGACGAATATTGAGAACTTAGCAAAATTGCATTGAAGTCTCACCTTTTACTTAGGTATTTGATGTGTTTCTACTTTGGTTGAAAAAATTGTACCAAATGAATTTTAATAAATGTCACCATACTCGAGCAAAGAGAGTTTTATCTTCTTCGGAGCATTTAATCATTCCCTTTCGTTGTAATCCACGGCAGAAGTGTACATATGTAATATGTATTTCCATTATGCTCTTCCTTTTCTAGTTCATGTCAACATGCGGGAATTGGAAAAATTTTGTTTATTCGCAGTAATATTGCATTTATATTCATACTATGTGGCAAAATAGGATAACAGTTATCTGGCATTAATTAATGGTGAAAAACTTTTATCAAGATTTTAATGCATTTCCTCAAACTATCACGGAATAATCATTTAATAATTATAGTTCTCGAAGACACATTTATCCACGGAAGTGACTACATATATACGTCTTTCTCAACACCTTTATTTCAATTGTGGGTGCGTAATTAGGTGCACTGAGTCGTAGGTTAGATAAATATTCGATACAGGTAGGCATTAGGTAGTTACGAGGTATCTTAATACGACGACTTATATCATGCCATTGCACAATAAAACAGTGAAATTGATTGATTGCAATGTATATTTTTTTATATCATACTTTTTTATGTGCTTCCGAGGCGCCTTCAAGGCACATTTTCGTGGCAGTGTGCTACGTGGGTTGTGTACATTATGTACACATCATGTACCACAGCAGACTCACAATCAGTACACACTGTACACAATTCAGCACCAATTGTTACACAAGGTACACACAAAACCTACACAGATTGGGCCACTTTACCACAAAGTTACACAGATTGTACACTGGAGTTATAACTATGTACACTATAGTTACACTCAGAGCCTACACAGAGTTTACCATTTTCCTACATTCATGGTACACTCCAAAGTTACCATTAGGTTACACAAACGTTACCATTCTTTTCTGCCAGGGCGTGGGAAGTTTAAAGGGTTGCAGCATTTTAAACGACCCTGAACCGTGGTGCAGAGCACATAGGACGGCGTTGGAGGGTCAAAATAATCATAAAAATAACACAACTTATGCTAAATATACCTCTAAAGTATTTTTTACTGCATAATTGATTACTGTGGTGCTCAAAACAGTTTACGCTAATTTTTCCCAAAATCCATATTTCCGTAATTTTGTTTTATGCCATATTTGAAGCAACTATTGGGCCTACAAGAGTCATTTTCAGCTCAAATTAAAGCTAAATAAATTTACTATATATTTAGTCCTCATAGTTTTTCTTGTAGGGTGATTACTTTTGCCGATATAGGGCAAGACTAGAGATGGGCAACTTTGAAAATTACCACGGTAATTTTCGTAAATTACCATGGTATTTTTCGTAATTTACCGTTCCCCTTGAAAATTACCATAATTTTCGGTAATTTTCCAGATAATTCACCCATGTTTGAGATAATTTTTCATACAAATAAATTCCCAACATGTTCTTTTAAGCCAAGTCCACATTTCCAACATGTTTAATTTTAAATTGAGGCATGTACAACTCATTTTTGGCATATTTTATTTAAATTTTAACATTATTGAGTAATTATTAGTCGAATATTCTTCTTTAAAATTTCTCATACTCTGACAAAAGAAAGCCAGATTGCGTGTTGCTTCCGTATTTCTTTTTACAATTTTGAAAATTTCTAATAGATTAATGTTGCATTATGTATGGTTTAAACATCGTATCCTCTCCCTTTTGCTATTGGCATTCTTATTTAACCATAAATTTTCTGTTTAATGCTTAAAACTGAAAATTACTGGAAAATTACGGTAATTTTTGAAAATTACCGTAATTTACCATGGTAATTTACCTCAGATGAAAATTACGGTAATTTTCCCATCTCTAGGCAAGACACATGACCAAAATGAAAAAGTTTCACTTTTTGGAAAAAATTGCCTTTTTTTGAAGAGCTGTTTCTCAAAAAGTTCTGGACATACATAGTTTATTTTGGGCTTAAATTGTAGCACAATATATCTTCTTTAAATAACTACAAAGAATTATTTTCTGTAGGGCAAATATTTTAGGAGATATTGAGTAAAAACGAATAAAAGTGCAAAATTTGCGCAGTTTTCTGCGCACTGCACAGATTGCACAGGTCTTTCAAAGCTGCAAATTTGGTTTTTTACTGTTGGCATAGATCCTAACAAAATATTAAAAAGTTAGAAATACATGACCTTTTGCAAGGTCGAGCCCCTTTTTGTGCATTAAGTGACTGGACTAATTCTTGGCCCTTTCCTTTTCATTGTATTCATAAATGACGTTGCCAATAAGCAAATTGAGCAGGTACAATCATCAATCTTTGCTGATGACACAAACTTTATCGTGTCAAGTATTTAAAAAAATAGCTCTCTTGATCTAGCTAAGCTGGTTGTACAGGATGTCACCAAATGGTGTGAAAATAATGCTCAGAAGATAAATGTGGATAAATCTGTTATGATTAATTACTCAACCACCAAAAGGCCTCCAACAGAAAGTATGCTAGTAAGAATAAATGAAAAATCAATGCAACAAGTAAATTCAGTTAGTTTTTAGGTCTTCATATTGACAGTCAAATAACTTGGAATAATCACATTAGTATTTTGATAGGAAAACTGACTTCCATTTGCTATCTCCTTAAACAACTTATATGTAAAGTAAGTATGAAAATTTTGAAAACTGTCTACCTTATTCCAATCAAGAATAACATATGGCTTAATTTTCTGGGGCAATAGGAGCCATAGCAAAGATGTTCTTCTCTTACAGAAAAGAGCAGTTAGATATGTATTAGGCGAATGGCAAGAGCAGAGATCACTGCAAACCTCTATTCAATAAACGTGTGTTTACATTTACAATGTGATTGTTTTTATGAAACAAAACATGGACCAAGTGGTAAAAAATCAGGATATTCATGTATATGACACTAGAAAAAAACTGGACATACATGTTGATCACCACTCGTGCTCACTTACATTGAATGGTCCTTGGGCAATGGGCACATGCCTTTACAATCATCTACCTAAGAAATTTAAGGATGTAGAAAACACAAATAGTTTTAGCTTGAGACTGAAGACCCACTTACTAGATTAGTCATGTTATAGTGTGAATGAATTCTTTGAAAGTTAAAAAGATAGATATATAATTATTAGTGAATTATGTTACACTGTACATGATGTACATATATCCATTGTCACAATATGTGACCTTTGACCTGGATTATCTAAAAAAATGTATCTTGAATTTTATTGGGAAAAAGATATGTTAAACAGTTAAATGCATTCTATCTTTGGTATAAATTTCATTTTGGGATGGCTTTGGGAACGGGAGTAAAAAATATCATGAAAACATCATACTTCACATTCAATGAAATAACTTAGCATTTATTAATGGAAATTACCAGATAGAAGAATGAAATTTAATGTTCTATACAACACTCAGGAAAATATATAATCAAATTTCACATAAGTAATACTAGTTCGTGCCTCCTCCTCTTAAGTGCTTCTTCTGAACTTTGAGTGTCCAAAGCTGTTAATGTATAAGTTCGCCCAGTTGCAGTACGTGGATCGACCTTAGCAAGAACTTGTTCACTTGGAATATTAAGTATTTCTGGCTGGTGAGGATACACATATGATGGTGATGGCCCTTTGGAATGTAGGAAACTGATCAAAAATTCCTGTGAGGGTACATTCACACTCATGACACAGCCTAATCACCAGGCATCACTAAAGACACTTAAGTCACAAAACCTTTTATTTCCTCCAAAGACGATGTTTCTTGTGGGATATTTGTTTCCGGCACTTCACAGGTAGTGTCTGTTGAAAACTTCTTTATTATTAATTCATTTCTTATTCCTGGAATGAAAGTATGAAATGTTTGAGTTCCAGGTATTGGTCTTGCTTCTTCATGTCGTCTGTGTAGCATCCTCCCAATTTCCATTATTTCTTTTTGACACACATAAGCAAAGGTCACATTCTTCATATTGTCCGTCGCCTAGACAAACCATTGTCTTGGAGTCATAATTTGATCAGTATGCATATTTGTGATGTAATCCACTGTTTGAAGTTAATATTTTCTATAACATTGTCTTCTAGTACATTTTCCAATATTGTCTTAACATTATTAGATCCTGCACATTCACCACATTGTTGGAACCAACACTGTACTTTGGGTGGATTGCTCATCATATTTGCCAGATAGTGGTTATACGTGGACAAATTAATACTTTGGTCTTCATTTAGCATTTTAATTTACACCCATCCATTAATAATTTCACACACTAATGTAAAGAACAAATACATAGTGTGTGTGTACCACTTGCTCCAACAAGAACACAATGTTTAGGCCGCTGAGAGGCAAATTTTGAAAAGCCAATCTTCACACCAGGAGATGACTGTTTGAAATGAATATGCACTTCTGCAAGGTTATTTAAAATTAGCCTCTTTTCTGTGTGTTCTTTCATACCACCCATTCTAACACTCATAGTCTTTCTTGCCAGGCATAATTCTGCTGACATCATCATTGCAGTAAATGTTCTTCACAGTCTGAGCAACATCTGGATCCAAGATCCTTCCTGGTTTAGGATTTGGTGTTGACAAAATCCCTTGTTCTTTTACTAATTGCTTAGCTTTACATATCATGTTGTTACTTGCAAGAGGAAATTCTTGCTCTATTCTTATGATACTCCAGTGTTTAGAAAGGAGGGTCAAAATTGTAACTTTTCACTTTTCATAATGCTTTCTTCAAACTTTTATTTTAGTTGTTGCAGTATAACATCACAACCATCGTTGTCAGGCACAGGTTCTTCAGCTGGAATGTGAAATATCTTCTCTTTTACAACTTTCACAATTTTAATAGTTTTCTTTCTGCAGTATGGCTCTTCCTTCATTCTCTTCTTCTTGATAGGTGATGCACCAACAGTAATCAGACTTTCATTTAATGTCTGTACAGCGGTTTCAGTCCTGTATGTGTCCAATCCCATATAACTTTCTTCATCAACCGATGTGCTTGGTTCTTCCTCATGAACATAATTAATTAAGTTAATTTTCTTCCTATAGTTGTCAAAAATCATTTGTTCTCTATTCACGTATGGTAGTTTTTCTATCATCAGCACCTTCACCTTCCTTAATTTTTTTCTACTCCTCTTGTGCCCTTACACATCAAAAGGGTTGCAGGACTGTGTCTCTATATACTTCTTATCCATTACCACATACTATTTCAAGTTATCAATTCATATAAGCACTAGTCCCTTGAATCACCTGCGAACGCCACAGAAGCTCAAGCAAGACTGAGCTTGCTTACCAGACTAGCAGTACACTTAGAGAAAGAGAGCCCTTGAGACAAGTTTGAATTTGTGTGATGCATGTTTGGTGCACGGGTGGTGCCGGTGGTGCACCGGCACCACCGGCCAGTAAATAATTAGATGAAACATAAACTGGTAAATTAAATCAAATACTTGTGTTTTTCCCTCTGTCTTATTGACAACCAGCATTTAAAATTCACTGTAGCTGGCTGACTGGAAGTGCAAATAAAGTTTTGCATTTTGTACATTGTACCAAGCGTTTGCAGAAGTAAACAACTGAGGAGTGCATTTGCGGTGGCGTGTTAAGAGTAAATTATTCAATAAGCATTTACATAGGCTATACAATAACAAAGCAGAATAACTTCATTCGTCGCTTTTATCTTTAGGTGCTACAAGAACCGCTTTAAATAAGTGGTTACTCCTTGACAACAGATCAAAATTGTTGTTTGAGTTCCAATGTGCTTTGAAATTTTCTCAGTAATACTTGTAACCAGTGCCAGTTGTGTAAAGGCGTTTTTCCAATTTAGCAATTGTCAAGAGTAAACTAAGCACGACAACGTCTCAAGATCACCGGGAGTGCCTCAAAAAACCATTCATAGAGCAAGACAGTGCAATAAATGTTAACTATATGGATACCATTGAAGAGTTCTTATTCCCGGTGAGAGGAGAGTGTTGCTCAAAAGCAAGTTTATTAAGTTTGATTTTGTATCAATTAGGTTAAGATTGATAGTGTGTTTGGTTTCATACTCACAAAACTTTTAAGACATTTCTTTGCGAAACATACGTACATACATTTTTATTTTTATTACCCTAATGTTGTTTTCTCAACTGTTATTATTCATTTTTGCAAACATGATCCAAATTTCTTTGATACAATTTTTACCTGCTAGTTTTTATGATCAACAAAATTCCAGGCACCACCTAATAAAAAGGTCTGCGCACGCCTATGGAGCACACCATTATTTACACTCATAAATAATTTTTTTTTACTCCCGTTCCCAAAGCCATCCCAAAATGAAATTTATACCAAAGATAGAATGCATTTAACTGTTTAACATATCTTTTTCCCAATAAAATTCAAGATACATTTTTTTAGATAATCCAGGTCAAAGGTCACATATTGTGACCTCGGAATAAAAATAACAGTATTTTAAAATCTAACTATTTTTAATGGAAACCATGTTCCTTTAGCCTTAAAATAAGACCAACATGAAGGTTCTATCACAATTAGAAGCTAAGTAATGATTTATTTTTGTAGAGCATGTGAGGGAATATTTTGCATTTTTTGTCATGTTTGCAACCCTGCTGTATGAGTATTGTGAATAGCTGAGGGCTAAAATTTTGTGTTTGAGTACTACTTCACATACTTTTACTTCCTACCAAATTTCAAGTAAATCTGAGATGGTCGGGTTGAAAAGTCCACTTTTCTGTGATGATTTGGCATGGAATGACCCGATCCTGTTATTTTATTCCAGTCAGTACTAGAATTTAAATAATAGTCGTATGCTACTGGTATATCAATATCCCACCTGTTATTAGGAATAAGAATTGATGGAATCAGAATCGATTTGAAAGAACCGAAATTGAAAAAAGTGGAATTGACTCATCCCTAATTTTTACCATACACCTATTCCTCACCTCATTTATCTTAAAAATAAATCTTCAGTTTAAATGATCTCCAATCCATGAGGATGTTTGATTGAATTATAATGTGACCTTGTTGATATCCTCATGACCAAAATCCAAGACTTTTTCCAAAGAATTTTATGTCCTTGCATAGGTTTTTGACTTGGAGACAGGAAAAGCCCTTGGACCTTACAAAGAAGGTGAACTATGCTTTCGGAGTGCCCTCACAATGAAGGGATATAAGGACAATCCTGATGCCACTGCCAACATGATTGACAAAGATGGATGGCTTCACTCCGGGGATATTGGTTACTATGACAAGGATAAACATTTCTTTATTGTGGACCGCTTGAAGGAACTGATCAAGTATAAGGGATATCAGGTAATTTGTGAGTGTAAACTTTGTATATGTTTCCTTTAAGACAGCTAAATCTAATTGAATGCATAAACTGATCACAACTGTCTAGCAGAAGCCAGGAACCATGCTTGTCTTCTATTCTTTTTTTATGTTCAGACTATGTACTTTCTCATTCATTTCTCAGTTGTGAGTAGAGAAGGCATATGACAGGGTAAATAGAAATAAGTTGTGGAAGGCTTTAAGTGACAAAGTGGTGAATGGGCAGTTATTGAATGTTATGAATGAATGTTAATACTGAGGCAAGTGTGAGAGTGGGTGAGGTCTTGGGTGACTGATTTGAAATAAAACCGGGCATAAAGCAATGATGCATAATGTCATGTGGCTGTTAAATATTTTTATGTATTTATGTGACAGATGCATGTAGCAATAATGAGGCTGCTAATTTCTTGGTTGGAGCAGAGACACCAAAGACCATGGGTTGAACTAGAACACCTATTTTATTAATTTAAGGTGAGCAAAGAATCCGGGGGCTTGTGGGTTTGTCACTGTCACTTTGTAAGTTTCATTTGGCATAATAATGTTTGGGGTAGAATCTAAGAACTTTATCACAGTTCGTTGGTATTTGGTGGTGGTATCTCTGGACCAGGGGGAGGAATGAGCGTGTTAAAATCGTTGTAGGCTGTTTTCCACGTTTTAAGAAATACCGTTCAGCACCGTCGGATGGCGCTACTAGCCCTTAACTAGTTCGTATTTACGCCGCAGAGGTGGCTCTGCATGCGGAGGAGCGGTAATTTTGAATCGTTATCTTGCATATATGGATATATCTTATTTTTTCTTTCCTGTCAGACATATTTAACCTTGCGGTAGCATATGTAATGGGAGACCATTGTGGCCTCTTACCCACAGTCGAAGAAGTACCATTCAGCAGCGTTGGATTAATGCCGAGGAATTTTTTTTTGTCCAATCTTCTTGATTTTTACATATGAGTATTAAGAGCAGTTAAATGCTATTATCACACAGTTTTATCTGCATAGGATTCAAAACTACAGAGTTATGGGGCGTGACCATATGGTCACGCTAGGCGGTTGTGGGGTCAATTTTTTCCAAAAGATAAAGTTTTTTTTTATTGTCTTCAGGTTGATTCATCTTACGCAAAACCATCTAGAGTAATATAATTATAAATTAAAAGTGATAAATTAATTTTTATTTATTTTTTTTCAAACAAATTCACAAATATTTTAATTTTTAACTCAATTAGAGCATATCGAAATGCAAGAGAATACTCAATAAAACATCAAACATCACATCCAGTCAAGGAAAGCCCAGCGAATTCTTCGCCGAGCCAGCACAGGACTCCTGAGATTAAATGCAGTACACGAGATGGACCATCCAAGAATGCAATCAGAAGCTCTACGATTTACATTTGGAGCTTAGTGCAATCTTGAACATCACGGATTGGGAGACATTGGATAGAATTTCGTGGAATTCTTCCATGACAGCATTCAACTTGACTAAAGACAAGCAGTTAAAAAAGTTTGAACATCTTCACAGTCATCAACACCCGGAACAGGAGTCTCATGGCCCTGAAAAGGACCGGATGGTTGTGAACCTAACCGACCTTCACATGAGCGACGCAACCATCAGCGTACTTTCCAAGGGGCTGAACTTCGCCGTCGCACCCTCAAGGTTACCAAAAGAAGAACTAGTGACGGAAGTAGAACACGCCGTCCGCAAGCTACCTAAACAAGAGGCTGATGAACTCCGAGAAGATGTCAGCCGTATCCTACTCAAGGGGAGAACTCCCAAAACTAACATCACTCGAGACGAGAAAAGAGCCTTAAAAGAACTCCGGGCAAATGAAGACATTCTAATCACACCGGCGGACAAGGGGAACGCAACTGTGGTCATGATGAAAGAAGACTACGATAAAAAAATACGCAATCTTCTGGATGACGACGCGTACCACGAAGTTAAATCAGACCCCACCACTAAAATCCAACAAGAGACGAAACACACCATCAGTCAGTCATCTATCCCACAAGAAGAGAGACGGTGGATCATCGAATCGGCTCCTAAACCGCCAAGATATTATGGTTTACCAAAAATCCACAAGGAAGGAATACCTCTACGACCCATCGTGAGCGCCATAGAATCACCAACCCACAAATTCGCGAAATATTTGGCCCGTGAACTGTTGCCTTTCTCCGGAAAGACATCAACATACGTCTGGAACTCCGCCCACTCCATTGAGATTATCAAAAAGGCAAAAATAGGCAAGGAAGACATCTTAGTGAGTTTTGATGTAACCTCTCTCTTCACCAACATCCCCATCGAAGAAGCTGTGGAAATCATCAAGTCGCTCACAACGGAGTGCCTCCCAGGAGACGTCCCGAATATGGTAGAATTTTGTCTAAAAACGCCTATTTCCTCTGGAATGGGAAGTTCTACAGACAAACGAAAGGCGCCGTCATGGGATCCCCTCTTTCTCCAGTAATCGCCAACTTATTCATGGAAGATATAGAACGTAAAGCCCTGCAGTCATACAGCAAAAAGCCAAAACTCTTTGTGAGGTATGTGGACAACACGTTTGTGATATGGTCCCATGGATTAGGTGAATTGCAGAAGTTCCTAGAACACCTTAATGGACAAAACGCCGCCATAATCTTCACCATGGAAATGGAAACTAACAACTGCCAGCCTTTCCTGGACGTTCTGGCTGAGAAGAAAGAAAATGGGTCTTTAGGACATTCCGTTTTCCGGAAAAAGACACATACTGACCGATATCTCCACGCAGACTCCCATCATCACCCTCAGCAGAAGAACGCTGTTATAAAGACCCTGTTTCACCAAGCTCGCACTCTATCTGATGCTGCTTCCATAGCCAAAGAAAAACAGCATCTCCTGAAAACCTTTCAGATGAATGGCTTCCGTCGAGAAACAGTCCTAAAGATAATAAAAAATGGCGACCAGAGGAAACAGTTGGCCCTTCAAAGGACCGCCGAGGAGAGCCCTAAGGAAAAACCAAAGGCATATGCTATCCTGCCGTACGTCGCCGGAACCACAGAAAAAATCGTAAGAGCTCTTCGCAAACACAACGTCATGACGAGGTTTAAGTGCGTCAGAAAAACGGCAGACATCCTCCTCAACTCCAAGGATGACCTCCTGGAAGACATATTTGGTGGAATATACCAAATAAAAGATAGCTGCGGTAATTCCTACATCGGCCAGACTTCAAGAGCACTAAAATACCGGCTCCAAGAGCATAAGAGGGCCGTGAAAAACGGACAACTTCGCCAGTCGGCGGTCGCGGAACATCAGTGGAGTGAGCCAACGCATGACATAAATTTTGACACCACAGTATTATTGAAAAGAGAAGCCCACTATTTCCCTAGAATCATACGGGAGTCAATAGAGATAGCAAAAACACCGCAAAATTTCAACCGAGAGGACGGCTACACACTCGCCACCGCTTGGAAACGGCTCTTCAATAGTACCGAACAATCACGACACACCTCCACCGGAAGGCGCGAAACCGGTATAACATAAAAGGACGGACCAAACCCTGCAATCTAACGGACCTGAGGAATCTAGCTGGAATGCTGGCGAAATATTGTCCACCAAAAATGGATAAACGCGGATGGAAACCCGAAAAACCATTCTATTCATGTAGACAAGGTTTTAAAATAACTTATCATTGTTTTAAATATATCCTAAATCGTGTCTACAGTGGAAACTGAAACAAGGTTTGTTATGTCAAGGTTAAATATGTCTGACAGGAAAGAAAAAATAAGATTTTCGAGATAAAGATTCAAAATTACCGCTACCCCGCATGCAGAGCCACCTCTGCGGCAAAAATACGAACTAATTGAGTACTAGTAGCGCCATCCAACGCTGCTGAATGGTACTTCTTCAACCGAGGGAAAGAGGCTACAACGATCTCCCATTACACATTCCCACACCTGCTCTGGACTCCCATTATTGGGTTATTTTACCATGCATATTTTAACTTGCCCTGTTTGTTTGTCTGGATGGAATCTTGTAATCGAAATCTAACCCACTTCCCAATGTTCAATCGAGCTGAAATTTGGCACACTTACTTACTCTCGATGACAATACATGAAAGAATCATTAAATTCTGTAATTACCAAGTTAATTTACAAAAATAAATTTTTTCTTGATGTGTTGCGTGTTGCGTCGCATGGGCACGTTTTGTGATGCGGGTTGCATCTATTACACGTTTTATGTTGCGGGTTGCTTCGTATGGCCCCGTTTTGTTTTGCGGGTTGCGTCGTAAGAAACAGTTTTGTGTTGCGGCTTGCGTCGTATGACCCCGTTTTGGTATGTGTGGTAAATGTGACTCCTAGCACCAATTAGGTAGTGTGGTTTAGGGACCTATGGCACTCAGTGCATCCTTTTCCTGTCATTGAATCCTTCACGGAGGCACTTGGAGCTTTCCTTCCCTCTGCCTACGACCACCGGTGTCCCTATAACTCGAAGTTAGAGTGTATAGTGAGAAGAAATGTTAATAACTTATATTTCAAAGAACCCCCAAACACATTTACGCAATAAAATCGCTGCTAAGAATATTTTTATTTTCAATTTACATATGCACTGGGCTATAAGTTTTTACGTTTATGAATATGCATACAAAATAAAATAATAATATAAAACGAATGGAGCTCCAGGGATAGAGACTTTTGGCTTTGTTTTCTGTGGCTGCTAGAAGTTGTTGTGAGTGAGTGCTCTTGGTGCGTCCGAACTTCACATCTCTCCCTTTCCTTCTCGCTCACGCATAAGAAAATGAACCCTACCCTTCCCCTTGGAAATAATCCCTTTCGCAGGTCAAAATTTTCCTTCCGTGGGTCTTTCCCCTTGCCCAGCTATTGGGAGGAAGGGTCCCTGTTCTGCTTGGAGAGTTTATTGTTCCTCTGCTCAGGGGAGTGTGGTCTGGCCAAGTTGTCACATCCTCATCACCTCAGGACTTAGAAATTTTTGGCTTGGATGTGGTACGATTGTTTTTAACAGAACTGTAAACGAATGAGATCTTGCCTTTGCAGGGAATTGCTATGATATAAGTGTGCATAGGTGTATCCAGGGGGGGTTATGGGGGTTGTAACCCCCAGAGTGCCTAGGGACCGGGAAATTGGGAGAAACCGGGAAAAATACGGGAAATGAAAATCGCTGGGAGTAACCAGGAAAAAGCCGGGAAATTTGTCAAGCGTACGGAAAGTTTTTCAAATCGCACGGTATCGAAGAAAAAATAGGGGAATTCCTTCTGTGGTACGGAAAACAATAACCTAAGTAGCAGTACTGACCGAACGAAACTCCAATAGGCTGCGGAGATGACGTGGAGTATCGGCCTCTGCGCTAGGGCCAGTTGCTGATACTCCACATTGCCAGCGCCCAGAGTATTCATTAATGCTGGTGAATTTTCTCGGAAATATCTTTATTATCCTGCTCTGTATGGAGGCATTTTGAAGGGAATATCTTCTCCGGCGTACCGACCCCACTCTTCCGTCCCTTCGGTTGGTAACTGGTCTCGACCCTCCATCTCATGAGCAAACCCTCTCACAGCATGGGGTTGTAGTCATTTTTTGTATGCGCAGTGGTTTTTTAAAACAATAATTTATTGCAAAAGTGGGAGAGGATGTCTGAAATGAATTATTCGTGTTTATTTGATCGTTTTAAAATTTTAAATGAATTTCTAGCTGGTATATTAACGATTTTAGAATATTTATAGGAAAGTAATGGTTAAAAGAAAGCAGAAGACAACTCCATTAATATAAGAGCTAGAATTTTGCTTAAAAGTAAATTCAATTGTTAATGTTTGTATATTGCCAACGAATATTTATTTAGAAAATCCACTGCACATTAGGCCGGCCCTTATTTTTCAGAATTGAGAAAAGTTATGTTTTCCTAGTCTCAAAATGATCCAAATGAGGTTTATATTCACGTGCTAAAATTTGGTTACTTTAAAATAACGTGTACCCGTGCCCCAAGGGCCCTAAGTACTGAGGACCTTCAATTGAGTTTTTTGGGGCTGAAAAAGCACTATCCTTATGAAATACGTGAAAGTAGAGTCCTTTAGGGCCGAATTTCTGTTTGTTTTGACCTATCTCTAAGCGTTTACGAGATATGTCGTAATGCGATCCACCCCCCAGGGCGCTACCCCGCACCGCGGAGCCGCGCCGCTGAGGTACGGCCCGCACTACTTGCTAGTGACTTCCCCTCCACCCCCTCCCCGCCCTCGGCAAAGTCTTTGCTCCTGCTGGCAAGATCTAGCCTCTGAAGAAATGTGCTTATGTTAGAAAGGATTTAATTGACATGACAAAATTTCCAACCAAAAGTGATCAATTTATTTTCACTCTGTCCATGAAGTTAAGTAGATATTAACCAAAATAAAATACATTTTCGGTATATTTCTAATATTCCACTGACAGACCGTATTTGGCAGTTTAAGTGTCTTTGCGCAGATTATGGTTTGTGCTACGATGAAGATTTACACTTAGTAATAAATTTTGAAAGCTCTCTTCCTTCTTCGTAACTGACTTAAAATCTTGAATTAGTTTCACCCCTCTCTCTGCACAATCATTTACCACTTGAAGACCCCGAATAATTTGCAAACCGTTCTTGTTGTCAGGATGTTCATCCCATTCTCGCGTGGGCACATGAAAGAATGCAGTGCATATTTCCAATGTATTAAATAGCTTTCTCGAATTAGTAGTGGCAAAATTTGATATAGATAGCTTAGTCAGGTCTTTATGTTTATAAGATGCCTTCTTCAGTGGATCACATTTTCCCTCACATGTCCTCATACGGCGTATCACGTTTTCCATTTCATGCCTAGAAAGAGATCCGTCAAACAATGACAGTCCTACCAACTCCTCGCTCAGGTACCACAAGTGGTTTGAAAACCTCTTTTGTGCCGCTTTCGTTATTTCCAGGTTAACACTTTCGTAATTAACAAGTCTTTTTAGGAACTGCAGGTCACTGTTGGGAGCAGATGCAGCACAAGGAGCGGAGAACCACATCTGAATATATAAATTCACAACAAATAGGGAGACGTGCATGAGACCATCTTCTTGGGCCCGGCTCAAGTGGAACTGCAAGCGAAAAATAGATAGAATAAATAATAGAATAATTGGCTTTGGACATCCATCGGGCGTTATGCATCGGGCCCGGTTGCTTGAAGCGAATGCCTCCTGGAGGGACTCCTCCAAGAAATATTATCGTCAGCTCCAGTAATTCTCGATAGTCGGCTCGAGGATGCCCTACCTAAAGAAAATTGTAGTTAGAACCTATTTTTAAAATAAAAAGCACCAAATTAGACTGAGAAAGGTTATAAGGAGACAGGAGTTACCTCAAGCTGATTTCTTGCATAATCAATTATAGAAATATCGTCATTAATCAAGAGTAAATCTCTTTGCCTACATCTCTTTAGTGTAGAAAATTTATCTTGGACAATCATCGGCCATTTTGTCTGAAATTGTTTAAAAATTTCTATTTGCGGCCCCGTACTTAATCCCATAGCTGCTTTATACACAGATTCCAGCACTCTTTCAAATACATGATGGCGGCATGGGAGCCACAATAACTCTTCTTTCACGCAACTTTTCTTCCCACTGCAGCTTCTTCAATAATTTCTGAGCAACCTTTTCTTCCTTCTTGATCATATTGAAATCTATTCCACCAATAACTGCATTTCGTGCTGCCACCAATCTTTTCTTCCTTCTTGATCATATTGAAATCTATTCCACCAGCAAGAGCTGTGAGACTAATAGCAAATTCTCATTATCTTGCCCCTTGCAAACCAATTTTTAGAAAGCTGGGCCTTCTACCTTTTCCTTGTGTTTATATTTTACATGTGTTGTTATATACTCACAATAATATTAACCAATTTAATAAAAACAGTGCTGTACACAATTACTTTACTAGAAACTCCAACGACCTACATGTACCATATGTACGCACTACAACTGTATTGTGTGGTCCTAACTCAATGGGTCTTAAACTGTACAATGCGTTACCCAATGAATTGAAATGTATTAATAGTTTTTCTATATTTAAGTCCAAAATCAAGGAAATTTTACTCCATAAAATGTACTATAACGTTACTGATTTCATTAATGACCGAATTTAATATTGTTTTAGTGTTTTTTCATTCTTGTAATTTGTTAATTAAACTGTAACATGTCTGACCTGTCCTATATCATGTACTTGATCGCTGGACCAATAAACTACTATACTATACTATACTACCAATAACTGCATTATTCCTCTTTGATCACGTAAGAATTTGACTTCTTCAGCCCAAGCACATTTATCTGAGAGATTAACTGCACTTTCTTCCTCGTGCATCAAAAACTACATGGCACCGCTCCTTGCAATGTCGAACAAATCATCATATTTTAACACGAAAGATTTTCTTCTCTTCATCTCCATGGCAGTTCCTGCTTTCTCTTTATGCCGTCGCACGTTCCTCCATTCTTTGTGTAATTTTTCTAACTTTTCAATCAAACAAATTTCCCTAATAACAGGAATTCTCGTTTTGTTCCATAAATGAAACACATTTCTTACGGTTTTTCTCGCACTAAGTCTAATATATTTCGAACCCCTTAGGTGATAGAAAAAAACACACAGTACTTCTCTCACTGTAGGTAACTTTGAGCCAAGTATTTCTTCACTTTCTTTTCCAACCAGTTCAATTTCTGAATTTAGTCTTAATTTAATTATGCCTTTCCTTGTTGGCCTATTCTTAAACTGAATGTCACGTGTATCCATGATAAACTAGTTATTTCACTACTTTTCTCCTTCAATCCTAAAAAACTTAGTACATACTTCCTATCCTTTGGACACTCACAGGAACTAACTCTCTCTCCACATCGATCTACATCCGTTAACTGACAGCCTCGTTTCTTCTTTCTTGAATATTTCTATCTACTGGTGGAGCCCTGGAAGCCCCACGCATTTCCTTCATTCCTTTGTAATTCACATACACAATTGTATCACATACTTATAATATTTTATACATAAAGAGCACTTTGAAACAAAGCATACTGGAACGGTGCACGGCCGTATGGCGGCAACTAAGTAAGGTTAAAGGTGTCGGTACCCAGCACGTAGGACGGCGTTGAAGGGTTAAAAGTGACATTGTAGGCTTTAACAATAATAATCATGAAACAAGAGGAACAACCTGTTCAAGTCTGTACCACTTGAATGTAAATCTTGCCAGCAGGAGCAAAGACTTTGCCGAGGGCGGGGAGGGGGTGGAGGGGAAGTCTCTAGCAAGTGGTGCGGGCCGTACCTCAGCGGCACGGCGCCGTGGTGTGGGGTAGTGCCCTGGGGGGTGGATCACATTACGACATATCTCGTAAACACTTAGAGATAGGTCAAAACAAACAGAAATTCGGCCCTAAAGGACTCTACTTTCACGTATTTCATAAGGATAGTGCTTTTTCAGCCCCAAAAATCTCAATTGAAGGTCCTCAGTACTTAGGGCCCTTGGGGCACGGGTACACGTTATTTTAAAGTAACCAAATTTTAGTACGTGAATATAAACCTCATTTGGATCATTTTGAGACTAGGAAAACATAACTTTTTTCAATTCTGAAAAATAAGGCCCGGCCTACTGCACATACAATAAGTAGGGATAGGAATTTTTCGGTGGTTTGAGAGGGAGAAAAACGGGGCTTTGAAATTAGGAATTCGGTACTTTCAACAAGACATTTCGGTGTTTTCACAGTGACCACAAGTTTATATATATACACATAAAATATTGATATTTCAAAGCCTAGAAAAGGGTCACTTATACTATAGTTTAACCCAATATGATATGGGTTACTATGCGACACTTCCCCTTCTAGCCATGTTATAACTGAAGACAATCACCTCGGTGGTGGAACCAGGAAAAGTGGCACTAAATTTAAAAATAAAATTTAATACATTTCGTAATTGACATGTAACTTAAGAGAATTTCCATTGAAATTAAACAACTCAAAGCGGCTATTCACGCATGCACAGTCCGTCTCGTCTTCAAATCCGTAGTAGAGTGTAATGAACAAATCAGAACAAAATTTTTAAAAATCAGAAAAACATGTATCTCTTTTGTTTTATAACTATAATTAACATTTAAAATCTCTTGGTGAAAGATCCCATTGTAATGAAACCTTCAAAACCGTAGAAGTGTTATGAACAAATCAGACCAAAATAAAAAATCGGAAAAATATGTTTCTCTTTAGTTTTCAAACTATAATTGACATTAAAAAACTCTTGGTAAACAAGCCCATTGAAATGAAACAACTCAAAGGCAAACGGCTATTTACACATGCGCAGTCCGTCTCGTCTTCAAATCTGTAGCACAGGGATTTCCAAACTACGTTCCGCGGAAGGCTAATGGGTGTTCCGAGTAACCTATAATGGCTTTATATGCTGCTACCCAAACGCAATGCTTTAACATATGTGAAGTCCACAAGGTGTTCCGTAAAAATTTCAGGATTTACGAAGTGTTCTATCGAAGGTAAAGTTTGGGAAACCCTGCTGTAGCAGATTACTTTGAATAAATGCGCATATTGCTTTTCCTTTGTTCAACTCACCTCAGAGCGAAGAGCCACCAATCATAGATGCCGATAGATGGTTATTCCACTAATTGTAAATAGAAAGCACCGCGGCGTGATGAGCTGAGTATTGCCGGTATTCGCCATAAATCGAAAGCACCCGATGTCATCCTCCCGCGATTGTTATCGTACACCGGTTATGCTACGATGAACTGCAAACTTCCGCATACCTCAGGAATATTTGCACGCGAGTTTGATTAAATCGAATTGAGAACATTTGTTTGCAATTTTAATGTTTTTCTTGCGTTTGAAATGTACTTTCAACCATTTTCTCATAAAAAATGAAAATTCGCGTTTTGGGGCACAATTCGCGACATTTCGCGAGTTCATAAGTCATTTCCCCAGTCAGTATGGAGTATGTTGTAACTAATTACCACTCCTAGGACATTTTTTGTCAAAATTCGCAAAATTCGCGATCGCGAAATTTTCCTATCCCTAACAATAAGTGATGGCTGACACATGCTGAGAGAATGACTGCTAAAGGGGTTGAGTGTCGAAAGAACACCCCTCTGAAATGTATCTGCGGCAGTCACTTTTCCACCCTCCACGGCATCTATTGGAGACGTTAGTTCTTTTGCGTAAAGAAATCTCCAGCACTTATCGTAGACGTCCAGTCTTCTACGTAAAAAAAATTCCAACTCCTATATGTGACGTTCGGTGCAAAAGGGTTAAAAACATAAGTGCGATGAAGTGTACACGAGAAAAACAGAAATATTGGGGGAGGGGCCTAATTTTGTTTCACAAAAATATGCTGGAGTAAAATTTAAGAAAAGTAGGCGGGAAAAGCCGGGAAATTTTTTTTGACTTGGCGCAAGACACTCTGAACCCCCTTCAATTGATAAATTATGTAAAAATGATGTGTTTAACACATGCTAATAGTACACCTATAGATCACCTTCCATTACATAATAGAGCACCTTCAAAATGTTATTTTAAGATGTATATTTTTCAAAATTCCTGGGCT
Organism: Pyrrhosoma nymphula; assembly: GCA_963573305.1. NCBI lineage: Eukaryota > Metazoa > Arthropoda > Insecta > Odonata > Coenagrionidae > Pyrrhosoma > Pyrrhosoma nymphula. The sequence continues at coordinate 22,147,201 of OY754338.1, read as the reverse complement.
CCCCATTTTACTCCCCTTCAGGTGGTGATCCCCCCCCTTCGGACGCTTCTAGATATGCCTATGAGTGTTTGGAATTAAGGTTAACCACCTTTTTAATAAAAGGCTTGTAACAAAGTTACGAAAATCATTGACATGTAATGTAAACTAATTAAAGAAAAAAATTAATTCTTTCAAAGTGTCAGCAATATCTTACAGTTGCAATTTTTAATTTAATTTAATAAATTTACCTGTTCACTGCTTGGCCCTCAACCAGTATTTCTCGGGATTTAGAGACTGGAGGGACGGGTAACATCTCGGAGCTACCTCATTCCAGCGCCTCCATATGGAAAGTTACTGATCTTTCAACACCAATTCGCCGAAGTTTTATGCAAACCAATAACCATTGAGGTGGGTTGGGTAATCATGGCTATTGGGGCAGCCGTCCGGGCTTCACAAGCACCCTTTGGAACTAACGGGGTGGCCTTCCGGGCCAAAATTCCGGGTATTCGTGAAAAAAAAAGTAACTATCCGGCAAATAACCTCCTCACCAGGTAGCCTTGAAGGTTACCCGTGCCTCCAGTCTCAGGGAGTTGGTGCATTTTCCCACTTGGTGGTGCCGTAATCAGGTAGCTCTGAGAGGTTACCCGTCCCTCCATTTGGAACGACTCATATTTCTCAGCTATACATAATGTAACATAAGTGGTATAACTTTAAGTTGTAACAATGTTACTGTTTGAGGTGTAACATTTTACCATTTTTTCAAAGCTGGATGAATTCTTATCATGCTTGGTGCTGACTTTTCAGTCTAATGATTTGGTGATTTTATTTTCTATAAGGAATGGTGAGTGCCTTACATTTTCTGCTTTTTCTTTTTTTATCTAAATGTCAGTTTGCCTTTGGATAGCCTAGACTGATTAAAGGTGAGTGCTGAGGCATGTTTTATATTGAGATGCGTACATATTGATTCTTTATGCACTCTTAAACTAATATTGAGCTAATTAATTCAAATTTTGTGAGATCTGTTGAGCATGGAAATTGCATCTAATGTATATTTTATCAGATATTTATCATTGTAAGTTGTAATTGTAACATAATACCTATGTATTATAGGCTATTGCAGATGTATTTGTACTAATGATGATAATGAATTATTTAGCTTCTGGCAGAAAATTAAGTTCTGCAAATCAGTTGCTTGCAGTTAAACTCCTGTGCAAAGAAGTTCCCTAGATCAAAAATTGTGGTGTCTGTTGTTTAAAGCCTCACCGTATTGATGCAGGTGGTATAGTCACTAAGCCAGCATAAGTGAACATTACCTATCATGGTCTAACTTCGAGATGCATGGAGAATAAATTAAGCAAGCTTGTTGCATCAAGGAAATAAGCTACTGTGTATATTTGAGTATAAAAAGGCACTGGATGGAACCTGCTGGAACTCATGGTTTCACACAGTGAAATATCTCAACAAATATCTTGATGCTATAATTGCTTTTTTTTAAACAAATTGAACTTTCAAATACATCCACTCAGGCTATTATTGACTTGTTTGAGGATGAAGTGTCTAATGCTACAGTACGGCTGCAATGCACATTTGTGGCTGGGATTTGCCAATGGTTTGTTGACTTAATTAAAGTACATACTCGAGGGCTCAAAATACCCATAAGCGCACTTGCTATGGGATGATTTAGAAACCTTTAGTGCTGCTCTAAATCAAAGTGCTGAGGATATTTTTAAGAGAGAAGTGCAAGAGGCCTTGAATAATGTCAGCAATACAGCACTAAAGGCACAGTTAACTGCATCTTTGAAGAGTTGTGCTCAAAAAAGCTGTATCAAATTGAATATTCACATGCAAAAATACCCTACAAATAATATCTGCATTGCTGCAAACACAGCATTCAACCCAACAGTTGCTGCAGATTTTAGGTGTTTTCATTACTTTTCACTTATGTTCTTTTATAGATGTATATTGGAACCATAATGCACATATTTGGAACTCTAAGAAGTTTTAATTTAAATTAGTTTTACAGTGTAGTGTTTCGTGTAGTTTCAGCAACATAGTAAGAGTTAGAAATCCTTGTTTTATGGGCTATGCTAGTTGCTAAGACTGTTCATACTCTGAAATACTGCATGAAGTCCTCTTGAATAAGGGATAAGAATCAATTGAAGGATTAAGAATCCTAGTCATGTTCTATTTTATATCAGAAATGGAAAGATTACAATAGGAAATTGTTTAATGTGATATTTTGTGATTAACTTGCAGGTTGCTCCAGCTGAGCTTGAGGCTTTGCTGCTGAAGCACCCATTAATTCAAGATGCTGCTGTCATAGGTATTCCTCATGAGACAGCTGGGGAGGTACCACGAGCCTTTGTGGTGAAACAGAAAGGGGCCAAACTGTCTGAGAGTGATGTCATTCAATTTGTTGCAAGTATGTTCATTTTTCCTGCCACAGTTTTGTTTCCTTTGGATTAGTGCTATCCAAGTTGGGAGTCAGTGCAATAACATGGTAACCATTATCATCACTGAAGGCACTGCACCAAAAGTAATAGGCCTCTAGACAGTACCCTGTCTATAGTGGGGAGGTCGAAAAGTGAAAGAGATATGCTACTTTGCTCTGCTGAGGCCACATCTCAAGTATGTTGCAAGTATTTGGGATCCCACAAAGAAATATTCAGTGATGGGAAGTAATTGATTACTAGTCATTCAATCACGGGTAATGATTACATTTGACTAACTTGTACTTGTAAACATTACTTTTTTCGAATTGTAAATTTCCTTGTAATCTACTCCAAAACTAATCTACATTTGTCTAATCGTCACTCTTAAGGTAATTTTTTATCAACGTGTAATTGGTCAGTGATAATGTTGATAACTCAGTATTTTATTGTTTTGGACTGCATGAGCAGTTGTTCATAACCATTTATTTTGACTGTTTGTTTCAACCACTATCCCCTACAGAATATTTTAAAGTGTGATCTCCACTAGAAACATTTACCACATACTTAATATGTTTCACAATTTTAAAAAGCTGAATCGCAACCAAGCTTCTAAATATAAGCTGTCACAGCCAATGTACCAGTATTGCTGGGGAACCACTACCGACTATGCATTGACGTTTAATTTATTACTTTGGTGTGTATCGTGAGATGTATTGGTTGTCCGACCAATATATCGGGCCGTCAAGTATTGGTTGGGTAAGCCCGAGTTATACTAAGTGGGGATTTTTTCTTAATTTCTTGTTACTGAATGGGCCATTGAGCAAAATAACAAGAAAGCCCTTGGACTGAAACAATAAGAGGAGATCTCTTCTCACTTCTCATCAGTCGTCACGATACCAATGCCTTCTCCTCTTCTCAACACCTGTTCTGCCCATCACCCGATATCCGATAACTGATATGCAGGAGCTTAATCAGTATGAACTGTGTTATTCTTTGGTCTTAGGTTTAATATATTCAAATGACAAATTGGTCTTAAGATATAATTTATTTCCTGACTCTCTTCATGTAATCTTATTGCAGCTCTTCTTTCATTCCTCTGTCAACAACCTCCCATTCTTGCACTCTGGTTGCTACAACATCTTCCCCTTTTCCAATAAAAAAAGTCATTTTACATTGATAATCAGTGAATACAAGACAACAAGCAATCAAATACAATATTACTAATAATGCAATAATTTTCAGTAATTATAAAACAAGAACAATATGCAAATAATAATAATCTATAATAAAGGTAACAATCCCCCAAAATCACACTAAAAATATTTGAAACTTAACCCTAATAAGAATATGCCTTTCTTACAAATCCAATCTGTCAGGAGGTCTTGACACTCTCCCAGACCTGGTTTGTACTCTTATTATTTTTTTACTGTAGCATACTGCTAGATTCATTGGGCTTAGTGATAATGGCCTTTTCAGATAGCATTTAATGCCACAGCCTTTGACACAATGTCCATGACCCCCTTTTATTTTCCTCATGTTCTGTCTTGAGTGTTTAATATGCTCCAAATTTCTCCTGACTAAATTACCCTTATTGTTTCTTATTGTAAAAGACCTTTGGGACTCATGAATTTGCACTATGACTCCTGGTTCCCAAGTCCTTGCATTGCCTGCCCGTTCCACAATCCTATCTCCCACGGAAAATACTTCCTCTCTCCTCTTCGCCATCTTGTCGTAATACTGCTTCATTTTCAGTTGTGCTTTGTGTACCTGGTCATAGTAATCACCCACCAACTTGGGCTTAAGACTAGCTTTTGTCACAGGCAATTTAGTTTTAAGTTTCCTAGACATAAGTATCTGAGCTGGTGATACTGCTAACCCCGCTAAAGGAGTATTTCTGTATTCCCTCAGTGAATCTCTGTAATCTGTTTGGTCTTCTAGGCATTTACAGTAAAACCCCCATACAACGAACACCCATACAGCAAAATTTTAAGGAAAACTCCCTATTTCGAAGTCATTGGCCCGGTCCCGGACCCTTCCAATGGACAATGCACGCAAAAAAACCTCCCGTAACGAACCTCTCTAACTACGAAAACTCCGTACATCGAAGTCTGCGCTTGGGCCCAAAACATGAAAAGTGCCCCTCTAGAACGAATTATTGAGAAAAAAACGTAGCGTTCTTCATTTGCAAGTAATTTTTCCGTAGACATTTACGTAATAAGCAGGAAGTAGAACCACAGCGGGGAGTACCGCGTCTTAACCCTTCCGCTCCGGGCTTCGAAAATGTTCCCATCCGAGACCTACAGAGCAGAGGGCATGAAGGAAACTTGACGCTCTGGCTCCGTGAAGGTTCGTTTACACGTTTCTTATGGTGGGAACCGTCAACTCTGACGGTTCCACAATAAGAAACGTGCAAGGGAAGCCAAAGCTCAGCTCCGCGTTACCTGAGCCGGGTGATAGTTGGGTGGATGAGTAATGCACCAAGAGGGGAGGGGGGAATATCAGTGCCAGCCGGCCAGCCGTAACCCAATACAGAAAGGTAATCTGAGATTTCTGAGGGCCTATTCTCTAACTCCAAGCATTGGAGCTTTCTGGCGGAAAGATGCTTCAATAAGCTACTTGCTCCCATCGGTATTCTCTATCATGGAAAGCTACCGGAGAAAGTGCAAGCAGAAGCTACCAGTAGCTTATTAGGCTCCCACCCGTATTCTGTAAATGTCACGAAGCTACTTCCTTAGCCCCAATAAGCTCCCACGGTAACCTCACGAAGCGCGGCCTCCGAATACCCTGCTTAAATATTGGTAATTATATATTGCTTATCTATCTATAATTATCCAACATACTGATATGTTTCTTACATTTACTAAATGCGGATTCCTTGCACTTTCACTGGGTTACTTTGTCATTTTCGCAATTTGCAGGATTTTTCACAAAAAGATATTAACTGGAGTGACGGAAAGTCATATTTACCTTCGGTAAGTAACGTGATTCCAGCCCATAATGGGATACTTATTGGGCCGTGGTAGCGTGTATCACCTTCGCATTTCTTTTGAAAGCTTCATCTTCGTATATTATTTAAATGATGTGAAGAAACTAGTAATTGACAAAAGCAAATAGCACGAATAATATTGAATCATATCATTGACATGAACCCTAATTCCCGAATATATTTACGAACAATCTTATTTCAATTGATCAAAACAGCCAAGATGGATGTCATGCTTACGTATTCACGAGATTGTTCACGAGATTATGTGACCAAAAATAAAACATTTTAGAATTTTGCTCGCATGATTTAAAATGCGTGGAATTTTTTGCTAAACGCGATGCATGAACATCTTCACCGTCTAAAACCGCCTTTTCAGGTTTCACCAGTTTTATCCACGGAAAAACATGGAGACGAGCTTTCCCATTGGTTCTAAGAATGACGTCACCAGAAATGAATTTTCCGCGGATTTGGTTTAAAAATGTTCACATACCCGCCTTTCGCCAAACCTCTCTCCACTTCCTATTACATTCTTGAGAAAGCTCCCGCGAGTTAGAGAATACGGCTGGTAGCCAATTATGGTAGCTTATTCGGAGCTACCGCATTGGTAGCTTCGAGATAGAGAATAGCCCCCCTGATCTGATCTTGTCAGAGTATCTTTCTGTATTGGGTTACAGCTGGCTGGCACTGACTGGTATTCACCCCCTCATTCTTGGTGCATTACTCATCCACCCCACCTCATTTGCGAAGGTGCAGGTGGTGAGGATGGAGCTCAATTTTCCCTTTTTAAATCGTATCAGATTACTTTTCCGTATTGGGTTACATTCCCGGGACCCCGTGAATGGGAGGAGCTCCATATTTTCCTCTAAAATGGTTTCAAATTACCTTTCGGTATCGGATTTTATTTTGGGAGAGGCAGGTGGACGGTTATCGTAAGACTGTCCACCTGCCTGTGGACCGTGTTCATTCCCATCGGCGATTCATTTTTTCATGTTTATTTTCTTTGTTTTTCCTTCGTGGAATTCTATGTTAACATCTAATTTTAACTATTCTATTCAAAGTTTATTTTTAACGAGTGGAAATATTTTTTTTCCCGAATATCATAGGGCTTATTTTTTTTCTTTCCCGCGAAGTCAACGTAATTTCTTTGTTTCCCCATTCTTTCACCACGCAAACTTCATTTGCAAGACCACCTGTTGATATCATAATTATACAATAGTCAAAATAATTGTTACATCATTATTTATAAGGCCCACGATCAAAGATCCCCGTTTTCTTGTTTTGTCGTGAATTGAAAAAAGGAGGGGAAAATGTGATCGGCTTATCTACTAATTTCTGTTATCGTATCACCATTTCACGATCTAGAGACATACAAATAAATACATTGTAATAAGTCTCGTCGAGAAAGGCTCGTGTTATAAATGGTGAGAGTGACCTCTTGCAGAAAATTTCATTTTTGTATAATTATGATATCAATCGGAGGTCTTGCAAATGAAGGAACAAATCAAGTTTGCGTGGTGAAAGAATGGGGAAACAAAAAAATTTCGCGGGAAAGAAAAAAAATAAGCCCTATGGTATTCACAAAAAAAAATATTTCCACTCGTTAAAAAAAACTTTGAATATAAAAGTAAAAATTTACAAAAAGATTTTAACATAGAATTCCACGAAGGAAAAACAAAGAAAATAAGCATGAAAAATTTGTCGCCGACGGGAATCTAATCGTCCCTCCGCACCGCAGACCCGTACACTGATCAATGGACCACACCACCCTTGATGCCAGAGGCTGATAAATAGTTTTTATAACATCTATAAATGTTTAAACTTTTTTTTTGTTTAAACTATTGGATTTATACGCCCATATGTGGGGTGATTCGTGAAAGGCATTCGGAGTTCTATATGCATACGAATTTTCATCTAGATCTGCGACCCGTTTATCGGACACTCCCCTTGTTAGGAGGGCGAAGTATTCCAAACTTCATTGGTTGGTGTTCAACCAATGAGAGCGAATTTTTATCTACTCTGTCCCCATCCCAAAGGAAAATCTGGAGTAACCTCTCTACTCTATCCAAATATTGCTATTGCCGTCTTAACCTTGATGGATGTGGTCTGTTAGCTGGCAAGTGGTGCGTTTCCTCGAGATCGCCCTAATTTTTGCTCGATTGCTTGAGGATACCTTTTTTCCCAGAAATCGCAGCCGAAAATGAGGGTGCGCCTCTTACACGAATTTTTTATCTGCCAGCCTTCGAGACTCGGTCACGATATGAGCGGCAGGTGGCGGGCGGCAGAGCAGTATCGCAGCAGGGCGGTAGTGGCCACGAAACGAGCAGTGATTCGACCTAAGATAAGTTTATTATATTCGACCTAAGATAAGTTTGTATGTTCATTTACGTATCACTCTCCCAGTTTCCGGTTGGACTGCGCACTGTTCTCCTGACTGCTTTTGGCCTGCGCCTAGCGCCAGGGGGAGCGTGCGAGGTCCTGATTTATTCTGGGACGAGTGCTACATGCCTGGTGTGGAATCACCCCGTGCCACACACCCTAGTGGTGGCTTGCACGGTACATTGTAGATGTAGATGAAGTTCAGAATCAGAAATGGCAGTACATACTGTCAGAAGACAACGTTCTCGGCCGACATTTTGCCACAGAATGAGTAGAACGGCACAAGAAAAATTTAATATCTGGGATTGGCGGCGAGCGGCACCATAGAGTTATATTATATAAAATATATTTGTAAATTTTGTATGAGTTATCATTGTAAATATTAAAAAATGGATACAACTCACCACATTAAAATCCACAATTAGGTATCCAGTACCAAATCTTCACAGTTACATTTAAGCTTCAAAGCACAGAAAATTCTTACAAATCCATTCCATCGTAGAGTTTTTCAAAGTGTTCTAAGAGTGATTGGGAAGACAGTGTTCCTCCAAAATCACTCATTTAGCAGCGGTTCCAGTCATCTATCTCCAAATTTGCTCTTAAATACTTCTTTGCCCCTAAATATCTCAGGGTAGGGATTCACCAACGTCATGCATTTGTCCTGAAAAGAGACAACAATCAATGATTGATGATAACCAAAAATCAAGGTCCACTTTCTTTGTAAAAAAAGGAAATCTTTTCCAGATAAAAGTAATGGCTAATAAGTCCCAAAGTGTATGAATAGCATGCCAAAGTATAAAAATAAATGGTTCCATTATAACTGAAAAACAAAAGCAGGCAAATTCTTAAATCAATCATGGCAAATATCGGCTGATATTGAAGCCTTGACCAAGTGGTGTAGCCAGGCTTTGGGCCTAGGGGGGGCAAAAAATGTTTAAGGGGGGCAGAAAATTTTTAGGGGGAGTCGACTCATAAATTAACCAATTTACTTAAGTTTACAAATTTTGGTGATGCAATAGACGGATAGGTTTGTACAAAATATGACAATTGACAATGTATTATACACAATTATTTATATATATTTGGGACTTAAGAGTGGAAAAATACACACACTTAGGGGCACCATAACATGGGGCGCAAGGGGGGGGCATTCGCCCCCCCTGCCCCCCCCTCCTGGCTACGCTACTGCCTTGACCTCTCTTCCACTCATTTAGGCACAGGAATTCTCATTGGATTTGACATTTTCCCAGCAAACGCTTCAGATGAAGTTCATGGGCTCACCACCAGATTGATTCATTGCTAAGAACTAACATTTCGATGGCTATATCTGCCATTGCCTTCTGAGTGAGGCAACAATAATAATAATAATAATAATTTATTTTTGTCCAAAGATCTTACAAAAAGATATAAGACACGTCAAAAAAAGAGGAGGAGATTAATACAAGTTAGTAGTTCACAAACATCAAGATGAAATGTTACATACAAAGTATATATTAAATTCACATACAATATATTTTCAACATAAAAAAAAGAAGCACTAGATTGTAGAGTCAGTTAGATATTCAGTCACAGAATAGTAATTCTTTGCGAGTAGGAATACTTTCAACTTCCTTTTAAAAGACACCAATGACTCACATGGATTTTTCAAATGGTGCGGAAGTTTATTGTAGGTTCGGAGTCCCATTTCTCTTGGACCTAACTTAGTCCTATTTGTCCTCACTGTTTTATAGTGAAGGATTTGCCTATTTCTGGTTTCATACTTATGAAAATTGGAGTTTTTTTCAAACATGTCCAGATTTTTATGCGTCAAAATTAGCAGAGATAATAAATAGACACATGGTAATGGGAGGATCTTCAAAGTTTTAAAGATGGGGTTGGAGGGAGCATCATAAGGTTTTCTTAATATAATTCTAATTGCCCTTTTTTGCAATGTAAATATTTTGGATGCGTGAGGTGATGAGCCCCAAAAAATTATGTTGTATGACATCAGGGAATAAAAAGCACCATAGTATACAGTAAGTAAGATATCTACATTAACAGAGTTTCGGAGTTGGCGTAAAAGGTAGCAAATAGAGCTAAGTTTATTGGCTAAAATTTCAATATTCTTCTCCCAGGACATATTACCACTTATATATGAACCTATAAATTTAGTTAGAGTAACATTCTCAATGGACCTTTTATCAATTTTAATTAAAATACTTTCAAGGAGATGACTTTTACACCCAAATTGAACAATATGCGACTTTTCAGTGTTTAATTTCAATTCATTATCAACGCACCAGCGAAGAATGTTTTGGTTTGCAGATCTAGAACTCATGATAAGGTCATTTTGTGATTGGGCAGAAAGTAAGATGTTTGTATCATCAGCATATATTACGACTTCAGCATTAGGAATATTGGCAATGGATACTGGCAAATCGTTTATATAGATTAGAAAAAGAACTGGGCCCAATATGGACCCCTGCGTTACACCAACAGAAGTGGTACTACTCTCAGAGCAATATCTGTTACCCTTTACAGTGAGTGACACAGCTTGTGTTCGATTGGCGAGGTAAGAGTGAAGCCATTTGTTAGCAATGCCTCTCACGCCCAGTTTATTAATTTTGTTGAAAAGGCATGTGTGATTAACATAGTCAAACGCCTTGGAGAAGTCATAGAAGATTCCCATTGTTTTATGTTTATGGTCGAGAGAAGTCAATAAGAAGTCAGTGGCTTGAAATAAAGCAGTAGAAGTGGAACGGTTTTTTCGAAACCCATGCTGATTAGATGACAATTGGATAAATTTTTCTAAGAATGATGTTAGTTGGTTACAGAAAATTTTTTCGAAGACTTTGGACAAGACATTTTGAAGTGCAATTGGTCTATAATTATTTAAGTTATTGGAACATCCCTTATTTTTATAAAGAGGGATGATTTTTGAATGTTTCAGAGAAGATGGGAAGATGAGGGATTCATTAACGAGAAATAAGAGAGGTTCTTTTATATAGGTATAAGAAAGATATAATATTTTCCCTGGGATTTCATCAGGGCCTGAGAAGTTTTTGCTGGCAAACGTAGATATTATGGCTCTTAATTCAGGTTCCGTACAGGGGCGAATGAAGAATGAAGAGGCCAAATGGGAGGTTTGATGATGGAGTGAGTTATTGGAAGAGGTAGGAGGTGAGGTGGTTGATGATTTTACTGTAAAAAGGTCTTTAAATTCATTTGCTAGGTTTGAGCATTTAATGTGTAAGTCATCCTCTGACTGTGTACTTCCAGGGAGAAGGTGTTCATGGAATTTCCCTGTAGACTCCCGTATAATATCCCAAGACACTTTGGATTTATTTTTTGATGCAAGTACCCTATTATTGTTATAAGACGTTTTGGCATGTTCCAAGAGTCTCCTGTATTTCCTTTTTTGGATAGTGAACTCATCGCGTAGGAAAGGATCATTTGAATGTTTCACTCTTGTAGAGAGATTTTTGAGGAAAATGGAGTATTAGGAAAATGGTGGGGGGATTCAGATTTATAAATCACAGCTCGGTGCAACTGTCCGCACTTACCAACTAAACACGAATTGTAGCGAGGTCGGATTTGTTTTGTTTTAATGAATATCAATTATTCCACTCATTCCAAAGGACAATAAGCAATGCAAGCATTGTAGGGCTAAGACTACAAGTGAATACTTGCTTCCGAGGTCCATACATGCCTATGAAAAATGCCGCGTAAATTATAAGAGAATATCGCAAGCGGCTTTGATAATGGCCGAAAATTCAAAGTTAGGCCCGCAACACCTCGCAATAGGAGAAAAAAAAGCCCCAAAATTTTTCTTCAACTTCGATGCATAAAAAGAGGGGTGCGCCTCTTACACGCGTTAACGGCATCGTCAATGCATTATCATCTGAGATTGCCATTGTGACCTCAGTGCATTGCTGACTGCCACGTTTTTCCTCGTGGTAACTAACTCGCCCCACCTAACTTCCATCGTCGTTTATCGATATCTAGTATATTCTGCTCACGAACATAGATATTTACCGGTATTTCAATGGGATTCCAACAGTGCGTTTTATTTCGGAAGTCTAAATGGCAATATGTGCTCTTTCAAGCAAAATTGCTGCATAAAACTGCCAATTGATATTGACTTATATTATTGCACTCTAAGAATAATATCGACTAGATACTCAGAAAAATTATGGAGCACTTTAAAATACGTAATCCTTTGGCATTAATTTTGGCGCTCCTTTACTTTCAGACCTTAACTAAAGTAAGCGATGAGGCGTAGAGCAGAATCGACGAAAAAACAATAATTTCAATTAGAAATACGCAGATTGATAGCCACGGTATTTAATGGTAAACAGTAAAAAATGTTTATCATCACTTTTAGTGAATGGTGAATTGGTTTTAACGGTGAATAAAGCAATATTGAGATATTTACTCGACTTGCATGGTAAAGCACGCGGAATACTTGGATGCCCCTGTTGAGACGCAACCCGCACACCACCTCCATACATCGAAAAACCCCTACATCGAAGTCATGATTTCGGTCCCAACAAATTCGTTGTATGGGGGTTTTACTGTATTAAGAATACTTTTTACTATACCTACGTATCTTACTGCCATACCATTTGCTTTTGGATAGTGTGGATTGGTAGTAACTATTTTGAAATCATTTTGTGAAGCAAACTGTTGGAGTTCTAATGAATTGAAAGGTACATTGTCCGCTATTATTATTTGTGGGTACCCATGAGTTGCTGTCACATTTATAAGGGCATCAATTATACTAGCTGAGGACTTATTTCTTAATGGACATATTTCCAGCCATTTGGATAAGTAATCCAGTGCAACTAAATAACTTCTCCCTCCAAATTCCATTATGTCAGCTCCTAATTTTTCAAAGGGGATATCAGGTATTTCCTGAGCTAACATTTCTGACTTACAGTTAGCATTTGAAAATTTTTCACAGGTTCTACACCTGGAAATATAATGTCTTTGGCCATGTTTTTCCAATATAAAGCCTGCCTGGCTTTTTGAATTGCTTTATTACAACCTATGTGCCCCTCATGTAGTATCTCCAGTAAGTTCTGTTTTTCTCCGTTCGGAACAATCAACCTGTCTCCCAGAAACACTAAATCATCCTCTACATTCCTAAGATTCCTAAAAAATGCAATGCTATCGTACTGTAACGGTTTCTTAATAGGCCACTGGCTCTTACAGAATGACATTACTTCATAAAGGATAGGATCACTCCTGGTCTCCTCTTGGAATCGCTTCTTCCTCTCTTCGGACATAGGCAAATTCTTTGCCAATGAATGTACAATCTCATTCAATTCTGGATCCTCCTGGAATTTATCCCTTAAATAAGCTCTGGACAACAGATCAGCTATAAACATTTTGTTACCTGGTAAATACCTAACTTCTATGGAGTACTTTAGCAACTTAATCCTCATATGCTTTATTCTATTATTTGTGATTTTCCCGATTTCTTTCTTGAAAATTGGTATCAAAGGTAGGTGGTCAGTCTGAATGATTACCTTTTTTTCCGTAAATCAAATGGTGATACTTATTGCATGCTTCGGTTATGGCTTAACATTCTTTTTAAATTTGTGCCCTCTGTTGCTGCTGCTCAGTCAACGATCTTGAACGAAAAGCTAATGGTTTACCTTCCTCTTGTAGTATACATGGTCCTACTCCTTTCTCACTTACATCACATTGAATTATTAGTGGCTTATTTGGGTTAAAACCTGATAATGCTGTATTTTCTACTAGTAAGTATTTAAGTTGCTTCCAGGCGTTGTTGTGACTAGGTAAACAAAACATCCTTTTGAAACTAAACATCCTTTTTCAGTAATTCTCTGAGAGGAGCCGTAATTGTAGCCATGTCTGGAATATGGGACCTGACGTAGTTGAACATACCCAACCTAGATTGGAACTCTTTCTTATTTCTTGGAGGTTCAATTCCCCATAATGCTCTAATACGATCAGGATCACTCCTGACTCCCTCACTTGAAAAACATTTGTCCCAGATATCTTACTTGACTTAGCTTGTATTGCAATTTATCAGGAGTAAATCGTACATTTTTCTCTCTAGCCCTCTGAATAATTATTTCATTTAATTGATCCATCTCTTCCTCAGTGTCAGCTACAGCTATTAAGTCGTCTATATACATAAAGATATTAGGTATCCCTTCAAAATTTTTTCCACTGACATAATGGAAAAATTGAGATGCTGAGGACAGGCCAAAAGGCATTCTTTTAAATCTATAGCATCCAAATGGGATAGAAAATGTGCATTTCTTTGCAGACTTATCATCAAGAGATACTTGGTAAAAACCATTCTTTAAATCAAAAACAGTGTGAAATGTCTTATTGCCAATCGTAGCTGCTATCTCACTTAATGTAGGGATCAGACATGGTTGATTAACTATTGCCTTATTTAGCTCAGTAGGGTCTAAGCATACCCTAAGATCCCCACTGGGTTTCTCTAAAACAACTAGATTATTCACCCAGGTTTCCTTATCAATTTGATCCACCTTTTCAATTATTTACCGTGTTTCTAGGGTATCTAGTTTTTCCATTCCAAAGGTTCTGGGTCCATGACCTGTTGAGAATTACTTTTTTATGTACCATAGTACCAGAGTCTCAAGACAAGACGTTACCATCTTAAGCTTATTTATTTCATTCTAATTGTGGTCCATCGTTACCTATCAACAACAACATCCTCTCCAGGATACATAATATATTCAACATTCTTTGCCCAGGGTGGCCTCTCGACCCTGAAACCATGAAAACCGTGAATTAGTTTTGAATTTTGATAATTATGACAAATCTGTGAATTAGCCTAGAATTTCTTGTGTAAACCTTTAATTTAGGTATTTATTGGGCCTCAATTGTTCTATCAGATTTTGAGATGGAACTATGGTCAGTTTTATTTCATCCTGGGAATAAGTCTTGGCGGATACTAAGAATGCGATACTATGTGCTGTTTCTAACCATTTAATTCTGCCCCTATCTACTTTTCTTTTATTTCCTTGCTGGATCCTTGAAATTCTTCTCAGGATTACAATAAATGTTAAGAATGTCAAAAAAGACAAAAGAAGACTCCAATAATGACAAGTTTTCAGTGAATGTTGGAAGCATAGAATTACTCAATTAGTGAACGTTTTCCTTAGATTGACATTGAAAATCTACATAAAAGTGTAAATTCTCACTTCTTATCAAAACAACGGCATCTTATTGGGCCGTAAATGATTTACCTTCCACATATTTCCATTATCGCGAGAGTAGGTACAACCAGAGGGGAATTACGATTTTGAGGGCGTCAGAAAATTTACCTACCTTGGAGTAATAGTAAATAATGAAAATAAGATCTCTGAGGAGATAAATCAAAGGGTAATGCAAGGTAACAAGGCCTATTTTGCAAATTTACCCCTCCTCAAATCAACTCTTCTGTCCAGGAAAACTAAATTGAAAATTTATAAAACATTGATAAGATCAGTGATTACATTTTACAAAAGACCAGTGATTTACAAAATTACATATGGAGCTGAAACATGGGTCCTATCCAAACAAGATGAAGAAACATTAAGAAGATTTGAAATGAAAATAATAAGGAGAATCTATGGCCCAGTAAAAGAAGGAGAAATGTGGAGAATAAGAATGAACTATGAAATAAATGAAATATTGGAAGAGAAGGATATACAGTGTGTCCTCGTTTAACGTTGTTAACTCGTTCCTGAAAAAGTAGACGTTAAGCGAAACAACGTTAAACGAAGCATTATTTTCCATAAGAAACAATGTAAAAAATTAAAATCGGTTCCAAACTCACCAATGGTAAAGGTATCATAGGGTCCAGTCTGGGAGAAATTCTTGTGTGAGAATAGTAGAAAAGTAAGGGGTATTCGATGAATGGGAAAGGAAAGTGAAAAGAAAGCGCATTTATTAAATGTAAGAAAAAAAGGCGTGAGATTCTTAGTTTTGGAGAAAATAAAGTTTGAAAATGACCAAATTTGCGTATTTTTTGTGATATTTTGACGCCATATTGCGAGATTTTTGGAAGTCCCGGTAGAGGGATACGGACTAATTTCACGTCTGAAATATTGCATCCCCAACCCCCCCCCCCCCAACAACGTTGCGGGTATGTGGAGTGAAACAGGGGTGCTAAGGTGGGACAGTACGCGGCGTCCAGAAGGCCATTTCTGAACGGAAAATAGGTTATTTGACGAATAGTTACGTTTTATTTTCACGAATACCCTTTTACACGGGCCGCCCCGTTGGTTTAAAAGGGTATTCGTGAAACCACAACCCACATTCTATTCCATTCGTGAATTCCACAACCCCAATGGTGATTGGTTTGCGTAAAATTACGGCGAGAGGCGAGTTGGTGATGAATGTTCCGTATGGAGGCAGTGGAATGAAGTACCTCCAAATATTATAGGGTAGCTCCGAGAGGTTACCCGTCCCTCCTGAGTGTGATAAAACCGTCGAAAAGGGGGAATAGTTTTAAGTTGAAGGCGGGAAAAGTCATGGGCAGTGGGTATAGAAAATGAAGACACTGCTCGACAGCTGTGCCATCTGGGGGAACTAGGAGGAAAAGGTCAGTATTTCCAATATGGCATCCAGAAGTAGATTCACATCACAGGTTTAAGTGAATAGTTGACGAAAGAAAAAGGATTTATGAAGCAAACGAAAGGTTAGTATAAATGCGCATATGTAGCGTAACATATATAAGTGAAATAGGTGGTATAAGGTGATCGGGAAGCAGGTGAAATTAATTTTCTCCCCGACTGGACGCTATGATACAAATACCACGGCGTATTTTAATTACGCGGGCAGTCGAACAGATGATTTCACTAGTCAGAGATCTTCGTATCTTAGATGAAACAAACTGAAAAGGCATTTTTAAAACAATAAGCACCACGTTTCCCTCCTATATTTCTGATATTTAGTGCTGTTAGCACCGGCTTCCCTCTGAGTAAATAGATATTTTTGTCCTTCACTGCGGGAGCGTGCGCATGCGAATGCAGTGAAGGGCAAAAATTTCGCTCCCTGCGATCGCGAAGATGAGGATATCAATTAAAATAGTGAGTGAACAAGGGAAACTCGGTGCTGTGTACAAAATTTTTGTTATTTCTTAACAATGTATTTGGAACGGTATCACCCTCGACGATTTACTGCATCATGGTGGGTTTAGAAAACTTCCTCTTACACACTAATTTTTTTGAAAAACACGTTTTCGATTCACCTCAAACAGCAGTAAATCAACTTTTTCTTCATCCAGTTCTACCTTATGGCGGCATGAGATTTTCAGGTATTTTTTCCCGTAGATATTTGCCCCGGGATCTACCATTCGGACATGGTATTATTAATACCATGCGATTCAAGATGGTACACTAACGTTAGTTTGAGTTTTAAATCACCCGATGCATTGCCCCCAAATAACAGCGTAGTAAATAATAAGCTAACATACAGTTATGAAACAAAATAACGCAGTAATTATTCGCTCAGGTGAACTTTTGACGCACACTATGAGGAGTAACGTCAAACTTTTCCGCCGAATGGAAATTACGCATCAGATGCGCCAAATTCCTATTCTTTATTCATTTTTTTTGTTGCGCAAAATTTGAACAACATTATCGCGAAGCACTGACGACGTTGAACGATTAAGGGTTTTAATTGTTGGACAACGTTATCGCGAAACAACGTTAAACGGGACAACGTTAAACGAGGACACACTGTAGTTAGGTTCTTAAAGTCATTGGGACTGTCATGGTTGGGGCTTGTTGAAAGGATGGAAGAGTATAGAATGCCCAAATTGTTAATAAATAGCAATAAGGAAGGGAGTAGGAGGAGAGGAAAACCATGCAAAAGATGGCTGCAAAATGTTGAAGAGGACCTGAAGACAATGGGGATTGGAAGATGGAGAGAGAAAGCAAGAAGGAGAGCCGAATTGGGGCATATAACTGAGGAAGCTAAGGCCCACACCGGGCTGTAGAGCTATGGAAGAAGAAGGTACAACCAGAGAAGTTTTTAGCGCAGCAGGAAAATGACCCTTAGTAATTGACATATTTAAAATATCACATAGGGGCTGGGAGATAATCTTAGTTGCAAGTTTTATGATTAGCATTGGTACTCCATCACATCCAACTGACCAATTATTGTCGAAAGCCCGAATTGTTTTTTCAACTTCATTTGGGTCTGATGGCATGAGAAATATTGAGTAAGGACAGTTTAACCCATTAAAAATCGATAGAGTTACATTTTTTTAATTGACAAAACTGATTGTTGAAACAATCTGCTATATCAGCAGGATTAGATACTGGAATATTATTGAAGGTGATAAAGGGAGGATTTTTGTGATTGACGTCACTAATTGTTTGTTCATTTATAGCATTCCATGCTGCATTGTTGGCATTACTTGCTGTGGCAATGCGCTTATTAAAATAATTTCTCTTAAATTCATTTATAGCATCTTTGTAGTTTTTAAGAAGTTTTTTGCATCCTTCTTGGAGAGATGGATCAAAGTATTTGCATTGTGCGTGGAGATGCCTCACTTTGAAGCCCATATTAACAAGTTCAGGGGGAATTTGATATTTCTACGACAACCATTGAAAGCAATTACTTTTGATGGAAAAGCCCAAAAAAGACACTGATGAACATATTAAGAGAACTATTAAATACAATATCAAGATCAGGCACAGCCTCCTGTGCATTCCAAGTTTCTTCAGCCAAGTATACCAGAAATTCATCAATGTTAGCTGAGTTATAGATTAGATTAGATTAGATTAGAGAATTGGTGGAGTTCTTCAAGGAGGACCTAGGGCACTTAGACCTAATGGTCCATTTGCTAACCACCCTATATGTGGTCACCCATAGAGTCCAGTCGCCCTGCTAAAGGATAACATGTCCTCCACGGGGATACCACTGACTTCATCTAGTTCCAAAACTGGTGAGCCCAGATGCCTAACTCTAGTCCTCATCAAGGCGGGACACTTGCCGAGTACGTGTGATGTTGTTTCGTCCTCTTCCTCGCACCATCTGCATTTCGCCGAGTCTGTAATTCTCAGGAGATGAAGGTGCCTCATAACCAGATAGTGTCCAGTAAGCAGTCCCACTATCGTACGAAGTTGTCTTCTATCTAGTGAGAGAAGCTTTCTTGATAGTCCCGGTTTGGGTCCTTTTATTAGGAGCTTGGCTTGCCTAAGCCCCTGAACATTTTTCCAGATCTCTGAGTGTTGAGCTAAGTTCCACTCTTTGATCTTCGCGATCCCTAAAGAGGGTGCAATAGGGATGAAAGGCTCTGGTCCAACTGGGATCGCATTCGAGCCTTCCTTAGCCAGTTCATCTGCTATCTCGTTTCCGGTTATACCTGTGTGACCAGGGACCCAGAAAAGTTCGACCTTGCTCTGCCTGCTGAGGGGGTCCAGTGCTTCCCGACATTCCAGCAGTAGTCTTGATTTGCACCATGGGGAAGTGAGAGCTTTTAAAGCTGCTTGACTATCGGTGCATATACGAATTTGTCTGCCTTTGTGGCAGATATCTTTAGCGATATAGGCACAGGTCAACAAAGCGTAGACCTCTGCCTGAAAGACCGTAGCATGTTCCCCCAGAGAAATTGAGAGCCTTTTGTCAGGTCGGCGGCAGTATATTCCTGCTCCTGCTCTTCCTTCTTTCCTGGAGCCATCTGTAAACCAGACATATGCTCCATTGTCCTTACCTCCTTCCTTGTCCCACCATTCCCTTGTTGGGAAGTGGGTTTTGAAGAGAGGCGATGTTTTGTTAAATGCGACTGTCATGTCGTCTTTACCCATTTCGCAAATGGGGTTCGACTCCCTGAGCTCCGTCCATAGTTGTCTGTGACCAGAGAGACTTCCCCTGTCACTCCATTGTCCCTGTCTCTTGAGACGATAGACCGCCATCCTAGCTTGAGTTTCGACCTCCACATAAAGTGGTGCGAGGCTCAGTAGGGTTTCAAGGGCCAGGGTGGGAGTCGTTCTCATAGCTCCCGTGATTCCCATACAGGCCATTCTTTGTAGGTGGTTGAGCTTGCACCTTGCGGTAAGCTGCCTTGTCTTTTTCCACCAGACGATTGAACAGTGTAGAAAGGCGGGCTTCACCACTGCAGAGTAAATCCATTTTATCGATTTTGGCTGAAGTCCCCAGGTTTTGCCGAGGGCCCTTCTGCAGATCCATATGGAGGCACATGCTTTCTTGATTTTAACCTCAAGATGCTCTCCCCAGTTGAGTTTGGTGTCCAAAATGATTCCGAGGTACTTGACCGATCGGGATGGCTGTAGGATCCTGCCTTGCAGTAAAGGGGGGTCGAAGCCATCTCTCTTCCTCTTATTGGTAAACAATATGAGTTTAGTTTTATCAGGGTTCACCGTCAATCCTGTTTCATTGCACCAGACCATCGTTCTGTCTAGGGCTTTTTGCATAAGTCCGGAGACTGTATCCAGGTATTTGCCGACGATAAGGATTGCCACATCATCTGCATACCCCTGGGTATAAGCTCCCATTTTGTTAAGTCTTGTGATTAGTTCATTAATGACCAGATTCCATAGGAGTGGAGATAGCACCCCTCCCTGTGGACACCCTCTGGTCGTGGTCACTTCCATCGTGCTGTCCCTTAGGACGACTTTGACGGTTCTTTCTTCCAGCATGTGTCTTATCCAGCTCACAATGTGTGGATGGACCCCATGCCTCCTAGCTGCACAGCAGATTTGGTCAAAGGATGTATTGTTGAAGGCCCCCTCTATATCCAGGAACGCCCCCAGCCCATACATCCCATGTTCCAGTACTCCTTCTATCCTAGAAACTAGGTTATGGAGCGCAGTCTCAACTGACTTTCCTTTTTGATAGGCATGTTGAAACGGGTGTAAGGGATGGTCCTTCAGCGGTCCCTCTCTTATGTACCTGTCCACTATTTTCTCCAGTGCTTTGAGCATGAAGGACATGAGACTAATTCCTCTAAAGGAACTAGCCTTAGTATAATCTGTCTTTCCTGGTTTAGGGATAAAGACGACTTTTGTGGTCCTCCAGGTTTTAGGAACATATCCATATGCCAGGCAGGAGCGAAAAATTCTTACAATTGGTAACAGTATTAGTTCCTGTCCCTCTTGCAGAAGTGCCGGGAAGATGCCATCTTCTCCAGCAGACTTGTATGGGCTGAAACTTGAGATTGCCCATCTAGTGGCATGATATGTTACGATGCTGGAGGCCAATCTCCATTCCGTCCGAGCCGGACGGCTGGGAGGCCCCCTATGATGCATCCCCTCCCCCTCCAGAAAGCCTGGAAAGTGTGTCTCCAGCATAAGCTTTAATGCTTCTTTGTCGGATGTCGTGAAGTCACCCGAGGGAAGCAAAAGATCACCCACTCCTGCTTCTGGGTCTTTTGAAATAATTTTGTGGAATCTTGAAAGTTGCGGAATAGCTTCCATGTTGCCACAGAAGGTCTTCCAAGATTCTCTTTTAGACCGTTTGATTGTCGCCTTGTACCTGCGCTGGGAAGCTTTGAACTTATCCCAGTCCTCAGGCATTGTAGTCCTCTTAGCTTTGTTAAAGAGTCTTCTAGTCTCCTTACAAAGGTGCTTCAGCTTTTTGTCCCACCAGGGGAGCTTAGCTCCCTCTTTACTGGTTTTTAAGGGACAGCTTTCTTTGTAGGCAGAGATTATGCTGTCCTGAAGGTTATCAACAGCAGTGTCAATCTCGTCTACTTTCCTGAATTTGCAATGGGGAGTCTGCAATACCAGTCCCCCCAAGTAGTTCTCTGTACTTTCTCCAGTCAGTAGTCCTGGGATTCCTGTACGTTGTTGGCTTATAATTAACCTTGAGTAGTGTGAAAAGTATATGTCGGTGGTCAGACAAGGTGACTTCGCCCGATACCCTCCATTCTTTGATGCAATCCACCATCGAGTTAGTGCAGAGCGTTAGGTCTAGCACTTCTTCCCTAATGCTGTTGGAAAACGTGGGTCGAGCGCCCCTATTGAGTATATGCATGTCTGTCGACATTAAATACTCCATCATGGCCTCCCCTCTGTTGTTTGTGTCTCTGCTTCCCCACACAGTATGGTGTGAGTTAGCATCACATCCAACGAGGAGGTCCCAATTATTGGCTCTACAGCGGCTTACCAGTCTCTCCAGATCGGCCGAAGGTGGTGGGTCTGGGGCATCGTATGGTAGGTAGGAGGAGCAGATGACAATCCTCCTCTTGCTATCACCGTCTCCAAGGCTGAGCACAGCAGCTGCCTGGTCCCTGGTGGTAAATTCTGGTAAATGCATGACATTTAACCCATTAACATAGATACAAGCTCTAGGCCTATCGACTGCGGTACAAAAGAATAATTTACCCCTGGTCGTATTTAAGCCTCTGACTCGACCCTGGAAAGCCCAGGGTTCCTGAATCAGTGCAATTTTGACCTTACCTTCTGAGAGGATCCTTTGCAGGACCCCCGAGGCTGCCTTACTGTGTTGCAGGTTCGCTTGGAGACAGCGAATACCTGCCATTATGTTTCCTTCTTCCTCTCCTCGACCTCCTCAGACCCTGAGGTCGGTGGAGGCTTGTCCGGTTCCCCTGGGTTGCCGAGGAACGTCACCTCTGCCCTTTGCATACCCACATAGGGCCTGAAGGTTGGGCCCGACATGAACTCTACCGATGCTTCATCGATCCCCAGGACGAATCTCGTCCCGCGGTCCACCAGGCACCGCTCGTAATGGCGCCACAGGACGGTCTGTAGTCCCGGGTTTGCCCTTTTGAGTCTCTCTTGAAGGGTTTTGGTGTCGGGTCTGCTCGGACCTGGGACCCACACCATAGTCCTTCTCCTCTTAATCAGGCTGTCGGCGTCGACAGCCTTGACCTTAATGTCCTCAAAAGGTCCAATGAGGTGCACTGCTCCTTCGAGCCAGGAAGCAGAGTAGTCATTGGCGCAGGCAAATTCCACTGTGCCGTTAGCAAATCTGTTGGCCTCAAATAATGGGACTTCCTGTTCCGCAGGTGCTGTGTCCCAAAGCTCCTCGAGCTTCGACACAGCCAGCTGGTGCCAGCTCTCCTTCATCATCACCTCAGGATAATTGATTGGCACTATCGCGATTAGCTTTAGGTTTTTAGTTACCTGTGCGTAAGTTGGCACCGTTTTGGCCCTTTTGGCATCCTGGGAGGGAGTTGGTGTGCTCCCAGGCGTCCTGTTTCTCTTTTGAGAGGAGCTGCTCGTTGCCGTAGCAGTATCCTCACCCCGCCCATGGGTTCCACTAGTGGGTTCACCACCAGCAGTTCCTGCCAGGGCAGGGGGGTGTGCACGGCCCCTTGCAGCTCTCTCAGAGCGTTCCCTTTTCCTCCTCACCCTTCTCCTGACTGTGCCACTAGGTTTAGGATCTGTCGACAGTCCTTTCAATTTCCCTGAGATGCTCCCCAGGGTTGTGTTGGAGGCTCCAGAGTCCGATTCCAGCTCAGGTCCTTCCTTTATAGTGGACTCGGATGAGTCCGATGAGGTGTTGCCATCCTTGGAAGATACCTGAGGATGGCCGGTCGGTGTGTGGACCCCCAAGGGGACCACCAAGGTTGGGGCAGATGGGTGGCGGCCACTGGCAGCCCCATCAGGGCTAACCAGCAGCGCCTCCTCCATCGTGAGGGACATTGGACTACAAGAGTCCTTAGTTGGAGACCGTTTTGCGGCCTCCGCAGTTTTGGTTTTTGGTTTGGTTTTATCCATAAGAATCCCACGAGTGGCTAGGGAAATAAAGGGTCCACCCATGCAGAGCCCCGCATACATGGGTAAGGCTAAATAAAACCGGAGGTCGCCCTGTATCCGGAGTCTCACCTGTTAATGACTTCTTACCCTCCGCCCCGCGGATGCGGTCACCATTGGCACAGGGACGCACCGTGGTGATGGGAGCAGTTTATCGACCGCCAGGTCTAGATCCGTCATGTTCTGCGAAAACCAGGGGCACCTCGTGGAGGGTGTGGCTCTTCACCACGCATGACAGTCTTGGTGTGCGATCACCGCCGCGCACCCTGGGATCACACATCCCTCACCCCCTAGCTGAGTTATAAAAACGTTTGGTGGTGTAAGAAGGTTTGTTAGTTTCTAGATCACTCAATTTCAATTCAACTTCAATAGCAAAATGATCAGAAAGTTGATGAGATATTGTAGCACACAAGATCATGCTAACTGGTAGGTCAGATGCTACCAAGTCAATGCAAGTGGAAGAGTGTGATGACACTCAGGTAGGATCGCTATTAATTATTATTAACCCGATGATGATACCCAATATAATTTGCTGTTTTTGGGGTCAGTGGAAAATAAATAAATTTAATTGGTGCCACATCAAATTTTGACTGTGAATGATTTTTTTTTCCAGAGAATGTGTCAACTCAGAAGCGACTTCGTGGTGGGGTATCATTCGTGGAGACCATTCCAAAAACAGCAAGTGGGAAAATATTGAGACGAGAGCTTAGGGCTTTAGTCAAGTCCAAACTTTAATTTTGTTTGGACAACTACTGCCCTTTTGTTGGCAAATGTCATATTTTTGTATAACCATATTATTATGCATATTTTCTTGTTGAATTAGTATTGTCATGTTCTCGCATCACTGTTGTGCGTAAAAGAGTTTTTGACAGGTGCTAATAAAAATATTAATTTGTTGAAATAATTGAACTTGTGGACAATTTCATGGATCTTGGCCGAATGTTTGCTAAAGATGGAAGAAGAAATGAAGAGATTAAAAAGTGTGTGAATGACATAAGGAAAGTTGTTGGTAGAATGTGGAGTACATGAGGGAATGAGTGCTTGTCCAGAGAAGCAAAAATCGCTGTGTACAAAAGTGTTCTCCTCCCAACGTTATCCTAAGGCAGCAAAACCTGGGTATGTCAGGATAAGCATAAGAGCAGGCTAAATGTAGTGGAAATGGGGTACCTGAGAAGTATTTGCAGTAAAAGTAGGATGGAGAGTGTTAAGAATGAATGAATGGTGTGAAAGGAAAGGGCAGATCACGAAAGTCATGGGTGAATGAGGCATTGGCGGCTCCAAGGGGGGGGCAATTGTCCCCCCCCAAAACCCGGTGTATTTTATTAATTTTTTCATTGACCTAAAACTAAAAGCCAAAATTATTTTATGCTGTGAAGTACAATGGTAGTCTGGTAGGCATATGTCTTAAGCTAAATAAGAGTTTCTTTTTCATTTTACACACGTAGTGTGTTATGATTTCCTGGGACAAGACCCCCGGACTCCTCTTTTCTTGGGAAATGTTCAATACCTCCAGAGCCAGTGGTACCCCCCCCCCCCCCTCCCGAACCTCTGGTCTGGAGCCGCCCCTGGAATGAGGTGGAAGAGACTCTAAAGAGGAGGAATATTAGGAGTCTTAAGAATAGGAGAGTGTGTATGAAGCAATATATGAGAGTAAGACAAACGAAAGAGGTGTTCAAGGTTGGGGAATTATGGAGGAAATTTTTAAAAGAAAGCCAGTTTTCTAGGCCTAACTTCAATAACTACATAAGTTTTTTGACTTTGCCTACCCCAAAAAGGAATGGCATGATGGGTATATGTATGTATGTATGAATACCATTGTTGAAATGAAATACATACCATTATTGAAATGATAAATAAACTTGTTGAAATAAATCATCACATTTTCTTCTCATCACATCTTGCAACATCAAATTGATTACAGTAGACTTTCGCTAATCTGGACTCATGTTATCCTGACAGGCATCCGGCATGTAGTGCAGGTTGTTAGTTCTTCAAGGGGTCATGAGATGGTATTGTAACCCAATGTCCATTAACTAATAGCTATATAAGTAGTGTTTTCGAGGGGTAACAATGCAAAATTGGGGATGCGTAAGTAAATAATGATTTAGATGGCAAAAACTAGGAGACAAGAGGAATAAATAAACAAGTTACAAAGTGAGGAAGGTGAGAGAAGAAAGCGATAAACACGGAAAGATTGATGGAAAAAAATAAATGAAATAAGAAAAATATGACGTAGAGGGAGTGAGAAAAGTAAAAGGTGTTCCAGAGAAGGAAAATCCAGTGCATCAGGTTACAGTATCATTACTATCCCATCCAAAATTATTTCCTGAAACTACTGTTTTGGTTGATATGGTTAACTTGTCACTGAAATTGAAATCCTAGAATTTGATATTCCTATTTTTAAGTAAACTCCTGAAGAAATTTTCGCCAATTGGCCTCAAATATAAAATGAAAACTTACAGGAGGTGAGAGAAAGAGAAGTTAAATAAGATTTGTTCTTATTGAACGTGTGAAAAATGTAAGTGACCAGTCACTTCTAAACCATCCGGTCAGAAACGTTCAGTAAGAACAAATCTTTTTTATCTTCTCTTTCTCTCACCTGTAAATTTTCATTTTTTATTTGCAAGTAAAAGTAACAAACACTGGTGAGCATGGGCGTAGCTAGGGGGGTCCCGGGGGGGGCCCAGCCCCCCCCAGTAGGCTCGTGGCCCCCCCCCAGAAAAAATTTGACAAATCGAAATTGTGGCGGCCACGCTTCACACAGCGCTGGAAACCACGCGCCTGCGGCCGAGCCACAGCACGGCGCGGTGGCGCGGTCCCTTTGGCCCCGTTCACACTAAAAGCCAGTAACCCGTATATGCTAGTAACTTGAGTATCAAGTTCGTCGTATGAATGCATGTTGGAGAAACGCTGGTAAACTGATTTTACCAGCATTGGCTTACTAGGTTTGGCTCAGGTTACCTGAATTTGTGGCTCGTGTTAACGAAAGTTAGTAAATAAGGTAAAGGAGAAGGTTAAAAATACAAGATGGACGTGGTGAAAGCAAATTTATATGACGATGAGGAGCGACAGAGGTGTATATAGTATGATAAATATGAGGTGGTGTTGATGAATTGATGTAAAGTAAAACCTCACACCTTTATATTGGACTCGTGTATATATATGTAATAGTGGTCAGGTGTATTCTAATATCGTAACGATATATATGTTTCGGAGTGAACCTATCGTCCATCACGGTTTGTTTATTTTATTAGCTAGGTGTTTGCAGGGATAGTTATTACATTTTCTCTCGCTATTTTTGCATGAAATCTTAGTGTGTATTGATTTGAATACATTTGTCAAGAAAAATTCGGATTCAGCGAATGTATTAATAGAAAGATTTCCAACGAGTGATTGTGGCATTCTAGTGAAAACCAAAATATTTAAATCCCGTGCAGGAAATTGGATTTCAAGATCACGGGAAACCAGGCATCCCATATGGTATATAGAGAATATAGAATGTCAATATTTTTATGGTCAAAATTGGTTGATGTTTCAAATTTTGGCCCAAATCAGTCTATATTTTGGGGCAGGTTCTATATTTTGGCCAAAGGTTTGCTACAATTTACACTGAAGCAGCCGGGACAGCACTGAGAAGTTTGAAAATGTGTGCCGCGGACAGGCACTGCTGCTTTGTTTGTCTGACTCCAGCGGTGTAGCTGAGGTGCTTGGCACTCGTCTCTGCAGAGGTACAATGTTACCTTTTGTAGGACCTCTAGTCTCTGCCCGGCAGCGCGCTTGCCGCGCTGTTTCTTCCCTCCTCCCTTGCCACCTCACCTCATACTTCCACTTGCCACGCTGTGCCGGCTCGCCCACCTCCATGGTATTATAGTAGTACCATGCCCGCCTCAACAGACATCGACAGGATTGTTGTTTGTTTACATTGTCAGACAAGCCAAGCGTCGTACATCGTGCTGTGCTGGATTGCTGGCGCCAGCAGGCCAGTTTTTCTTCAATCACTGTTTTATTCATTGCCGAGTGTAATGCTGTGGTGGTGAGTGTGGTGTTAAAAGTGTGGTTCCCACGGCGCTCCCTGTGACAGCAAACCGGTGCATCTTGCGGATTACATGATAACGCGTGGAGTGAAAAGGTAAGTTTCCAAATGAAATGACGCCGGTGTCTTGTGAGAGGGAATCGGGAAGATGTGAGCATTTCATTCTGCAGATAAGGTTCTTTATTTCTTGTTTTCAATCAGTGTGATTGACACGGCTATGGTTTTGTTCGCTTCCAATTTTCTTATTGCCTTTCGTATTATCTGCATGTCGTTTCCGTTTCGAAAGCATGTTCTTTTTTCTTCGTGTATCATTGTGGAAATGTGCATTCATGTATTTTTCCTCGCTTTATGCTTTTAATGTAATGACGTCCCACCTTCGATGACCAATCTATCTGTGTAACTACACCTCTCGTCGCGCAACGCTAATAACAGCTGACCGCTGCATGCTTATTTCTCTTTCGCAATGCACGTAACCCATTCAATGCGGATGCCTTGAATTCAAGGCATCCCGTGCCAGCCAGAGGCGCGGATGCCTTGAATTCAAGGCATCGGTCCCATTACTTTCTCGGTTTTCCCTAGTTCCCAAGCGTCGGCGACACTTGCAACTTCCTTCAGCGTCTTAGTGTTGCTCTAGGCACATGTGGATGAGTTTCGTTCTTTGCTGGATGCTTTTTCGTTTTATATAAATAATCGAAAAAAACCCTTCAGCGTGGGAATAAATGTCATGTCAACAGGTCAGCATTGAATGGGTTAACTCAGGGTGGCGATCGTCTGGGAAAACCTGGAATTGTCAGGGAATTTCGAATTTCTGAAAAAATCAGGGAATCCTCATATCAGTCAGGGAGAAACTGGGATAGGAAATTCTCGTTATTTTTCTACCATTACATTTATCGGCCAGTCTTCCCCGCCCTTTATTTCACCAAGTAAAACTAATGTCCGTCGCTGACGTGCATGGAATAAGCTCTATAGCCATAAGCCGTAGTAATTCGTGGAGCATTCAGTTGTGAATCTTAGAGTTATTTAGTTGTGAACCAGACGTACAATCCCTTTTGTATATCCGTGTTGCGATATTTGCCTATTTGTGTTAAAATTCATGATCACAATGTATTTCACTCATCACAAGGAATCCGAGACTATGTTGTTCTGAAAATTTTACCTCTCTTTTTTTAACTTCCGAGACTCAGGTCGAGAGGTAGCGGGAGCACACTAGCTCGTAGTAAATACATTATTGCAGTTCTAAAAACACGATTATTATTAAAATGGAAAAACAATTATGATCTCATGTGTCAACATAATCTTACACAAGATCATCTTCGATTCCCATACTCCCCTTCGTGAGACAGTAAGAAGAGCCCTCCTCCCCTCCCCTCCTTTCACGCTCATTGAATAGCCCCCTTACCTCCCTCTCGAAGCAATTTAGTCAGGTCACAAACCACCTCAAAAATGATGTATGATACTGCCGTTGCTAATTGCCTCCTGTCTTCACTTGCAGACTGAGCAAACATCGCGCCTCGACGATGCCGTAATCATTTTTCTTAAGATCAAAACGTTGTAACTCCCTTCACGATTGAGATAAAGAAATGATTTTTTCACTAAAAACAACTTTATACTTTTCTTCACATTTCTTTTGCAGCATTGATGGACCTACAACGTAAAATACCTAAGTTAGCAGGCGACTACTTTTTGCCTTATAAAAATTCAATTTTTTTTCCTTTAGATATTTACATCAGTATAACAACATTTTAGCTCAATTAATCACAAAAAACATGTGTACAGTTACGAAGAAGATAGTATGAGGAACCTTTATGTAAAAGTTTTAATCCAGCATGAGGAACGGTTTGCCGACAATCGAGTGAAATGAAGTGGATAAGTGAAAGTGAACTAAGTGAAAAGAACTGCGTTTCTAGGGGAAGTTTAAGGAAATATTTTTTATTAATTTTATCGAAAAACTATTGACAACACTAAATAAAACGTCTCTTTAATTAAAACGTCTGCATTATGACACATTTTTATACAGTGCCTTGTGCAATATTAATTTTTATGCTGCATTTGACAACAGCGCACCTCCGCCCTTATGGAGATTAACATGGGAAACGAATCTCCATAAGAGCCCATACTGTCAACTAAATGTGGAAAGCACTATAGTGTTGTGCAGTTGATTAAATTTCGTGCAATTTTGTGATTTTCCCTTCTATTTTGTTTTTCTTTAGGTGCAAGATGAAGAAAGTTTCAGATATTCGATCATTTTTCAAGAAAACTCTCTCTCCCCCTCCAAGAAATGATCAACGTGAAGATGATGATCCTCCCAGAGACGACCGCACATTCCCCTCCTCTGCACCGTCAACGTTTGAAACTTCAACGAAACCCACAGATGATAAAATGGAAGTAACTGAGGAAAGAGCATCTGAACCAACAGATCTTGGTACTTTGGAAACTGGACCGAAACAACTGAAAATTAATTTCCCGAAAACACTATTTGGTGACAGGAACCGATCATTTTCCGACGCTTACTATGAAAAACACCAGTGGTTGGAGTACAGTGTGGAAAAAGATCAAGCATACTACTTTGTGTGTAGACTTTTCTTTACCGGGGTTGTGCGAGACCAAAACGAAAAGTTTATTAAAACGGGGTTTTGCAAATAGCAAAAATTAAAAGATGCGATCGAAAAACACGAAAAATCAGGGTCTCATTCGGATTGTCATCAAAAGTATATGGGGTACCAAATGGCTAACGCATCTGGTACTGTACACGAGAGAGTCGTAAATCAGAGTAAAGAAGAGATTGAAGAAAAAAAACGTTACTTGACAGAAGTAGCTGACATTTCCTATCTCAGTTGTCAAGGCATGCCACTGAGAGGACATGATGAGAGCTCTGAATCTCAGAATAGGGAAACTTTGTTGAATTGTGTAAGCTTTTTGCGAAGGATGATGACTTTTTTGCAAAACATTTTGAGCAGTGCCTTAACTACTGCAGCCCAATGGTTCAGAACGAAATAATAGAAGTTGCAGCCAGTCTAACTCTTCAAGAAATTGTAAAGGAAGTGCGGGAGTGTGGGTTTTATTCATTGATGGTTGATGAAGCCAAATGTTACAAAGAAGAACAGTTGTCAGTAGTTTTGAAGTATGTAAGAGGATTGGAGCCCTTCGAAAGGTTTCTGGGTTTCTTAAATTGTTCCAAAGCAAGAGATTCCGAGTCACTAAGCCAAATGATTCAAGATTTTTTAACTAAATACAGCTTGAACGATATACCAATGATTGGACAATCATACGATGGTGCCAGTGTAATGTCATGAAAGAACGCAGGTCTCCAGGTGAAAATGAAAGAGTTACACCCACAGGCAATTTATATCCACTGCTTAGCTCACAAAGTAAATTTGGCCGTTGTCTATTCCTGCAACGATATCCAGTCAGCTTATATTTTCTTCAATACTCTTGAAGCCCTCCATATGCACTATTCACAACCTGGTAATCATGCCATCTTAGCAGAGATTCAAAACAAGCTAGGCATTAAGGGTGGGAAAGAAATGGGGAGCTTAAGTAGTACCAGATGGTGCTGCCGTTACACAAATTGTAACGTTGTAATAAATAACTTCAACGCAATCATAGAAGCCCTTGAGGAGGAAATCAACGCTGCACGAGATGGGGGTATGGTGGAGGCCATCGGTTTGTTGAGATCTATCGCACAACCTGAATTCGTTGTTAATCTTTTCGTAATCCATTCAGTTTTATCGGTGACCAACGTGCTGAGTAAGTATTTGCAAGGCCCAGATGCGACGCTTGGGAGAGCAAGTTCAGTTATTGCCAGAATTCAAACTACTTTCGCAGAGAGCAAACATAATTTTGATGGTTTATGGGCCGAGATAGTAGAATTTGCGAATAACAACGACATTTTGCTAGAGCCTGTGTCTGTCTCAAAGAAAAGAAGGCAGCAGCCGTCCGCAAAAATGAGCGATTACTATGTTGAAACTACCGTAGGAAAAAGCCAGCTGACCGACCTACCATCTGACACCAACCCCAACACTTGAGATTACTGGAAAATCAATGTGTACAACAGGGTTTTGGATAACGTAATTTCACATTTTCAGTACAGGTTTGAGTCCGTTCCCCTGGCAAAGGCAGTGGATGCCTTTACACAGTTGAACTTGAATGAAGCTGAAGATTTCATTAATAATTACAAAGAAATTTTGAATATTGATACCCATTCCTTAAATGCCGAGGCAAAAGTATTGAGAAATATATTAAAAAACAAGGAACTAGAGGTCAAACTTAAAAATGTCAGAGCAGAAATAAATGAAGATATCATGCCAAATGTTTACAGACTTCTCCAAGTAGCAATCGGCCTACCCGTCAGCTCGGGTGGATGTGAAAGAAGTTTTTTAATCATGCGAATAATCAAGTCGTGGGTTCGGTCTACAACCGGCCAATCAAGATTTTCAAATCTATCCATTCTTCACATCGAAAAAGAACTTGTTAAAGAAAGGGTTCCCAGCACTACCATCATTGAACGTTTTTGTCAAAAAAACAGAAAATTCCTTTAAACCAAATTTTTTGTTTCTTTTCTTTGTTTTCACTTTAAATTAATATTGAAGTAGTGAGTCTTTAATTTATTAGCAGATAACCATCCCAAAGTTTACTATTATCCCTCTGAAAATGTGTGAATTTGTGAATTGTGATCGTTGAAAATAAAAGCTATTTTATTTTTCAACTCTGTGTGATCATTTTCTAGTCTATAGCAATCCCTTTCAGTATTTTACAAAAATGTCATCAGCAATTAGGCTTAATTTCAGTTCTGAGAAGGTTAAATTAAAAAACATTTCTGGGGGAGAAACACCCCCTCTTGAAGTGGGGGTACCCCCCAGACCCCGGAGGATGGGTGGTCCCATGGCCCCCCCAGCCAAATTCCCTGGCTACGCCCATGGTGGTGAGGGGTGCAAATATGGTTTGCGGGAGCAAAATTCACGTGGAATATTGGTGGGAGATCTAATTCCGATGGTGGGCACAAGAGAGGATAAGAAGATAGCTGATAAGATAAAAATAGCTGGATGACACTTGTATTCTTAAGTAAAATTGTAGTTTATGGAGTAAAATTCTAACTAAAAAGTCTGCTTTATTGGGGCAAGAATGAGACTCCTCTGCCATCTAACAATGTAGGTACCCTAAATAAAAATAACTTAAATTTTTTTTTGTGTGGGAAAAGCATTAAGGTACAAAGGAATAATTCTACATTCACAATATATCACTAAATTTTATATAAGACATAGTTATCCACAAATAGTGGGAAAACTTGAGAATTATTAGGATCACATCTTTGTCGAAAAAACCCATTGCAGGAAAACACCCACACAAGAAGGAGGGTGTGAAAAACCCTCCTGATAGATGTGCTAGTGTTTTGTTGCATCAAAAACAAACTGTTACAGAAAAATGAAATTTAACTACAATTAGTATAGTGAAAATACATGCATATAATTATTAAAATATCAAATTGCAGTTAAAATGTAGAAAAAATGAATCAATAAAAATTATTAGAAAGTGTGCATACTGTATTGTGCAGGATGATTTTTTAAAGGGATTACATTGCTTGTTATTTCTCAGTAAATCTTTCTTTATTCTGAATTTTCTACTTTATTTTTAAATATTACTTCCATTATTATTGGAGACTGTCACACCTCTTGTTTCAGGTTCAACATAGTAATGCTGGGACAGGGTCTTGAATCATAGTGAAAGTTTTTTTAAACTGTCCCACAGAGCACAATATGTATAATAGAATGGGCAGATTGGATACTGCTAAATGTCCTACTTTTAATACAAGTAGAATACACCAGAGGATGTATGCAATACATTTTGGGATATGTATCTGATGAATAATATTTCTTAGATTTCATCATTCACGTAGCTACGTGGTGATGTCTTTGTGCTGATTCCATTCATATTTTCCACCTGGCTTATAGGCAATGGAGTTTGAATTCCAAGATGAGGTGTAACATCCGAGGAGCCTGTACCATACATTCCTAGCTCACTGCAAAACAATTGGCTCCTAAAGTCCAAACACCATTCACATAGATGGGTGGATATGAGGACCTTCCAACCCTTATGGAGGATTCCAAGTTTAACCATCATGCACAAAGTGATACACTGAAATGTCTTCAGTGTCAAATTGCCCACCCTCCTGGTCAGTCATTGTCCCTCCAGCACTCTAGGCTCCTAGAATGTGTCCGCTGGTACACTGAAATGGCAGGTACCTGCAAGGGTTGTGTTCTGTTCTTAATGGCTGCATCACTTCTAGAGCCTATGAACCAAACTTATTAAAAGACCATTATAAATATTGAGATGACTGAAACTGCATCTTACAGTAATATCACAGTTTAACTACTAATTACGTGGCATTAAACTATCCACTAGAGTCTGCAGTTGGCATGGCAACAATTTACACTTGATCTTAGTCATAAGAGGTGGTCAGTGCCATCCGCACCATCTCTTAATCGACTGTGCAACCCATTCAATGGATGTACAACTCATCGAAGGGATCACCATAGTGTACACATCACAAAAGTTTTATCAGGATTTGATGTGTAAATATAGCAAATAAATA
Source organism: Pyrrhosoma nymphula (assembly GCA_963573305.1). NCBI lineage: Eukaryota > Metazoa > Arthropoda > Insecta > Odonata > Coenagrionidae > Pyrrhosoma > Pyrrhosoma nymphula. The sequence goes on along the minus strand of OY754338.1, from coordinate 22,113,087 downwards.
CATTCATATCGCATTCTCTGAGGCTAACATTAATAGTGTCATTATAGGGACATTCATTATTGCCATGTATTAAATCTGTTTGGAACACCAAGCTCAGTTCGTAGTAAATAAAGTGTTAACAGTACGTATCTAATACATGCTTCTTCAATACTAATACTAAATGAATCCATTCATATGTCACCAAAACATTTCAAATATATTTATATTCTTAACTGTGGGGTGCATGAAACCAAGCAGTGTAAAGACAACAGAGAAGATTGAAATGGATCTTCTATACTTAATACTCCATAAAAATAGCTCCATTTATCAGTTTTATATGCACCGCATAGCGTTACTTGAAACCTATAATCTATTTCCAAAAGCTACTTCATGTTTATTGTTGAGCTGGGATTGAAGGGGCAAAGTAATTTTTGGAATAATCACTTGAAGTTGAATCAGGAAATCTCGAAATATTATTCATCAGAGTTAATTTATTTTTAATTTGTGATTTATAATTAGTTTTTAAAACGTTTTGCTGATTAACCTTGAATTTTAATAAAATTGTATTGTGGCAGTGTGCAAGAAGGCTTTCAAACTTCCCACCACAAACTCCGAGATTATTGAGGCATCGAGCATCTCGATTATCGAGTTCTCGAATCGAATCTTTGAGTCGATACATATGGACATGTGTGGACCGTCAAGAGATGTTTGAATTCTGGAGCGCGGGAGAAATAACATAACTATGTATGTCTGCTGTATTCATTTCTCTGTTGTGAGGTGAAAATTTGATATTTATAGTTGGCGTTCATATAGAGAATTAAAATCATTACAATGGATGCAAAATTGAAGCGCTACGAGAAGATTGAATTTCTCGGCGAAGGACAGGTAATGTTCTTACGTTGCTGACACTAGAATTTGGGAATATTCTATCTCGTGTTGAATGTATGCAGCCTTCAGTATTTTGTACTAGTCTTTGACACTCATGATTATGATTTCAGTTTGCGACTGTATATAAAGCGAAGGACACCGAAACTGATACCATTGTCGCTGTGAAGAAGGTATCTGCCAAACACTGAAATTGATCGGAAATAACTTAATGTGTACAGCTTCATTGATTTTTTTATTTTGCATAGATCAAAGTCGGCAGCAGAGCGGAAGCGAATGATGGAATCAATCGAACAGCTTTGAGAGAGATAAAACTTCTGCAGGAACTAAAGCATCCCAATATCATCGGTTTGAGAGGTATGTCGATGTAGTTAAGTGTAATATGTATTATCGATGGACTGTAAAGGCATAGGATTCGTTGTTAAAAGCGAGCTTTCCCTACAAATTTCTCCCATGTACCACTATTTGTTGACATGTACTGAACCTTTCTCAATCGATGTTTTGGTATTTCAAAAGGAAGCCTTCCAAGTTTCATTGTGTCATTCCATATCTTGGTTGCATCTGAGAATTATCGAATTAAGTTTGGTCTGCAGGATATTCGCTCATTTGTGAAGTCTGAGGTTGTGTTATAAGCCTTATTTAATGTTTTAACCCAGTTTACACTGTTATATCAGCCCTATTTTAATCGAAATTATTTAACCTAGGCGTATCCCTCCCCATTGGCTGTTCCCTAGACATGGTGTAAGGTCTTGCCACTTCCAATAACACCAGTAGCTAGACTGGCCGGGGCAATGCTGAATGTTCCTGGTAGTTTCAGTCAACCTTGCCTGTTGGGTAGAAGGTAGTGTATGCTGAATCTGTACCTCTGTAAGGAGCTGCTGAAAGGCATCTGACCCTTGTGAAGTAGCCTTTCAGGTGATGGTGCAATGTTAAAAATTCTGCTGGGAAAGGCTCCCCTATTATTTATTAGTTGGTAATTTCGGAAGGCGACTGACAATCATGGTCATTAACTTCATTATTATCCGTTTCAAATATATTTGCGACTGGCCCTTCGTGCGGGCTCGGAACGCTTCGAGGGGCTTCGCAGCAGGAAGGTGGGGCCTCTGGAACCAGGGAAGTGGAGTGGGGAGAGAGATAGAAAACTCGGACTCGACGTTGCCATGTACACGAATTAGAATTTATGGAAACGAAAGGCTGCCTGTCGTAGGCATTGTTTGTGACAGACACGGGGGATTCACCACGTGGCGCAGTTGGAGGGGCAGAAGAGTTCCAGGCTGGCGCCGTGGTCAGGGGAATTACTCCTTTTCATCCCTTTCCCTCCCCACAGGGACTTCTTACCTTGATCAGTCTCAAGGGTCTTTGAAGGAATGGGTCATGTGGAAGTGCTTGGTTAATGACTCAGAAGTGGACTTTTGTAAACAGAAGTTGTAACATTTATATGATAATAATAATAACAAACAGACATTAATCTCAGTTCCTTTCAAATCAGCCGATTAAAATGAGTCCAAACGGCATGTCATTTCGTTGATTTCTGACCATTGTCGTGGTCGTGCGAAGAATTTTCTCCCCAAGTTTATGCCATGCTCTTTTGCTAAAATATGACGAAATTGTTTGTTGTTTGGTCTCAAATCAATCAGGAAATAAACAAAATGGTTAGTGCATTTAAAATTATGCAAAATGAAGGTTAAGAAAAAATATAATTGCTAAAAAATCAGCTTGTGAGTCACCCATCTTATCCCCCAAGGGAAAAACCTAATGGGACACGCGAGGACAGAATCGGGTGGGGGAGTGCGAAGGGGTCTTCTACCCACGAAGAGGTCTTCTACCTAACTCTTCATAACCAAAACTGAAAAAAATTTTTAATCCCGGGTGTGAATATCATACATATTAACACTTGAGGTTGATGATAAATTACAAGCATGTAAACGAAGTTTTTCGTTTTTATTTTATTTATAAATTAATGAATTTTATCGTTAAAAAGTAAAATTTAATGTAAACATTGAGTTAAATTTTCAATCAATCTCCAGAGGAATGGTCAATGGCACTCCTTCATCTTCGTCACCGGTGTCACTCACTTCACTGGTGTCACATTCCGTGTCACTATTCCTCGTGAAAAAGATAAAAGGAGAAGGAAGATCACCACGGCACACCAAGCAAACGAAGGAAATGGAGGTTTGGCAACACAGCTAGCAGATTCACGAAGTTGACACAATGGAGGACTGGGAGTTATTGCATTTCGGAGAAACTAGGCTCCGCCTACTGCATTCTAGTTGGTTTTCGCGAAGTCACGTGCCGGAAGACTTTCTCTTCCCTCAGTCGCAAAGATATTTGAAATGGATAATAGGACAGGTGGGCTTGTTTATGAGGGAAGCATTATTGAGGAATGGAATAAGGGTGGAGAGAAACCTGGCATCAGCATTAGCCTGCTCTTAAAAACAGGCGCCAAAGGGACCACGGGTTAACATCCCATCCTATTATTGGGGTACTGTACTTAAAGTGCTCTCCGCATGACTTCAAGTAGGGATCGGGATTTCACTGAAAATCTCCACTGCCGTCGGGATTTGAACCCAGGCCCTTGGGATGGGAAGCCAGTGCTTTCACCACCACACCAACCTGTTCCCTACACTTTATTTCCCAAGAACATGATGACAGAAAGTTATCAACTATTGAATCCTGGTAACTACTGGACTTAGCCCACTGAGGTGGGTGTCATGCCTGACATTGGTGGTGGCAAGGCTTCCAAGTTATTAGTAAGAAAAATCCTTGGAAAACAGCTGCTACTAAGACTGAGTAGAAGTGTGCTGTGGGTGCACTTGCACTTGCTGCAGTCCCCCACCTATCTCTCTCTGAAGTCCAGAGGCGGCGAAGGAGTGGGGGCTCCGGCAAAAGGACCGTTGGGTAAGGACATTCTAGAGCCTTCTACGCCCCGGAAGCTGTGGGATGAGGATGCTTCTCGAAGCATCTTTTCCCCCCCGGAAGGTTGGGAGGAGACTCTCTAGAATGTTCCTTTCCCCCGGAAGCTTCCCCCACTCGGGCCCCTAGAAACCGTATATAAGGCGCGCGTTTCTGGACCAAAGGGAGAGATGGAGGGAGCGACGGAGGTGGAGACGGAGGCGAACGAGAGACTGACGATGACGAGGAATTCCCACCTACCTCTTTGACAGCCGGGCCGTCAATTCGACCTGAATCCAAATCCTACATATCCCATGTAGCAGACTAGCTCTTGGATAGCCGGGCCGTCAATCCGACTTGAAACCAAGTCCCCCCTATCCCGCCAATTACCCCATACCCCCTCGCAAACTCTGACCTCAGTTCGGCTCCTCCTTCACTCTCCAAACGGCCTCTCCATGGGACTGGGACCACCATGCCATTGTTTGTAACGAATTTAGCAATAAAATCACTCGGAAATGAAACCACTGAGCCTTTAATTTAACAAACGCTCCCACCCAGTGATGTTGGCGTCAGGACAGCACAACAGAAGACAGGAGAACATAAAAAGTGAAAATGGGAAAGCTGAGTATTAGTATTATGATGTGAGCATGGAAGTTTTAAAGTAATGCAAGAATTTGGAAAAGGGATTATAAATATATTTTGGTTTTGCGTGGTGAGATGGGAAGACTGACTATTTGAGTTACAGTTATTCCTGTGAGAACAAACTGCACAGTTTCAAACTGCAAGTGTATCTGATTGAGAACGACCACGAGAGTGATTTCACTCCTGAGTACTCCACACGGAGGAAAAAGGAGGGAAACTGGATTTCCTTTAGCAATTGGAGATTAGAAAAGCATCAAATGACCACAATGTAAACCTCTTAAATGAATTTGTATTCCCGTTTCACTCGCCTTTGTTTTCCATAGCCTTCCCTCCTCCCAGCAAATCCTGTCCTTGACTTTAACAATTAGAATAAATTCGACAGTATCTGGCATTACGTGGTGGAACAGCATTTTTGTACTTAAATAAAACTGAAGTAGTTGTACTGTCCACTATTATTTAATGTAAAATATTACACTACTCGTGTTTCGAAGCTAAGGGTGTCATCATCAGGTATACACAAGTTATATATCCAGTGGGTATATTCAGGGGCGGCATGGCCAGGGCAGGAAGGTGGGGATTCCCACCCGGGCCACGCACTAGGTTTCGGGCTCGGGTCCGAAGGGCCCGGTGGGCCGGGTCCCTAGCTTTGAACAGACAGCAGACCAAACATCTCTGAGTAAAAGTACAATTTTGTCATACTTTACATAATTACCTATGAAATTGTAGTTTAATGCATTTTTAACGCCCACATTTTTTCAGAAGGGGGAGGGGGTCACAAAAACCGGGCCCTTCTGGACGTGTAGCGGCCCAGGTCCCTGAGCACCCACGCCGTCCCTGGGTATATTTATGCATATGCAAAAGAAAAGAGGGGGGATTCTTGACCAATGAAGGAGGTAGTAGTAAGGGGGGGGGGGTTGGTTGTTAGATGACCTGTGACCTTCCCGAGGATTAGGGGTTCAGGAGAGTGACCTATGGGGGGGTTTGTGAAATCAGGGTTCCCACAAGCCTTGAAAGTCAGGGGAAAAAAAATTCGTTATGGAAAGTCCCGGAAATATTTGGCCAGTCCTGGAAAAATTGAAAGTGCTCTCGTTTCGTCTGCCAGCTGTAGGGGACGATCCCCGTTCACTTGTCATTCTTTCCTTCCATGTGCTCGCATCCACCACCGCTGCCGCACTGCTCACGGCGGTGGGCTAGGGTGGAGGTCGAGGAGAGGTGCGCTTGCCAGCAAGTGTGGTAGTGGCGGTGTAGGTGCTAAGGACCACCACACAGTGGTCTAAAATTGCTAAAAGATGGACAAAACTCCAATTATTGAACAATAATAATAATACCTTTATTATCCAAAGATCATGTGTACAAATAAATTACAATGATATAGGATTCGTCAGACAGAAAATAAATGAATATACATCCAAAGTCAGAACAAAAGTAAAGTGAAGGCAGACAGTGGATATATGTACATCATGTACAGTGTAACATAATTCACTAATAATTATATATCTATCTTTTTAACTTTCAAAGAATTCATTCACACTATAACATGACAAATCTAGTAAGTGGGTCTTCAGTCTCAAGCTAAAATTATTTGTGTTTTCTACATCCTTAATTTTCTTAGGTAGATGATTGTAAAGGCGTGTGCCCATTGCCCAAGGACCATTCAATGTAAGTGAGCGAGAGTGGTGATCAACATGTATGTCCAGTTTTTTCTTGTGTCATATACATGAATATCCTGATTTTTTACCACTTGGTCCATGTTTTGTTTCATAAAAACAATCACATTGTAAATGTAAACACATGGGATGGTGAGCATATTTAACTTTTTAAAGTGGGATTTACAGGATGTTCTAGGACTTAAGTTAATCATTGTTTAAATAACTCTCTTTTGCATAACAAAGATTTTTTTCAAAAGTGATGGGGAAGACCCCCAAAGTATAATGCAATATGTTGCTCTGCTGTAAAAGTAGCTGTAGTAAAGCATCAGTAGAACATTGGTAGAAACAGAACATTTTAAAAAGCGAATGCAGTACAGTGCCAAGAACAGCTTAGGAATTAGGTCTGACACATGAGCATCCCATTTCCCCGTGTATTGAAGAACTAATCCCAAAGTTTTTGCACAGTGAGTTTCGTTCAGCTGAATATCATGCAAATTTAAACTCAGTTTACGATTATTTTGGATCTTATTAAATAGTACCAGTTGAGTTTTACTGGAGTTTAATTTTAGTTGGTTAATACTGCACCAATTTGCTATATTATTTAGTAATTGCTGTGCATGATCATTTAAGGAATCTATTTTATTTCCACAAATAAAGAAATTTGTGTCATCTGCATAGGTAACATTTATCACATTGTTATCACTCCCCAGGGTTAACAAATCATTTATAAATATAATGAGTATTATAGGTCCGATTAAAGACCCTTGAGGAACACCTTTCGTGATTGGTAATGCATCTGAAATATATTTTGCCCCATTTGTACTGATACATGTTCTCTGAAATCTTTTTTTTAGGTAAGATTGTATCCAATTACATGCTACCCCTCTTATTCCCAACTTCCCACATTTTTCCAAGAGCAAACCATGATTAACCTCATCAAAAGCTTTCGTGAAGTCAAAGAATAAACCTAAAGTAAATTTTTTTTCGTCTTTACAATTTAAGATAGAATTTACAACTTGAAAGAGAGCAGCTGTAGTAGATCTCTTTACCCTGTATCCCCATTGTGATTCAGATAGTAAATTATTTTGTTCTAAATGTGGTATTAAACGATTTAGATATATTCTCTCAAAGAGTTAAGAAAATTGAGATAGCAGCGAGATGGGTCTATAGTTCCTAAGATTATTTGGTTCCCCTTTATTTTTATACACAGGTATTGTTTTACTTGTTTTTAGTGCATCAGGAAAAATGCCCTCTTGCAAAGACCAGTTTAATAAAAACAAAGTGGGGGCAGCTATTGCCTCTCTACAGTAACACAAAAGGTAGCCAGGAACCCCATCTAAGCCAGGGGAAGATTTCTTTCCTAGATTCTGTATTGCAGTGAATGCCGTGAAATAGTAATGAAATTATATATAAAAGTGTTTTTGAGGTTGCTGAATCCGAATATGATATTATTAATTACTAAAAACAAAATGGCAGACCCAAAATGGTGGTCGTACTCAGAAAAACATTTATATACAATGATGATAGAAAATTTTACACTTTTTAACAAAAATCTGTTAAAATATTTTCACTGTCTAATATATTCACACAAATCATATTTTTCGTTCACATGCGGAATGGAGTGGAATTAACTTATTCTCCAGTTCTTTGATGTCATTAATGATTTCGAGTGTAGTTGCCGTATTTTCATAGGGATATTGAATTTTTATTGGTCAACAAAAACAAAGGAGATGAGGGTCGTGGATTCTTCCATATAATTTTTTGTGTGTTGGTTGCTGGATTTACAGCTGTCAATAGCAACAGAACTAAAGAAGTGAAAAAAATATTTTCATCCGTTTTAACGTTTACATCAGAAAATTTCTGCTTGCACTCACTGTGACCAGAGCTAACGTCACAGCCCCATTTGCAACTTCAGTTTAACTTAATTTTTATTAGTTCTTCAACAAAGTGCAACTGTTTCGGGATCTAATCTGTTCCTTTTTCTGTCTGCCATATTTCCAGCAGTACTAAATGCTCTTTCTGAAAATACAGTTGCAGTTCTTGCACTATGAGTTTCTTAGCCTCTTGAGAATCTTTCTTGCTTCTAAACATTTTGTCTATAAAATTGCGAGGGTCCAATATTGTTGCAACAGCATAAAAGTTCTACATCATAAAAATTCAGCTGTTCATTTCTAAGTCAGCAAATCTGAGATACTCATTAATGATACCATTTTTCATCCCTTGCAATTCGGATCCTCCATTACCTGGTTCTTCCATTCATTCATTCATTACAGTTATCTACCGGTTAGAGGTAGGTTGTGATGAAAGTCAGAGAATATCCAACGAACTCTTACACGTGCTGTGCCCTTTCTACCTCTTGTATTTCTTTCTTCATCTCAGCATAAGCCCTACCTTTCTTCATCCTGTCCATAAAACTGATTCTCTTCCTTCCCCTTCCCCGCTTATCCAACATCCTTCCCTCTATCACGACCTTCAGCAAACCATCGTCCCTCATTACCCCTTCCAGCCACCTACCCTACCTTCCCCTAATCTCATCTATAAGTTTCCTCTCCTCGCCCACCATGTCAAGCACTTCCTCATTTGTCTTCCTTTCCGTCCAACGCACCTTCTCCATCCTCCTCCACACCCACATCTCAAAAGCCTTCAGTCTATTTTCGTCTTCCTTTCTCAAGGTCCACGTTTCCGCCCCATACAACGCCACACTCCATATCAAGCTCTTTACTAGCCTCTTTTTTACATCCTTACTTAAGGTCCCCGTCATCAGCTCCCTTCTATTATTGAACGCTTCCTTCGCTAGCGCTATTCTCCTCCTTATGTCTTTGCTACTATGTCCTCTTTCTTCTAGCGTACTACCCAAGTAATTAAATTGTTCTACTTGCTCCAGTTTGTGACTTCCTACTCTTATCACCAGCTTCGCTTTCTTTGTCCTAGAGAATCTCATTACTTTTGTTTTCCTATTATTTATCTTCATTCCGTATTTCTCACACTGCTTTTCCAGTGCATCTACTAAAGTTTGCAGTCCTTTCGATGACTGACTCACCAACGCCTGGTCGTCTGCGAATCTAACCGACTTTATCCACTGGCCTCCTACTTTCATTCCCACGTCTAGCTCATCCCATGCCTCTCTTACCATTTCGTCAGCATAGATGTTAAAAAGTAAAGGCGACAACGGGCACCCTTGCCGCACCCCGCGACCTATAACTGCCCACCCTGATTCACTGTCCGCTACCCTTACCTGAGCCCTCTGCCCCATGTATAAGTTTCGGATGAGTCTCCTATCGCGCCAATCTATTCCTATTTTCCCCAGTATCTGCATTAGTTTCTCCCAGTTTACTCTGTCAAACGCCTTTTCGAAATCTACAAAACAAGCGAAAACATCCTGATTATGCTCTATGTTTCTATCTATAAGTGTCCTCATTACTGCAATCGCATTTCTGGTTCCCCTCCCCTTCCTAAACCCAAATTGGTCATCACCTAAATAGCACTTTGCTCTGCTCTCCAACCTTCTATGTATTTAGTATTCTAAGCAACACTTTTGCTGCGTGCGAAATTAAACTGATTGTTCTATACTCCTCGCATTCTGACGCTTTCTTCTTCTTCGGGATAGGTATTAATACTGTTTTCACGAAATCCTCTGGCCATACTCCTTCCTCGTAGATCCTGCGAATAAGTTCGAAAAACGATTTTCTCCCCCTACTACCTAGATTCTTCAGTAGCTCCGAAGGTAGGTTATCGGTTCCCACGGCTTTTCTACCCTTCATCTCTCTTAGTGCCCTCTCTATTTCACTCTCAAGTAACTCTGGTCCGAGGTTATCTTTATCTATTGTTCCTTCGTCCTCTAGATCTAGGCTAAGGGGTCTATTCTCGCTGTCATATAGCTCCTCTACGTATTCTCTCCACCTTTCATGGATATCTTCCTGTTCGATTAATATCTTTCCTGTTTTGTCCTTAACCTTTGGTATCGCTTGACCTCTCTTACCACCCGATAACATTTTCACCTTGGCATACAAAGCGCCCACTTCCCCCTCCTCCTGCATCTTTTCCATTTGCTCACATTGTCCCTTCCACCAGTTTACTTTTGCCCGATTGGTCACTCGCCTGAGTTTATTATTCAATTCCTTGTACTTCCTCTTCCCTACGTCGGTGTTCACGTTTTTCCATATCCTTCTCTTCTCCATTTTCTTTATCATTTCTTCTGTAACCCACTGCTTCTTAACCCTCTTCTTTTCCACCGTTCCTATTGTTTTCTCTGCCGCTCTTGCGATGCCTGTTTTTATAACCTCCCATCTCTTCTCTATGGTTCCCATCCGCTTCTCTTCACCTATGTTCTTTTCTACTAGCTCTTGGTATTCCCTCCTTTTCAACCCTTTCAATGCTTCAAGGTTCCACCTCTTTATCTTCCTACCTTTACAAAGCCTTTTGAATCTAACTTCACACTTCATCATCACCAAGTTATGATCCGAGTCCGCATCTGCCCCTGGATAGCTACGAGAGTTTTTTACACTGTTCCTAAATCTCTGCCTCACCATTATATAATCAATTTGGTATCTCCCAGTGTCACCCGGCTTTTTCCATGTGTACCTACGCCTGGGGTGATGTTTAAACCAAGTGTTTGTCACTACTAATTTATTTCTTCTACAAAATTCAACTGCCTTTTCCCCGCGATCATTTCTTCTTCCTAGCCCAAACCCTCCTACTTCTAATCCGTCCCTCCCTTCTCCCACCACTGCATTCCAGTCACCCATCACTATCAGGTTTTTCCTCCCCGGCACTTCTCTAATTATTTCTTCTACTTGCTCGTACACCTCTTCCACCTCTTGCTCCCTATGGCTGCTCGTAGGCATGTATACCTGGACCAGTACGAAATTCGTCGGGCGTGCTTTTATTTCTACCACTAGTATCCTGTCGTTCACCTGTTCAATGTTTACCACCCTCAGTCCCAATTTTGTGCTCAATACCATGCCTACCCCCCGTTGACTCTCATCTCCCCCTCTATAGATCACCCTGTAGTTATCACTCCAATAGTCGCCGCTATCCTTCCATCTAACCTCGCACAATCCCAAAGCATCTATTTTTCCTTTTTCAATTTCCTGCTTAATATTTTCAAGCTTCCCGGCCCTCATCATGGTCCTTACGTTCCAAGTTCCTATTTTTACCACTGTTTTCTTCCTCCTCTTCCTCTTTTTCTTCTTCTTCTCCCTCCTTTCCCTTGTATCTTCTGATGATGATTCTGTGCAAGGATTTCGTGTGGTGACGACCGCGGAGGCCTTGCCTCCCCCGCTGCCGGGCACGGCACCCGCCCTAGTGGGCGGCGTCCCGTAGTTGCCAGGAATCAGATCTCTTTGAATGACTTTCATGTTCTGGGAAGTGATAGTTGAGAGGTATTCCCACGCGACTCAACGGTATTTTTAACGTGACACCATCACGGAACTACCTTTCGTCTGGCTCCTACCCTTGGACCTATCTGGCATGGGTGGCCCTACCAGGAGCAATGTACTTGCTCCTGCCAGTCCAGCTCTAGGGGTCATGGGAACGCACAAGCCCTTCCACCACGTCAAGGTCGTAGTTCAAGGAAGAGGGTTCTTCCATCAATTTTAAATATATGTACTATCTATTAAAGGAAAAACTTCTGATATTGTGGTGTTAGAGTAATAGTAGCATGATAAAAAGGCTTTAAAATATGTTGAACATTTTGCAAGGAAGTCCACTCAGCACTACTAAATTCGGCTGGTAAATTAATCTCCCCATCAACCAGAAATAGAGCTGGTTTCTGTTCCAGAAGATGAGTATTACGATCAATTCTTGCATATCAAATTCGAAAACAAATTCACGTAGTTCCTTCAACTTTCACTAATGATTTTCTTCTTCTTTCTCTTGATAATCTCCCTCTGTTCCAAGGTGTCGTCCCTTTTTCTCATAATGGAGGATCTTCACGTCAAAGTTTGTATAACGTGAATAGATCACACTCCCGAATCCCTAATCCTCGGGAAGGCCACAGGTCACCTAACAACAACCCCCCCCTGTTATTCACATTCTACCATTCCCCCCCACCCCTTCCTTACTACTACCTCCTTCATTGGTCAAGAGTCCGCCCCCCTCTTTCCTTTTGCATATGTATAAAAATACCCATTGGAGATATAAATTGTGTATACCTGATGATGACGCCCTTAGCGTCGAAACACGTGTAGTGTTATATTTTACAATTAATAACAGTGGACAGTACTGCAGTTTTATTTATTTAGCAATTAGATTTTCCTGGCTAGTATTCCCTTAACACGCTCACCTCTCCTCCCCCCCCTACACAACCCCTCCTATACCACCCCTCCAAATTTTCTATTAGTAAGGGCTTGCTACTTGCTGTTTTTTTACCCTGAAAATGTCTACAGAGTAGGCAAAACCCGGGTCGGTGGATTAAATTTTATTGTGTGGAATTTACAAACTATTTTTATTTTATTTTTACGTAGCTGTGAGAACATGTTGGTGGAATCCATGTGGGTACCATGTGGATAAGAAGGTGGAATTCATGTAAATATGGTCACCAGATCCACAAACTTTCCACCTAGATGCCAAATTTCCATGTGGGATCCACATTGGTCCCACGTGGTTTCCGCGTCAAACCCACGTGGATTCCACCAAAATCCATTTAGCCTACTACTTTTCACTGGGGATCCACGTAAACTGCACATGGGCCCCACATTAACCTTTATCAACTGAGCGTGTCTCTCCGGCACAAAAAAAATATCGCTAGACTGCTGAGCGTGCTCATATGGCACACTGCGTCCTCCTTTCACTCTCAAGGTCCTTGGGACTGTCAAATGATAGAAAGTCATATTTTTGTTTGGGCATTCGACTAAGAATATATCTTTCTCCCATCTGAATTTTTTTCTGTGGATATCTCACGGTATTATATGTTGTTTGACGTAATACATATCACATGAAGAATCCAACTCCCATCAACAACGTTTGCTTGCCGTTTGTATGAGGAAGGAACCGAATACTTTCCTCAGTACAAATGAAGTTATAGACCACACAAAGATATATATTGCTATAAGAGAAGCATTCAGAATATAGAAGGTCCTCCTATCATGAGAATTTTTTCTTGGTTATGTCAAGATAATGAGATTTTGTTCGACCATCTTTCGCCTAAATGATGCATCTCCTTACTCTAGGTTTGTTTACTTGGTGTGAGACCAGGAAACTTCATCCTTTTGCCATGACAGAGAAGGATATACAGCCCAATTATATCCTTATCATCTCAGAAAGCACTCAACGATAGGAGCATCTTACTTTCATGAGAGGTTTTTTCCTTATTGCCATACGTGTAATAGGTTCCGCTGGACCATCTGTCCGCTGAATGACTCATCCTCTTTGTTTGAGTTTGCTTATCTCGCTGGTAAGGAGGAAAGGGAATCTTTACTTGAGCACAAATCAAGATAACAGGATGCTGAATGATGCCTTTGATAGCATACAAGCCTTTCTGCATACATTCACTTCGACGTCCTTCCCGTCTGTAAATCTGTTGTGACTAACATTTTCATATCATCTCGGACTGGCTCAGTGAGACAGTCTCTCCTGAAACTGATCGCTCAAGAGTGCTGTGTGCTACGACATGAGTATTTTTGAGATAATATTATTAGTAATGTTGTAGTTCTAGCAATATGGCTTCTGGAAGAAGAGGAAGGTATAGCAATTCTGACAGAGCAGTTGTGATGGAGACAGTGACATGGATGTTGAGCCCTCCTGGTGTTTACCGTTGCGGAATTTCAAGCAAAGAGTGCATGCGCTCACCGGACCATCGTATAGATTAGATAAAAATCAAGCACCACTCACGATAGAGAATAGTCCCCTCGATTTTGTCAAATTATTTTTTGGAAACAAAGTTATTGGAACGAGGTGATTGTGTCGTTCAAAGAACTAGTCATTTTTCATCAGTATATTTCTAAGAAACACGACTTTGGTGCCCGGAATGTGAAGTTGGGCTGTGTGTAGACCTCTTTTTCATGATCTATCGCACAATTGTCAATATATGAAATGCCTAGCTGGCTGACACCACTATGATAATATTCAGCTCGAAGGAAAATGTGCAGGTATTTACGAAATGTACATGACTTCTCATAAATATGGGTTTTATTGCCAAAGTTGCTATTTAAGATTTTTGAACTACAGTAAATTTCCGTATGTAAGGTGCACTCATGTTTTCGTATCAGAAATAAAAAAAATATTGCCGTACGTACTAGGTTTTATCATCAACCCTCAGCAGTACCTTGAGCCTCCATCTCTCTCCCTCCGTCTCACTTCTTCATATCTCTCAATTACCCCTACCTCCCCCTCCCATCCTCCACCTATCTCTTCCCCCTTCTTTATCAAGAATATTTTCCCTCACTGTAACCCTTTCTTTTTGGAGAGATCGTCTCTAAAAAGAAAGGGTTAGAGTGAGTTACTACAGCATCAGCTACTACAGCACCGCTCAGCACACAACACCGACTGTGGTTTTTCACTTATGACGCAATTGGAGCGGTCCGCTAAAGTGAGCTAGAAGTGGTCCATCAATGGCTAAAAATAACCAATTAATGCCGCATCTATTGCTTGGTTATTCCGTGTAGGATTTATATCCATAATGTGGATACAAACATTTTTTTTCTATTTTGAAATTTTCGAAGACTTTCGGAACACGAAAATAACATTACTACCCAACATGAGTTTGAACGTACTTACATCGAATATGTATCCAGTAAAATATTGTCTAAAAGGAAGGAATAAAACAAAAACAGTAGATGGAAAATTAATTAATCAATTCAATAAAAGTACCTTATTATGCAAAAAACATAATGTATTATGGTGAAAAATTTGTCTTTCAGAGTGTTTGGACGAGAAAAACGGCGATTCTCGGAAAAAGGCAGCTGTCATACTTTGGATATTTTCCATGTTTTATGGTTATTTACCATTCCATTACTTGAAAACTTTAAATTGAACTAATGATGTTGTGTACACCATTTTTGTAGAGGAATCAATCATTCTTTGGCAAAAAAGCCTTCACCCTCGAAAAGAATTTAAATTTTTTTACATGAACAATAATTAAACTTTGATGTAAAATATTGTTATATTTACTATCCCTATAAAATCAAGTCAATTGAAAGCCCTGTAAAAACTATATAAAGCACTTTTTATTTTATTGTGATGCAACAAATACTTTTCTTGTAATAATTTTTTTGCTAAAACACTATGTTTTAGTGGCAGAAAGTTTAAAAAACCTCAGTAGTCTAGATATACAGTCGGCGAAAAACCTCGTAAGATAAAGGTTTATTCCACATGGATTCCACGTCAAACCCATGTAGATTTCACCAAAATCCTTTAACCTACTTATTTCCATCGGGGATTCTCATGTACTCCACATGGGTCCCACATCAATTCATCATGGGCTCCACTTCAACTCAACGAATTTCTACTTGGGATCCACATCATTCGCATGTGGATTCTGCATTTGGAATCTCATTTGTAAGCAATATTTGCTCATTGAAATTATACAATAATTTCATTGAAATTAATCATGCATTGAAAACAATTTGTTCTGTGCCACAGCCATTAAGCCCACTAATGCCACACTTGACGTTCTAAATATTACTTCTGTACGAGTGTTATTTAAGTCACTTTAGGTCTCCACATCATTACAGATTAGATAAGGAGAGTCTTCAAGCAGAAAACAAATTGGACAGAACCATTAGCTAACTCCCCAGGATATGCAACATGGATGTGATTATGATTAAGATGATAAAATGAACTCTTAAAGATTAAGCACATGGTCATATCAAAGTTCACATCCCTCCATTTATGTAAAAGTTTGAAATTGCAGTTGCATTCGTCTTTCAAAAAAAATATTACCACCAAAATACAACTCAAAGACTACTGTGGCCACTGGATTTCAAAAATCAGAAATTCAGTATTTTTAACAGAAAGCATAGCACCCGGAGGAGTTCTTGATGAGAAGTTGACATGTGTTCGCTCCATCTCATTTTTGAGTTTATTTTTCTCAAAGTTATTTTCACCAACAGCTTGTAAAAAATGCACATATTGATCAGTTTACTCTTATTTACAGAGATTTACGGCCCCAGCATCACCCGTAGCTAATCAGGAAATCCAAGTGTTTCGGGTTGTTGATGCGGTATTTTTACAATACAACTGGCGTTATGGATTACATTAATATCTCAAAGCTGAAGTACCAATTGTATATATATCAGTGGTAGGTTCTAATACAAATATTAGAACATAATTCTTACACATTTTTTGGCAAATATTCTCTGTGACTTATCAGTAATAGAGATACATATGGTTGTCATGCAGCGGATATGCAGAAATATTGACATTGATAATGTCAGCTTATTTATTGACTCGAGTATAAGTCAAAGTTAAGTTTTCATAAACCGAAAAAAGAAAGTAATTGCTTGGGTTATACTTGAGTATACACAGTACTTTGCTGTCACAGCAAGTCTTCCCTTGAAGCCAGTGTTCCTCCAGCCCATGTTTGGTGTCCAGACTTCAATGACTCTCAGGATTCGTCGTGTGGGTTACCTTGTGTTGAGTCCCAAGAGAATGAAGCCTTCATTGATTATGAAATATGTAATGCATAAGAGATTTCCCTGATGCTATTTATAGCTGTAAATCATACAATGTATGCACATATAACTACATCACATATATCTACATCTACATCTAGATGTAGATGTAGATATAACTCATATTGCATCATAATTAGAATTTATGAAACTGTTATTATAACAGGCTTTTTTGAATTATTTTCTGGGGACCACCTTCTTTGATTTCAAATTACATTGTTTTGCAATAATTGCTTTCTTTATGCATCCTTATCCTGGTAAATTGCAAGTCATCTGATGATGAATAATTTAAGTAGCTGGGAATGATACTTCACTTCATGATCATACTTCTGGGAATGATACTGGGCTGGGAGTGATCCATGTAATACATATGCATAATAAAAAATAATTCTCTTTTCAGATGTATTTGGGCACAAATCTAATGTGTCTTTGGTGTTTGATTTCATGGATACTGATTTGGAGGTGATTATAAAGGATAACACCATTGTTTTGACTCCTGCAAATGTTAAAGCATATATATTACAAACCCTGCAGGGACTGGAGTACCTTCATATCCATTGGATATTACACAGGGTTAGTGCAATTATTTGTTATGAAATCCTGTTATTTTGGGGAAAAAGATGTCAAGTCCAATCCAAGTCAAGAAAATTTTAATTGTCCAAGGCAAGAAAATTTTAATTGCCGAAGATAACTAGTTGCCTCATTTGGCTGATGAAATTAGGTTAGAACAGTTGTGTCCCAAACTCTCTAAATTTGCAATGACCATTTAAAAAAAAGTTAAATATCTTAAGTTTTTCTGAAGAATTCATTTTATTGTTAATCTCTCTGGAATTTTGATGTTGTGCACAAAAACGTAGAAAATGCAATGGGTGTGTTGTTTGAATGATATATTTTTCTCTAACATACAAGTTCTTCTTGTTGTCATTAGCTGTTAGTCTAAAATAGTGGTTTCATTCCTTGTCCAGTTGAATTGTTTCTCATCATAGTCTTTACATTGTCCTCGCTCATGGGATCTAAAATTGTCAGTTCAGAAGCAGAATTTGAAAAATGAACTTCAAATTTGGTGCCCTGTTTTGCTGCCCATCTTGCTTATTTAAATTTGAAAAACCTCTATTTCGATGGTAATTTTAATCTCTTTTAATTTTTTCAGGATTTGAAACCAAATAATTTATTGGTAAATTCCAAAGGTATATTAAAAATTGGTGATTTTGGTTTGGCAAAATTCTATGGCTCCCCCAATAGAATTTATACTCATCAAGTTGTCACCCGGTGGTACAGGTAAGTCACTCATGAGTTCATTGTTGCATGGAGCTATCTTGAGTTTGCATTTAGTATATCTTTTCAGATTCTCACTAATTTAGTATACATGCTTAGTTGATTGGTATACGATGAAGTTTAATTTTTAATGTCATTCCTAAATGAGATTTTTTTCTAAGCCACGGATAAAATTCTTTCAGTCTTGTTATCACTAGCTTCAGAGGCACTCATTGTGATTGATGATATCATTCTTTGTATTTTGATGTTTGAAGCTGCATATCTTTGGTTAGTATATCTGAAAGTTTGAATTGGCTAGGTGTTAGTTGGCAAATTGATCAAGTATTTTTGGTAATCTGCTGTATTGGTTTTACTATCTAGAATGTTTTTTAGAAGAACATTTTTGGCTAGAATTTCTATGTATGTAAACTAGTGACATGTTTGATGCAATTCATTCATTCGTTTTGCTGCTCCAGATGGCAGGTTTCCTCATGGGTTCTTCCTCCACTCCACTCTTCTCTCAGCCAGATGCTTTGTGCGTACCTTCCGTCTATTTTAATTTCATCTAGCATTTGCTTCCTTTTCCTTCCCCGCTTTCCTTTCACCATTCCTTCTATTCCCGTCGTCAGCAGACAATGTCTTCACAGGGAATGTCCAATCCAATTCTTTCTTCTTCTAATTGTTTCCATCAGAGTCCTTTCTTCGCCCACTCTCCTCAGTACCTCCTCGGTTCTCACTTTATCCTTCCAACTCACTTTTTCCATCTTCCTCCATATCCACATCTCCAGGGCTTCCAGTCTTTTTTCATCCACCTTCTTAATTGCCCAAGTTTCCGCCCCATATAGGTAGTGCCAGACTCCATATATAGCACTTCACTAGTTTCTTCCTTAATTCTTTGTTCAAATGCCCACAGAGTAGCTTCCTTTTCCTTTGGAATCCTTCTTTTGCTAATGCTATCCGTCTTTTTATCTCAGCTGTACAAGACATATCTTCTGTTATAACACTCCCCAGATATTTGAAGCTCTTCACTTGCTCTATGCATTCCCCTTCTCGTTTGATGCAAAAGACTATTTAAATAAATATGTAGTAAATTAAATAATTTTGTCTTAACTGTGGAGAAAAAATCTTAATTATCTGTTTCTTTCAAGAAAATGCCAAATATTTCATCAGCTTATTTGTGAGTTTTGGTGGTTAGTAAACCTGGACTAAATTAGAAATGAAGATAAAACAATCTGCCATGCATGGCTAATCAAAATTGGAAAAAGCTTAACCAGCAGTAGATTTGGCTAATGCCAAAACTGCCTCTCGGCCTGAATCTTAACTTTTGGTTCCTTTCTTTATGTGTTCCTTGGTGTGCTGATAATAATCTAATTTCTTGAAACTTGACAGAGCTACTGTCTTAATCATGTATCTAGCTGACCCGACTGGACGATGGGTTACCACACTGATGTTTTCTCTTTAATAGAATCCATCGTAGCCAACGCTAGAGAGCGAATACTTGTTTCACGTTTCATTCTATGCCCCTTAGTCTATCTATACATGACTCTGGGGTTGGAAGCTGCCCTTCCCCGTACCCTTCTTCCCCTTCCCTTTTTCCTTCCTATTCCCACAGCCCTTCTTTCCTCAGTCAAAAGCTAATGCTTGCATACCGAGTGAAGGGTGGTGTCCTGCGTGGAGACCTGCGGATCCACTAACTTAATCATGTATTTTGTATAGGTCTGTCCATAGATGAACTGATATTGCCTAATTATATGAGCTTATCTAATAAAAAAGGTGTTGATGCTGTTGTAAGTTGCCTTTAAAGTGAAATGTAACCGTGGCCAAGTTTCATGTTGTACTTTCGTATTAATAGATAAATAGTAGAAGTTAGGTGTGAATATTTTTTTTTTATTGCAATGAATTCCTTGCGTGAATTTTCTTTTTAGGTCTCCGGAGCTTCTTTTCGGAGCTCGGATATATGCCACAGGAGTTGACATGTGGGCAACGGGATGCATATTGGCAGAATTGTTGCTTAGAGTGCCATTCCTGCCTGGAGAGTCTGATTTGGATCAATTGACACGAATTTTTCAGACACTGGGCACACCAACTGATGATACCTGGAAAGTAAGGGTGTGAATTAGGGCTCTTTTTGAAAGACTCACCCGTATAGGCTCGCTTTTCTGCAGTAGATCACAAGCTGTCTCTATGCTTAAAAAATTATTTTTAAATTTGTTCAAGTTCAGTAATAATGCTAAATAAATATTTCTATGTGCAAAAGGACAGGGATATTATTTGCACAGTCAAAGATTTAATGTTATCCACAATAGTTTTTAAATAGCAAATTCTCAGGATGAAGTTAAGTGAAGGGCTAAGTCTGTCATTCCTGAATCATGACCCATGCAAATGATCACAGATCGCGCCCCTCTCTTAAATGGCTCTTCAACATCAGTCGCGATAGTTGTGATCGACGTGAATTTTGATTGACCGTGGCTGCTTGCTCAATCACAAACTCTTCGAAGTGAATCCTTTGCGTCCATTTTTTGGTTATCGAGAATAGTTGTGCTATAGAATAGAGACAACTGTATTCTGTGGTTGTGCCATTCTTGGAAATAGTAAGTAGAAAGCTGATGGGTGGTGGTCTCTTTCTTAAGTGAATTCAAATAATTTCTTCGTGCTAAAATCATAGTTTAAATCAGCTATACATTATATATCATATAATATAGCATATCAGAGATACAGCATATCAGAGGATTATGTGCATTTTAAATTTTCATATGTAAGGGATATAAAGTCAGATTGTAACCCTCTAAATTTAGTCGCATGATCATTCACTTAACAATCTTTTTGCCTTCAACATTTAATGAGTAGTTCGTCTCACTGTCTCCTGTAGGTATTCGCCTTTGCATTGTGATGAATTAGTGATATATTAGCATTTCAACCTAATATATGTATGCAACTCTTGAGAGTGTTGAGGATATTATTTAAAAGACC
This sequence comes from Pyrrhosoma nymphula, assembly GCA_963573305.1. Classification (NCBI taxonomy): domain Eukaryota; kingdom Metazoa; phylum Arthropoda; class Insecta; order Odonata; family Coenagrionidae; genus Pyrrhosoma; species Pyrrhosoma nymphula. The sequence goes on along the minus strand of OY754338.1, from coordinate 22,092,206 downwards.
TAAGATTCTTTACAATGTGTCAATTCCAATTCGAGATACAATAGGACATAGGAATGGCCACAATTTCTTATTCGATCATTTGCGCAGATACAGGAGCTTCATCATCTTCGCACACCCAAGCGGTGGGATCATGAACTTCAATCATATCTTAAAAACATTTTGTAGCTGTGGAACACAGAAACTCTTCTTCCGCCTCCATGCTATAACCCTTTTTACCTCTAATCACTTTGACAAGCAATTTTGTATCGTAGATAAACTTTTACTCTTCCATGCCAATGCGACATTAGGGACCACATTCTTTAGGGTAACAGTTTTAAGTAATTCTGGTACATACATGCATTTCTGAGTTAATTACAGCAGTGAGCAATTCCCATTGATTAAATGCTTTAAAAGCTCGGATATTTCCATGATCCAAGGGCTGGATAAGGGCAGTGGTAATTTTAGGTAGAAATACTGCCACAATTTGCCTACCTCTCGATTTCAGCAACTCGGAAGAAGGATGTGCAGAATGGTTATCCAAAAGAAGCAGGGCTTTTTTTTAAACTCTTTTGATCGTAAACATCTCTTTACCTTCGGAACAAAATCTTCGTTGAGCCATGTTTGAAAAATATCGCAAGTCATTCACATGTGTTTCTGTGAAATGCACATTTCTGTAATTGTAACATAATTGGGTGAATTTCTGTGATTCTGAGCAAACTTTGAATGCATGTATCTTTTCAGGGTGTGACTGAGCTACCTGCTTATGTGCAATTCAAGACTTTCATCGGGACGCCTCTGAAACATATATTTTCTGCAGCTGGTGATGATCTTTTGGAGTTATTAGGAAAACTTCTGGCCCTGGATCCTAACAAAAGATGCACTTGTGAAGCTGCTCTCCAGATGCCTTACTTCAAGTAAGTCTGAGATTTCTTGTACAGATTACCCTCACTACTTTAAATGTTTCGTAATTTTCCAAAATATGTTATCATTTTGTTGTTCAAATTGCTTCAGATTCACTTTTCAACAAAGGACAGCATTTAACCCAATCGCCTCTTAATTTTCCATGGAATTTCTGCCCTTAAAACCCTACAGGCGGTACTCGACTTTCGTACACTCGACTTTCGTACACTTGACTTTCGTACAATTCGCACTTTCGTACGCTCCTAATTGATACCTTATATTTGACTTTCGGACACTAAATTTAAACTTTCGGACATTTGTCGAACAGTATTTTTGAATTTCCCGCGAATTTTTGAATTACCCGCGATGGTGCATTGTGCATCACGGCATTCAATTTTTACATCTGGCGTTCTCGATCGCTAGTGTACGCGACCGTGGGCAGTGCTGACTTACAATTAGAGCAAGGTATAACTTGTTTATTTACTGAATTCAATTAATATCGTATGATTAGAATGAGTGAAACACGAAAATATGATGTGCCTGAAAGAGAGTTGGGAATTATTAGATGTGCTGAACTGGGAGGATCTTTTGCTGCGATTGGACGATCATTGGACTTAAGCTGTTCAACTTTGTGTTCAAAAGTAAAGGGGAAAGATAAAATTATAGACCATGTATGAAATGCTGGGAAGTGAATGCGAAATTCACGAAGTTTTTTTATGGCCTGTACCTACGAAACGTCATTTTATTTTCGTTATTCTTTTGTCCGGTTTAGGAAATAGCAAAATTTTTGTTGCTTCTTTAATTGTAATAATCTAAATTACATCGAGTTTAAGGGTCCATAAATTAAATGTCGTGATGCTTCTTGTTTTGTGTCTTTATAGTTATAGTGGACGTTATCAGTGAAATATTAATTTCTGATTGGGAAAACTTAGAAATGCGTATGTTTACTCAGTACACAACGGAATTCTTTTAGAACTGTTTATGAAGACTACGTAGTTTTTAAAGTAATTACGCATTGTTTTCAATATAATTAATGTATTTTTAAAATTTTGTATTAAAAATAAAATTCCCTTACAATTGATTTGAGGTTTTACTATGTATATTTAACTCTCCGGGAAAGTAACCCCTAATTAGTATGGGACTCTATTGTTTGACTTTCGTACACGTTTTCAGGAACGCATTGTGTACGAAAGTCGGGGACTGCCTGTATTTAATTTTCTGAAAATTTTCATTTGGAAATTATATTTTATCTCCGATTGTAGACTACAATTCAAAATAATATTTAGTTACATGTTTTATCATATCATTTTTTATAGATTTTAGATATTTAAATGCACAATAAAATATTATTGTTAGTTTTTTATAAACAATGCAAAAAATACAACTTTGCATAATACCTTGCATAAAATTTTTGTTTCTTTTGATAGAAATTAGCTTTAAACTTTTATTTATTTTTAATAATGTATACTTTCATCATTGAAGTATTCATTTTGTTTCAATTATTATTTCTTATTTTATTGCAATTTTAATGTAGGAGTACTTCGTAAAAAATATCGAAAAATCATCTTTCATTTGTACTGGTCCTGGGGAGTTTTTCTCACTCTAATCATTCTAACTTTCATACTACTTAGGTTAAATGTACATGTAAGTAAAAACCTCAATAAATAAAGTACTTTAAAATAAATTATAATTTTTTAAATTAAAAGTATTATGAAAACTTTCGTCAAATATCGATGTCTCTTTTGAATGATATTTTTTTAAGTAGCCTGGAAGGTGTAATGCGACTTTGCATTGTTCACTTTCCCATCTACTCTCAAGCTGAGTTCACATAGATCCGGAACGGATGTGGAATGCAGAACGCAGAAATACATCTAGCCAATCACATGTAAGGAAGCTGCGGAAAGGCAGAGTGTGATTGGCTAGATAGATGGATTTCCGCGTTACGCATTCTGCACCCATGAACATGTGAACTCGGCTTGAGAGTAGATGGGAAAGTGAACAATGCAAAGTCGCATTACACCTTCCAGACCTTCCTTCTTCTTCCCCATTCGTTCACGAAGTTCACAGATTAGAGATGGATTCTTTTTTATGGGATAGGAATCCAATTTGAAAAATGAGCCCAGTTTGATGCTTGAAATCTAATCGGCGAAGGGCCAGATGTCGGTCGTCCTCGCCGCTTGTACTTCACTCCGGGATTTGCTCTGCCACTTTTTCCCTGAAGTCATTGAATTGCAGTTTTTTGCTTGTAACTTTTTGAAACAATACGTACAAATTACATAGTGTCATGTCCATTTTATAAAAAATATTTTACGCTATACCTTACACAAAATTTTATGAAACTCATCGACCACAAGATTTTGCTGTGGGTCATTCATTACTGAAATTTTCTGATCACAATATCAATCATTGGTAAATTTTTTCGTAGTTTGTTGTTTTCATCTATTTTTTCATTGTCACGTCTTGCAAAATTTTTGAAAGGAGTAGAAACCACTTTTCACTCATCACTTTTCTAAAAAAAGGTGTTTCGGTACTGCACGGGGACTCCAATTTATTTTTTTTCGTTTTTTTACTTGCGCCATCAATACACACAATGCAAAAAATGATTATATTTCATCGGCACTAATTTTGAACAATTTCTTTGTCAAAGCACTTTTGCAGGTTGAAGGAGACCTCAAATAGCATTCCACATGCCTGTCAGCTGCCCTATGCACAGAATTACAAAAACTGGCCAATAGTGTATTGAAAACAAAATCTAATCCCACTCAGCGCACATCCCAGTTCCCTCAGAACAGTTGATTTCACCCCAGGCGAAGCAGCAAATTTTAAAATTTTCAGTCTCAGTATTTTTGGACCACAGGGTCTTGGTGGAGATTCTTCATATTCAGACCTGAGGACCAGATGACGTGAACAATAGACACAGATGCCACTTCACTGCAGCTCCCTTCATCTTCACTGCAGCTCTTGCTGCTTCACTCGGCTTCAACAGAATCGAGAATATATTTGGTCACTTTCATTTTCGCTTTCTAATAGAAGATAATCCATGTCACTAACGCCCTATGCAGCTTACTCCCATTTCCAAGTACAGTCAACTCTCGATTATCCATGCTAATGGATGCATGACGAGGCACGGATAATTGAAAAACACGATAACCGAAAAACATGGAAAATATTGTCGTGATATCGACATTTCACTTTGTAGGATGGAAACTATTTCACCTAACAGACTGCAGCGGTTACCGCAAGACAACTAATGAAATACTAAATATAACTATTATTTCGAAATATAATAATGTTGTAAACATTTATAAATTTATAGCTTTTAATGCTCGAGACAACATAATGGGTACATACTTAGTTTGACCACGTAGATAACTGACATCTTGCTTATTTTCAATAAATCTATGACATCGAAGTGATTACATAATACAAAATACTGTTATATAGTTAGCCTCTGAAAAATATGTAATATAATATATAGATTCGGCATTAGTTAGATTAAAAATATTTCACACTACAATTGACTGCAGGTGTTACGCCAAGAAAACAAGTGAATAACGAAATGCTAATTTTCCAGTTTGTTTATTTCGAATATCATGAAATATTCAACATTCATCTATAAATATTTTCTAATCTAATAAATAGCTTCTAATGCTTGAAACAAAAGATAATGGGCACTTAACTTGACCATAGAGATAATAAAAAAACAATAGCATATCTTGTGTATTTGAAGTAAATGTAAAAATCATTATCAAAGTGAATATCAGAATAGAGCACATTCTTTTGTTGTGAATCTCGGAAATAACAAGTTATTTTTTGCTGTTTACTTGATTTCTTCATGTATTCCTTTATTGCAGTTCTTATTTTTCTGGCTGAGATAACATCGCAATAATCAAAATCATTTTGTCGCATGTAATCCAGCAAAGTTTCAACACTTGCCAGAGCTTCTGTGTGGGTGACAACTCTTCTTCCTTTACGTATTTTGTGAACTCCAAGTGAAAAGCATCAGCGGCTGAAACATTGCCACTCAGAGCGATCACTCTCCCTGAATAGCAATTTCACGAATTCTATGTCACTGCTTGAATCTCGTCAACCACCCAGGAGACGCTTTAAAATCCCCTTTTATCCCTAGAGACTCATGAAAAAGTTTAGCCTGCTGTGCGCACATGGGGCCTGAGATGGGTATACCACTTGACCATTTTTGATTGAACCAAAGAAGTCTAAATCTCGAAAGGTTGATCGTTTCATAGTCTTACGCTTTGAGGGTCCCAAGCCACTGTCCGAGGTTGCAGCGAACTTCATCAGCTTACTTTTATTCTTAATTATATCCCGAACTGTTTGTAATCCCACATCATATAAATTTGCCAGTTTAAGCAGAGTCTCTCCTTTTTCATTTCTTCTTATCAATTCTAAAGAAAGAAAGAACAATAAGTATAATATAAGAGAATGGCAGGGAAGTAAAAGATAACAAACCAACCTACAATACAAAGGTTTTAGCTTTCATACGCAGCGGCTAGAAGTGTCGCTTGTGCGTCGTCGGAAATATTACGCTGACTCAGCATATTTTAGCTGTCGGATATTGCTCATAATTAACATTTATTACAAAGAAAGAACAATAAGTATAAAATAAGAGGATGGTAGGGAAGTAAAAGATAACAAACACACCTACAGTAAAAAGTATGGTTTATTAAGATATTTGATTATCTAAGTGGAAATAAAATAACTCTGCCACGAAAAAATACGTAAGTGAGCAATATTTACCGTATTATAAAATTAATTTTACAATAAATATTTCAAAAGTTATTTTCATTGAATAAAAAACAGTACTTAAATATACCTTCATAGAAGAAAAGAATAGCATTAGACCATTGAATTCCCTCACAGAAGCAACAATAAATACGTTTATAACGGGACTGGCGAATTGCCGGCTCTTTACCTTAAGGCAAAGTAAGACAGACCGGTGAATCGCCAGCGCTTCATCGCAATGGGTGAAGAAATTTTGAAAAATTTTGTAAAAACATGAAAAACAAAATTCAATAATAAAAATAAGAATGTTCATTAACTGTTTATACCAGAGTACAAGTTGAGAAATTTCTTCCTTTTTTGGCCATTGAAAACCTACCTTTGACTTCTAGTCGTCACTAAATTAGCTACCTTTTTCGGGATCAATATTTCTGCCTATCGGCTGTATGACACCACTTATGGCTGTATGACACCATTTATGGCTGTATGACACCATTTATGGCTGTATGACACCTTTTATGGCTGTGTGACACATTCAGTAAAAGATAACAAACACACCTTCAGTAAAAAGTATGATTTATTAAGATATTTGCTTATCTAAATGGAAATAAAATAACTCTGCTACAAAAAAATACGAAATTCCCTCTTCGAAAAACCGGATTAGCTTTGGCCATTTTATTTCTTTTTTGCAAAAGAAATAAAAAACCTGCTAGCTTTAAAAATGAACTTGTACATATTTCTTATGGAAGTTGATGTGGAGTCTAACGTGAGACTTTAGGTGTGCAAAAATAGCCTATTATCTGCAGTGTTGTAACATTCAACAATGTCCAAGGCTTGAAAGTTGTTCATCTTCTGGTACATGATAATAACTGAGCGTTGCAGAAAAATGTCACATGTATATTAATAAGTAATCAGCTGATGCTTTGAATGTGAGTTTCTAAGGTTTATCATAGGGATGGGTCATTTGCACTTTTTTGTGCTCTGTTTCTGGTTCGGATCTTAGCTTTAGCTCTTGGTTCCGGTTCTCGTTACCTACCAATTCTTAATTTAGTACTTTGCATTGCTTGATTTTCCATAGCAAGAGAAGTTTTTTTGTTTGATTACTATGTATATTAGAATAACCCATCAAGTTATCTCTACCTAATTGCATCCATAGGATCATCAAGTTTTCAACATTATGAGTAGGGACATGTAAAACTCGCAAATGCGATAACGCAAATTTTTATGCGAATTCTGGGGGTTGTCTGTGAAAACGCGAATTTCGTATATTGTCGCGAATTTCAACATTTCCAACGTGAATTTCCTTATTTTGGCGGTCTCTGTCATTTAACTTGCGACATTAAACATTTAGTTAAACAGTACATATTTGGAAATGGCCTTTCTGGTACAAATTTATTGAGAATAGTTACTCTGATATAGTATTCTTCAATCAAGTTTTGTGAATTTGTACAAAAGGAGCGAAAAATGCATGCCAAAATTTTGCTATGCAGGCAGTCTCCGAGTTTCGTAAGCCTCGACTTACGTTAATAAGTACTGACGTAAGAGGGAACCTTACCCGAAATTACGAAAGTTACGGGATGCGACGGGTGGTTGCCTACTTTCAAGTGGCTCGTGTCATAGCATCAGCATAGTGATTTTCTTTTGTGGCAGTTGTATCACATTCACCAAAACTTATAACACTGAAGTGGACGGTGACGGCAAAGCAGCATTTCTCTACGCAGCAGCAGTTTTCTACGTATGCATTTCCTCAGGTATCATTGAAATAATTGTGATGAAGAGATTATGGTGTGAGGCCAAAAGAAAGATGCCTAATTGCCAATACCCAGTAGTAAGCATAGGTATAATGAGAGTTGAATAATTTCTATTCCACATTCTCTTACCGTTGCTTGAAAATGCGATTAAATTTAAAGTCACTGATATTGGCTCACAGTTAAACGGCGAGTATGGGGGCGAGGTGGTTCATCTTGTGTAGTCATGCAATGAAATTCTATGTCTTGACAATTTACTACCACTTATTCAAGTTTAAATATTGGTTAAATAACATTTAAAACCATTTTATTCCAGCATATCTCATACATATAGTACTCTTATTGTGTACTACTGAATGCACTGGCATTGATGTAGTTACAACGATCCCTCATTTGGTAATATACTGGTTCACTTGGCGATTGAATTCACATTATTAACGGTCCTGTAGAACGGATTACCATTGTGGGTGGGTCTACTGTATAGCAATTACTTGTTCTTTGATAAAATGAGGATTTTCTTGTGCATAAGCATTTGTAAATTTACTGGTGTTAGAATCAAAGGAACTGCGTATCCATTGAGGTCATCAGTATATTTTTAGAGTTTTGTTTGTTGTGGTTTTGTCGGAAAAATTCTTTAATGAAAAATCATAGATGATATTTCTCAGATCTGTGAGGTTATGTTTTGATGAAATAAGATTTGTATTTACTGGATTTAATAGGAGGTCATACATCATATAGTACTGTGATTCTCTCTGGAATTCTTATATTTCCTCTCTTTTTGTAGTTTCTTGTATGTCATGCAAGATATCTGCAAATATTGGTTTGGAAAACCGGTAAATGTCCTGGAATTATAACTGACTCATGTGGCCACCCTAAACTATTTAAAGAACTAGTGGATATAGTGTGCTAGTTTGTACTTTTTTTAATTCCCCTAGTATTGTCCTTTGTTATAAATAATATTTATGATTGAAGGTACCGGAGTATTGAAAAATTGTGGCAGTTGTATAGAAGTCCCTTTTCAGTGGCGGGGTCCATTACATACTACCTTCACATTGGGGAGTTAAGACAGTCTCTGTATGTGACCACCTGGCTTCCTGCAGTTACAATCTTTGTTCCTAACTTCCAAATTTTCTTCCTGTTATTGGAATTGACGAAAGCACTTGGTCATCCATAATCAATTTCTTCAAATTGACTTCTACAATGGGCTGCAAACACTATCAGCTCATTTTGTTGTAGCATTGTTTTATATTCTAAACATTATGAGACATTGCACTGACTCTTGCCCACTGTATTATGTGAAGTACAGTTATGTTAAACTTTGGTAATTTTAATCCTATTTATAAATGAATGAAGTCAAGTCTAGTTAGGTAGAGAAAGTGGGGCAATTGTCTTTTGATCTTTAAAATTAATTTGTATTGACCAAGCCTAAGAATTGCCTTGATTAGAAAAAATATTTTAAATTTTATTTCAGGAAAATGCCTTATCCAACACCAGGTCCACAGTTGCCTCTACCATCGTCTATAAAACCTAAGCCTGAGGGGAAACCAAATCTGAAAAGAAAAATATTTGAAGCTGCAGAAGGAGGTATTATTGAGTAATTCCATTTATCATAAACAGGGTCACTCTCACTACTTTACTTTGAGAAAACATATGATTGAACTCATGCATTCAGTACTTTTTCTTGCTTTATTAAAGGGAGACACTTGAGTCACATTTTGGTCGCATTAAAAATGGTAAAAAATGAAGTCTAAAGGATAAATCAAACTCCATTATTAATTTTGAAGGCTTCATTTTGTTCTAGTAAAGGAATTTACAGTGGTAAAAGTTATGCTTTTTAATATGTATAGTACCATAAAATACATTTGATTATTTGCTACAGTAGATATCTAATGGCCGAGATGAACTCAGTGAATGGGTAGTTTTTGAAAAATGAATGGTTCACTTACCCTTTGTTTCAAATCTTGTGTTCTTTTTCTCCATTGTTCAGTAACCTAATCCTAGTCTATTCTTTACTCATTATGAATTTTTACTATCTTTTAGAAATGCGTGGTGTTTTTTTTGTAATTAATGGACCCTTTATGTTGCATTATTTTGAATTGTTATAGTGCATGACTGTGAAGGAAACGTGCTACCCCTGGCTGCCTCATTTAATGTGTGGTCCTCGCTGTTTAAATATTTATATGTGTGGAAAATTTCAGTATAGATCTTTAATTGATATTTTTTTTAATTCCAGCTATGTATTCCAAGAGGCTGATATTTTGAACACAATCTAAGATCTGCATTCTTTCTTGGTGAATTGAAGACTGCTTGAGTGAGATGCTGTGTATTGTAAATACTCAATAAACTGCATTTAATTGTTGAACTAATTAAATGGAACAGTATTTTTGCTGTCCTCATTGATGAGTTTCACATTTTATGGATTTAAAGGTGACAATGTTTTCTTCTAATTTGAACTAGTGAAATTGAACCACTTGTTAATGTACTGCTTTATTTATTGAGAATATATTACCTATATTTATATGACACTGCATTATAACTTATCACTAATTGATGTGTATGTCAGAGTAATCATATTTTTGCAATTTTTTCCTCTCTTCCAATTAAGAATTGACCTATTGGTAGGGATAGGAAAATTTTGCGAATTTAGACAAAAATGTCCTAGGAGTGGTAATTAGTTACATCATACTCCATACTGACTGGGGAAATGACTTTTGAGCTCGCAAAGTGTCGCGAATTGTGCCCCAAAATGCGAATTTTCATTGTTTTGTGAGAAAATGGTTGGAAAATGCAAGAAAAACATTAAAGTTGCAAGCAAATGTTCTCAATTCAATTTAAACGAACTCGCGTGCAAATATTGCTGAGGTATGCGGAAATTTGCAGTTCATCGTAGCATAACTGGTCTTACGATAACAATCGCGGGAGGATGACATCGGGTGCTTTCGATTTACGGCAATAACCGGCAATACACAGCTCATCACGCCACGGTGCTTTCTATTTACAATTAGTGGAATAACCACCTATCGGCATCTATGATCGGTGGCTCTCCGCTCCGAGGTGAGTCGAACAAAGGAAAAGCAATATGCGCATTTATTCTACGTAATCTGCTACAGCAGGGTTTCTCAAACTTTTCCTGCGATGGAACACTTCGTAAATCTTGAAATTTTAACGTAACACCTTGTGGACTTACATATATTAAACCATTGCGTTTAGGTAGTAGCATATAAAGCCATTATAGGTTACTCGAAACACTCGTTAGCCTTCCGCGGAACATAGTTTGGGAATCCCTGTGCTACAGATTTGAAGATGAGATGGACTGCACATGTGTGAATAGCCGCTTTGATTTGTTTCATTTCAATGGACTTGTTCGCCAAGAGTTTTTTAATGCCAATTATAGTTTGAAAACTAAAGAGACGTATTTTTCCGATTTTTTATTTTGGGTCTGATTTGTTCATAACCGTCTACTACGGATTTGATGACGAGACGGTCTGCACATGTGTGAATAGCCACTTTGAGTTGTTTCATTTCAATGGGATCGTTCACCAAGAGATTTTAAATGCTAATTATAGTTTGAAAACTAAAGAGAGACGTATTTTTCCGATTTTTAAAATTTTTTTTCTGATTTGTTCATTAGACTCTACTACGGATTTGAAGGTTAGACAAACAAAGGAAAAGCAATATGCGCATTTATTCTACGTAATCTGCTACAGCAGGGTTTCTTTGCGCATGCGTGAATAGCCCTTTGAGTTGTTTCATTTCAATGGGCTTGTTTGCCAAGAGTTTTTAAATGCCAATTCTGATAGAGTTTGAAAAATGAAGAGAGATATATTTTTCCGTTTTTTGATCCGTCGCCTGCCTTTCGAATTATCGGCAGGGAAAAATCGGGGTTCTTAACCCTTTCACGTAAAAGAACCAACATGAAAAGTTTTGAAGTCACTCGCTGCTCCGTCCAATCACGATGGGCGCTATGCAGCCTTTCCCTTCCCTCGCTTTCCAGCGAGCGAATTAGAAACTGAACCGGATCGCTGATGACGTCACGAAATTTTTGAGTGGGCGGCAAGTTTCGAGAATTTTTGATTTAAGAGGGAGTGGCTGAATATAGAAGTATTTTGTCTCCACCAAAAATCTATTTTCCAATCCATCTACCGAATTCGTGAATTAAATTGCAATTTCGCATCATAATGTATGACCTTCTTGCAATGGTTGCATAGCTGGCTTTAAAGCACCAATCAAGGCCAACTACGGCATCAATATAATTGTCGATATATTTATTTATTGCATGGCACCAAGATTGATATTATTGTTTGAATCTCTAGTTTTTAGCCATTTCCGTCAAATGACTGTTTGTTTTCCAGTGACAATTGTTAAGTATCCTAGTTTTATTCCTGGTTTCTGTGCTTGCAAGTGATTTTGACGAGTTATTGAGATGCCGAATGCAAAATTAAGCGCAAGAGACCAAGCTTTCCAGTATCAAAAAGATGGATTTTATTGTATCGATAAAAGTACGGTCATGTACATATTCTACAATTGTCAGGTTGCTTGGGAAAGATTCAATTGGAAAAATTTAAAATCTTCGAAGCACGTAACTGCAGCAAACTTTCACAAGGATGGAAATTCTCTAAAGTTACATGTCAATTCACAAAATGTATTAAATTTTATTTTTAAATTTAGTGCCACTTTTCCAAGTTCCGCCACCGAGTCTTCAGTCATAACATGGCTCGAAGGGGAAGTGTCGAATAATAGCCCAGATGATATTGGGTTAAACTATAGTATAAGTGACCCTTTTCTAGACTTAGAAATTATCAGTATTTTATGTCTATATATGTATAAATTTGTGGTCACTGTGAAAACAGCAAAATGTCTTGTTGAAAGTACCGAATTCCTAATTTCAAAGTACCGCTTTTCTCCCTCTCAAACCACCGAAAATTTCCTATCCCTACCTATTGGCAATGACTATATCTTAACTTACGTTTCCTTTGGTCACCTTCTAACTTAACTCCATTGAATCCTCTCTTGATGTGAATGAAGTCTTCACTTTATCCTTTCAGAGAGCTCTTGAGAGATCACGTAGCCATCACCTTGTTAAAGTATGAAAAACAGCTTCCACAGTTTGCCATTTAGTGTGTGATTAAATTGAATTATTTTCATGAAATTTTTTTTGGTCTACTGCAGTAGTCTTGATTTTACGTAACACCTTGGGACCCAAAATGCCAGTGTTATGTAAAATCAAGACATAAGTAAATTTTGATAAATAAGCTTAGATTTCACAACATATGAGAATACAATGATGCTGAAACTATTTCAACTACTAAGATATCATTATTGTGTTTATTCTGTAGTATTAAATACAACAATATATGCAATATTTCACATTCCATGTTTAAATTGTGATGGAGAGATTATTGTATTTTAAATCAAAACTCGCAACAGAATTTAAGAGCACAATCACCTGATGATGACGTTATAGTAGGTCAAAACCCGGGTCATGCTAATAAAAATATCATTGTGGAATAGCATCATTGCAGATCATTGTGGAAGCATAAAGTTAAAAATTTCATTTTTGGCATTATCACAGTTTTCTGGCTGCTCAGGCAAAAGCATAGGTATGGCATCTTAACATGTGGCTAAATCAAGTACAGTAGAGCGCCGATTTTCCGACGATCAGTTCCTCAACAACCCCATCCCACACTCTTCCTTTCCATCCCCTCTCCTCCCTCCCTCCCCACCTACTACCGCTTTTGTTTGCACTCGCAGCCAGCGACTTTGTACAAGTCTGCAAAATTGCTACATTTTTCCCTCATGAAAGGTTTTCCTGCAACAGGCTATTCAATTACACACATGTCAGTGCTACATTAAAAAGGAGTCTCCTGAATAACTTTTTGTGACACCCAGGCGAGCGAACTGATATTTCTTCTGCAGTCGTTTAATATTTGCTAATTTTCCTTCAAGAAAATAATTGACTCAAAATGTCTAATTCTTTGGGAAAGAGGAAGCACGTTGTGTTAGATATTTTGGAGAAGTCGAGGATAATTGAAATGGCATCCAAGGGAGAGTCAGTGGCTAACATAAGGGAGCGTTCACACCGAGGTAGCAGTGGTAGGTGGCGTGGTATGCTGCGTGGCATGTCGCATGCGACGCAGCGTGTAGCGTGGCGAGCGTTCACATCAAAGTAGCTCTGGCAGAGTGGCATGCACCTCCAACTCGTAGTATGCGTCAAGGATGTCTTTTGGTGAAAAAGATATAATGTTGCTGTGTGCATTATTAGTGAAAAGAGAAAGGAGGAAACGAAGAAGATTTTGGGTTCATCCATATTTAAAACATAATGTGGAGGAGCATAGCATCTTTTTATTTCAAAACCACTGAACCTCATTCAAATGAAATTTTTACCTTTTGAGAAAGAAAACTTTAAAAATGTTGAGGTCAATGTTGAGACCTGTTTTAAAGTTAAAGTTAAAACAGGTCTCAATATTAAAATTTCCGAGAGATATCTAGATTGGTGGAATGTACCCAATTGCCTGGGAGCGTTGGACGGAAAACATATTACGATCAATTGTCCTTAAAAATCGGGATAAGAATGTTTTAATTATCATATTTCTCAATGGTTCTCATGGCATGTGCTGATACCGGCAGATTATTTACAATTGTAAGCATGGGAGACGTGGGGAGAAATAGTGATGCAAATGACATGATCAATGGGACACTCAGTATTACAGGAGGTAATACAGAAGCTGCAAAAATATTTGGATAAGGTAGCACTTTGTAAGCATGACACTGCAAGCGAAGAGGAGGTTATTGGCATCGGCAACATTAGTGGCATCTTGAGCTTGGGAATTTGGGTGTTCGGTGGCCTTGAGTTGTTTCATTTGAGAGCGGGCTGATTAAGTGCAGAACTCCAAGAAGCGACCTCTTATCCTCGCAGCCACGAATTGCCTAGCTTAGCCATAGCTTAGAATGAGGGAATGGAACTCCGAAGAGCTGTAGTCGTGCAAGTGTGCATCAGCTATCTTGACCAGAGTGTGAGAAGTTAAAAAAAAGGGAGGCAAATTTTATCGATCGGCATAGTCTTAGATTCCTCGCGATGATCATTTTACCTTACAGCCATGAATTAAAACATCTCTTTGTTATTTCAGGACCATCTTTCCATTGCAGAAAAAGTAATTGTACCCACACTGAAATTCTGGCTGCAATATTGCTAAATGTCGCATGATTGCGTAGAAATATCTTAATAGGTAGTATTACATCTACATACTACCCCGCTAACCGCCTCAATAGGTGTGTGGTGATGACACCAGCCGGAACAACAGATGGTGTTACAACCGGACAACAGATGGTGTTAGGACACCAGCCGTTTACATATAAAAAGGAAACGCTCTAATGAAATTACGCCTAGCATTTATTATAGTCCCTTATTGTTCGGTGGAAAAACGAATTCCCATACCTATCCGTTCAGCAAAATATCTCTCTTAATTTATCGTTTCTGTCGGACCTGGAAATATAGTGGGGTTCTAATATGATGTTCTCCGTGTCGCTCTGAAAGATATCTATTCTCAATTGTTCAAGCAATCTAAGCCTAGCGCGCAGCCTCCGAGTCTCTAGCGGCTCCCAGCCTAATTCGTTTAACATCTGTGTAACGCTTTCTGCACGCCCGTAGTAGTTTTTGACTAATCGCGCAGCTTTCCTTTGTATTTTATAAAGTTCCCGGACTAAGTCTTTCTCCACCGGATCCCATATGCTCGCTGCATATTCAAGGTGTGGCCGGACGAGTGCGAAATAGCACCTCTCTTTTACTTTTTCATCCGAAAATCTTCCCACAATACGCTTGACGAATCCTAGCTTCTTCAGAGCTCTGCCACAAATATTTCTTATATGTGCTCCCCACGATAGGTCCAAAGTTATCGTAACTCCGGTTGTGGATATGAGATGTAAATATGATAGTTTCAAATCCCACTGAAGCTGAATTTTTTTCTTCTATTTCTCCAAAGTGCCTGTAGATGTCACTCAAGTCGGTTACAGACACATTGTCCAGACCAGACTGGTCTGGAACGTTGTTTCAATTTCTTCCCAGTTACAGACCACTCAGTCCAGACCAGTTACAGACCATACCTATATTTTTACCTGGGTCGCCATTTTTGGGGGGTCGAATTCATGCGATGATAGGTTAATTACTCTGGGAAAAATATCGACATCACCTTCATCCTATGTCACTAGGATTGTCTGATGCTTTTCTCTGGTTTGCATCCTAGTTAAGACTGCCAATTTATTATTAACCCTTTCGCTATGAACGTCGGAAATATGCGACAGTAGATTTCCTGACCAGGAAGACGAACGTCGAAAATATTCAACGGAGATTATTCTACACAAACGAACGAACGTCACATATTTGCGACGCTATGCTGGCTATGCTTTCCTCCCTTTCTGGCACTCGCAGGTACCTGCTTCTACATTTCGGGACCCAACGCAGTGGGGGTCAGGTCTTTCCCTCGGAATCCGGGAAGGAAGTACCTGTACCCTTCCTCACATTAGCACCCCCTTTGCGGCAAGGGTCCACGGTCAAATGTTATTCACTGATTTTGGTAAATAAATATTTGTTGCTTTCGCAAAAAATATAAAATCAGAATTGAACTCCTTGTTTTATGGTGAGTGTTTACAATTTTTAAGCGTAATTCTCCCAACAATATTAACTGGCTTCTTGATTTCAAGACATGAGTCAAGATTTTTTGCATTGGCATAAGTTTATGCAATAAATCCATTAATATTGATGATAGAATTTCGTTTAAAATTTGTAAATGCACAGTAAAAAAACAAGGAATTCATTTCAACGTCTACAATTTGAGAGCTAGCGAGAAATATACATGCAGTAAAACCAATAAATTAACAATTATTTGACCGCAAACCCTTGCCACTGGGAAGGTTGTAAACCTGTGACGGGTTGAGCTAAACTGCACCCGGCGTCCGAGATAATGTTGAGGTCCCCACTAGGAGGGGTCAAAAATGGTAGGGGCTGAGTGTGAGTGTATACATGCGAGAACTTTCTCCACAGATGCCTAAATAAATGGTCTGTACAGAGAGGAAGTCTTTTGGTACACAGTTCAGTAGAAATGCATAGGAGAGAATTCCGCTGTCTTGAAAGGGTTAATGGTGTCCAGCCTCAGTTCGCCAATCTCTCTGGTAAGGCTCCTTATGTGTTCGTTGAGGACTGCAAATGTGGCATGATGGAGTTTGAAGGTCAGTTCTGAATTCAAGAGGAGATGTAGCGTCATAAGGCATCTCGCTTGCTCTACCATGACTTTAATTCGCTTTGCACCCACACAATCTTGGCTGCTGCGATAGCTACTGAAGCCAATGGTTACGAGCTCTTACACTTGATAGAGACGTAATTGGGGGTCACTCCTAGTTTAAGACACATGCTATTGAAAGTGATGTTGAGAGAGGCATTACAACACCTAGAACACACTTTGATATATAGTTTTGCCTCCTCTGCCATACTGGCATTACGAATATACCTAATCCGATGTTTCAGGCATGATTGAGTGGAAATGGAACATAACTGCACTTAAAAAATTGAGTAACTTCCATAGGGATAGTATTTATTATGACCGGTTATGCTTTTTACAGCATCTTCAGGTAACAAATATCCAGATAATTATAAAGACACAGCTCCAGAGAGTCAGCACCACAGTGGCTGAAAGAAAAGCTCTAAGAGAACTAGAGTAGTGAAGACCTCGTAATAATCCTAGCTGGCAAGGATAACATAACGATGCTCATGTCAAAAGTGGTTTACAAAGACAAACTCGCAACTATCATCAGTGATGCCACCAATAAGGAGCTGAAAGCTGAGCTGACAGCCAAAATGGAGCACCTGACAAGAGATATCACTAGAAGTCATCCATACTGTCTGAGGAACAATGAAGGCTTCTACCATCAGCCTCCAAGCCACCGCAGTTCAATGGCCTTCCATAAGTCCACATGGAAGGTACACCACTCAGGCCAATTATGAGAACTATTGGTGCTCTCATCTACAGTTTGGTGCAATACCTGGCACAGACTCTACTTCCCTGATTGGGAAAGATGCCTTCATATTCTAGGCACTTTGAAGAGATTCTCCAAGGTACTACAGTGAAGTATGGGGACATACTGGTCCGATTTGATGTAGTGTCCCTCTTCATAGATATTCCAGTTGAAAATTCTGTCAAGGTCATCAGGAAACTAATTAATGAAGGAATAATGCAACTGGTGGAGCACCATCTCAGAAACTGTACTTTTGCTGGAATGAACAATACTACAAGCAGACAGGAGCAGCTGGGAGATGTCCACTCTCAGCTGTGTTTGCCAACCTCTACATTGAGGAAATTAATCGGAGAGCCCTGGGACCATAAGAGAAGAAATTAAACCTACATGGACACACCTTATTCAACAGGCCCTTTGAAGTCAAAGGGGTCAAGAAATTCCTCCATCAACTGAACTTCCAGCACCCATCCATCAAATTTACAATGGAGATATGTACAGGAGAATGGCAGTCTACCTCTCCTAGATGTAGAGGTAACCAAGGGGCCTAATAGGAAGCTAAGCCATGCTGTCTACTTCAAGAAGACTAACACCAACCATTATCTCTATGCTCCTTCACACTACCACCTGGTACAGAAGACATCTTTCATTAAAACTTAAATTCACCAAGCATATTCTATCTCAAGAGGCAAATCACTCCCCAAGGAAAGGAAACACCTGGTTGCTGCCCTGCAGAAGAATGGATAGAGCAAGGGACATGCCAATAAATGTATCTTCTGTTGTGGTTAATAAGAATCGGGAAATATCTGACACCCCTGCACTAATAACACCTACTTCACATATTTCGCTTTGCTACATATGTGCTCTTCATGCGCACATCAGTACCTTTAATTTTCTTCATCATTTCATTTTCACAGTTTTCGTCATTTTGCCGTCAAACTCGGTGCAACGGCCGAGCATCAACTGTTGCTCCACCATTGACTTGGGGGTTTACGTAAACCGATTTGAGTGTGCTAGCTGGGAAGGAACGAGTCAAAAGAACTAGTGTGGATCATTATTAAGTAGTGGCTTTAAAGTTTGGGTTACCTAGTTTCATTTGGTGCTAATGCCTGAAATTTATTCTAATCACAGATTAGTTACAAGTAAACTTTCAGAGTAGCCGCAGATCGTGGAATCAAATATTGCAGCTCTGTTTTGATCAGAATGTAGACAAACAAATATTGCAGGGCAGTTATAGACCATCAAGTATTACTGAGCAGTTTCAGCACAGTTTCCAGATCAGTTACAGACCATCAAATATTGCAGCCCAGTTACAGACCATGGAATATTACAGAGCAGTTCCAGACCAGTTTGTTTAACCCATTCAAATTCCAGTCCAGTTACAGACCACTTACAGACCAGAAATTGTCCTTTCAGACCAGTTACAGACCAGTTCGAGATTTGTTACAGACTAGATATTTTTACCTGGGGATACTCAACAAAATGGCTGATGCCCCGAAGCACCCTGTCTTGACCATCAACTACAAGAACCTCACAGCCGATTGTGAAGTCACCCTGGGAAGTGAACCGCTAGGCTCCACACAACTAGTGGCCTACACCATCAGAGATGATGTCTAAAGCAAGCAGTCTCACCATCCAGCTTAATCGGAGGAAGATAAGATGCTGAGGGAGCTAATTAAGGACATAAAGGAGGAGCAGCTCACAATTGTCAAAGCCAACAAAGGCCAATGCTTGGTGATTTTGGATGAACCAGATTATAAAAGTAAGTACCGGGATTTTATTTCAACCAACCACTTTTAAATCCTGTGCAAATATTCGATGAAACAATTCCAAAGAAAGGTAAACACTGAAATTGCCTCATGCTCGACTGTGCTTAGTGCTAGAGAGAAATTTTCTTGACCACGATGAATTCATTGCCTCCAAGACAATACAGCATGCCCAAGCTACATAAAAAAGATGCTCCGATCAGACCAGGGATATCAAGCATAAATGCACTAGTGCATAAATTAGTTTACAAGGTTAATACCATATTCAGACAGCTGATTAACTTCTCCACCAAGTTCGCAATCAAGAATTCCATAAGCTTAACAGAAAAACTCCAAAGTGTGAACCTGCCACCCAATGCCAAGCTAGTGTCTTTCAACGTTCAGAGCCTATTCACCTCCATCCCTTCGCTAGAGGCTCTTAGGCTGGCCAAAGAAATCTTGGATCGCGTGAATGTAAAGCCCAAACTAACAGAGGAATTGCACAGACTTATGATGATTTGTGTGGGTCAAATTATTTCCTGTTCGATGGAGTGTATTACGAACTGAAAGAGGGCCTTGCCATTGGATCACCCCTATCTCCAATACTGGCCAAAATATTTATGAACAAATTAGAGGAGCAATCTTCGAACCCATGAGTAACCAAGCACCTAACATTTTATATTGGTTTTGATACATCGACGACGTCTTCTGCTGTTGGATGGGGAGCTAAAGGCAGTTAAACAACTTTCTATTGTCCCTAAACTCAATGCATGAATCAATCACCTTCACCATGGAACTCGTAACCACTATGTATAATTATTAACTTCTTGGATCTTTCCATCAACATAAGTTCTTCAAAGCATGAATTCGCCATCTTAAGAAATTAGCCAGTTTTAACTCAATGATTCACAGACTGATAATCATACCTATGCCTGAAATTAACTATGAAAAGGAACAAAGGTAATGGTTGTAGGTTTGATTTTGTGGAAGTTATCCACTGTGGAAAAATTAAAATAACTTAGTTAACTCCACTAATTATTTATTACCAGTGACCTGAAGAAAACACTAAGTGTTGAACTCAGGGTTGTGATAATAAATTATTAGTGGAGTTAACTATAACATTATTTTATTTCTTCCATAAAAAGGAACTTAGGACAATTAAGAAGATCGCCATGAATAATGGATAAAGTGCTCGACATGATCGACTCTCTCCTCTCCAAGAAACGGAAGAAGCTTGCGATAGGCCTGAGTACTTCCCTCCTTCCTGTAAACAGCAATAACGTATGATAATAATAATAATAAGGGTACGAAAGCCGGACCACCAGCCTCCCCGTGGCGTACCTGGTAATGGCTTTTGCCGGCTAATGGTGGATGTCTGCGTGTGGGGCTAACCACCCCACACGCAATTTTACTGGTTCCAAGAAAAGAATCTAGGAAAGCCACCCACAACCGGCCTCTCTCGGATGGGGGCCCTTGTAGAGTTGGGTGTGCCAATGAAAATTCACCACCTCAGAAGGGAGCTCGTATGCAGTGGACGGAAGCCCTAAGGTGCGACCTCCTCGCATGCCATGTTGCCAGCGAGCCCGATCGCAGGGGGTATATGGCAAGGATGCATTCTTTGTGGTGTGAGATGCATCCAGAACACGACCATCTATCGCAGCAGAATCTGCGCGATTATGCTAACCACCTGCGAAAAAAGGAAACTCCCCACCAACCGCCAATTCAGAGGGATACACCACCGGCCAGACCTTATACAACTCTAAAATGGATACCGGAAGCTATATGCTGCTCTAAAATGGATACCGGAAGGCAGAAGGAAAATATTGAAGACCCGAGAAGTCATGGTGGCATGCATGGTGGGATGGAGTGAGGAAGGAACTGGAAAGGAGTTGGATTTGGGAGATGAATTTGATAAGGACGGGTGGGGAGAGGGGATTGGGTGATGAACTTGGTATTAAGAACTTTTGCGTATGAAGTATGGACGCGTGGGGTTTGGTGAGGGAAACTGCTGAAGAGTGGAAAATCCCTAAATAAAAAAAACTATATACTGCCACGATTCACGGCATTACGTGGCATACGGATTCGAATTGCCGCCATAATCGATATGGTTCGACATCGAGTTCGACGTGTAGACTTTCGATTTAAAAGGAAAAATCAGAAAAATGATTTGAAATGAGAGTGAAGAGAGTGTCCAAAGTTCGGTGTTCTTTTTGTAATTACTGTCAGAGGTGGTCGCTGAAGTCCTCGCCATGGGGAAAGCTCTCCATAAAATTTCCGAAAACTTAGACTTGTCTCTGAAGAGAAGTGGTCTTTTAACTAGGTAAAATTATTCTTTGTTTGCATTCAAGCATTATCGTGTTTTGAAAATCTTTCTTGTGTTATTTTTGGTGTTAGAGTTACCAGCTACAACCATTATTATGTCTCCAAAACAGGTCCTTGATATTATTCCTTTCGTTGAATAATTTTTCTGGGTTTAATTTCTTTGTGTATTTAAATCAGATAGTTTAATGGTTTGTGTTGCACTAAGTTATACCCGTATTACATATGTGGCATCTTGTATTGCAGGCCTGGTGCAAGCAATGGGGCATGGATTACATTTTTACTGCCATCAATTGTTATCGTTACTCTCTACAGAGAAAGCAACCTGTCAGACTCATTCAGATTTGCAGCAGTCATCAGCTCGGGGCTCTTTGGGGCTAGTACAGTTTTCATATCTTATCTGGCAACCACCGAGAAAAGTGCCAGGAAATTTTCTCCTTTGTTTTATTTGCCGGCTGTTATTACTTCGTCTCTGTTATTTTTTTGTCTGAAAGAAGGTGAGAAAATGCCCAATTTTTTTATTATTATCATTGCAACATACTTGATCAATGACAATTAAGTTTTTACTCAATCGAATCTTCTTTGTTGAAATCGGACCTATTCACTATTCCCATAATCTCATAGAAATTGTGCTAAGAATATTTTTCGCTATCATTTGGTCATATGCTAGTGAAGCCCACCGTTTTATGGAAAAAATAACAGTTTCGCTTCTATAATTTGCCTTCATTTTATATCTAGGTATTACAGTCAGCCTTCTATGTGGACTGGGTGCCACTTTTTCATACTTCATTGGCCTTCCTATTCTACTAGAAAAGTTTCCTCGTAGTTTCACTTTTGGTGAAGCATCAATAGTTGCTCAAGCATTGGTAATATTTGTGCTGACTTCCATCGCTAATTTAATTGGTGTGGCTGAATCTCAAGGTTTATCAGATGTGGAGAAGGCCACTATTATTCTTCAGGTAACTCTATATGCCCTTTATTGTGTTCACTGTCTTAAGGCCTGGTTACATCTTGCATGAACTTGCACAAATTCATGAATTCATGTCCCATCGAAAATTCATCATGTAGCCACAACAACTTTGGCGACCACCACCCACGGACCCATGTGGTTTTTGAGCATTTTGTAACAAGGTCTTCGCATGGGACTGACGAATGTGTGAATGCAATTGTATTGAATTGATCAGTGTGATACGTGCACAAATCTTTCGTAAGAGGCCATTTTTTCTTTCATCTCTCATATTTTAACAGGTGGGGCTATTAGGCTGTGGAGTAATTATTTTGGGAGTATCACAATTCAGCATATTAAAAGGAGTTCCAGGATTCTATGTAACTGTTTTGGCTGTGGCATTTGGGTTTGTTGTTCCTGTTCTTCATTATCTTCTAAAAGAAAGTCCTGTTCTTTGGATTATTCAGCTGTTGTTTTCAAAACCTAAGACTGTAAGTATTGGCGTTTCACAGTGCTACTTTTATTTTGCATGACAAAAATTACCATCTGCTCTTAACAGTTCATTGCAATGATATGCGATAACAAGGAATCATTTCTTATGAAGTTTATTTTTTGCCTCTTTTGTGTTAAAGCCGGACATATCATTCTAGAATAGGCTATCAGTATTTAATCTTCACACTGGCAGCGCTGGGGCATTTATCCAGTTTCTATAGCCCTTGAGATTTGAAATGATAAGATTTATACACTGTTAAATCTTCTATTGCATGTTTTTTCACTGCCACCCTTCTAATTAATACTACCATTGTTTCTTAAGGGGAAGATCTGTCTGAAGTGGTAGCAGAAAACTGTTTTTGCATCATCATAATTGCATGACTACCCTCTACAATGCCCTGAAAAAACCTTGTTGTGTTTAAATGAACTAGTGATTGAATACTACATAATACTTAACTATTAGTGAATTAGATTGTGAAAATAAACATCATCTAGGGTCAATTTTGAGAGGGGGTGGTTGTGAAGGTTGAAGGTGATGCAACCAAGTAAACCAGATACCGATCTGTCCAACAGAATAATACTCAAACAATAATCACAGTAAATGGAAATGAATGGGGTGAGGGGTTGGGATGAGTTACACATGTATGAATGAACCTCTTACAAGGAGACATCGCGTGAATGATGTTAGGGTTCCAAATGACACAATTATTTTCTGAAACTAGAGAGAGAATGCGGGAAAAGTGTCACGGCTTTCTTCCATTTGGACCTGAGTTCGAGAGAAAAATGCAACTAAAGAATTTCCCTCCGTATAAATCCTTTGAAATGTAAGTGTTAGTCAACAGAAACCGTGGCCGAGTGGTTAGAGGTGTTGGACCAACAATCCCCGGATTGTGGCGTGGGTTCGAATCCCAGTACAGTCGATTTATTTTCTTTCAAATATTTTATGGAGTCACTGTACATTACCCATTCCCATACATTTATGGCAGTAACAACAATATTTTTTAATTTTCTACCAATTTTCTGGAATTTCAATCAGCCCCCTTGGGAGACTTTCGAAGCTAGTTTCGCGATTCTTGTTTGGCCGAAAAGAGGTTTCACATGTCGAGAGGCAAATTTTTCCACTTTCTTCTTTCCGACAAAATTTACACTCCTTCCTCTTGTCCCTTTCATCACATGCCTTCTTCCACACACTAATGAAATCCGCTGCAAACAAACCCCAACCCTTCCTCCACTGCTGAACCTCGCTAATCCTTCAATGGGACACCAATACCCAACCGGGTAAGAACCGGAGCGAACGCTAGACAAAGAGGTCTTTGAGAATGCCTTGAACAAACCATTGAAATGTAGGGTCGTTGGTCTTGGCAACCCCTAAAGAGAGAGAGGGAAACTAGTTTGGGTTAATAAGATCATAAAGATGTGTAGGGGCTGAGGGAGCAGATATGAAGAGCAGCTCAAGAGTAGAAGGATGCATTTCCAGGAGTTGCACGTGTTCCTGTGTTTCTTCCTCAGTAAAAGAATTAAGGCTCGCTTTAAAATCCGAGAAAATGTGAGAAAATACAAATAAATGGTCTGGAGTTTGTAGAACGGATATGCCTCTGAGCAGATGCAAATGTTCTGGCGACAGAAAACAAATTGGCTAGGTGCAGAAATATTCTTTGCTTTTTATGTTTTTACAATGAATATCATCCGAAAGTAAGCAATTCTACGCCATGAATAAAAAGTTGAATTCCTTCAATTGAAATAAACATGAGGTGGGAAAAGAAATAGTGTTATCATTGCATGATATTTTTTTAGCTGGAATCTTATATCTTCCTCTCCCCCACGATATAGGCTTCCCTTCAATATAATATGTTGCTCCGCAAAAAGGTCATAGCAAATATATTTTACATAACCCCGGAAATAGTTACAATTTTTTTTCTACTTATATCATGTTCACTATTGAACGAAAAATTGAGTCACAAAAGTCATTCGAACGCAGTTCCTGGGAAATTTGAAGTGCATGCATCGCTGTATATTAAAAAGTAATAATCCGTTCATTGTTTACCACCTTGAGAAAGAGCCACGACCATTCGAAGCCCATCCTATTCATGGAAATATCTTTGTATTTTCAAAATCTACACATTTTAGGCCTCTCGGCATGTGAAACTGCTTTTCGGCCAAACAAGAATCCCGAAATTAGCTTAGAAAGTCTACCAAGGGGGCTGATTGAAAATCCAGAAAATTGGTAGAAAATTAAAAAATATTGTTGTTACTGCCATAAATGTATGGGAATGGGTAATGTCCAGTGACTCCATAAAATATTCGAAAGAAAAAAAATCGACCGTACTGGGATTCGAACCCACACCACAGTCCGGGGATTGTTGGTCCAACATCTCTAACCACGGTTTCTGTTGACTAACACTTACATTTCAAAGGATTTATATGGAGGGAAATTCTTTAGTTTTTCTCTCAAACTCGGGTCCAAATGGAAGAAAGCTGTGACACTTTTCCCGCATTCTCTCCCTAGTTTCAGGAAATAATTGCATCATTTGGTTACCTATTTCTCCTGTCGCGATGTCTCCTTGTTATAGGAAAGGTGACAGACAGCAAACTATTCGCTTCGCTGAAACTATTCGCTTAAGTAGTAAAAAAAGAACATTGTCAGTGGAGAGCAAAATAAAAAGTTTAGAACAAGTTGATTCGCATGTTGCAGCCTCCATATTGATCTGGCGTACCATCACAATTTGATGGTCTATAAAGTGGGAAAGTGAATATGTATTCTCCTTTTCCTGCTTTTTGCATTTTTCCTCAATTTACACTTTTTTTCTAGGGTCACTATAAAAGAACAAATTAGGTATTTTTCAGTATATGTATGTAAATTGACGTGAAGGTAAAAAAATATCTGGTAAAGTATGGAAATACAGTAGAAACTCGAAATTATGAAGTCGACGGGACTGGAAAAATCGGCACTTCAAATTTCAATTTCGTAGGAACGAGTATCTTTCAAAAACATCGCGATGAAGCTCTATTTTTGTTTCCTTAGATTAAGATGTACTCTCGCGACGTACTTGCATGATTTACAAAGTTATAATTCATGGAAGTATTTTTTAATGTGTATTCATGCCAACAGGATGCACTCATTGTCAGTTGAACACAAGTTATTTGTCGGAGTTTGATTCTTCCTATTTTCGGGATTTCCACCGCATTGTTCCAGCATTTATCGGTGGAAATCCCGAAAATCGGAACAATCAACCTCCTTCCAAGCCCCGCCGAAATTTGCATCACGATAACTAACTTGTCGTTCTTTTTTCCAATGAATGATTATGCAGTGAAGCGTCTTTGCACAATTTTCGTGCAGTTTGGACTAAGCCTATGAAGCTTCTTAGCGCATTTTTCTATATTATTTCCTAACTGGAGAACTCGTAACTTTAGCGTTAGCGATGTATAATCATCAATAATATTGATTTATAAATACATTAAGGAAGTGAGCGACTTGCGCGATTATTTGCACCGGATATTGAAGACAGTGAAAATAAGATTCTCTCGCGGATGCTATGCGATGGATGCATGTTATGTCTTTTGTACAAATACTGATATGTCCGTTAATCTCGCGAAATAATAATCGTTATCCTCCCTTGGATTCATCTTATTTGTGCGTGGTTATTTCCGATACGATGGAGCTTATAGAGGAGTCCAGCTAAATATGTACCTCCTTTCAAAAGTAGATTGTACATACAAGCCACGCACTTCAATGGTGGAGGCGATATAACTCCTTTTACACTTTATCGGCTACTAACGATGCTATCACTACAAATAAATAATTTTCGTTTTCACTATACTATGCGAAAGCTTCATTTGTGGCTCTATTCAGATTAGGCCGCCTGCTCTTCATTCATTAAATCTCAGGATCCATTTAAAGAATCAATATTGAACTAAAATTTGGGATATTTTTTGTTATTGTTTTCCCTCTGCTTTCGATCACTCACCCTCCACCATTCTCCCTCTCACAAAAACAGCTACGCGACCCATGGTCTCGGAGTATCGTGCGTCACTTGAGACGTTGATCTACCTGGAAGTCAAGGCCAAGGGAAGCGCGCGAGGAATAAACATCGAATGAATCATCGGCTTTATGCCGAATAGTCACATCTTATCTTCCTCCTCCCGTACCTCGACCGGCTGCGTCAGCGGAGAGGGAAGAGATGCTTTTGGAGAGTGGGGGGCTTTTACTTAAAGGGCCCAAGAGTTGGCATGGGGGGCCGGCAGAGTCAGCGTGGGACATCGCATCCTGACCTAGTGTTGAGGGGGTGGGACGGAGGGGGCACTCGAAGGGGCCTGATCTCCTGGAGGGCCGGAACGGGGGATATGGTGATTCGGTGTGAAGGTGATCGCTCGTGCCAATCTTGAAGAGCGAGGAGGGGGGGACACGGAGACTTGAGGGGAAATATGACCAGTATGGGAGAGAAGGGAAGCTTTTGATAGGTTCGCCTGATATGAGAAAGAAGGTGATGGAGGAGAATAAGCCGCGGTTTTGGAGCAACAGAGATAGAAAATAGGGTGAATTTTCCTGGTGGGGGTTGCAGGGTGGGGGAAAAACAATATGGGAATGTGCGGGCATTTCTATTTCGCATTTGCTTTATTTCCGGTCCATTCGGGCAGTCTTATAAAAGGGAATCAGTGAATAAGAACTGAAGAAGAAATACGACAAACGAATGAATGTATATTATAAAAAATACTTCAGCTCTTCTGTCAAGAGAATCGCTCATTTAACAAAAATAAAGTTATTTATTTTTGCGCTTTGCTTCGCTCCATCGTCGCTGCCACCATGCCCTCTCATTTAGATAAATGCAAACTGAACTGGGAGTTGACATCATTACCAATTTGGAATCAATGTAATGTATCCTGAGTTAGACAATTTTCATTCTTAATAGGAGAAATCAGGACTTGGTCATTTTCGATACAAGCCTTCCCAGTAAACACAAAATGCTGCAGATGCGCATCTGATGCGCTGCGCGGTAACGCTGCAGCTATCACAAAGGCGCTTCTGCAGCGCGTCTAGCACTCCTAAACTTCCCTTTTTGAATGTCGAATGCGCTGCTAACGGGTGTCAGGAGCGCTGCACAAGCGCGTCAGGAGCGCTGCATAAGCGCCGAACAAGCGTGTCACGATCTCTTCAACCTGCAAAAAATAGTTTACTCAAGGACCGAAAGTAGATGGTATCTCTGGACTGCATAGACTCAACTTCATTTTCACATCTACCTACGGTCAACCTCACATCTATCTACGTCAAGCCTATCACGCAACTACCTACGCCATATCCAACTATCAACTGCTAGATCTGTTTCTTGAAAGTTGTATATATTCGGTCATTCCCGTGCGTAAATGTGTTTGCGAGAACTAACTTTTAAATATCAATGCCGTGATAGTTTATGGAAACGTACCATCCAATCACGATATCAGTTTTCAGGCATTAATTAACTGAAACCTATGTTGCCACATTAAATGAAAATAAAGCCAATATTAATAATAATAAACAAGATGTTTTCCAAATGCACAGGTTTGTTTACATTTCAATGAAGGCGTAACTTACTCGCGCAAATGTTACGAACGTAAATATGCATGTATACGGGTCAATCCATTAATAGTGGTCCATAGGCGGTTGCTTGATGATTTTTAATATTTTTTTATACTTTTACCATACAAATTACCATTTATTGTGAATACAAATATGTCATTATTTTATTTTTTTCCTGATAGTGGCCATTTTTATGCTAACGAAACACCGATTTTAGGCGATTTCAGTGTTCTGCAGTTAAAGCAAATATCTCCAATTCTGTGTATCCTAGAACAATCAAACAAAAACCAATCGATTCAGTAAATAATGAACTTAAATAAAGGTCGGGTGATGTATCGACCTAAAATTAAGTCTAAGGTCAAAATATTGCTTCAAAGTTTACATCACTTAACTAAAAAATCAATTTTTACAATTTTTTACATAGGAAGGCAGGATACTTAATGTTTGTAATTTTTTTATTTGAAAGGTATAAAGCCATGCTTTAAGTTTGCAGAATTTTAAGCTGTGGACTTCTGTGGTTTTTTTTATTAATTTTTTAAAATTTCTTGATTTTTCAAATTTTCCAAAGTTTGATGCCCATTATCTTTGTTGGGCATAAAAATTTGAAATTTGGCCCATTTACAGTCCTTTAGATGAGGAATAACCTGTAAAAATTTTGTTTAGTGGACTCAACTATTTATAAAGATATTAAACATTAAAAGTACCAAAATATCGACGAAGTCGACATCAACACGGCACCATTTAGTACCCTCTTAAGCAGGGGCGGATTAAGGGGGGGGAGGGGGGGCTACCGCCCCCCTTCCCCCCGTAATTCCCGGGAAAATAGAAAAATGGTAATCATCAAGGTGGTTCTCCGATGCAAGTTTTTATTTCACCAGCTCAATACACAATGTTTAAAGATTATTGGAAAATATCTAAAAGCCACTTGTCTGAACAGACACAGTATCCTCGTTGTTCGCAATTGTACTTTAGTAGGCCTTTTGATGAACAGTGTTGTGAAAGCTTTGGTGCCGTAACGGAATAGTTATAAGCCATTATACTATGTATGCAGACCTATATACACCTTTTTAATAT
Source organism: Pyrrhosoma nymphula (assembly GCA_963573305.1). NCBI lineage: Eukaryota > Metazoa > Arthropoda > Insecta > Odonata > Coenagrionidae > Pyrrhosoma > Pyrrhosoma nymphula. The sequence goes on along the minus strand of OY754338.1, from coordinate 22,062,710 downwards.
GTATGCAGAGAACAGTGCCGCGAGTTTGGGCAGTTGAGCTGTAGTGAGTCTGCGAGAGGGGAATACAGTCTCCACGCCCTCCTACAGCATTGCCTATTACTATGCGACACCCTCTACTCTCGTGCTCGTCGCGACATGTCAGTTGCCCGGCTCTAGCGAGTGTATTCTTTCAGTTGTAGTGAGTGACAAGTTCAAGAGTTCTTCACATATTTAGGACCCTGCGTCCTTTTTCCTTTATTCTGTGATGTACCTGACGTGAAGATCAACCTTTCAGCCAGAGATGGTAATTTCAGTCGGTTAATTACAAAGGCAACTTATTTGCGCTTTCTCACGCTCGCCATTAGGGTCGGACGGCCGGCTTAAAACTCGGGCCCACATTAGCCTCCATTGCTATTTATCTGCTTTTTGATCAAGGAATTGAACACCCACCTATTGGACTGTCATCTTCATTGTGTTATCATAGAAATGCTGTCAGAGGTCCACCCACCGTAGTGTTGTCCCCTCTCCTTTTGATAGCATTAAAATTGAGGACTCTCTAAGCAAAATAATTTTCAAGTATTACGCTACAGGGTGAGAAAAAGATGCTTATAATGTTTTTTGCAACTCGTCGCAGAAGGAATAGTTAAGGTTTACTTTTGTTTACAGGCGTCTTCTTCTAGTAGGCCTGGTTCAAAGCAGAAAACTAATAGTGCCTCTGCGGACCTTCGAAGCTTTTTCTCTCGCGTCCAAAAACAAAAGATGCCAGAAACAGCAGGAGGAAATGCATAATTTGTTAAAATCATGCCTTCATGCTGCACAACTGACAATAAGACTCAAGCTGAGTCAATGGCCCTTTTACAATCCCATCCACGTAGCCACGAAAAATCGACTGAAGCTTCAATTTATTCACTTCCTTTGGCTAAAAAAATTTCAACTGTGACATAGGTCTCTTCATTGTACCAGGAAAGGAAAGACCTGATGATAGGAAAAAAGCAGAACTTTTGGAAGGCCCTTGGACATCCACAAGCGACTACAAGTATCCCTTTTCAACTCATAGGAAGGGAACCGCGGAAGAGCGTCGTTACGTGAGGATAGAACATCATGAAAAGTACCCTTGGCTTGTGGTTTCTTCCTCAATGAATGGACTTTTTTGTAGGTATTGCCCTTTTTTTCCCAATCAATGGCAGCTTGCGGTACAAATTTGCAGTTAAAATCCCTCGATACAGAGCCGTTAAAGTTTTCAAAACTGCTAGGGAAACTAGATGATCTGGAAAACCACCAACACACAGTCTATCACAAAGGTGCAGTGCCCAGTTGGCCCTGAATTTTCTGGAAAATACAAAAAACCTGAAAATCAAAATACAAGCCAACTGGACGGCTACAGAAGGGAGAAAATCAAGGAAAATGGAGAAAATCTGAAGCTGATACTTAAAAATGTGATTTTTCTTGGCCGTCAGAACATACCATTCAGAGGTCATCGGGACGATGCGACGGTGCATTATCATTGGAAGAGCCCTTGACGAATGAAGGTAACTTCCGAGCATTACTGCGTTTTCGTTGCTAGGTATTATAAAAAATTATAAAAATATTAAAGAAAATAGTATTTTCTGAATATGTACTTATATTTTTATTTCATTCCAACTAATTTTCATTTTGTACGGCATTAAAGAAGATTTATTTCAAGGAGTTCGAAATCCTTGTGTAGGCTGCCGCGGGTTGATGTATAGGAAGATGAAGGTCTTCCGCCTTTTGCACCGCGTTGGTCTATGTTTCCTTGAACGACAGTTTCGTCGGCGTTGTAGTCGGCTTCTTCTGGTCGGTGAAATGAAGGTGCAGCTATTTGTCGTCTTATATATCTCAAGCGTTAGACCTGACTCCAACGGGTGAGATATATAATACGACAAATGGCTGCACCTTCACTCCACCGACCTGAAGAAGCCGACTGAAACGCCGCCGAAACTGTCGTCCGAGGAAACACGGTGTAAAACCCGGAAGACACTTCACTTCTTCACAAGAATGGCATTCTTTACATTGTTTTTTTACGTTTTTCAAATTTGATCAGATAGATTTACTCAATAATTTATCACATCTCTTGTATATAATATAGCCACACCAAAACTACGTTCCAAGCGCTACATTTCTTTTAATTTTCCGAGGGAAGTCCACCCGGACCTCTATTTTGTTGAGATGTATTGCATACCCCCCAGGCGCCGCGTGAAATAGTGAACTGCCCCCCCCCCAAAACAACGACCTTAATCCGCCCCTGCTCTTAAGTAATGCTTGATGCCTTTAAAATCATTATCATAACTCATAAATCAGTTTTTCACCTCATTTTACAAGTTATTCATTATAAAGTAAACATTTGGTATAGTAAACTTAAGCTAAAATGTAAATGCAGGCCTTACAATACAAAGAATATTTGGGAATTCAAAGAAACTTACCCATATATTAAACTTGGTCATTCTATAACTATATACCAAATGTTTACTTTATAATGAATACCATGCAATTGTATGGTAAAAATATTAAAAATCACCAAGCAACAAATTTAACTTTTTCTGGACCACTTAATATGGATTGACCCATACTCAATGTTACGAATGTGGAAATGAGAAAACTGATGAATGTACCAATAAAAGCATAACAATAATTTAGTGTACAACGGAAATTAATTACACAAAGCTATCAATGAAGTGTTGTTACTGGCAGAACCCAAGTCTCTCCGATTCGTGTCAAAGCTTTCCCATTTATGCCAAATTTTCGGTCTAAGAATGAACCACAGGCTAAACATGTTACTATATATCAAGTATATATTTCATGAAATAAAAAAACAAAGGATACACATAGTAAATGTTTAAAGAATGAGTATTCATATCTTCCTCTTTCGATTGAGACTTTCAACATTTCCCCTTATTCAAAAGACTACCTGCAGCGCTGTGGCAGTGCGTCCGCAACTTGCAGCTGCTGCACTTAAAACACGAGCAGCGAATGCGCATTAGATGCGTTTCTCGATAATTCGCTCTATGAGAGCGCTGCTGCTGACACGCTTCAGTTGACATGTGCTGCACTTGCAGCGCTGACATCCTTGTGAAGCGCTGCTGCAGCCATGTGTGTTTACTGGGTTAAGTTCATTTCTCTACAAGATCGTGATCTATCGATTTAAATTTCTGGGGGTTACAGCCAATAAACTGCCAACTTGTGACAAGTAATGCTTCAATGCCCGTACCCTAAGATCCTGGCCAATTCGGTATCCTGCTTCCGCACTGGTAGGTAACTCCCACCCCCGATGTCCTCCGGGGGGGAGATGCAAATGCTTCCAATTGGGCTACGATGCTGACGAGGTTTTATGCTCCCTCTCCGACAGCGTGACTTTCGGCATCTCATAGGATGGTTCCTCTTATCCTCTTCTTGTTTATATCTCTAATAAGGATTAAGCTACAAAACCCTTATTTAATTCTCAATCAATCTGTAAGAACGCAGCTTAGCTCTCTCTTAGGATATTTTTTCAATCACTGGGTTGAACCGAAAGGGGAGAAAGGTACCTACACCATTTTCCGATACATATATGTATGGGTGCTTGAACGTTTTTTCCCTTTGATTATGCCTGCGCCCAGTGCTAGTCATACTTTAGAATTAATGTGCGTAAAAGTATTTATACGTACGAACCAAGCGAACTCGTATTTCCTCTGGTTTTCTTGGCTTTTGGAGACGGAAGAAGGGAAGGGCAATGCCTTGCTCGCAGTCTATATCAAAACGCTCAATTAGGGCGGGAATTAAACCTGATTCTTTCGGTGATAGCTATTGCCAGTCGGAACAATTATTCCGTGGAGCAAGGCTGAGTGTCATCAGTCTGAAATAGTGCGAAAAAAAGCTTCCTTGGGTTATATTCACGACTGAATCTACCGCTCGAACAATCTCCGATACATGTCAGTTGTTGAGCTCATTCTCGCAGCAAACGAATGCTGTACCAGGAATATTCATCATGGATTAATGCTTGCGAAAACCGGTAGCAAAAATGCCAGGGATCATGAGAGGAAAATATTGGTTGTAGCAATTAGTCTCTCGCGGGCGAGTATATCCGTACATGACTAATTTACATTTTTTTATTTGTTGGCAACTCTGTGGACTCGTGGTTACAAAGTCTAACGCGTTTTTTGTCCGATTGGTTCCATATTTTGTGCTACGATGCCTACGATTGAAAGTCGTCCTTAAGGTCTGGTTTCACTGGGGCGTCCAGCGACCACCGCCGCGTCTGGACGTCGCGGCTGGACGACGAGGCCGGGTGGTTTCATTCAGGCAACTACATCCCGAATCCCAGGCTGGACTATGTGGGAGAATGTGGATTTAGTTTAATTGCGAATGTGTTATCGCTTTATGTTTCCTGAGAGTGAGTTGATTTTAAGCTGAAATGGATGGTGACGATTTAGTTTTGTTGCTTTTGTTGGAAGACGAAGAAGAGGACAACCAATGTTGCAAGTAGTTTGACAAAAAAGAGCTGGAAAGGACGCGTAATATAAAATGCGGAGAGAGGAGAGCAGAAAAATCACCGAAAATTGGGACTGCCCGACTAGGCGTCCGCGTCTCGACTGCTCTCGTAGCAGTCGAGACGCAGACGTCGGGCATCAGCCGCCGAACTCGACGGCCGAGACGTATCAGTGAAACCGAACCCATTTTATTTCCATTGGATGAGCACGGCAGTGACTTCCGACTGCTGGACGCGGACGCCGGACGTGGCCGCGGGATGCCCCAGCGAAACCACACCTTTACTTTTGTAGCATTGAAAAATGGGATATCGTTCAGGTAATACATTCAGTGCATAATGCATTCGGCGACGATGATTAATTAGATGTTTAACTCTGACAAGGAGCGCCGGGAAACGTTACTGTGATCCATCACTGTTCGTATAAACGAGTAACTTTTTCACGTCGGGACCAAGATCGGAGGTTCGTTATTTTAAAACTTCAAAATTTCGAGTTTCGTATTTTCGAGTTTCTACTGTATAATTATGTACTGTGTGAGTTGATATTCAGTTGACTCCCATATTCAACTATGAGTGCAGTGGAGCTTAGACTAGGCCTACCTTATATACATACTTACATAATGCATGGAAAAAGAAAGTTTTTGACAGCCATGTGACCCTGTTTATCCAGAAAATCGTCTTTAGACTGTATGTGTTGATTGAAGGTGTTATCTGCTAGAGCAGAATTGTAAGGAGAGGTTTGATATATGGAATGACAAAGGGCTTTAATTAATAGAGGAAAACCTAAAATAGACTGTCCAGGCTAAAGTGGTAGGTGATGCTCCCTCTTCCGCCCTATTGATAAAGAAATTTGAAATCAAATGCTTGTAGTGGACTTATGGTGTAGTATCATTGGATTGGAGGACTTCAGGGTTCCGCTGCATTGCTTTATCGTTGTGGTGATGGTGTTTCACATAAGATGTGAAGGAATGCCTCAGATGGAATGGATGTGAAACCTCATCACTACAATGATGAAACAACGCAGTGGAACCTGGAAGTCCTCCAATCCGAAGGGACTCAGCACTGCAACAGCCTCATGCAAAAATAATGGTATAGTATTTTGAAAATATCCTTTTATTTTCAGGTAATTTTGATTTTATACTGGTTAATTTGCTGTGGACTAGCTGTACTGGTTGTTAACCACCAACTAAGTAAAAAAAAGTCGGCATCAACTGTCACAAGAAAGAACTTTCACTACCTGATAGTGGCTGTTTATGTTCCTGGCATGATCACAGATTGTACTCTGTTATATTTATCCAGTGGAGTTATACTGGCTCTTTTTATGTTCATGGAGGTAGGTGTTTTTTTTAATTGGATGCTTTATTTTGTAATTGAAGCCTTCAGTTCTAAATTGACTCAGAAAATTTGGTGAATATAAGTCAAGGATAAATATTATTTAATCTTTTCAAGGAACATCTAATGATATCCAGCGTAAAGAGGTGCAGACATGTCTATGTATTTTTGATGTTTGGTCAGTTATTTGGGGAGGTGACGGATAACTGAGGTCATTGGTGTCACTGTGGACAGAAACCTGGCATTGGCAAAAGCCTACCCTTTAAGTAGATATGTACAATGGCTTCCACAGTTTAATTTCGCATTGATATAAACAACATTAGGGTGAAATATTTGCATTGATTTGTTCTCTACACAACCAAGTATCGATTACGATTCCAGTAAAACATCTCCACCACTGTTGGGATTCAAATCCAGGCCCTCAGGATGGAAAGCCAGTACTCTTATCTCAGAAGCAAGCATCTTATAAGCAAGCATCTTATAAGCCTGAAAATATGGTATACCTTAATGCATATATAATACCTTATCTGTAGGGATAGGAAAATTTCGCGATCGCGAATTTCGCGAATTTAGGGGAAAATGTCCTAGGAGTGGTAGTTAGTTACAACATACTCCATACCTACTGGGGAAATGACTTTTGAACTCGCGAAATGTCGCGAATTGTGCCCCAAACGCAAATTTTCATTATTTGTGAGAAAATGGTTGAAGTAAATTTCAAACGCAAGAAAAACATTAAAATTGCAAGCAAATGTTCTCAATTCGATTTAAACGAACTCGCGTGCAAATATTCCTGAGGTATGCGGAAGTTTGCAGTTCATCGTAGCATAACCAGTGTTACGATAACAATCGCGGGAGGATGACATCGGGTGCTACGATGAACTGCAAACTTCCGCATACCTCAGGAATATTTGCACGCGAGTTCGTTTAAATCGAATTGAGAACATTTGCTTGCAATTTTAATGTTTTTCTTGCGTTTGAAATTTACTTCAACCATTTTCTCACAAATAATGAAAATTTGCGTTTGGGGCACAATTCGCGACATTTCGCGAGTTCAAAAGTCATTTCCCCAGTAGGTATGGAGTATGTTGTAACTAACTACCACTCCTAGGACATTTTCCCCTAAATTCGCAAAATTTTCCTATCCCTAGTCATAAGGTATTCTATACCCCCTTGACCCCTGGAAAGTAGCAATCTGCCCTCCCACCCACAACAATGACCTTAATCCACCACTGGCTCCTATTCAGGCTAATATGGTTCTTGTACTATGTCAATTTTGAAGGCTCTTATGATAAGCAGGAATATTTTTTGAGGAGAAGAAAATTAAATGACATTTTCGACTTCAGTGAGAGGGGATGAAAAATATGAAGAGCTGAGGAGGGAGACATTTCTTTAGGAAGAATGAGTTTAGTACAAGTATAAATGCTTTTCCTGCCTCTGAAAATGTCTGATAACATTTCTGGCAATTTCAGTCCAAAGATAAACTTAAATTTCACACTCCACACTTGATGATGAAGAGTGATGAGAACAAACTTTGAGAGAGAGACAATATGACATGATCTTTAGCATTTGTTTTAGAAATACAATTCTTGTTCATACAGCAAGCCTAATAAAGTTTGTATGTGACGGACATACTCAATGGCCTTAACAAATACTATTATATAATGTGCCATCAAGTAATTAAAAAAAACAAGACAATCAAGTTTTTCTGTGCAATTGTCATTGAGTCCGATTCTTTGATTGGCTTTATTTTTACTCAAGAGTTTTTATGTGACTACTAATTAGATATTAAGAAGGGAAGGTGACTCAGCGCCTCTTGTGTGAAGGAATGAAATTAATTACAATCACCATTTTCTACCATTTCACAAATATTCCTTGTGAATCAACTTTTAAGTGGCTGACTTCTCTGTGTATGCATTCAGCAGCCAATATTTTGTAATTCTGTCTGCGTTGGCTGCATTAATTATGTGATTCATTGGAGCAAATATGCACATTATACGGTCTCGACAACAAACACCTTTTTGAAGATGGCTACTGTTTCCATCCAGAATTCCTTGTATAGTGGGAATGGATCCTAAAAGTCATTGTATGACAAACTGTGTACGGTGTGTTGTTGCAGAGAAGCTTGTACTGTGGGACACAGCCTTGGCTGTTTCAAAACTTATCCTTTAATGTATCAACATTTAGCCTCTTTTTTTGGGAATATGATGATCTAATGGTCTTATTTCTTATGCAGACAATCAGAGTGCTGAAAGTGCCACCACTCGGTGAGATATTGCAAAGCAGCATTGCAATATTTGTTGATGAGAAAGACCAAGGCATTTTGGCTCTCACACCCACCTACCTCTTGGTTGGCTGCTCTCTGCCTCTCTGGATCCACCCTAAGTGCTTCCAAGGGACATCAGATGGATATCTACTTGCTCTGGCAGGCATATTGACTGTCGGAATTGGGGACACAGCTGCAAGTGTTGGTGGTGTTCGCTTTGGAAGACACAAGTGGCGAGGTGATGTGGTATTTCTTCATAAATGATTATTGTTCCTAGAGGTGATCTACCAGTCTAGGTAGGTGGTTTAAGTCTGAATCATATGGTCATTTTTCACATGCAAGTTCTGGGACAGCAGTAATGACAGCTCAAATGATGGCTTTATGATGCATTCGTTTTCAGGGATAGTGGCAATATTAGGGATCTCTAATTCCATCATTTGTAAGGCATTCCTGTTTTCTATCCCTTGATATGTATGTGAATTGAACTGCAGGCAATCAGAGTGCACGGTAGCACATTATAAATGTGGTGCCCAATGTGAGTTTTATTAAAAAGAGGATAGTAAACATTATTTAAGGATGCTCACAGTAACAGAAAAAATTACTATGGTTAGGAAAATATGGCTGTATGTATTATTTTATCCTATCATTAAATGGCCATTGCTCCAATGATCTCTGAACTTGCCTGTGAAAAGTGGCTGTGTGAATCAGACTGAAGATCAAATGAAAAAATGGCCATCCCTCAGATGGGAGGGATCATGGTTCTCCATAGCTTGGTGTTATTGTCATTTTTCAATTGTGTTCACGAGAGCAAAAACGGAATCATCATTCTTGAAATTTTGTTGGATACTTTAAATCATTAGTTTTAATTGATGGAGTGAGTTTTTCAGACTATACCCATAAGTATTACGCTTCAAGTGTGTTTTGCGTTTTGGATAACAATGACTACAATGCACTAGAAGGAACCATGATACCATCCCTGATCTTTTATAGGTACAGGCCCTAATCTCTTTACAAGATTTCCTTCTTCATCTTGGCATACATACATATTTTCTTCCTTCATCCCATAAAATCAATACAGACAGAGACAAATGAAGATCGGGGAATTAAACTGAAAGAAACTGATCTATTTCAGTGGGACATTCTGTGAATTTCTGGCCTAATCATCTTCATTTCCATCTATCGATTTACCCTATATTCGTGTGTGGCATCAGCAGTCTACAATCACCAGGCAACCCAATGAAATGAAACTGCCTGAAGTTGCTTTTCACACATGTGCAGTGATAGATTTAGTTGATAGCTCATACTAAGTGAGTGCATTGCTCTTCATTTGTCCAGCTTTCCTCTGGAGAGGACAGCCAGCCACTGAAGGCTACTTGAAAATCAAAAGCACAACACCATGTGGGCGAAGAATTGTTCCAATTCCTAGCCTGGCAATAAAGGATTATTATTATTCTGAAAACGTCTGTATTACAAAGTCATGTCACGGTCCTGGGACCTTGGCATATGCAGTACATGTAAAATTACCTCCTGTCAACGAACCTCTATAGTTACAAAACTTCAGTTGTACGTAGTCCGCATGAGGGCCCAAGCATGGAAGTTGGCTTTTTTTTAATTAAAATAAAAAAATCGGCTGTCTCAAAGTCTCATCAGTGTATTATTATCTAAATCTGATAATGAGCAGCATTTCTACAGCCACTGCATGTTTCTCTTTTTAAGTGGTCAATTCTATAAGCATTGAAATTGGAATCAGATATCTGTGAACTTTGCCGTAGTATTGGAAACTACATCTTTGGAAAAGCGGGCATTTTTCATTGTTAATGAGAGGTTGCATTTCTTCATGACTAGGTGAGAGATGATCTTACAATGTGCTGCAGTTATAAATTATTGGAAAATAGTTGCAAATGTTCGTGCCGGCCGAGTGGCTAGGGTTACTGCGAGTGATACCCAGGCAATCAATACAGCAAAAGTTGCTGTAAGTAACCCTGCCACTACGAACGCTATTTTAATGTCTCTCTGGTTTTTTCTATGCATAGGTGGAAAAGTTAATGCTATATATGAGTGGTGTAAAGTTTTTTGCACAAGAGTACAAACATCCTAATAATAGGGTCAGTGGTGAATAACCCATGGGATTCCCGTAAAACATGGTCTTTAACCTTAAAGAATAATCATATTTATAGTTCTTCACCTTGAAAGTAAAGCTCTTATTTTTTTTCATTTTATTCATTTTTACAATAACTGCAGCAATAATAGAGGCATTTACATTTACAAACGCACAACAAAACCTAAGAAATTCTAACGACACTTGTGACAGGAGAAGCATTTTCCATTATTAGGCACCACCATGAAAGGTTTAAGTAGCTATCATGCATGCTAGATGTGCTAGTTAGCAAATTACTGAGATGGATAGCACTCGCAAGCATGTATTAGGGAAGGGTGGAGTAAACTCCTTTCCACTCACTTTCTTCCCACATCCTCCTTTGGGATTGCCTTTTGTATCTTTGTTTCCCTTTGAAAATCCTCTGAACCGAAGGAGCTGTTTACGTCGTTCCCGATGAGTTCTATTCCTCGTAAAACCTATCACAACCACATTAGCCTACAACTTGTTCCCCCTCACTCCAGTAGTTTTCTCTGATGGGACCAAAGATGACCTTGGCCTTCCCGAGAGGGAGGTTCTATGGAGTGCGATCATGAAGTGCATTTAATGGGTTCACACCATTCCTGGAAACTGAGCACAATTGTCAACTAAAACATCAATCGGTGGTTTCACGCTGTCAATATGGTCCTTATAAGTAGAGATGGGAAAATTACCGGGCAATTTTCATCTGAGGTTAATTACCACGGTAAATTACGGTAATTTTCGAAAATTACCGTAATTTTCCTGTATTTTTTATTTTTAAGTATTAAACAGCAAATGTATGGTTAAATAAGAAAACCAATAGCAATAGGAAGGGAATAACCATGTTTAAACCATACCTTATACAGTCAACTCTCGATTATCCGGCTTCCGATTATCCGGTTTGCGGATTATCTGTGCTATTTTCTCATCCCTACACCTCGAAGTTTGAAAAATATTCCAATGGTAAAATTGAGTAAATTCTTTGAAAGTTCGATGTATCTAAATAGAATTGCAAGTTTGTAAATGTCTCTTTTTAGTTTAACTTTTTTATTTAATCACAATATTATGGAAATTGTTTGCTTCGTTTAAGAATGATGAAAACTCAGCCACATCTGCTTCTGAAATTATTTTATCCGTTCTTTCCCATTACCCTTTGCCACTGAATATTCTATCTTCCTAAAACGAACAGAATAGTAAATATACAATGGAAATAATTTCAAATAAACTACTTGTAAATAAACTAACTTATATTATACTTAAAAATAACTACTTATTGTTCTGGAAGTTCTTACTTTTCGGCCTGAATTAATAAATACGAAACAGTATCAGTACTCCCTGGTCATTATTCGCAGTTAAACAGTCATTTGTTTTACCCAGATACGATTGTGCCAGCTCATTCGTGTGGAAATCTCAATAACTTCAAAGTTGCATTCATTACTATAGTGCCGCGACAAAGCTGATGCAAATGGCAAAAAATGGAAGAAAATTGTCCTTTTCATCACAAAAAACTAGAATTGATTAAAAGAAATGAAAAAGGAGAGACTCCGATTAAACTGGCAAAAGAATATGATGTGGAGTTACAAACAATTTGCGGTATAATTAAGAATAAACTTAAGCTGATGAAGTTCGCTGCAACCTCGGACAGTGGTTTAGGACCCTCATAGCGTAAGACTATGAAACGATCAACCTTTAAAGATTTAGACTCCGCCATGCTTCTTTGGTTCAATCAAAAATGGTCAATTCATGGTATACCCGTCTCAGGCCCCATATGCGCACAGCAGGCGAAACTTTTTCATGAGTCTCTTGGGATAGAAGGAGATTTTAAAGCTTCTTCTGGGTGGTTGACAAGATTCAAGCCGCGACATAAAATTCGTGTAATTGCTTTTCAGGGAGAGCGATTGAGTGGCAATGTTTCATCCGCTGATGCTTTTTGCTTGGAGTTCACAAAATATGTAAAGGAAGAAGAGCTGGCAAGCGCACAGAAGCTCTGGCGAGTGTTGAAGCTTAGCTGGATTACATGCGATTTCGATTATTGCGATGTAAAAAAAGAACTGCATTGTAAAAAAAGAAAACATGAAGAAATCAAGTATACAGCAAAAAATAATTTGTTATTTCCGAGATTCACAATAAAAGAATGCTCTATTCTGATATTCACTTCGATAATAATTTTTACATTGACTTCAAATACGCAAGACATGCTATTGTTTTTATTATCGATATGGTCAAGTCAAGCGCCCATTATCTTTTATTTCAAACATTGGAAACTATTTATTAGATTAGAAAATATTTATAGATGAACATTGAAGAATTCATGATATTGGAAATAAACAAACTGGAAAATTAACATTTCGTTATTCACTTGTTTTCTTGGTGTAACACCTGTTGTCAATTGTAATGCGAAATATTTCTAATCCAACTAATGACGAATCTATATATTATATCAAGATATATCAGAGGCTTGCAATTATAACAATGTTTTGTATTATATAATCACTTCGATGTCATACATTTACTGAAAATAACCAAGATGTCAGCTTTTATTATCTACTATATTAGCTATAAATTTATAAATGTTTACGATATTATTATATATCGAAATAATAGAAATATTTAGTATTTCATTAGTTGTCTTGCAGTAACCACTGCAGTCTGTTATGTGAAATAGTTTCCATCCTACGAAGTGAAATGTCAATATCACGACCGTATTTTCCATGTTTTTCGGTTATCCGTGTTTTTCGATTATCCGTGCCTCATCGTGCATCCATTAGCACGGATAATCGAGAGTTGACTGTACAACATTAATGTATTAGAAATTTTTAAAATTGTAAAAAGAACTATGGCAGAAACACGCAATTTGGCTTTCTTTTGTCAAAGTATGAGAAATTTTCAAGAAGAATATTCGAAAGATTTAATCTTATAAATTTATAATCTAAGTAAAATATTCCAAAAATGACTTGTACATGCCTCAATTTACAATTATACACACAGGAAATGTGAACTTGGTTTAAAGGACATGTTGGGAATTTATCTGTATGAAAAATTATCTCAAACACAGGTGAATTATCTAGAAAATTACGGTAATTTACAAGGGATGCGGTAAATTACGAAAAATACCACCGTAATTTACGAAAATTACTAAGGTAATTTTCAGAGTGGCCCATCTCTACTTATAAGTAGTACAGCCTCCGTACCAAGAACCTCCATACGATGAACTCAATATGACCATGATAGCCTCTTAACCATAGCATTTTTGAAATAAATTTGACAGTAATCAACAAAATTTGAGTTGTTTAGTATTTTAATTAGATGAACAAAATCTGTATTCATTATTTGAGAAGTAGTCTTTAACAACTGAAAATATTTTTGCTCCATCATGAAACAATAAAATATTAGCGCATTTAGGCTGGTTTGTGTTTTTTTTATAAATTGCATTGGTATCTAGTAAAAGATTTCATTGGATTCAATTTTCTTTAATATATATGCTATAATTATGGATTTGTGATCACATGATTATTCATGATAATAGGGAAGTAAACTAATTTGTTTTTATTGCTGAATTTGAAAGTTAAGACTAAAAAAGAAATATTAGTGTAGTCGCTTTTATTTTCTGCATCCGGGAAATGCACTTTTTTATGTTTTGAAAGTCGGAAAATTTCATGTTGCGCTGAAACACCGTACCACCATCTTGATTAAGTTGTGACGTCACAAGGCAGTAGTATCGCTGTAATCTGTCGTCTTCATTAGCGAGGTGAGAGTTTGGGTGACAGGTTCAGAGAAACGGGTACTTTAACATGGCTTTGCTTTCTGAAAAATGTCGGCGAATACGGAAAACTCTGCAAAGAAGAATTACTAATGGTCTACGTCCAAACTAACTCAATAACCCGATTCATTAATTTTTTGTTCGGGACATATTCTGGCTTTCATGCTGAAGATATTGTTGTCCCTTCGGATTTGTGCGTAATCAATGGCATTGTCACCGTAAGATTCGCTGGTATTGCTTTAAACATACATAAGAGTGGGTTAATATTAATAATAATCCCGTAAAAATTGAATATTTCGGCAATATCTACGAAATTACATGCGATAAGGTGTTGATACAAAACCACTCACCACTTAGCTCTAACTCTTCGTATTTCAGGAACGTTGAAGAGTCAGTGCTATGTTGCTCGGTGTCTATAAATGCGTGAACACAAGATAAACGGAATATTTGAATCACAGTTTACCTTAAAATATCTCAAGCGAGGACAAATCGTCTGCAAAAGTTGAACATCATGAGGAAAAATCGTTTATTCCATCGCATGAAGGGAAAAATGAACTCGAAGTGAAGGTTTTTCACAATTCTTGCATGTCAAGAAATCATCTTGTGCAGTGTTTATCTTTCATAGATGCGAATAAATAGCGGAATAGCGTTTTATCGTTAGACAAGGGAAGATGAGTTCAGCCATTTTGAATGTTGGATATTAATACCCAAAGGGAACCTAAGTTTTCAATGAAGTCAGTTGGTGTAGTGGTTCCGTGCGATCCTACGACGCCTGGGGATACGCGATCGATCCCTCAAGAGTTAATTTTTTTTTCTCTTTCATTTTGATGGGCTAACAAGATATTGTACCACCGATTTATGTAACTTCGTACTTGGACTTCTGCACAATTTATTTTTAAGTTCACTTGTCCTTGAGCCCCAAGTTGCGCCAAGGATATCGGAGACAAGACTATGGCGTATTATGAAAAACCACAGCTCATTAGCATAGCATTTGCATCTCCTGCATTACATAAATGACTTTAAATCCGTATGGAGTTTCCTATTGAACTTTCGCGACTTAATATTTCATAGCGATTTATCAGTTTAGTATGGGAACTTATGCTCTCCATTTTTGCCTCTCAATGTATAAACATATTGACGTGACATGAAAAGCAGGTATATATTGATAAATAGTAATAAATAATAATACCTAACTAGTGTGTAACTCTCGCATATTCAACCATTCCCACCTCCCCAATATAATTTATTCTTTGTCAAATGAGATCATTTATAAATTGCACGATTAAAAGCAACATACATGTCTCCTGTTGGAAATAAATCTTTCTTCTTCGTTGTTTATTCACAAAGTCTCCGTGGGGGTGTTCTTGTCTCATTATGTTTTAATCTAAAAGACTTTTCTTTTAGCTTTAAATTATAAACAAACAATGTGTTTTAACGTAAACTAATCATGTTATGTCAAAAGTCGGTAAAACATCCCATCTACTGATTCCTTGTTCGTCATTAACGCCTTCGTAACAGTTGAGAAAAAGATATCACAAGTCGCTTTTCATTTGTTTTCCCAGTTATTCTTTCCGATTTACTCACCTCGGACATGGTACTACAGTAAAACCCCCATACAACGAATTTGTTGGGACCAGAAAAATTACTTCGATGTAGGGGTTTTTCGATGTATGGAGGTGGTGTGCGGGTTGCGTCTTCAAAGGGGCATCCAAGTGTTCCGCGTGCTTTACGATGCAAGTCGAGTAAATATCTCAATCTTGCTTTATTCACCATTAAAACCTTTCCTAGAGTGATGATAAACAATTTTTATTATTTACCATCAAATACCGTGGCTATCACCGTGTTATTTTCAACCTGCGTATTTCTAATTGAAATTATTGCTTTTTTCGTCGATTCTGCTCTACGCCTCATCACTTTCTTTAGTTACGGTCTGAAAGTAAAGGAGCGCCAAAATTAATGCCTAAGGATTAGGTATATTTAAAGTGCTCCATAATTTTTCTGAGTATCTAGTCTATATTATTCTTAGAGTGCAATAATTTAAGTCAATATCAATTGGTAGTTTTATGCAGCAATTTTGCTTGAAAGAGCACATATTCCCATTTATACTTCCGAAATGAAACACACTGTTGGAATCCCATTGAAATACCGGTAAATATCTATGTTCGTGACCAGAATATACTAGATATCGATAAACGACGATGGAATATAGGTGGGGCGAGTTAGTTACCACGAGTAAAAACGTGGCAGTCGGCAATGCATTGAGGTCACAATGGCAATCTCAGATGATAATGCATTGACGATGCCGTTAACGCGTGTAAGAGTTGCACTTCTCTTTTTATGCGTCCTAGTTGAAGAAAAAAATTTGGGGCTTTTTTTCCTATTGCGGGACTAACTTCGAATTTTCGGCCATTATCAAAGCCGCTAGCGATATTCTCTTATAATTTACGCAGCATTTTCCATAGGCATGTATGGACCTCGGAGGCAAGTTTTCACTTGTAGCCTAGGCCCTACAATGCTTGCATTGTTTATTGTCCTTTGGAATGTGTGGAGTAATTGATATTCATTAAAACAAAACAAATCCGACCTCGCTACAATTCGTGTTTAGTTGGTAAGTGCGGACAGTCGCACCGAGCTCTGATTTATAAATCCGAATCCCCCCACCATTTTCCTAATGCACAAGTCATAGTCGCTGTAAGTCGCCTTTTAAAACGTGGTTAACTTTTACAAATTATATTTTGCTATAAACGATGACAAGTGGGAATGCAAACACGTTAAATTCAAAATACCCCAGCGTCAGCCGCGTAAAAAACGAACGATAAGGCGTAGATATATACGACATCAAAACTTGAAAAAAGTCAAACTTTGAAAGAAATCATAACTGTCTATGGAATTTAAAGCAGTTAATATTTCAATATGGTCCAACAAAAATCTTCAATGAATGACAAAATAAAAAAAATCATGATTTAGGTACATACATAAAAACGGCTGACTTACTAGTGAGACGGGCGTCGCAGTACGGTGGCACGCGCGCGCATGTCCTGTCACAGCTCGTAGATTTTCCCCGAAAAGACCTTCTGTCCCTATTGGTATGAATAGTGCAACCTTATCCTTCCTCCATCTTCTAATGCACGATTCCGGCACATCATGCCTTAGTCCGGCAGCGCGGTTTCCTACATCCTCAGCGTCTTTGATGACTTAAAGCGCTTTAATTTTTTCAACTACCGTGAAAGACCACAACTTTTTGCCCTTGTTCATTTTGGAACAACACTGACCTATATTGACGCATGCACAAATGTTAATATTCACAGAATTCTCTCAGTTGAGCTTGAGGCAGGTGAATACAGTCACTCAAAGTTGTCTGGTGACAGAAAATGAGAAAGTTAGGGGGGTGGAAAATTCCAGTGCTTGCACTTGTCGCGCGGCCAATCGCTGTCCCCCAATTGCACCCCACACGCTTGCCTTGTCAAACAACAAGTTTTTAAAGTTATTAGGCAACTGCATCCCCCGTAAACAAGCGAGCGAATGATACCCTCCCCTTGATGACTCACGCTAAGCACCAAGGTCACTCAGCTCTCGAGGGACTTGCCTCGGGCACGATACGAGCGGCGCGAGCCGCGGCCACGATACGAGCGGTGTTAGGCAAGCGATAGAGTGGCAACGATGAGTTTTATGTTCCTAATGTTTGACATGGACCGCACTCGAACCCAGCCATGATAGACGTGAGTGGCATAGGTGCCGCTCGCCACCAATCCCAGATATTAAATATTTCTTGTGCCGTTCTTCTCATTCTGTGGTAAAATGTCGGCCAAGAACGTTCTGTCTTCTGACAGTATGTACTGCCATTTCAGATTCTGAACTTATCTTAGGACGAATCACTGCTCGTTTCGTGGCCACTACCACCCTGCCGCGTTATTTCTCTGCAGCCCACCGCTCATATCGTGACCGAGGATCGAAGGCTGGCAGATAAAAAATTCGTGTCAGAGGTGCACCCTCATTTTCGGCTGCGATTTCTGGGAAAAAAGGTATCCTCAAGCAATCGAGCAAATATTAGGGCGATCTCGAGCAAACTTGCCGGTTAACAGACCACATCCATCAAGGTTAAGACGGCAATAGCAATATTTGGATAGAGAAGAGAGGTTACTCCAGATTTTCCTTTGGGATGGGGACAGAGTAGATGAAATTGGCTCTCATTGGTTGAACACCAACCAATGAAGTTTTGAATACTTCGCCCTCCTAAGGGGAGTGTCCGATAAACGGGTCGCAGATCTCGATGAAAATTCGTATGCATATAGAACTCCGAATGCTTTTCACGAATCACTCCACATATGGGCGTATAAATCCAATAGTTAACAAAAAAGGCGTTTAAACATATATAGATGTTATAAAATCCCTATTTATCAGCCTGCGGCATCAAGGGTGTGGTCCATTGATTAGCGTACGGGGCTGCGGTGCAGAGGGACCATGTGCGATTCCCGTCGGCGACAAATTTTTCATGCTTACTTTCTTTGTTTTTCCTTTCTGGAATTCTGTTAAAATCTAATTTTTACTTTTCTATTCAAAGTTTTTTTTAACGAGTGGAAATATTTTTCTTTTGCGAATAACATAGGACTTATTTTTTTTCTTTCCCGCAAAATTTCTTTGTTTCCCCATTCTTTCACCACGCAAACTTGATTTGTTCCTTCATTTGCAAGACCTCCTGTTGATATCATAATTATACAATAATGAAAATAATCTGCAAGTGGTCACTCGCCATTTAAAACACGAGCCTTTCTCGACGAGCCTTATTACAATGTATTTATTTGTACGTCTTTAGATCGCGAAATGGTGATTCGATTACAGAAATTAGTAGATAAGCCGATCACATTTTCCCCTCCTTTTTTCAAGGCACAACAATACAAGAAAAAATGGGATCTTTGATCGTGGGTCTTATAAATAATGACGTAACAATTATTTAGACTATTTTATAATTATAATATCAACAGGAGGTCTTGCAAATGAAGGAACAAATGAAGTTTGCGTGCTGAAAGAATGGGGAAACAAAGAAATTACGTTGACTTCGCGGGAAAGAAAAAAAATAAGCCCATTGGTATTCGCGAAAAAAATATTTCCACTCATTAAAAAAAACTTTGAATTGAAAAGTAAAGATTAAATTTTAACATATAATTCCACGAAGGAAAAACAAAGAAAATAAGCATGAAAAAATTTGTCGCCGACTGCCTCTCCCAAAATAAAATCGGATACCGAAAGGTATTTTGAAACCATGGAGCTCCTGCCATTCAGGGGTCCCGGGAATGTAACCCAATATGGGAAAGTAATCTGATACGATTTAAAAAGGGAAAATTGAGCTCCATCCTCACCACCTGCACCTTCACAAAAGAGGTGGGGCGGATGAGTGAGAGTGGAGAATAGCCCCCGTGATCTGATCTTTTCAGAGTATTTTTCTGTATTGGGTTACGTCTGGCCGGCTGGAACTGACTGGTATTCCCCCTCCCCTCTTGGTGCATTACTCATCCACCCAACTATCACCCGGCTCAGCTAACGCGGAGCGGAGCTTTGGCTTCCCTTACACGTTTTTTATTGTGGGAACCATCAGAGTTGCTGGTTCCCACCATAATAAACGTGTAAACGAGCCTTCACCGAGCGAGAGCGTCAAGTTTCCTTCATGCCCTCTGATCTGTAGGTCTCGGATGGGAACATTTTCGAAGCCCGGAGCGGAAGGGTTAAGACGCGGTACTCTACGCTGCGGTTCAACTTCCTGCTCATTACGTAAATGTCTATGGAAAAATTACCTGTAAATGAAGAATGCTATGTTTTTTTTCTCAATAATTCGTTCTAGAGGGGCACTTTTCATGTTTTGGGCCCAAGCGCAGACTTCGATGTACGGAGTTTTCGTAGTTAGAGAGGTTCGTTACGGGAGTTTTTTTTGCGTGCATTGTCCATTGGAAGGGTCCGGGACCGGGACAATGACTTCGAAATAGGGAGTTTTCCTTAAAATTTCGCTGTATGGGTGTTCGTTGTATGGGGGTTTTACTGTACTAATACATTGTGGTATGTGCACATACGTACATGTGTTAGTACCATGACCTCGGAGGACTAATAAAGTGCGAAGTGCGCACATTCCGGCCGGCGTGAATAAATACGGATGTGCCACGAAAACGTCTTGCAGCAGACGACTTAAATAGGTCTATTGCCACTCGGCAATTTGGCTCAGTTCTTACAAAAATGTTTTGGCATGTTAAACGGCAATCTGCCAAAATATATCCAGTGAAAAATAAATACCATCATTTATTTATTAAAGATTCAATGTGGTCTTCGCCCTACTATCCGCAAATTTAATGAAGCTGACACTTGAATGAATAATAATATACCTATTATACAATGATGCAGTAATGTACTCAAAAGAGAAGCAATCAAATACTTTTCTGTTGATACTACATTCTGATGATATTTTTAAAACAACAAAAAAGGTACATGCTCAAACTCAGTAATTTTTCCATGCAAGAATAGTGGTACAACTAACGGCGTTGAAGCTGCCTTCTGTTACTGCCTTGTGATGTCACGGCAAATATTCAACATGGACACCCGTTTTGGTGGCCTTTAAATTTATTCAAATTTCCGATGGGTATCTCGAATCAACTATACACTCTTAGGATTTAAACTGTGGTTTTACGGCATTTTGATATTCTGAACTCTAATTTAAAAATGTTTTTTATTGTGGCATTTTAAACACTAGTTTACTTCCCTATTCATTTAAGGTAGTATTTAATGTGCATTGATTTGTAATTAATTGTGATTGGAAATCCATAACCTATGTGGTGTGGTCCCACTCCTCTCATGAACATTGATCAGATCTTAATTATTTGTAACCTAATGAAAGTAGACCAATTTATTAACCAATTTATTTTATTATTTCTTTCCACACAAGTATTCTGATTGTATCTTATTAATATTCCAGGGAGTATGAAGTCCAAAGAAGGGACAGTAATAGCAATAATTTGTCAAGCACTCTTCATCTATGTTTTTGTTCTACTTGGTAAGTATCTTTTAATTGTTTTTAAAATAGAGACTGTAATATGTTAGACTTACAGTTAGTTGTTGACAGCCATAGCCCTTTTCCCTGTCACAGAAACGACTGAAAAAGAGGGTCTACTGGACTGTGTGTGTATGTATTGTGGCTTTTGTAACTGTTAGTGTGGAATAGGGACCCTTCTGCCCACTTTTCCTCAGCAAGTGTTTAACCCACATGCCTGCAGCAGGTTAGGGATTAAGAAACTAAGCGTGGGTGATCCCAAAAAAATTAAGAATAATATCTTGATGTCATTTACCATTAGAGTAAAGAATACATAATAATAATAAGGGTACGAAAGCCGGACCACCAGCCTCCCTGTGGCATACCTGGTAACGGCTTTTGCCGGATAATGGTGGACGTCTGTGTGTGGGGCTAACCACCCCACACGCGGTTAAACTGGTTCCAAAAAATATATATCCTGGAAAGCCACCCACAACTGGCCCCTCTCGGATGGGGGCCCTAGTACTGTCGTAGTGACATAAAGGATACACCAATTCGGTTGTGAATACATTTATTCCACTTACATGGTACAGAAGGAGAAGGCGGTCAGCGGGGGGAGGGAGGCAGAGTCTGACAAGGTCGCCGTCTCAGAAGGTAGGGTTGCGAGTCAGACGTGGTCGCCATCTCGCGGGGTGGGTAAGTGACCCCCTTCCTGCTCGGACCCCTGGCTTATATACAGTTTTGGGGGTCCAAAGGCTAATTCGCCCATACTAGGATGAGGAGGCTGTGACATAGGGGACAAACCACTAGTGCCGTTATCCCCGTGTCGTCACCACGCCTGCCTCCTCCATACCACAGTACAGTTGGGTGTGGCAGTTGGGTGGGGTGTGGCAGTGAGACATCCACCAAAAGATCTCTCTGCGGGGTAACCACCTGCCCCAGTTGAATGGTCTTATCGATGAAATCCTAACGGAAACATAGGACCTTTGGACGGTAAATTGCATGGTCTACGCTGCTGCCACAATAATGGCTCACTCCCAAAAGAACACCTCTTGGGAGGACAAAGCAGCTAAGAGGCTGGAACAGTTGGAGGCCAAGATCACGCAGGAGAGGCGACAGGCATCGAGAATCCAGTGTGTGATGGAATACATCTAATCTGGGCAAACTTTCACTCCCAAAGTTCAGCGCATAGTGTGCAGTCTCAGATACAACCATCACACACACTGAATAAAAGTGAGCTGATTACCATTAAGCAGCAAGCGGTCGATAGTGTACTCACCACTGCCCGGAAAAAACTCCTCAAGAGGAGTAGGGCGGTGAGGGAAAATTCCACCTTTCTTCTTCACCTGTCCCGTCTCTTTCGACCACCTCCGCCTGTCGTTGAATCTCCGCCACCCGTCCAAGAGGTTGAACGTTTCTGGAAGCATATCTACGAAATGTCCAAGCCATTCAACAGAGACACTCCGGCCATAGGCCTCTTTAAAGAGTTGTGTGACCACCACGTACAAGATGTGGATGGACCTCTTTCAGTCACAGAAAGTGACGTGAAGAAGGCCTTCTCTGGGAAGAATAACTTATCGGCTACAGGAATGGATGCCGTGAATAACTTCTGGTGGAAGAAGTTTACTTCCACCCACCAACACCTCGCCAGAATCTTCACGTCCTTTCTGATAGTTAGAGATCCTATTCCACCTTGGCTGACTGAGGGACGCTCGGTTCTGATACATAAGAAGGGAGACTTGTCCAATCCAAGGAACTACCACCCTATAACCTGCCTCAACACTGTATATAAGGTGTTCACCTCGATCTTGAGCGACCTTATCCTCCACCACGTCCAGCCTGTGTGGGAGGAGGTGTACGAGCAAAGGGGCTCAAAGCGGGGAATCGCGGGATGCAAGGACAACCTGCTCATTGATAGGTGTATATGCCAGGAAGCCATATGGCATAAGCGAAACCTATCAATGGCCTGGGTGGACTACAAGAAGGTTTTTGACACCACTTCGCATGAGCTTATGATTGCTATGCTGAAGTTGATGAAAGTCCACCCAGATGTAGTGTCCTGCATCCAACACCTGTTACCACTCTAGAAAATGCACTTTGTTCTTACTTCAGGCCAGCGGTCAGTTTCCACAGAGTTGGTAACATACCACCATGGCGTTTCCAAGGCGACAGCTTGAGCACCTTACTGTTTTGTATTTCCCTCCTACCCCTGTCCCTTAGGCTGCGACGAGGTAGAGGATACATGTGCAGTGTTCCAGATGACAGGAAGCATAAGGTCACCCATTTGTTCTATATGGATGACCTGAAGCTTTATGCTTCTAATGCGAAAGACCTTCGCACTGCCCTGGACATGAGGCTATAGGGATGGAGTTCGGATTGGACAAGTGTGCATCCATCCAATTGGCGAGAGGAAGATTTTTGGAGATCAAGGAAGACGTGCAACTTGTTGACGGGAGTGTCATTCGTCACCTTGAGGACGATGATAGCTATGAATATCTCGTCTTCCCCCAACGCCGAATGCAGGAGGTTGCAACAGTGAAGGAAAGGCTCACCGCAAAATACCGGCAGACTCTCAGGAACATCTGGAGTTCTGAGCTGTCTGGCAAGAACAAGGTTCTTGCAACGAACATGTTCATGGTTCCTACACTGCTGTATACCTTCGGATGCATGAAATGGAATGTTAACGAGTTGCAGAACCTTGATAGGGGAACGAGGAAGATGATGGCCATCTATAGAAGTCTTCATCCGAAATCTTCCGTAGCCAGATTGTATCTCCCTCGTAATGTAGGTGGTAGAGGACTATTGAGTCTGGAGTGTCTCCACAACAGAGTTGTCCTGGGTACGGCATACTGAGTGTTGAAACGCAGGGACCCCCTGCTCAATCTCACGAGAGAGTGCGGGAGCAGGGGCGTTTATCTTCCAGGTGGCAAAGAGGGCAGCCGACGAAACCGGTCTCGACTTCGACCCGTCATCCGACAGAAGCGACAATGACACGACCATCTCGTCATTGAAGGCAGACGTCCTCAAGCTCGAAATAAAAAAAGCCAAGCAGAAGGCCTTGCTCAAGGTGCATACGGATAAGACCATGCGTGGAGGTTTCTATCGAAACATCGAAAAGCATGGGCTATCGACGGAGCTAACGTTTGCCTTCCTACGCTCCGCCGGTCTGAAGTCAGAGACCGAGGGCTTTGTACTCGCGTGCCAGGATGGTGTCATAAACACACTCGTGTACCGCTGCATTATATTCAAGGTGGAGGTCGCGGACATGAGATGCAGGGCGTGCTGAGCCCAGCCGGAGACTTTGAGTCACCTTCTCTCCGGCTTTAGTTATTACGCAAGATAGGCATATTTAGCTCGTCACAACGCGGCCCTGCTTGTGTTATACTTTCACCTTCGACACCATTATGGCATCGACGAAACACCAGTGCTGCCCTATGCTCCTGGAGATATTGAGTCCGTTGTGGAGAATGATAAATGCACAATCTGGTGGAATTCCTCCTTTTCCACCAACAGGCAGTTGGAAGCGACAAAACCTGATATCGTTCTCCTCGACCACCTCACACGCTCCATGTTCGTGATCGAGTTTTCGGCTCCGGCTGAAACATGGATGCGAAGGAGGTGGAAAAACGGACGAAATATCAAGACCTGCTTTTCGAACTTTGACAAATGTTCCCCGGACACTCTGTGAAACTGGTGGTCCTCATCATAGGTGTGCTCGGTGGAGTTAAGGGCTCGCTGCTAAATAACATCAAGTGCATTCCGTCCTGTGTGGCACAGGCGGAATCACTAGTTGCACGCATGCAGAAGGCCGTCATCCTGTGGTCACTCCGTCTACTGCGTACTGTAACGGTCCACGGCCCGCCCGGATTACTTTGGGCCGAAAGACACGTGTACAAATAATTAAAAAAAAATGTCCTCGCGAATCCCTCCCGCACGAGATCCGCGGGGCTAACCTGCGTCACCTATTACAACACGAAAAGTGTTTTAAAAGTCCCTTTAAATGAGGATAAGCGGGTGGGGGGTCCCCGACCGTGCGTAATTCGACATGTTCCCTGGCTTTACCACCGGGGCAAGGTGGAAATGGGTTGCTGGTATTTGGGTTTGTGGGAAATTCGGCTTGCTGGGTAAGATTAAAAGAATAGAACCTTTTTCAAAAAACAAAACAAGCGTATATTCAAGAAAAATAATATTCCCTCCTAATAGTTAATGAAATGATGAGGTGATAAATGAGGGATGAGACATTAGAAATGAACCCTTCATGAAATGAATAAATTGAATGATGAACAAACAGATGATTAGCTACACAAACAAAAAAAGGCTTTTTCTTGCTCACAGGCGATTTATTTTATCAGTCCGTTTCCAATTGAACTGGGGGTGAGGGAGGCAATTGCTAGTCTTTCCCTTTTCTCTTGCACTTAAGGTCTGTTTTATTACTTGGGCGTCGATCACTCGCCATTAAGAAACACAGTCGCAATATGGGAGCCCTTTATCAACTGGATGGCTAGGAGGCTGAAATGGGGGGGGGGGGGTTTGTCGGGTCAGCAACCTTACGTGACCGTTGATTCTGGATTCTCGGCACGGGACGTCAAGCGTGGAAGGCACCTGGCAGTCCTACTGGATACTATGGTTCTGCAGCAGACTCCGGACTCAGCACACTAAGCTTGGTCTCCATGTCCATAGAGAATATCCTGGGGGCAAGTATGGTCCACACAGCGGACGTGGTACTTTTGCGTACCTATCAGCCTCCCGCACTTTCCAACTAAGTATCCCGGCTCGGGCAGTGCTTCCGCACAGCGATGTCGTTCAACGTGTTCTTTTTTTTCTTTGTTCCGCGATCGCCTTTTATACCACTTTTGTGGAGGGGAAGGGGACATGGCGGATAGGGGAAACTGAGGAAGGGGAACACAGTGGGGAATTCACAAATCACGATTTTCACTTTAAAAATCAACCATACCCAGTGACTCACTCATACTTCTCACTCCCCTGTGTTTTACCCCATTCACTCAACCTTGACACTCACACATTCACGCGGTTTCACACTCTCACCTCCAAGTGATGGGGAAGACCACCAAAGTTTAATTCAATATGTTGCTCTGCTGTAAAAGTAGCTGTAGTAAAGCATCAGTAGAACATTGGTAGAAACAGAACATTTCAAAAGCGAATGCAGTACAGTGCCGAGAACAGCTTAGGAATTAAATCTGACACATGAGCATCCCATTTCTCTGTGTCTTGAAGAACTAATCCCCAAGTTTTTGCACACTGAGTTTCGTTCAGCTGAATGTCATGCAAATTTAAACTCAGTTTATGATTGTTTTGGATCTTATTAAATAGTACCAGCTGAGTTTTTCTGGAGTTTCATTTTAAGTGGCTAATACTGCACCAATTTGCTGTATTATTTAGTAATTGCTGTGCATGATCATTTAAAGTATCTATATTACTTCCACAAATAAAAAAATTGTGTCATCTGCATAGGTAACATTTATCACATTGTTGTCAGTCCCTAAGTTTAACAAATCATTTATAATGAATAAATAAGGTCCGATTAAAGACTCTTGAGGAACACCTTTCGTGATTGGTAATGCATCTTAAATGTATTTTGCCCCTTTTGTGCTGATACATGTTCTCTGAAATCTTTTTATTAGGTAAGATTGTATCCAATTACATACTACCCCTCTTATTCCCAACCTACATTTTTCCAAGAGCAAACCATGATTAACCTAATCAAAAGCTTTCGTGAAGTCAAATAATAAACCTAAAGTAAATTTTTTTTCGTCTTTACAATTTAAGATAGAATTTACAACTTGAAAGAGAGTAGCTGTAGTAGATCTCTTTTTCCTGTATATCCATTGTGATTCAGATAGTAAATTGTTTTGTTCTAAATATGGTATTAAACAATTTAGATATATTCTCTCAAAGAGTTTAGAAAATTGAGATAGCAGGGATGGGTCTATAGTTCCTAAGATTATTTGATTTCCCTTTATTTTTATACACAGGTATTGTTTTACTTGTTTTGAGTGCATCAGGAAAAATGCCCTCTTGCAAAGACCAGTTTAATAAAAACAAAGTGGGGACAGCTATCACCTTTCTACAGCAACACAAAAGGTAGCCAGGAACCCCATCTAAGCCAGGGGAAGATTTTTTTCCTAGATTCTGTATTGCTGTGAATAATTCCTTTTCGTTGCAAGGGTAGAGGAAGAGGCTATTAGTTGGACCATTGCTAGTTAAGACGGTATGATTACATGGGACTATATTGTTTATTTAATTATCAGTAAGCCCCAAAAATTCCCTGTTTATAGCATTACTTATAGCTCTAGGTTCCACGGTTGCTGCTCCCTGGTTTTCAAGTACTAGTGGTAAATGCCGATATTTTCCTCTACCAAGTTCTCTATTGACAATCCTCCACACCATCCTAGTCTTATCAGAGGCAGTTGCTAGTAGGGAACTATTATAAGATTTTTTCACCTTATTTATAAGATACCTGTGAGATTTTTTGAGCTTGGCTAAAGTGGCAGTGGTTTCTTGTTTCCTGTTTTGTTTGTTAACATAGGATAAAATTTTTAACTGTTTTGATAGTTGAACTATTTCATCAGAGACCCATTTTTTTCTTGGATTACTTGTACAATGTTTTTTCTTTCTGATAGGTGGAATCGCACACTCTAGTAAATATAAAAGCTTAGAGTAAAAATTTTCAAAAGCCATATCAAAAATTTTAGCATTAAAGACATCCTTCCAATCTTGATTTTTTAACAAAAAGAAAAAGTATGACTTGTTGTCCTAAAGTTCTACTATCATACTAAAAAAGTCCTACTATCATAATAAATTGGTTGATAGTTTGATGAAATTGAGTTGAGCTTAAAATCCCCGATTAAAGAACAGTGATCAGAGAATCCCAACTCCATAACCTTGGCACTTACAGTATGCTTTTCAATAATAGTGAATATATTGTCAATTAAGGTGAACGAGTGAGATGTGAGCCTGGTTGGTTCTGAGATTAATGGGACCATGCCATAAGAAAACAAAATATTTTTAAGTTGACACCCTCTTCCATTGACCGATGCCATATCACAGTTGAAGTCACCAGTTAGGATTACTTTTCCCTGATTTATACAAATTTTTTCCATAATTAGTTCTAACTTCTCTAGGAAAATATCAAAATCGCCATCTGGTGAACGATAAACAGTGACAATTATCAAAGTAGCTTCATTATCAAGTTTCACTAAACAGCTGGCACATTCAAAGATTTTTTCCATACAGACATTCCAGATGAGACCCTTGCAAGCTACTACATGATTGTTGTGGGTGTATATTCCCACACCACCACCTCTATATTTCACCCTCGAATATGAAGTTATTAGCTTATAGTTCACAATATTACATTCTTTTAGTTCTAACTCACTAAGCCAGTGTTCTGCGACACACAGAAAATCCGGCAATACTTTGAACAAAGACACTTGTATTTGATGTCTTATTTTTCTTATATTTGAGTATAAGAGTTTGTTTCAACGTATAATGATCTCTACGTCCTATCCATGATCGCTGGCACGGCGAGCAATCCGAAAAGAATACCTATTCACTTGCACATGCTCCGGCCAGAAAGCGTGATCAAGTAGCATGTCTTCATATGTCACCAGCACCGATATTTTAAAAGACGTGTAGTTACCTTTGGCCACAATACTTTCAACTCCCACTTCACTTTTTAATTTTCCACTTACATATTCCTTGACCTCTTTGGCGGTCGTTTCTTGACGAAAACGCCACACATGTAGATGTACTTCTCTTGGGATCCTGGAGAGACAATTGCCAGTGTCCGCAGAATTGGCACTTCAAATCACAGGTTGGGTCCTACATTGCATCTTCTTGTTTGTAACCTTTACGTAGCCATTCTCTTCTCTGATCTTGAGGTCTTCCATCGAACGTTTTTCTCGCTCATCAGAACTGGTTGCCTCCAGCATATTCACCTTGCTCTCTGCCATTTGCTGATGCTGTGGCTGTTTGATGCTGTTTGTAGCCACATGTTTTTTTTTTGTAGCCCTTAGAAAGAAACTCGTGAGTTATCTTGTTCGCACCTGCAAAATTTTGTGGTTATGAAGTTTTCTTATGCGTTCACATGCAATAATAGGTGAAATTTTTCCCATTCAATATAACTTGAACTTAATTATTGAGACTTGAAAAACACTGCAGATATTATTTCCTAGAATTTGCAAGCATTTTAGGAATGTGGGTGATAGATAATGCCTGAATATTTAGTGCTAAACATTGATTAAACTACATCATTGATTGCACTTAAATGCATACAATGTTCATGTCTCTAATAAAGTATGCAATTTTTTTGTGGAATCCAGTGTCTGATGCATTTGCAATCTTTTCATATCTGGAGAACAGTGGGGCACGGGGTATACCTATTTTGAACTGAATATTTCACTTAAATATCCTGAACTATCGGAAAAACTTAAATAAACACTTTGCGAAAATTATGTGTTGGTTCCAAACTGAATGTTTTTAGAGGGCATGCATTGCAGGTACATATATGTATTAAGAATTTCTTTTATTCGGGTTTCTCCCACGTTGATTCATTTTATGGACAACTGTTTCACTTGCATTCCAGCTAGCATCATCAGATCATTAGAATAGAATTATGAGAATCAGAATAAAAGAAATTCATCAAATCACTGCGGAAGCCTCCATACCAACATATATGAAGAATTTGATGATACTAAGTGTTTAAGCATCTTTCCTGTACACTCAAAGCAAACTTGCCCCTCTAATCAAAGAAAGTCTAGTCAGGGTAAATCAAGTTTTGTGAAAACTTGTATGTGGTCTAGGTAGTTATTCGCCTAGGGGAATGGGCAAAATGAAGCATTTTGGTAAACCTGCTGATGTAGAGATTCAAGTTTTTAATGTGAAATTTTGTCTCATTTAGTGCTTTCATTTTGGTTAAAGTGATACATATATGTAACTTTTCTAACATCTGTTTTTTTACATCTCTCTAGGTCTCATTACATCATCACAATCTACTCTTTTGAGGTTATTCACTGTGATTGTAATTACATCGGTTTTGGAAGCAAAGACAGATCAAGTGGATAATTTGGTGCTTCCTCTTGTTCAACTCCTGCTGCTATTGTAAATGGTACTTTGCTAAATATTATTATGAAATGTATACATTCCTATGTCCACACTCATTTGGGGAATGCTCGACTACATTTTGTAGACTTTTACCTTGCGGCCTGCAGCCTCAAATGTTGTTTTTGTTGGCAATATTGTGGTTCTCATCTCTTTGTTTCATTGTGATTTTAGAATGATTTTTCAAAGATTATGGAAAGTCAGCTCAGCCAGCACAGAGTTAGTGTCTTATCCATTCCTATGCAAATTTTATGTAAGTAAATGCTAAGTAGCACACCAAAATTTAAGAGGCTAGGGTGAGGCAAGTGTAAAGGCTGTTTTACACGGGGCACGAAATTGCACAACTTCAAACTGCATGTTTCTCTCAATCGAGTATGCAGTCATTTTCGAATTAGAGCAGGGGCTATTTTGCCATCTCGTGTTCATGCATTCATGCATGCGTTCTGCAATTCACGGCTTTACACGATGCAATTCGAAATTCACGTTCGTACGTACATCAGATTGTGCAATTATGTGCCCCATGTAAAACCGGCTTAAGAAGCAGGTAATGAGGAGGCTGGTATTCACTCCTGTAAGAATAAAGTCACTCTTTGAAAGTGTTTCAGTTTAACACCTAACCAGTCCGAATCTCAGGTAGGTAATGTCACAAATGATAACTTCAGCATCTTCTTCAGTTTTTGTATTTTGAAGAGCTGGGGTATCATGGAGGTGTATACTGAAATATGTTGTATGATTTTTATCTGTCAGAGGTCAGTACTTCTATCACTAGTAAGTCTTCCTTTAGAAGTATGTAACTCATATTGTAAGCTACTCACCTATTACTTCCCCTAAACTTACATAAGTTGCTTATAATGTGCTGGCTGAGTAGGTGTGTGACTAAGTATAATTTTATATAACTATATTTTCTGGTAGGGCTGACCATTGCTTGATATATGTAATGATTTTTAAATGTATAACTGTCCTTCATAATTGAGAAGTTGTGGAAATTTGACATAGTTTTGAAATGTCTGCAATGAGCTAAGACATCATATTGCCTTTCAGCTGGGAAATGATATTTAATCAACTTTTGAGATATCTTTGAAACGAAGATGAATTGTTGTCAACTTACCTCTAGTTAACAGTTTAATTTCTGATTATTATTGTGGAATTGCATCATTATCAGGTAATTGCCAAATTACCATGCAACAATAGTTAAGTGTATTAAAAATAGGGAGAAATAAAACTGTTGGCCAGTGGAAAACCTTCAATAATTCATCATTATGAATTGGTTTCACCTGGTTTTGTCATATGTACATAAATAATCACTTTTGGGGCCCACTTTTAGTGTGCAATGAATTAATTTAGACGTTTTATGAATTTAAAAAATGGGAGGGGATTCTCTGAAAATGACTGTGATAACACAAACATAATTGTACAAATAATGTCCTTCACTCAATGGGTGTGTATGTATGTCTGTGATGGTACATATATATTGCTTAAAAAGACAAATAAATTTGCATTAATACCCAAATTTGACGGATGCAAATTTTATTTCTCTATGGTCATTCAATGTCAAATGATTTATTTAAATTAAACTGGTTGTATGACCATTTTTGAATAAGTTCATTCTTTGCATGCATGTATGTACTATGGGGGAAAAAAGTTTCCCAACAAACGGAGCGCCGCCACTAGCGCTCTGGAGAAAAATAGGCCTTCTCTCTTATGGCATACTATTCCAAGGCAACGACGAGGGAAATTCGAACACAGTAAGGTGATGGACTCATCGTTGAAGCCAGTGACGGATTACTGGCCGCTTGCCTTCCCCGAGTGTTATTCTCGCCTACTTCCAAATTGAGGCGCATTAGACAGCCATGTATGCATTTCAAACGTATCATTGAACCCATTGAATGCTCTCGTTATCGCCATAGCTTCCTCTGCATTCTTTACCTTTCCTCTCATTTTCTTCTTGGCTTCGCTCCAATTCTCGCACTATAGCTAGGTCCTGGGATTCACCCGCTGTCTACTATCCTTACAACCTGCGATATTTAAAGAACACCGCATTGAATAAGAGTTTCTTCTTTTAATCGTGAATACAAACGTATGTTCAATGCACATTTCAAGCATGGCGGTAGATTTTCAATGAATAGGCAAATAAATAAGCTTTTTATGTGCAAATATGTATTAATGAACTAATAAATACACAAATAAACTAGACTCGGAGGCTGCGCGCTAGACTTAGATTACTTGAGCAATTAAGAATAGATTTCTTTAAGAGCGACACGGAGAATATCATATTAGAACCCCACTATATTTCCAGGTCCGACAGAAACGATAAATTAAGAGAGATATTTTGCCGAACGGATAGGTATGGGAATTCGTTTTTCCCCCGAACAATAAGTGACTTTAATAAATGCTAGGCGTAATTTCATTAGAGCATATCCTTTTTATATGTAAACGGCTGGTGTCCTAACACCCCCCGCCACACGCCTATTGAGGCGGCTTGCGGGGTAGTATGTAGATGTAGATAAAATGACAAAAAACAGTAAGTAAGATAGATATGACATTTTGCTTATGATTGATTGCCTTTTTGAAATGTTGTACTATTTAAGCTTCTAGATGGAGTACGAAACCACTTTAGATTATGTAACTGGAGATATCATTTTTTATTCCAGCATATCAAAAAAAATATTTAAGGCATTTGTTCAAGATGGAAGTTACTTTTTTTAACCGTAATATTCGTAAATTAATATTTTTACAGAATTTTAAAGTAACTCATTTTAAATAAACGCAAAGAGAATAAATAAACTCTTGGTAGATGCACTGTTGGTCAAATTATCTGTCAACTTCATAAAGAAATGCAAAGGAAACAAATTTTCCAGCCACTCAAAATGGAGATACATAGCAGAAGTCCTGACGATGGGTTTAACTCATACTTTACTATTAAACAGTATTTAATTTCACCCCCATCACAATCAATGACTCCTTGAAGTCTTTGACGCTATTTAATATTGACGCTATTTAATATTGAAATAATGTAGGGCGCCAACCCAAAGATGCCCATACCTCCAAGACGTGACCTTTCAGTGTCTCTTGGTTCTTCCCTTCGCAATTCTGCCATTCCTTGACCATTAAGTCGCAAATATTTTGTATTGGATTCAGGTACTGTGTGTTTGGAGGGAAGGGTTACGCTGTACTGTGCGAATGCTCCTGGAAAATCTCCTGAGTTTCGCGCACTGTGGATGGGACAGGTGTCCTGAACATATATTATTTCTTCGCATTATGGTACTACGTCGTTTATGTAAGGAAGTGATGAAAATACGAAATATTCGGGCGTAGGTAATCCTTAGACGTCACTCTAGGTGGTGGTGTTCTCAACAGCAATCCCGGCCCGACTGCAGAAATAGCTCTCCAAAAACGCAGACATTTATGCCCAGATCTATTTTTCCTAGTTGTTTTTTGGGTGATACGTGACAAACAGGAGGAATATAACTTTTTTTCTAAATAAGTAAATGTTCTAAAAATTACTATCAATTAATAAAGTTATATAAACCAACAATTGCATGTTCTCAATAGCTAAATATGTCCATAATCAAAACTTCTAATGTTTAATAATTGATGAAAGTTACGATATTCTAATGTGATCCCGTTACGAATGACCGAATTCTAACCTCGCCGTTTAATTAGTTTCGCTAATTTCTGGCTTTCTTACTGGACTGGAACTTCTCATACCGGCTTCATGGAGGCGGTTTCTAATCATACAGGTGCTTTTAAGTTTAATGTCCTCTTTATCACGGCCACCCCGCGAATAGTAAGAGAGTTGTCAGCAGGATGCTAAAGAATGCTGCCATCATCATCTCGAGATGTGCGTCTTGGTCTTCGCTTCTTTGTCGTATTGTCATCATCTCATCCCCTCCCTCTAGCATTTTAGCCAGCAATATACTGTCTTTCTATTCCAATATTTTGCCCTCGATAATTGAGTGAAGTTGAGACTACCTCAACTGTCTCATCGATTTATCCCCTCTCTCCTGGACTTAATGGAATGTTTTGAATATCCCTGGTAGTTATCACAGAGAAATAGTGTCTTCAAAAGCAAATGCTTTCAAATCCACATTCCACATAACCTACCGATCAACTGCCATTTGTCTTTTAGCGATAAGCTTCCTGTGGTCTTACCTTTATCACTACCTGGTTTTAGTTGAGCCGTACGAGAGAATTCAAAGGAACGTTTCAAATGCATT
This sequence comes from Pyrrhosoma nymphula, assembly GCA_963573305.1. Classification (NCBI taxonomy): domain Eukaryota; kingdom Metazoa; phylum Arthropoda; class Insecta; order Odonata; family Coenagrionidae; genus Pyrrhosoma; species Pyrrhosoma nymphula. The sequence goes on along the minus strand of OY754338.1, from coordinate 22,028,434 downwards.
CAAGGTTATCTAATGAACCTCTGTTCTTGGGGCCAGCGCGAAACCCACTCGGGTCATGCGAGCAGCCGGGAATCCATCACCGATTCGGACGATTAGTCCATCACCTTACTGTGTTTGAATTTCCCTCCTCGTGGCCGAGACCTAAGAATATTAATATGCCATCAGAAAGGAAAGTGATTTTCCCCCGAGAGCAAGAGTGACGACGCTCCGTTTGTTGGGAAACTTTTTTCCCCCATAGTACATGTATTGGCAGTTGAATGCGATGATTTAAAAAATTTTATCTCCCCTCGTTTACTCATGGCAGCCATTTTTTCAAAATATGGTGATAGTGAATTTTCAAGAAATTTGATGCTTTCTCTATGCTCCATATCTCCAGAACTAATTATGACAGAGGAGATTATATATACATATATGTATAATAATAAGTAATATTATAGTATAATGAAACCATACTATGTACAGGGTCCGGCACAAAGGACGGACGGCTTTTAAAAAATCACAAAATCGGTAATTTTTAATCAAAAACAAATTTATTGACGGATTCCGGTTCACAATTAAATAGCATTTGTCACAACGGGCCCACTCGGGCACACTTGGGCCCATTCGGGCGAGAGTGGTGGGGAGAGTGCCGTTCACCTCGTGCGTTCCTAGCATTTTTACCAGTCGACAATATGGAGCCGTGGATGGTTGAGCACCGCGTTTTCGCGTACGACAGTTTTGTCCGAAACAATGAGTCTATCACGGCTGTACAGCGTGAGTTTCGTCGCCACTTCAATATTCATCGGAATCAAGGGGTTCCTTCTCGAAACACCATCCTTCGTTGGGTTCAAGCACTTCGCACACGTGGTGTACTGATCAACAGAGTCCCACCAGGAGCTCCACGAACGGTTCGAACCCCTGAAAATGTGGAACGTGTACGACAAGCCCTCCTTTGCAGTCCGGCTCGATCTGCTCGGCAGCATGCTGCTGAACTTTGCCTCAGTGATCGTTTGGTAAGGCGTATTTTGCATATGGAACTCCACTTTCACCCCTACAAATTGGCCATTGTGCAACAGTTACAGCCTGGAGATTATGCACAACGAATGCACTTCGCACGTGAGATGGAAGCACTTATCGAGCAAAATGAGAACCTCATTTTGTTCATGAGTGATGAAGCTCACTTTCATCTCAATGGCATGGTTAACCAGCAGAATTGCCGTTATTGGGCTAATGAAAATCCGCAACAGTTACATGAAAGACCGTTGCACACCCCAAAAGTGACGGTTTGGTGCGCTGTATCGCAAACTTGCATCATCGGCCCTTACTTCTTCGAAGACGGTCGTGGTATTGCTGTTTCCGTGAACTCGGAGCTCTATGTCGAAATGATCACCAACTTCTTTTCGCCTGAATTACGACGACGACGTGTTCCATTCCGACGTGTGTGGTTCCAACAGGATGGGGCGACCGCCCACACAGCCAGAGCAACAATGGATGTTATTCGCCCTCTCTTCCGTGGTCACCTTATTTCCAGGTTTGGTGATGTTCATTGGCCTCCTCAGTCCCCAGATTTATCCATATGCGATTTTTTCCTATGGGGACACCTCAAGGCTCGTGTATACGAGCACAAGCCCCGAACTCTGGACGATTTGAAGGAGGCAATTCGCGTGGAAGTCGCCCTAGTTCAGAGAAAGATGTTGGAGAGTGTCTACGCGAACTTCCAAGAATGCCTCCAGCAATGCATCATCAAAAACGGTCACCACATGACTGATGTAATTTTCCATACTTAATTGTGACAAATGCTATTTAATTGTGAACCGGAATCCGTCAATAAATTTGTTTTTGAGTAAAAATTACCGATTTTGTGATTTTTTTAAAACCGTCCGTCCTTTGTGCCGGACCCAGTATTTTAAACATTATGGAAAATATTTATTTTTATTTTTTCCTTCTAAATCCCTTCTCTGTTGAAAATGATCTTGAAGACAACATTTTTTTCCTGCAGAAAACTTGTTATTCCATTGTAGATTTCCGTGGGATTCAGATGAATGCTTCTCCATTTCCGGGTTTCCACCGTGTAGGTTGCTTTTTCAGACAACAGTTTCACCCATATTTTACCGCCTACCCAGTGCATGGAAGAGGATTTGGCGGGAAGACAAGAGCCAACCACAGAGTACGAAGGGAAATGGAAGGCCTATATCAACCCGGCTGAAATGATGCCCCGGTACTTCGATCTGAAGACGTATGTTGGAATATGGGTGAAACTGTTGTCTGAAAAAGCAATCTACGTGGTGGAAACCCGGAGATGGAGAAGCATTCAGAAAACTGGTTTTTGACTCGAGAAAAGTCTATGATGAAGGAAAGTCTCAGATTTGAGAGTTTTTGTTGTTAGAGAAATTAAGTAGAGGAATAATTTGATAAAGGTTTATACATATGACACTAACCCTTTCTCTTCTGTAAGAAAAAAAACTGGCTTTGCATTCATAATTAGCCATTTTTGGCCTTCATTTTCTCCGTTGAGGGAGCTATTAAAAATATATTGCTTACAGAATTCATATAAATAAGATATGGAAAAGGACAACAAAGAGTAAAAACTTGGAATTTGAGATTTCTACTTGTAAGAGTAATATAGTAGTTGTTAGTTGGCATTCAGAACTGTTCATATTTGGGGATATTCAACCTGTTATGGTGGGTTCAGATGTACTCCAAACAAGCTGTTTATTAGTAATGAGTTTTAATGACAATAACTCTTTGCCATACTCATGCCTCACTCTTCAGGTTGACAAATTCTTCCTTCTGTATTTCATGGCATTGAAAAAATGTAACCTTTCCTTTTCCTCTCTCTTCCTCACTTGTGCAGCATAATTACTTCTCTGGATTTCTTCAATAACCTATTTTACTTTTAAATGATTCATAATTTTTTCTCCTGATCTTGGATTTCTTCCATAAACTTCCCCAGCCAGCACAATGTACTAAATAGGACCTAAATACACAGAAACCTTCTATACATAATGGAGAAATCATATACGGAAAGGGGAATGATTTCATTATACATATGTCAGTAGCAAGTCAGAGAAAAGCTGTAGAAATAAATGGGAAAGATTTCCAAAATACGACAGCAATCATTTCTCTAACAGCAAAAAGGGTGCTACATAGCGGACATAGGAGGAACTTACACTATAGGCAGTGTATAACACGGAAGTTATCTCATGTAAAAACAATTCTTACATGTGAGAAAGTGGAAGAAATCCGTTTGTTTGTCTGTCCCAAACCGGATAAAATACAAAAATGCAAATCCACTGCTGGTTTCGATTCATATTCGACCAAGAAAAAAATGCTGTTGGAGAGACAAGAACTCTAGAACCTAACTCCCACTCTCCCACCCATGGAAAGAACTGATTTCCCCTTTCCACATAGTTGCAAACACTTGCGTGCATTTGCGAACGATCTCCAATTGATATTATCGTGAATCGAAACGTAGATCACGTATCAAATCAATGTTTGGCGAGTTCACTTGGTGGAATGAAGACATGACATGGTTTTAACACTTGATAATGACCTGAAATGGTTGAAACCAGTCGAATTGTAATGAAAAATGTGTGGAATATAATAAAGTTTACTTTTGGAACATCGTAGATATTGTAGATGATACAAATGAATGAATGATAATTAATTAGAGTGATGAAGGAAAATTAGAATGGATGAAAGATAAGGGTGTCGTTACATACAAGGAACTTATGGGGAAGAAAACCGTATTCTAAAATATATTCGCCCATAGTACCTGTACAAAATCAGATGATCAGGAGTACAGAATTGACAACGTTCTTTGGTAGATGCATCTTGACGTAACACGCTCCGTGACAATATAGCTCATCTTTAATATGCAATTGTCCCCATGGAAATGTGAAAAAAATGGCAAACCCTGACATTTAAATACGTATATATAAGTTGTAACTTCCAGAGAAGTTCACTCATTTAGGGCCTCTCACTCAAGATATGTTAAAATCTGTTCCTTGAATGGTGGAACAAAAAAAATCAATTATCTCTCACACCACATAAGTCCTCTGTGAATATAATTTCATAGTAAATTAACTACATTATTAGCATTAGATCCAAGTGATCTTTATGGGATCTATATGAACTGAAAAGTTTGGGAAATTCTTACCCTGTAATTTCTCTATATATCTCTCTGTATATTCTCCCCATTTTTTTTCCCTTTAGTTTCTTTAGCGATATATTCTTCCCATTTTTTCCCTTTCATTTCGGTAAGGAATATCGGTTGTGCTGGCTGGGTCCTTTCTTCCTTCACATTGACCTACACCTCTTTACTTAATTTTCTTTCTGTCCCCCTTACCATCTCCATCCTCCTTTTAACCCAGATTTCAATCCAGCATTCTCATATGTATCATGCTTATGTAGTGTTGTTATCTCAATTTCTTGAATGCATATGTACTAGTTTGTTGAAAATCAATGATCTCATTGGAAAGGTATTCCAGCAAGTCAAATATGTCTTTGTGTTCTGTATATATTTCGATGAAGAGTTTGTGGGCTTACTATAGTCATTACCCTAAGGCAACTCAGACACAGCTCCCTGATATTGATAATTACCTAAGTACACTGGAAAAATTGGCTTTACCTAACCGTGTGACTCTAGAAATCTCATATACCTGGATAGTACCTGATTCTTGTTTTTGTTTAAGTCCAAGGACTTCTTATGTTATTCCTTGAAACGGATTCTCCAGAAGAATACTTAATTAACGATGTGTTTGACCAAGCCAGTGCTGTCTTCTTGGGTTACACCACTAAGCTGATCTTGCTCGTGATGCAAGCCAGAATTTACAAGCTGGGAATATGTCCTTACATGTGCCCTTGTGCTTCTAAAAGTTTATTCTCTTGGAAGGAAGAGTGTGGTGCTTATCAAGGTGGCGAGTATTCCAGAGGATACCAGAATAATCCTACTACCACAACCCCCGACACCACTAACTATATAGTCTACCAAAGGTACGCAAGGAAATGATACTCTTGAGGCCAATTGTGATTGTCATCAACTCTCTTACTTGCAGCTTGTGCCAGTTTTTGCATTCCCTACACCTCGCAGACAGGGCCGCCTTTAGGGATTGAGAGGCCCCTGGGCCCAAGATAGTGTGTGGCCCTTTTAAGGGCAGCATAAACACAATTCATTTCAAATAATTACACAAGATGAGTGATTGAATTATTTGTTTTGATTGCTAAATCAAATAATTATTATAATTATTATTATTTTATTCATCATTCATACTCACAAAATCTATATATTTTCAAATGTCATTCCATTTGGCAGAAAAAGTATAATTTATTTTTTAAAGATAAAATTAATTAATAAATGGCCACCCGATGAGGATGAATGATGATCACACTGGAAATGCATTAAAAGATTACCTAAAGCTTCCTTTTTTTGTATTTACTCATGTTTGTTTGTAAATTTATTTGTTGGTAATGATAAATATCTATCTATCTCTCTATAATTAGCAAAAAAAATTTTCTGAAAATATTATTTTAATAGATAAATTATTTATATAACAAGGAAAATTTAAAAATATGTCACAGCAAGCTTAACCCTTTGCGGTCCAACGTCGAGGCTGGCTCGACAGGCCTAGCATTAGCATCAGGTCTAACGTTGAGTAGAGCTCGACATCACTAGGCAAAATGTTGAAAGAAAAAAAAAACAAACAAAATAAACCTCTTTGATTGAACACGCATAATATTATAGTCCAGTGGATTTTTACTTTGAACAATAAAATAAGAACATTTAAAAGGACAACAATCAATCCTGTCAATTATTTCTTTTTTCCTAAAAATTAATTTGGACCAGACTACTTGACTTAAAAAAAAAAATTGGACCGCAAAGGGTTAAAAACCTGACAAACCTTTTCTTCTTGATTTTTTAGAAGCAGAATCAGCAATGCTATCTTCAAAGTTTATTAAATTGAGAACATACATATATCTGATTCCATACTCATTAATGCCAGATGATTTAATTTTGATTGAGTCATGGAATTTCTTAAATCATTTTTTAATAATTTTAATTTTGAAAACGAACCTCTGCAATTTGTTATCTTAAGGCTCAAAAATATTCTGAAACAAATTTCAATATTGGGAAAAAAGCAACTAAAATTTATCTTTTTTAATTGCAAATATACTTTTGGAATTAATTATGTATACTTCATTTTTTTGAGTTTCACTAAGATAATGTTTGTAATGAAAATATTCGGATATTAAATTGTCAGCAGAAATGTCTTTGTCATATTTTTTGGAGAGTTTTGCGTATGCATTTTTTACCTTGTGATAGTCCATTTCTTGAAGTACTGTGAAAAACTTGAAATTATCATTTACTGTTTCGTATGCGGACTCTCTTATATTTAAATTGAAACAAATAGAATCGATCATTGGGTAAAAAATATTAATTTTCAAATTTTCTTCTTCAGAAAACTGCATATCATTTCTTGGACCCTCAAATTGAGTAAACCCCACCCTTCTTGTTGATTTCTTGATATAGTCTGGTTCGCATATGTTGGTAAAATTTTTGGCTCTCTCTAAAAAAAAACTATTCTCTCAAGTTTGACAAATATATCCCTAGAGACTTTAAGAGGCTGAATGCAATGTATAAATCTAAATTTTCCTTTTGCAATCATTTGCTTGTATAATTGATCCAGAGTACTCTGAATTAGAGTACTAGTAATAGGAAGTACCATAATACTGTCATAAAGTTGTTTTCAACTTTTTTAATTTGCTTTAAAATTGATTTAGCTTCAATTTTAGTCCCATTTGTTTGTGTAACTTCCTCAGATATATCATTCAGAGCTGCAATAATTTTTTCATAACCTTTGTAGAGAGCAGATACGGCATCAAATTCAGCTGACCATTGAGTATTGGATAATGTTTTAACAACTTTATTTTCTGACCCTAAGCTTGTAAGTAATGTTTGCCATCTATGAGTTGGCACGGAAAAAAGTTGTAAATTTTCTGGACTAAATAAAAATATAAGGTAGCTTATGAAATGCTCTCAGCGGCTTTCGCACCTAATAGGTTCAAGGAGTGACCGGCACATGGGATATAATCAGCAAATTTATTTAATTCTTTTATTCTGCTTTGTAAATCTGTACATGCTCCTGACATATTCATTGTCATAGGACTGTCCCTTGCAATCATTTATGTCTGTATTATCAGTGTTAAAAATTTATTATTACCTCCGTTAAATATTCTGACCTATTCCTTCAATTGGAAAGAACCAAAAGTGTTCCGTAAAAGTCACTTGATCTGTATGACTTTTTTTAGCTCGTTAAGTATATAAAGATGAACCTTTTCCCCCATAAGTTCTATAATTTCTTCGCAAATATTTGCCAATAAGTATGACGTTGATCCATGGCCTTAATTTCCATATTTTTTGTGTTATTTTAAAAAAGAATCATATTCTCCTAGGAGTTCCAACGTACCTAAATAATTACCATTATGAAGAGAACCAAATGTCTGATAATCACCACAAAAATCTAAACCTTAGGATGGAAGAAATTTTATAACATCAGTAATACGACGTAATACTGGTAATACTTCTATCCAATAAACGTCTTCATTTTTTTGCTCTATTATTAATTCATTTTCGATGCAAGCAGATTCTTTTCATTGTTTTGAATATATCGTTAAACACTCTTTATGAGTTATACTTTGTTCATGATCTACATTTCTCTCAGGATTCTTCCAGTCACTAAACCCATGTAATGAGAAATGATTTTTTGTTGTAGAAAATAGTCAGCATATAAAACAATAAATTTTGCTAGTTGTTGGAGAATATGACATCCATTTACAATCTTACTGCTCACCATTTTTAAACCTTAATTTAAATTATGATTACTCATGAATCTTATATTTTTCTTTGTCCTTCAGGCCCTTCTTGATAAATACGCATGGATTTTGTGAAATCAGCATCTTTGTTGCTGCAGAATTAAGGATCTTTTTGTAACCAATACACTCTTAATTTTTCATCGATGTCATTCCATAAAGCTACATCTGTTGGATATGCTGTGACATCCATCGATTCCTCTTCTATTAATTAAATAAAATACGAAAAATATTTTTACCATTAAAACAAAATATTAAGAACCAGATAAATTCTCTTTTTGCCTCTTCAGTATTTAAGTTATTCATTTTTGGTGGAGTATAAGTAATCAACTCATAGTCTCACAGTCAAAAATTATTGAAATTGAAAATATTCTGAAAGTGAATGTATTTGCATTGCCTCTTTCTCAGATACCGATGAATATCTAATTATTTAAAATCAGTATATTGTATGAATTTTTGTTTGTGGGTTCTTACGAGATTTCAGCACCAACTCTCGGGTTCACATTTCCTATAAAAACTTGGTGATTTTTTTTAACCACAACCGCTGTCGGGAGGGCCTTATGTTTTCACTTTTTCAAAATGTGTAACACAACATAATCAGTACTTTTAGAATATAGAAGTTCTAATGCAGGTGTAATTATGCATTCCTAGATGTATTGGATGATGTAGGTATGTTTTGATGTAATCATATGTACGGCATATTTCCCTCAATTTAACAGCTAGCAAGTTCAAATTTGGCGAAAATCTTTATTTTTCCAAGAAAAAGGTCTGGTTTGAAAATCAAAAGAATCGGTTGCTGGAGAAAAAGTTTTTGCGAAAAAATTTATCAAGTTTTTTGAGCAGTGTACATACTTACTCCTCAAAATTCGGTCATGCCTTAAATGAAAAAAATGCAGCTTATTTCATAACTCATTGAAGCTATTTAAGTTTTTCATCTTTTTAATTTTTTAAATTGTATATCTTATAGAACATGTTTTTCATGGAGAATATTAATAAGAATTAATCAATAAAAATGAATTTTTCAAATATTTCTTGACAGCTTTTTACATTAGCTTAAATAAAAAGCTCTGCTAATGCAAAATGGTAGGCATATTTATAAATAACTACAGTTTTCTATTGAAAGAATATGCCTACAGAAAATTTTACTTTGGAAGCATTTATCATGTTATTTTTTTTTATTATTACCGTAGCTTTTGTAAATTATTTTTAAAACAAATTTTAAAAAGCATGAAAATCTAAAGAATCTTTTTTAGCGTGGGTACATTTTTGAGAATAATGCTCTCAAATGGTGAGAAACATTTTTTCTTTAGAGAACAAACACGTGAAGAAAATTGGGAATCCAAATTTTGACTAGGGTTGATACCTTGTGGCTCCTTAATACCCCGAGGCCCTTGGGCCCGGGCCTGGTCGGCCCAGTCCTAAAGACAGCACTGCTCGCAGACTCAAAATACTTGGAGACTCAAAACCGCAGGAGACTCGCGGTCTCACAAAGTGCCGGGGAGACATTGAGACAAGTTTGCAATCTGGCTCATGTCTGGGTGATTGCTATGGATTTAGTTGAGTTTTGAAATATAATTGTTCCTGTTAGAAGTCAATCCTATTTTAAGGTTGTTCTGTCAATTCAATCGTGACGACGAATTCCCATTGAGTACTGTCGCAAGCTTGGCCATATATCGTTCTGGCATCATTGCACTTTTCATAGGGTGATGTGAACACTACTCAAAGAACTCAGCAGAGCTCGTAAGAAGATTGCAGGATATCAAACTGGCTCCAGCAGACATCTCAGTTAGTTTTGATGTCATTTCATTATTCACTTAAGTTTCTCTCAGCGATACACTTCAACTCCTGGTGGCCCATTTTGACCAAAAGATGGTTAGCCTATTCCAACATGTGCTGACAACCACATACTTCCTCAATAATGGGGAGTAAATTATGATCAGGAGGAAAGCATCTACTGCGTGAGGAAAACCTAGCTGGCTGGTTCCTATTATTCCTATAATTTGGTTATCCAGTGTAGGGAGATAGGTGGGAAAAAGTAAATGAGAATGATGGGAAGGGTCGCAATGTTTGGCACCAGAGCATTATTTAGGATGAACTGATCCAGTCACAAAACCTGGAATTTGCTTACTCAAGACGTGACTCAGACAAATATAATTAGTTCAAGTGTCCTACCGATGCCTTAGAGAAGGAAGCCAGAGCCTCTTGAGAGGTCACCACCTTCTGTTGACCCGGCCCAGGTGCTCTCCCTACCCAGAGAGCAGCGAGTCACTGTGATTCCATCCGTGTTCAAGCCCTTGTGCCACGTCAAGGCAGAGGTTGGCGGGTGTAGAGCTCTTCACTCATCAGTATCCAACCGAATGCAGTGCACTATAATCTTCGCTGAAGAGCCAGCAATCCCCCTTATGGAGGAGAGCGCCGAACTCATCAGTTCCAACCGAGGGCAAGACAGTTCAATCTTTGCCGAAAAGTCAGTTGACTTTTCAGCCAAGTTTACAAGGGAGTATTACGAACAGTAGGATGACGTCACCACAGGATCCACTCTTTTACCAGATATTGCCAACTTTTGGAAAATAGGCATAATAGACTCTCATTCCAACCTGTGATGAAACCCCTGGCCTCATTTTTTTTATTATATAAATATAAAACTCTGAATGTGGCAAATCTTAATCCTGAAAAGACAATTTCTTCTTAGATTTTAATCCGTAAAAAAAATATACTACCAATAAGTATAACATTCGTAATAGGAAGGACATCATACTAAATTTCTAAACATTCTAATTTATCATGGGAAGAACACACAACAAAATTCACTGGAAAATTAATCTCAGCTATATAGCAGAGTGCATATGCAATGTGTGTTTTAGCCAATTCTACAACCCTATGGACGTTATCCAAGCTGTCTATTATGGGTAAGGATAACCTTAGGAATTCCCCAATGAGGATCCTCACATCATATGTAAAAAATATTCCAGTTGCAGGAAAGAAATTTAAAAGCAATGAAACCAGTTCCGTTAAGAGCAATCCTACTAAATCAATATTTGCAGAATTCAAAATTTTGCCAGAACCATATGCATTTATATAATGGAAACTGACTTAATTCATGCACAAAAACAGAAATTCCTTCAAGAAAAATTCATACCTCCATATTTACAATGCAAGATCAAATGTATAACCTACTCGTTCTTTTGAAACAATCACAGAGCTTCAAAAAGCCTTAACAACATTACACACCATGAAGGATTTAATGTTTACGACAAACTGCCATATGGCATATGTACAATTGAACACCTAGAATACAGAGAGTTTAAACTTCGGGTTAAAGAGATTCTATACCAAATACTTTTTCCATGTGACTCCGTACGTCCCATTCGTAATCGCAGGGGTCGGAGTGACACCGCAGGCGGAACGGAAACTCCGCCTGGCGGAGTCTCAACGCCCTCTCGTTCGTAATAGCCCCCAATATGTTAATGAATTTATGGAATACACTATGCAAATTAGTATATATCTTTAACATCATAACATTATATTTTTCTAATTTGTATATTGTGTCCATATGTCCTAAAGGATTTATAATTTTACTATTTTATGTATAGTGTACTTTCTCATTTGACGAATACATGCAAATGTATTTTGCCTACGGACAATAAATATTATTATTATTGTGCCCCTGATTAATTTTTAATAACTTTTTTCTATATGTGTGCATATATATACGGCTTGACAAATTCTACTGCGTGTTCATCAGCTGTCTTCCACTGTTTGAAAACAGTTATCATATGGTTTTTTGTAAATAAATGAGTGAATGAATTTCAACACGGTAGATTGATTGGCTTGAGGCAAGGCCCCCTTTAGAGGGGGCCATGCTTGAGGCACAGTCTAAACTACTATTTGTTTAGACCAAGAACCTTATAAGGTTCATGGTTTAGAATGTGCTTGAGGGCTTGAGTTTACCGGGTTCACCGCGACGTTTAAAAAAACAAATGAGAATAGATATACGCTTGTTGTGGCATGTTCGCATGTGCACAACCCGGTAATACAAATTACTGTTTACAATCACAATATGGGAGAAATAGAGCATGCACTTCGTCCAATGTTTTGTGAATTAGATGTCCTTTCCAGACCTGATGGATCAGCGATGCTAACATGTGGTATTAACACTAAAACGGTTGAAATGTGTAAAATGCTGTATCGTTGTGATGAGCAACTCGTTTTTCTGTGCAGGTGAGACTGCTGTGACGGCAGCAGTTTACGGGCCTATTGAAGTGAAACCGAATAAGTTAATAATTGACAGAACCTGCGTGGAAACAGTTTATCGACCAAAGACGGGACAAGCACGTACGTGTAGTGGATCTCTGTAGCATTTCGCTTAGAAATTTAGTGGCTCTAATTAGAATTTATCTCATTATTTTCAGGGGTTGCTGATAAAACTAGGGAAAATTTGATTGGAAACACATGTTCTTCAGCAATCCTTGCTACTCTGTACCCTCGCACATCTGTGTCCGTCATTCTTCAGGAAATGCACAACGCTGGCGGTGTAAGTAAATGCCTACAATTTATTATAATAAATTGCAATGCGTATTCCAAAAGAGAGAATTGTTTGAGATAGCCAGCAATATCCATAATCTTGATGGGGGAAGCACTCCAATCTCACTTGACAGCTGGTGTCCTTTTTTACTCTCGAATAACTATTTGTGGGACTTCCACGTTTTGTAATAAAACATTTCTTGCATGAGTCATTTCTGTTGTTATCATCGCATGCCTTTATTTCCCTTTTTGTGGGATTATTAGGTCTCAAATGTCTGAGGAAACAGGGTTTTACCTTCGTAAGCCTTACTTAATATAGTGAAGAAATTTTTTCATTGAGAGGGCAAGGTACACAGGAAATATTAATGATTAAAATAGAAGGGAATTCGTTACTTCCTGAAAAAATCAAAATAAATGGAGGTAGTTAGACTAAAGTTGCTTTTGTATATGCCTCATTCTTCGTGAAATGTCTATTCTGAATGTGATCTTATACGAACTGAAATACTTCCTGTTGAATCACAGTCATGCCTTTGTCATCATCATCATTGCTAGGCATATACCCTATGGTTGGTTTGACACGGCTTTCCACTTTATGCTTCTATCAGCTAGCCTCTTCGCCTCTACACATTTCTTTGTTTCCTCATCATTCATTATTTGCTCCATGTATCTTAGCCAAGGTTTTATTCTGCTTCTGGCTGTCTTCCTCAGACACTTTTATCTTAAAATATGCCGAATTAGGTTGACCATCCTTTTCTTTCGAGTTCTTATGATATTTCAATCATCTTCTATTCTTCTCAGTACCACCTCTTTGTTGATTGATCGATCAATCCATTTGTAAGTCCAATTGTATATCCTTCCATGTGTATAAATTCCTGGGGGGTGATTTTTTAAACACCTGCAGTTAATTTGTTTGAAATTCTAAGAGCGGTTCTCCCATTCTACATGACTCCTTGTGTGAAGAGTATAGATGATTATTTTGTAACTCATCTGGAGAGGCTGACCTACCATACGTCACGGTGAACACCCGAGTGTGCCTTCATCCTGATGTGAATGTCATGTACAAAATATAATTTGGTATTTTACAATCGGTGATGGCAACGGTGATGCATCATGCATGGACACTTAAGTGATATTCAATTAAACCCTCGAGCATGACTTACTGCAAGTATTTTATCTATTCATTGTACATTGTTCCCTAATGTCGAAGATTTTCTGCATATGTAACTGAATATTTTTAATACCTTAGTGGCTCTTTGAAATTATTACAATAACATTGTTGTTATAATTTTTTCAATCTACAAACTACCTACTAAAAAGCTACCATCCTTGAAGTAGAAAATATAAGTATAAAAAACTACTGACTTCGTGAAATAATCACTTCTTTCTACCATATGGTTCAGAAACTTGATTATTCTCTACCTTAGTGGGTAAACATTTTGTAGATATTCCTGAAAAATGAACGAGACCGAAAACAATTTTTTTACAATACAAAATTTGTGGCCTCTCTAATTTAAGAAAATTTCAGTGCGGTGCGGAAGTAAACATTAGTATAATTGACGGGGGGGGGGGGGGGGGGGGGTAGCAAATGTTGTTTTACCCAGGGGCGTCAGAGGTCCTAAATTCGGGCCTGCATATAGTTATCATCGTATGGAATACATGCGTTAATGTGTTTTTCTCTTATTGTTGCACTTTCCTTGAAATACCCATGTACGATAGAATGGATATTTTAACCTGGAAAAATGAAATATTTGGCCTGGAAAAGTACGGGAATTTCATAATTTCTGGTCTGTAGCAACCCTGCAAATAGCCTCTGAAAAAATAAGATTTGTTTTGTAATTCATATTTTTCATTATTTTGTCCATGACATTTTTTCACGAATAAGTTTTACATGAATCTTGTTATTGCAGCTCTTAGCGTGCACCATTAATGCAGCCTGTCTGGCCCTCATAAGGTCTGGAATTGCCATGAAGTTCCTTATTGCTGCTGTGAGCTGTGGTATAACAAAAGATGATGAAATTATCTTAGATCCTGATTATAGGAACTCAAAGGTAAGATTGTGGTTGTTTGAAATTATAGAAATATCATTACCTATTTGATTTTCTCCTTCACAGTCTTAAGCAGATGTAATTTGTTTCCAACGATGAGCATTGTTTTTGAAAATTAAGTCAATGGTGCTCTGGTGAATAACTATGGTGAGAACCATTATTTTTATCTCCAATGAAAAGCATATGTGCGAATAAATCGGATTTGAGTAATTGCACCAGATGTTGTGCACTTCTAGCAGTGTTTATCCTAAGACCTTCTGAATTGGTGCCCTGCTTGGTGATTTTTGCTCATTTCCTGGCTAATGTATTGCAAAATAATTCTGAGATGCATCTTCTTTTATTTACTCTTCTTCATTCTTCCCAGCTGGTTAGGTTCATGAGACAAAACAATCATTAACCGCAGCTTGTCCTTTTTTTGGGTTCCCACCACATTCATTGTTGCAGTTGGACAACTGTTTTGCCCGGTTTCCTCCGAGCGTCTTCAGGTCAAAGTGCCTGGACACAAATTTCATTGACTTATATACATGTTCATTCTCCCTCTAAGTGTTGTGATTGGTCCTTGTCTTATCGCCAAATCCTCTTCCAAGGGCCTGCTAGGCGGTATCCGTCTTCCCTATTGTAAATGTTGGTTTTGATGATCTCTATTGATTCTCTAATAAGCCTTTGGAAGTATCTCTTTTCTTTGGCAATCAGTTTGGCCTCGTCAAATTTGATTACGTGTCCAGGTCTGGACCACGCATGTTCCGCAATGGTGGACAAGCTGAACTTCTTGTTGGTGGTAGCCCTCTCGTGCTCCTTCAGACGCATCTTCATGGACCTGCATATCTCTTCTGTGTATGATTTTGACCACGTCTGGCCTATGTATGATTGAGACGTGCAGGTCCATGAAGATGCGTCTGAAGGAGCATGAGAGGGCTATCACCAACAAGAAGTTCAGCTTGTCTGCCATTGCAGAAAATGCGTGGTCCAGACCTGGACACGTAATCAAATTTGGCAAGAACTGATTGCCAAAGAAAAGAGATACTTCCAAAGGCTGATTAGAGAATCAATAGAGATCATCAAAACCAACCATTACAATAGGGAAGACAGATACCATCTAGCAGGCCCTTGGAAGAGGATTTGGCGGGAAGACGCAGAGCAATCACAACACTTCGAGGGAGAATGATCATGTATATAAGTCGATGAAACTGGTGTCCAGGCACTTCAACCTAAAGATACTCGGAGAAAACCGGGCGAAACTGTTGTCCAATTGCAGCAATAAACGCAGTGGGAACCCAAAAAATGGAATAGCCTTCATTCAACCCCCACGTAAACCTACAATGCAAAATCATTAACCAACTCTAATTTCTGTCTCAAACTGTGAAAGCACATAAAATAGAAAGTGTAATGTTGCAGTTATGCTACACAGATGATGCCACAAAGAACCTATATTTGTATTCATGATGCCACAGTCCATGAGGATAGAGCCCATTCTAAATGCATGGGTTGGGTGTTTACCAATTAAGGCATAAAAAACTTCAATGTGCGGTACTGGCTATGAAGGAATGTGGGATAGCAGGTAACTGCTCTTAATCTGAAGTGGAGATTTGCAGTTTTTATTTTATTACATCCAATCCTTTTCAGTGGAATTGGTATAGAATATCATCACCAGGAAAGACATTTAAGAAATAAGAAAGTAGTTTAGACAACCAAAGGACTGACACTGCATTGGATAACAACCTCCTCAAAAACCTAAATTCTTTTTGATTCTTCATTAATTAAATTTCTTTCTTCATTCTTCTAAAAAAAATTTTCTTCATTCAATTAATCTGCCTTTAAACTCAGCAATACTGAGTGGTACCTTCAAAAACAAGTTTTTGGCAATTGAAACCATCACATGTATTCATCATGTAAAATTACCATAGTAGTTTTTCTACTCTTTACATAATAATACTTTGATGATTTTTCTATATGCATGTTTAATGACATTATTTCAACCTTGATAGATTAAAAAAGGAACTGAAATAACAGACAAGCTCTGCACTAAAGAGAAGTTTGGCGACATTGAAAAGAATATTGCTATTTTAGGCCCTTAAATAGGCGATATCAGCAGAAAAAGGCATTAACAGGTAAAATAGGCATTTTTAGGCAGTAACAAATTTCTTTAATTTCACCATAAATTATCCTAAATGAACTTATATCTTCATAAAATTGGTTTCCTGAGTAAAAGAAAAAAATAGGCATTTTAGGCAATGTCCTCAGCTTAGAATTAGTAATAACATGCGGTGGCATACTTAATATTAATTATCAGAAGGGTGTCAAATGCAAAGGTTAACTTTCTCACATGGGTACGATCGGTGGGTGTCCAACACCCAGAGCTTCAAAAATGTTTTTTTTTTCTCACCACAGAAAAAATAAATGATGATAAATTTATTTTTAATATACTCTGTGTACCTAAAAACTGTCGAGTTGGATATACCAGAGAGGACGAGATGAAAAATATTACATTTCTAAATCACTCTGGGTATCTAACACTCAGGCGACCGTACTCTAGGGTTAATAGCACTATTTTGTAATTGGGTACATATTTGACAGACAGTTTGAATTATATGAAGTTCATGAAAAGGAGAGAAATTATGATGATTTCGACTACTCATGATTGAAGTGTCTCATGCACAGTTGAAATATTAAATCCAAATTAGGAACAGACTGTTGAAGGCAGAATGAGACCACATTAGGAACTCATGTAATTCTTTGAGGATACAGTCTACTCTTGGAACGAATGCCTCAGAAAACTTTGCATGAACAATTGAATGTCACAAGAATTGTGCACCTGCATATACAGTGTGTCCTCGTTTAACGTTGTCCCGTTTAACGTTGTTTCACGATAACGCTGTCCAACAATTAAAACCCTTATTCGTTCAACGTCGTCAGTGCTTTACGATAACGTTGTTCAAATTTTGCACAATCAAAAAAATGAATAACGAATAGGACTTTGGTGCATCTGATGCGTAATTTCCCTTCGGCGGAAGAGTTTGGCATTAACTCCCCATAGAATGTGTAAAAGGTTTACCTGAGCAAACAATTATTGCGTTATTTGTTTCATAACTGTCATATTTGCTTATTATTTACTATGCTGTTATTGGGGGGCAATGCATCGGGTGATTTAAAACTCAAACCAATGTTAGTGTACCATCTTGAATGGCATCGTATTAATAATACCATGTCTGAATGGTAGATCCAGGGGCAGATATCTATGGGAAAAAATACCTGAAAATCCCATGCCGCCATAAGTTAGAATTGGTGGTAGAAAAAGTCGATTCACTGCTGTTTGAGGTGAATCGAAAACGTGTTTTTCGTGTTGAATTAGTGTGTAAGAGGAAGTTTTCTAAACCCTCCATAATGCAGTAAATCGTCGAGGGTGATACTGTTCCTAAAAAATTGTTACGAAATAACAAAAATTTTGTACACAGCACCGAGCTTCCCTGCTTCACTCACTATTTTATAATTGATTTCCTACGTCTTCGCGATCGCAGCGAGCGAAATTTTGCCCTTTGCTGCATTCGCATGCTCCCACAGTGAAGGACAAAAAATTCTATTTACTCAAGAGGGAAACCGGTGCTAACAGCACTAAATATCAGAAATATAGGAGGGAAACCTGGTGCTTATTGTTTTAAAAATGCCTTTTCAGTTTGTTTCATCTAAGATATGAAGCTCTCTGACTAGTGGTGCCATCTGTTCGACTCCCCGCGTAATTAAAAGACGCCGTAAATCGGAGGAGGATGACGCGAAGTAGTCCATAAAAACAAATTTTTATGGAAATTGGCAATTTTTGTGCATTAATCCATTGATACAGCCTATCAACCAGGGGCCCTGTATTTTTAAATATCAATAGTAAGTTCCTATCACCTGTAGTTTTCGTGCCGCCAGGATAGAGAATAATTCCAACATTTCTTTTGTGAGTGAAAATATCAAAGTTTCACCATTAAAATGTTATAGAAAATTAGTTTGAACGCTTCATTCAATAATGCCATATATCCAACCTTTTATCGCTGTGCTGCGCGGAAATTGTTTTTGCTATGAAATGAAGAATTGTTAAGTTTTGGAACCGATTTTAATTTTTTACATTGTTTCTTATGGAAAACACTGCATCGTTTAACGTTGTTTCGCTTAACGTCTACTTTTTCGGAAACTAGTTAACAACGTTAAACGAGGATACACTGTACAGACATAACTCTGTTAAATATTTTCTTATGTATCTTTTCAGGGTATGAAGTCTGAGCTCATGTTTGCTTTTGATAACATTGACTTCAGAATAATTGCTGTTCACTCTACTGGACAGTTTTCTGATGATCAGTATAAGCAAGCTCTACATTTGTGTGCTGAGGCAAGCAAAAAGATTTTTGATTTCTATCGGGATATTGTGAAAAAATATGCTGTATGTCTTTAAATAAATGTCTTTATATATATTTTGAGCCATGTTCTACTTATTTGTAGCAAATAGACTATAAGTCCTAACCTTTTGATAATCAATGTAACATTTTAAACCATTTTTATTTCCTCCCTAGAACCTTTGTGTCATGGCATGTAGGTATTTAAATTTTGGCTTACATTTAAACTATCCAGGCTCTCTTTCAAGGCCTCCACAAATGAAAAGGTCCTGGCTCCCTTGTACAAATTTAAAAAATTCTTCCCGTAAAACCATGAAAACCTTTCCCTTTGTCCTACCTTCCTCTTAGGTGTCCAGTTCTTCATGTGTGCTCTTCAGAGGCCTTTTCATGACTTGACCAAAAACCTGACAGCTATATTCTTCTATGTTGGTTGTGTCATTGAAGATGCTTTTTAAAGTCTTGCTAGCTTACATCTTACTTTTCGTCCTTACCCTCTCAAATTCCTTTTCCCTGGAGATTGGGTTGGTTTTAGTGATGGGCCATTTCGGAACGATTTGTTCCAACGAGGAGGAACAAATCCGGTTGTGGAAATATTCTCGTTCTAAAGGAAAAAATGGACCAAAAGGAATCAAATAAAGGAAAGGATTCATAGGAACAAAGGACCAAAATGATTCAAAGGACTTAAGGATTCAAATAAAGGAAAGGATTCATAGGAACGTAGGGAATCAATTGAATGAGGGAATGCAATATGAACAAAAATAATCTAAGGAAAGAGAAGACTCAACCAAGATGACAGGCCAGGTACTTTGAAGACAAAGATGATATAATAATACATATAATTACTGTTTGAGGCTTTTGCAGCGCTGTTATCTCCATGTTTTTTGGGCAAAGCTGCGTTGGTATAAATACAGGCCAACTTTCACCGTTTGGCATTTGGACCTGATCTGAAGATGTGGCCTGCATTGGCTACGAAACGTCATCGTAAAGATACACCGACACAGCTTTGCCCAAAAAACATGGAGATACTATACATATTTAATTAGTTTGTAAATGTGGAAAAAGAGTGCTTGCTCTTTTTTTATAATACATACAAACAAAAGCCATACTCCAGCAGAAATAAAACCTGGCGCTTTAAGCTGGAATTATAATGAAACAGGTACATCACAAGAGTGGATACCTACTTAAAGAGGATGATTATTAGATTTGTTCGGGAAAATGAGGACTTAAGTGGTGAAATGATTGAAAATTACAGAAGAGAAAGATATAATACAGGATGGAATGGGTAAGAAGAAATTAGAAATCAGTAGTTTTCTTGTCAGCAAATACTAATATTACTGACACTTCCTTGAGTCAATCGACTCATCCAAATAAAAAAGAATACCATGATAGGCGGGAATGTGTATCACATACATTTGGTATCTTCATTGTGTCAACACGATCTAGAAATCAACACCTATACTGGCATTACTGCTCAGTAGAGGTAAGGAAAGCCCCTCATCTGCTAACCCTGAAATGTTTAGTTCAACTCACCCTTGACTAAAGGCATATTTTGATAATTCTTGCATCTTTTTTCAATACTTTTGGTTGGAATTACATAATTGACCAAATTTGCACCTTATCGAACCAATGATTTGAGGCATTTACTTCAAGCTGTTGTTGGGTATTTTGAATTGATGAAGCAATCACATGTATCATGGAAGGGGTACAATAACAGCCTTCTGAGGCAGCAAGTCTTGCAACTTTCTTTTTGATTTTAATGCATGGAAATTGAGAGAACCACCATTTTCCAAACTAAGACATTTCATATGCTACATTTGCCAAGGCTATTAACATATGTACATGCGTTAAACTTCAAAGTGATACTAATGAAGTGCAGTAACATGGAATCCAATCTCAATAAATATTTGTCTTCATTTCACTGAAATATATGGAGACAACCATACGGTGTAAATTCCTAATGCAAATTACAGGAGCTCCCTTTCCAATTCATCTTTCAACTGGCTTTATTTCCTTTTCATAGGGCCTCCAACAAATTACGATTTTTCATAATAATATAAACTATTGATCATGATCATGAAGCAAGATTTATATTTCAGTGTATTATTTACGAATTAAAAAGCTAGAAAATATTCCATAGAGAACGAACTAGTAAAAGAGATATGGATCAACAAAGGCTGCAATTATTTTTTCATGGTTTACCCCAGTAGCGGTGCAAACATCTTTATTGATGAAACAATGAATTTATCTTAATGAGTATAATACATAACAACTTCAGAGGAAAATACGAGACTACTACTATCAACATGAAATAACATTAACACTACAAAAATGACAACTCTCATCTCACCTCTAAACACATCTCTGCAACAACAGTTGCCTTTGTGTTGAATTTACTAATAAAATGAATTTGAACACTAGAAGTAGTCAGATATTATTTTTTACTATCACTTTCACTGACTTTATGGTCTCTATTTTCCATTTCCTCTGGGCTTACGGCATCCACAGCACCAGCGCTGGTAGCATCACGAGATGATTCTAAAGCCTCCATTAATTGTTCGTTATCATCACCATCGTCATCATTCATGGCTTTGTACAAAGTCGGATAGTTTGACATACACTCCTGCATCGCCTGAAAGGTTGTCACACAGTCAGAACCTTTTGGCTCCGCCGTACTATAGTGAAAACAAGAAAATGCCTCACGGAATTCCACACCACAGGGACCAGTAGCGATTCCACCCAGACACGGACAGTTCCAGTTAATTTCACCGTTCGGTAAAATCAGTCCCGGAGAATTTTCTGGTGCACTTAGAGTCACTGTGCTTGGTTTAGCATGATCTTCTGCCGTGGCGAAGATAATTTTGTCTTTTCCGTCAGTGCGACAATAGGACATCTCGGCTTTCTTATCTGAATAATCACAACCTGTATCTTCAGAGAAGAAACGAATCGTCTAATTTCTTATCATAAATAACTCCACAATATATATATTTCTGATTTCTTCAGTCAAACAGTTGAAATAGAAGCCGGTAGAAGACTAGTAGTACATGAAGCCATATTGACCGACTACCTCAAAAGAAAAGTAAACGCCTGATGTAGTAAATCTCTCGGGATAAAAAGCAAAATTTGATTTCCAGATACTTACCAAATAGATATCTTATTCAATTCAATAACAATAACTACAGCAACGGCGTAATGGACAAACGCAGGAGTAGACAAATCCTTACATCATTCCATTTTCTTGCACTATCTCCGAACGGGCTTCGCTTGCGCATGGTCTGCTTGAAATACTAGGTGCGTAGCGCGGTTTTCATTTTTATATGAGAAATTTATATTCCAATTGTTCTTTTCCTGGATCATCTCATACTTTCAAAAACGTTGTGGCGTTGTAGTGCATTTAGTAGCCTTAATTTTGATTCTTTTAAGCAAAGTTAGAGTTTGTCATCCACAAATTTCGGTTAAAAGCTCTTTATCATTATGGAGACATTTTACGACCATAATTATTGAACGTGATCCTGAAAAGTTACTAATAACTCGTGTTCGATATCATCATGAAATGACTTTCTTTCAACATACGCTGTTACTTCAAAGGTGTCTATGATTCCGTTTCTGACATTATCATGTTAATATTCTGCCATAATCGATACTGTAAAGGCCGTTTTACACGGTACATTTGTTTGAACAAACTCTTCCGTGAGGCAAAATGTATCGTGTAGAGCGACAAATTATATGAACTCTTGTGCGAATGTCTCAATGCCTGCACGGGAAATAGAACTGATTTCGTTGAGACAAACGTACATACAATCTCACGTACATTCGTTTGTACAAAATCTTTCATCGTATAAAACGGCCTTAATAGAGCATTCCATTTATTTTTCTATTAATAAAGGAGTGACACATTGGATATAGATAAAGAATATTTACAAACTGGTGCCCGCACACTTTTACCCGCACATTTTTAAATTTCATTTGCTTTTCTCTCAATAATATAGTTCACCCTGGTGTAAAGCCGTCGAGGACCACTTAAAAGTGTAAGAAGTTATATCCTCGTCTTTATTAGGATTACTAGCTCTGGTGCAATTTCTACGGAAGAAGGATATTATAAAATGGTACCTATAGAGGTATTTATAATTTTTTTCCTTCTGAACATATATGTGTTGACAGATACTTATATGCATTAACTATATCAGCTGATTATGCTTTCACAGATATGGTTTCTCTCTTCTTTTGGAATGTAAAGATGTTTTACATTCTAACTTTTATGTTTTTCCCTATAATGATATATATTATACCTACTCCGAAAGTCAAAGAATTTAAAGTTTCCCAATTATGACATTTAGGTTATAGTAGCACATATTAAAATATTTGGTCGAGATCGTGGTTGGATCTAGACATCAAGCCACTGATGCTACAATTGGGAAATATTTAGACAGGATATAATTTGGTAGTCACCTGAAAATGTATAGCTTATGAAATAAGTGGCGCTCCCTGCATGTTTCCTCCCCATCACCTTGACATTTGAGTATTTATGAAGTGAGGTAAAACTATATGATAATGGATCTCCTATTTTCCCACCTACCTATATAGTGAAACCCATTTAAAGTGTGGCCTGGATACTGCAGTTTCCCATTTGTAATGATTCATGGATTGAAGTCCCCATACCACAAAGCAAAAATTTGTGGTAATCTCACATTTAGCATTTCTCGTTTGTAACATATTCCCACTTGTAACGTGCAGATTTGGTCATATTTTCCCACACTCTTCCCACTTATAACGTTTTAAAATTAGAATTTTTATTAAGCATGGTATACAAGATCTACAAGAAAGTGCTTTCGAGCATATCGAGTTATCACAGACCGTCACCGTAAAATGGCTACACTGTACACCACTGGCTTGCAGCGCGAGTCACTTCACATCTTCTCAGCCTCGTGTCTGCCTTTCACTGTCTGTTGAGTCCTGTCGATGGCTTTCGCGATATTTTGATGTCTGCTCGTCTCGTCTACTAAGTAGTCTCTGCCTCTGACGACTAGCTTGCAAGTACCGGAACTGACGAAAGGCTCGCACTTCGTGCCCCATCCTCGAACCTCCAGGGCCCATCAGTCACGCTCGAGAGTCGCATTGAGCAATTATTTTGTGAACTTCCCCGAGCAGTAGTGATGAGAGCAAGACATATTGAAGGAGTGTCACAAAGCCCTCAGAGTAATAAGAGTGCACTCTTTGTCCTTCCTCTTTCGTTTGAAATTTTACCAATTTGAAAAATCATCTCTTTTAAGGAATTGACCTACAGGTTTTAAAATACCATTTAATATATATATATATATATATATATATATATATATATATATATATATATATATATATATATATATATATATATATATACAAACTTACAGGAGGTAGGAGAAATAGGAAAAGATAAAGAATTCGTTCTTACGGAACGAGCTGACGAAGGACCAACTGGTTCGAAACGTTCCGTAAGAACGAATTCTTTATCTTTTCCTATTTCTCCTACCTCCTGTAAGTTTGTATTTATATATTTGTGGCCAATTGGCGAAAACTTCCAAAGATTATATATATATATATATATATATATAATTGTATTTTAAACCCTGTAGGTATATAACCTGTTTAAAACCTGTATATATATATATATATATATATATATATATATATACACACACACAAAACGAAAATTTCGCCAATTGGCCACACCAATAAAAACACTTGACAGGGGGTGGGGAAAGAAAAGTAAAAAGATAGAAGACTTACTGGGACGTTTCGGGCATGCAGGCCCTTCTTCAGCTTTAGAAAAAGTGAGGAGTACCGCTCCAAGGTAGGGGAAGGGAAGCGGGGAAAGAAGGGAAGTGAGGGGAAGTTGTGGTATAGGGGAGGGGGGACGGGGATGGGCACTGGTGTCGCACCTATATGTCTAGGGGGGAGTGCAACAAAGTAGGGAGGGGCGTGGGTGTGGGTGAACTGGGATGAGTGGAGAATTGCACCTGGCTGTCTAAAAGACTGCAACAAAGTTGCTAAGTTGGGAAGGGGTGGGGGAGTATAAGAGGGACGGGAATGCTCACGTGGTGTTGCACCTGGATGTATAGAGTGGGGGGGGAGGAATGCAACAAAGTAGGGAATTGCGCCTGGCTGTCTGGAATACATACATATATATATATATATATATATATATATATATATATATATATATATATGTATTATATAAAAAAGTGTATATATATATATATATATATATATATATATATATATACACTTTTTGGGGCATAGTTTGTTAGTATATAAGGCAGATAATATGCTTCATTAACTATTGCTAAGTTCAAGGGCATTAGTATATTCCAAAACAGTAGATTAGATTTGGTTGATGGAGTTCCTCCTAAGGAGTCCTTGAGACACTCAAGACCTTCTGGTCCATTGTGCCAGCCATCCTACTTAGGATTATCCCTAGAGTCTAATAGTCTTGCTAAAGGCTAATAGGTCTCCTATCGAAATATGTATTCCTGATTTCATTGGGTTCCAGAAACGGTGATCCCAGGTGTCTATTTGGAGTCCTCATCAAAGGAGGACACTCGCATAGTATATAGGATGTAGTTTCATCCTCTTCTTCATGCCATCTACATCTGGCTGAATCGACGATCCTTAGGAGATAGTGGTAATTCATTACGTGAGAGTACCCTGTAAGTAGTCCCTTTATCATTCGAATTTGACCCCTGTTTGATAGAAGGAGTCTCTTTGCAAGGCCTGGGTTTGGTCCTAGTATGTGGAATTTGGCCTGTCGTAGCCCTGGTGAAGTCCACCAGATCTCAGAATGTTGGGCGAAGCCCCATTTTCTGATCTCTCCCATTCCTGTTTAGGGTCCAATTGGAACAGTTGGTTCCAGCCTAATCTGATCGTGGTTGATTACTGCTTTCACAAGTTCATCCATTATTTCATTTCCGGTTACACCTGCATGTCCAGGTACCTTTTCAGAAATTTTTACCATACACAATTTACGCCATGTACTTTGGAAAACGAATATTTACTATTGTTTTAAGGCTAATGGAAAATAAAATTGAAGTTAAAATGTAAAGTTCGTGTTCATTGTATTTAGAGAAAATGAAAAAATATTCTTTCTGAATTACAATTATTTGTGCATTTGATTGCAAAATATTTTTATCTTCTTGTATTTAAAAAGTGAATATAAAGAGATAGGTGTCGGTGTATAGGTGTCGGTCGGAGTATAGGTGAGCTATAATGGTCGAAAAGCTAATGGCAAACTTACTCATGATTTTTTGGCTACCTAAGTTGTAGACATGAAATTTTTTTAATGCTAACTCACTGCCCCATCCCTTGAGATTCATTCTAATGATGATTTACTAAAGTATATCAGGTAGTTTCAGGCATTACTTAAGTACTATCAGCTGACAAAGTACTTTACTTAAGTACTTTGTCATCTGAGAGGTGGCATGAAAACAATTCAGATACTTTGATTTCTCTATTAAAAATGTCATTCTCGGTTGAGGCAGCATATATGTCTAATGGTAGTAAAAGTTTTGCATCAATCTTTTCTGCCACAGGAGCTACTTGAAAAACTGCATATGCCTTGAAACCTTGGTAAAGCAGAATGATATATTTTGGGCTTAATATAACTTTTTGTATCAGTCCATTGGAATGGGGAAGGCATTGTTACATTTTATTTGTACCACGAAAAACTTTAATGTCAGATTTATGCAGATGCAGTCTTTATTGATTGAGAATATGCATATGTTACCATACAAACTGCACAAATAGGATGGACTAATTCTCATGATTCATTCAAAATAAATGAACTTAAATTCATGAAGCTAAGTAACATAAAAAAATGCATGTATAGTTAGAGAGTCACAATTCAGATTCCCATCAACAAGATCAGTTACCATAACACAGAATATTTATATAACTAGCAACAAGATTAAAAAATAAATATATTTGTATACGTATAAATAAACTTATGGAAAACTTTCAGCAAAACTTCTGATTCATGATCACCATTAAAAATAATACTAATTTCATTAATTTGACCTGGACTTGAACTCTTCAACACATAAACTCTTGGTTGAAAAATGGTTATGCTTCTGGGGATTCACTTTGAAAAGGTTCACTTAAGTGTTCCTCTGGCTTGCAGCATTCAGTAAAGCATGCATCGCAGTACAGATCATCACATTCAAGGCACTTTACTGTAGCATTCTCATTGCAAATGACACACCACGGGAATTCTTTTGGCTCCTACAAGAAAAAATTTAACAAAAAAGTTTTCAATCTTGGAGAAATGCTGTATGCAGAAATAATATATCCATTCAAAAGTCAACATAAATATGGAATACAGAATTAATAGGGGTATTCTTTAATAAACAAAATATTGAATTCAGGCAAAAGTATTGAGAAATTAGTTGCCACCGGTGACCGGTCGGTCAAAAATAACCAACTTCAAGAATTAAACTTTTGAAAAATATGACTGACCCAGAATTGAAAAAAAATTTCTTGTATCCACCACCGCCATCAACGATGAAATTCATGCATCCCTGTAGAAAACAAATACATGAAATGCATAACTCAACAATGACATAACAATTTTTTTCTGCCATATACCTGAATGGTATGGGCACGCCCTTGCAACCCCATGAGGTGTTGCAAGGGCGTGTGGCACTGGGTGTTCGGACAGCAACCATAATAAACCAATCATAGGGAAATGGAATTGGGGAGGAAAGTGATTAAATGACCTGGAGGCAAGAAAAAATTGAAATCATTGAACACTTACAGTATATGGACTTAATTTAAAGATCTTTTATCATTTCATTTGACACCTAACTCATAGAAATCTCTTTTTATCCCTCCTGGGGGAATAGAGCCCACGTAGTCCCTTTGTTACAGACAAATTCTTCCAGAGGTTTACAATGGTAGTTTAACTTCATGAGATTGGTATTACTCTTATTCCTGTGGCCATTGGAAACCTAAATGGTCCTTTGCCTTGCCAACCACTCGCCTCCATGCCCTTCTGTCTTCTGCTGTGTTGAGTTGAGCTCCCATTTTTTTCAGGTCCTTCTTCACTTCATCGCTACAGCGCATTCTTGGTATCCCTGGTGGTCTGGTGCCTTCCAGTTTTCCTTTCCATATCATTTTTACAAATGTGTTGTCACTTCTTCTGTGGACATGGTCTAGCCATCTAAGTCGTCTGCTTCTGACTATACCCACAATATCTGGCTCTTTGTACAGTTCCCTCAACTCTTTGTTTTTCCTTATTCTCCATGTCTCTCCCTCTTTAATGTGGCCGAATATTTGTCTCAACACTTTATTTTCAAACGTTGTTTTTTTGTGATTGTTTTGTAAGTGACCATATTTCAGAACCATACAGTAGTACTGGTTGGACAATTGTTTTATAGATACGAATTTTTGTGTTTCATGATAGGAGTTTGCTTTTCAAAAGTTTTACTAGGCTCCATTTCCTGCAGTAGGTTCTCTCAGCTACTTCAAGTCGGGTGAGAATTTCAGTCTCCTCTTTGTTGTTACTTGTTATTGTTACCCCTAAGTACTAAATTGATTTGTTTTTTGAACTTATAATTAAGTATTTATAAGTATTCCTCTTCCTCTTCATATCTACTTATTTTCATGTACCGTATTTTCTGGTAGATAACCCGCGTTGTCGTCTGCAACAACTGTCTTCACTCTTCCGTTTTCCGAATAACGCTCTTGTTTTTAATGACTTATATTTCTTATAAACATTAATTGCTGGGATTGTAATGGTCTGTTTCACAAATTATTGTCATTTTCCTTTAATTGAACGGGTAATTTGAGTTGAAAATCGATTTGGTTTTTTTGTGAATGCCCCAGTGAAAAGTGGTCTGCATATGAAAGATAAACAATATATTTTTTCGCGTTTGAATTTGTTGAATAATGTTATTTTCGCATATACATATAAATAAATGTTTTATCCAATATATTCCAACGTTTCACAACGGTATTTGCAGTGATTAGTGAATTATTGCCGATTAAACATATTTGTAGTTAGGCGCTATATTTTGGGCGCTATTTTGGGATGACGTATTGGGCCAAAGTAACGTGCGTATCGTAACACCGGTTATGCTACGATGAACTGCAAACTTCCGCATACCTCAGGAATATTTGCACGTGAGTTCGTTTAAATCGAATTGAGAACATTTTCTTGCAATTTTAATGTTTTTCTTGCGCTTGAAATGTACTTCCAACAATTTTCTCATAAAAAATGAAAATTCGCGTTTTGGGCACAATTCGCGACATTTCGCGAGTTCAGAAGTCATTTCCCCAGTCAGTATGGAGTATGTTGTAACATAACTACCACTCCTAGGACATATTTGCCTAAATTCGCGAAATTTTCCTATCCCTAGTTATGACCCAGATAGCAATGTAAGCTTGAATCAAGCTTGCCGCAAGCTTATTCTTGCAAGCTGGTAAGCTTGCAACAAGCTTGCAAAAACAAGCTTGCAAGCTTGCTGCAAGCTTAAATCAAGCTAACTAGTCTCCACGTGGTAAGCTTGCAAGCAAGCTTATAATGCAAGCTTGCAATTTAAGCTTTTGGCAAGCTTGCGCTTCAAACTGCAAAAAAATAGTTTCACCCTGGACAACTCTCCAAAACCTAACACCGGACTGTATTGACTCATTTCTAATTACGTATCTACCTACGGTATCTATCTAGCATCGACCTACGACATATACAATTCTTAACTGAAAACTGAATGTCAAGAAAGTTGTATATATACGGCCATTCCCGTGCGCAAATGTGTTCGCGAGAACTAACTTTTAAATTTCAATGCCGTGATAATTTATGGAAACGTACCATCCAATCGCGATAACAGTTTTCAGTCATTCATTAATTGATACCTATGTTGCCAAATTAAATGAATATAAAGTCAACAGTAATGAGAATAAACAAGATGTTTTCCAAAAATTACATGTTTGTTTACATTTCAATGAAGACAACTTACTCGCGGAAATGTTACGAACGTGAATATGCATGTATACTCAATGTTACGAACGTGGAAATGAGAAAACTGATGAATGTACCAATAAAAGCATTTCAATAATTTAGTGTACAACGGCAATTAATTACACAAAGCTATCACTGAAGCGTTGTTACTGGCAGAACCCAAGTCTCTCCGATTCGTTTCAAAGCTTTACCATTTATGCCAAATTTTCGGTCGAAGAATGAACCACAGGCTAAACATGACTATATATAAGGAATATATTTCATGAAATAAAAAAACAAAGGATACACTTAGTAAATATTTAAAGAATGAGTATTTATATCTTATAAATAATCATTCTCATTCTTTATACAAAACAACGCAGCACGGCGCAGCAAAACATATGCCTGAATAGACGGCATAAATACTGATTATTTTACACAGACTTATAGATATGTTAATATGTAATAATCCGTTAAAAGTATCAATGTACCTATATAATGAAGAGATTATTACGTTTATTATCCATTAATAAATGCACTTCTAAGGCCATTAGACGAAAATTGGCATTCTATTTCAGGCATAGAACTTCATTTGCCATTTAAGAGATGTTATAGCGTTTTATGTATTATGCTGCAACGAGAGCCAAATTATGCGATATAAATCTCTGCTCAGAAGTGTGTGGTGATGTACCAGGTATTAAACTCACACCCTTTTAGGCATTCTAAAAATTATGCGATCGCATAATGTGCACATCTCTGAAGATGCATATAAGATTTTCACATTTGTAGCCATGGCGTACCTGTGCATGATGTCCAATATTAACGAACTGAAAAATGGAATGAACCGGCGCTCACGCATTGTTTGAGTTCAAACGTAGATATAGTGGCGCTGCGCTAAGGGAGAAAAATATTCAAGGTATGCAGACTTGAATCAAGCTTGCCATGCAGACTTGATGCAAACTTGAATTAAGCTTTGGCAAGCCAAGCTTGCGGCAAGCTTACATGCTATCTGGGGAGAAGTGATACGAAAATGAGCTTTCATATAAGTTCTAGCTTCATCCTTTATCTTTCAATAAGCATACTTCTCAAGAACGTAAGTTTAATATAAGTACTGGGGCCCAAGTCTGTAACTTGGATTTCTCCCAAAAACGGGAGATAACAGATCCGCCGGGCGATAGAAAGAGCCTTTTCTCCCGTCGGTAGTCTGTAACGGGTTTCTCCGGGAGAAAGGAGGAACACGAAATGCCTGGAGACAACTTGTCGCCCGACCCAAGTCTGTAACTCGGCGAAGCGACTTCCGGCTGCCCCAGATGGGAGACAAGTTACGCCTTGCTAGACCGACGTAAGTTTTCTCCCTAGGAGAAATGTGCGCATTACGACAGTGATTTTAAGTTTTGAACAATGGCATAAGAGAGTTCACGATGATTTACTTCTGCTTGGAAAACAACAAATCCACCATTCATAAGAATAAAGTCTGTACTTTTCGAGTATTTAAACGTACATGAGGATACTGTATACATTCTGTAAGTTTCCAATTGAAAAAGCAACGAGGGCCGGCACATTAGCATAGACCTCATCCACATTAATTATTATAAACAAAGCGTTTATCAATTACTGATCTGAAATCTCAATTTTAGACTACGTAAATATCGACATGTAAACAATGAGAAGCGGAGTCTTCAAATTTGATGTTTGAAGTTTAAACTTCCACCTTTAATAGTTCACAACAAATGAAAATCTGCTGCTCTAATTACATTAAAGAAGAGTTTGCGAGTAATAATGTGCCAAACACGAAGCACTCGTTGAATTAAAGCTTAAGTCCTGTATTATTACCATGGTTATTATAATGACTTATACAAATTTCACTCCATTTGTTTTGTAAGCTTGACGCTGATCGACAGTTTTAAGGGCATTTGAGTTTTCAGTTACTTTTTACGTATCGTACTGAATCTCACTTGGGTACTAATTCAATGGAACATATTTTTGTTTACACTATGACGATTAATCGTATCATTTCCAATCGCCGTTCCAATCCACCATAGTCGTATGGGTAGCACGTATGATTTAATGTGGACACATATCGGTTGCCAGTTGGATGCAATGCTGTGTACACGGAAGAACGGGCATTACAGCTGTGAACGCTAGCGAATATGTCCTGTCTTATATTTGTTCGTATATTCTAATTCATCCATGTGTGTGGCTATAGTCTTCTAGTATACTTCTCATGTAGGCATTTTTGTAGCTGTTCTCGTTACGCTTATATTCCGAGATTTATTTTGACTGAACTCAAATTCCAGGTTGAACGCCGCTATAAGTGCTTGGGATGCTGATATAATCCTAAACTACACTGTATCGACTAGAACGACTTGAGCATATACCACGGCATATATCACTCGATTCATGGATTGTACGCTGATACGTTTCCCCACAATGAAGGAATTCTCCCTTGGTGTTTGATATTTTACATTTGGAGTATTGTTCTTGTGATACGTATGTTATCCTGAAAATATAAGTGAAAATCATCGGCAACTTCCCTTAAAAAATCGGTGTGTTTTATAATGTGTTACTGTGGCCAACCATTGGATATTTCATACAAGTTTTGTGGCATGTTCGGCATTTACTTGAACATTGGATGCTACTTTTTAAATGCCTTGTAATAATGACGTGTGTTGTCAAGCTGATTAATGTCAGTATACTGACAGTACACGTATTTAACGTTTGTGCAACTGATGGCTATTACTGTTTTCAATCTTGTTAATCGTCCATTGATCATGTAAGTAGCCCATTAAATAAATGTGTTCATTAATAAAATTACATATTAAAAAATTATTCAGTTTAATATCCATGCATCACTGTTTCAACAAATGTAATTCCAATGAAGTTTGCCCAGCCGGTGTGATATATATGCCAATACTATATACACTTTCAGAGTGATTTAAACTAGGATGAAGTGTAACAGATACACGCAAGTACAATGGTATTAATTATCTGACTGGTACATACTTTGCAATAGCAGAAATTAATCAATATCGTGAATATTCGTCTTCAGAAATTTCAGTTAGTGAAACGTCGTGCAATTGTAACGTCAGTTAACAGATTGCTATTACTCTGTTTTCGATCTTGCCAATCATCCATTTATCATGTAAGTAGCCCATTCATTAAATGTGTTCATTTATCGAATTACATGTTAGATAATTATTCAGTTTAATATCCATATGTCGCTGTTTTAACAAATTTAATTCCAATGGAGTTTGTTGACACGGGATGCCTTTCTGTCGGGAAGATTTGCCCTTTCGGTGAGTTTTATAATAGGATGAAGTGTAATGGAAACTCGAGAGTATAATGGTATTAATTATCTGACTGGTACATACTCTGAAATAGCGGAAATTAAGCAATATCGCGAATATTCGTCCTCGGAAATTTTGTAAACAAAGCAGACTAATCCTTCGCTTCTACAGCTGTGAAAAGGTACAGTGGATTTCATTGGTTCTCAAAAGTAGGTCACTGAAATATGTCCAATAGTCAGCTTTGGCTTCAGAAATTTTCATACCCTCACTTTTCTCCTTCTGGTACAGCCGGCTGAAGTTTCTCCACCCAGTTACAGCCTACGGTCGGGTGAAATTTTCAGGCGAGATCTCGCTTCTCCTGTCTCCGGTGCCCCAAGTTACAGACTTGGGCCCCTGTAGTAGTGTAGAGCAAAGAGTATGTCCAGCGCTTTTTTCCTCAGGCCTTTGCGCCGAGCGCTTTCGGCAGTCCAGTGAACGCCTACGCGTCCTTGGCCTGCCACTTGCTCTCCCCTCCACCACCCCGGGTCTCTCTCTCCCCCCACCCTCACCTAGGAGCTCATTGGAGGGTCGGAGTGAAGCGATATTTTTCTCTCGAGTCAGCATCACATTTCCTCAAAAGTATCACATTTTACTAATCGCTTTCCCATGCCCCAACTTCTCAGGTGGCTTCCACTAGTTGGGGGGAGGAGGACGTCCTTTCGGGAGCCGACTTCTTCGTCTATGCTCTCTCCCCCCACCCCTTCCAACACCATATATTTTTTTCAGGCTTGCCTCGCGAGGACGGCGGTAAATCATTCCGTGATGAGCACAGGCTGAGTGTCTTCCTCCTCTCGGCTCGTATTTAAGTTACGCGGGCAGCCAAACAGATTGCGCCACTAGTAAGAGAGCTTCATATCTTAGATGAAACAAACGAAAAAGGCATTTTAAAAACAAATAGCTCCGGGTTTCCCTCCTATATTTCCGATATTTAGTGCTATTAGCACCAGTTTCCTTCCGAGTAAATAGAAAGTTTTACCCTTCACTGCGGGAGCGTGCGCGTGAAGGGCAAAAATTTCGCTCACTGCGATCGTGAAAATGTAGGAAATCAATTAAAATAGTGAGTGAAGGAGGGAATCCCGGTGCTGTGTACAAAATATTCGTTTTTTCGTAACAAGTTTTCAGGAACAGTATCACCCTCGACGATTTACTACAACAGGGCGGGTTTAGAAAACTTCTTCTTACACACTAATTTAAGACGAAAAACACGTTTTTGATTCACCTCAAACAGCAGTGAATCAACTTTTTTACCTTATGGTGGCACGGGATTTTCAGGTATTTTTTCACGTAGATGTCTGCCCCTGGATCTACCACTCAGAATGGTACACTAACATTGGTTTGAGTTTTAAGTCAACCGATGCATTGCCCCCCAATAACAGCGTACTAAATAATAAGGAAATTTAACAGATATAAAACAAATAATGCAATTATTATTCGCTCAGATGAACCTTGTACACACGCTATGGAGAGTAATGCCAAACTTTTCCGTCGAATGGAAATAACGCATCAGACGTGCCAAAGTCCAATTCGTTATTCATTTTTTTGGTCTCGCATAATTTGAACAAGGTTATCGTGAAGCACTGACAACGTTGAATGACTAAGGGTTTTAATTGTTACACAACATTATGGCGAAACAACGTTAAGCGGGACAACGTTAAACGAGGGCACACTGTACCACACTCGTAATGACGGACGTCTACTGTATTAGGTATTGATAGTCGGCTTGTTGTCTCACTTTAATTGCTATGACTGCTCTGGGATCTTCCTAGGAATTTTGGATGGACAAGTTTTCAACCCAATGCAGTCATTAAATAAAACTGTCGACAAATTACAAGAGGTTAGATCATTTCAATTGTCCTATTGGAACTGTTCAAGACACATTAATTTTAATTCATCTCCTAATTCTGTCACGATTGCAATAAACATTCCTTATCACCTTTTCTCTTCTAAATTAGGCCATATGTTCAGAAGAGAAAATGCACTAGGGGATTGGGAAAACAAGAATATGTTGGTGGGTGCATTATTATATTGCCTGGTTGGGATATTGCCATAGTTCATACAACTCGACTCGATACTCGTGAATAACTACAACTCGACTCGATACTCTACTTGATATCAAAAAGTACTACTCGCACATCCGTAAATTGAACACTAATGACAATGTTAAAAATGTAACAAAACACCTCATGCCATTTGTAATAATGATTTGTGGATTTGAAAAAGGTGTGCAGCTGAACAGTCATTGCACTGCTTACCTCATTACATATTTGGCCAGTTTTAGTATTTAGGTATGCCCATTTTGTTTCCTTCTCCAAGAGACTAAACCTAAGAAACTAAAGAGTATCATAAAGAGTATGGAATTAACAGTATGGATTCTAGGCAACCAAAAGGGGTCCAAGTGGTTGAATATGCCCTGCTCTACTATTTCATCTCTTGGCTACTTGCCAACACTGAAATCTTCTGATTTTTCAATTTTAGACCTAATTTTTTTCTAACGGTAAATTACTATTGGTCATCTCTGCATTGTCGAACAATATTTTCTCAGGTTTTTCCTAGCATCAGTCAACTTATCTACACCAATTATACTTGTATCAATAGGAACACCTTTCCTAGGAAGTATGAACCACACCATACTTAAAATGGCTTATTCATATGCTCCATTTTTTTGTCTTCATTCATAGGAATAGTGATAAGTGTCTTTAAATTTTCCTTCAATCCTTTGGCTAATTATTCATATTAGAATTTTGGGCTCCTAAGACTGCAGGCTCAGAGTCAGAGCAGAGGCTTACCTCATCTCTTGGCCTTCATCATTTTTGGAATTATAATCACGACACAATTCTTTAAATCCTCAGGAATTCCTCCATTATTATAGCCATCTTTGAGTATTCCTCAGAGGGTATCTATGGCTTTGGTTCTAAAGAGTCTTCATGATCTCTCTGTTGATTTTTTCTGCTCCTGGTGCCATGTTGTTCTTAAAATCTCTAGCTGCTCTTTTGAATTCCCTTATCATTATCCAAGGACCATTCTAACCTTTGTTTCCCTTAAATTATAAAAAGATTTTTGGCCCCTTGCAAATTTCATGTACAGTCCTATTCTCTCCTTCTTTTTCCAAAGTATTAGTCTTCTGCTATCAACTTTCAAGTCTCTTGGTTTCTGCATGCCATTTTCCTCTCTCTGAAGTGCCTCTTTGACAGCTTAAATACTGTTTTGGTGTTTACTTTTCTCATGTTTTCATTGATTTCTTCACAGAAACTTCCAATCCGCTCCTTTGTCTTCTTGGATTCTCAAATGACTTCTTTGCAATACTTATGTGGTGAAAAGAACTAAGAAACAACTAAAATTTATGGGAAATCAATTTATAGGCAAATATACATCCATTAAGAATATCAATTAGGCACATCATTTGACAGGTTACCTATAAGGGACAAAATGAACTTCTATCTAATATGGAGAAATTGAACAACAAAATGAATAAGACCCTTGGCAGTTAGAGAAGGCGATTAAGTGAAATAATTAAAGCTGATAATTGAAAATTTTGTATGATAGTGGTTTTTAGAAATGGGTAGGAAAAGTACTTACCAGATTTTCATCCTCATCCAAATCTTCATCCCCACCCACATTTAATTTCTCCAATTCAGCATCAAGAAGGGCCTAATAATGAAAAATATGATGTTACATTCAAGAATATAAAGAGGTCTCATTCACAAAACTGAAAATGTTACATGCAAAGGTGTATAATGTCCTTTTTTGTTGTTTGTAAGATATGCGAAGAATGATTGCAATTGTGTTGGCTTGGGATATAGCAACATACTTTTAATGAAGATTTATTTGATGCTAAGTATGTACTGTAAAGTGCCTATTATCTGTGCTAATGGAGGGGGAAGCTCAATTGGATAATTGAAAGTGACGGATAATCCATTCATATTAAATCTTGAGATAGTTGTAGCCTTGGTTTCAGTGCCATGCTTTCAGAAAGTCTTTCATGCATATTGCACTGAAATACCTCTTTTTTCCTACCATTTCCTTTATCGGGCGATCGTTCATTCCAGATTGCACCAACTAAAATTAGTATCTTTTGATTGGTTAATTTTATTCTCAGATGAGCTATGCGTCCCATTTTTACGTACCTACTTATGGTATTAGCATTGCAGTAAGTTTTTTAATTCATGATCGCAATGCAGTACGATCACCACGAGGAATCTCTTTGATGATCATTAAAATTTGCCTAGTGTTTTTTTTAACTTCTCAGACTGCGGTCAAGGAAGTTGATGCACACTTGCACGACTACTGCTCGTTGGAGTTCATTTCCCCATCCCTACCTACAGATAACATAGGCACATCTCTTTTACAGGGATAAGAAGTTGCTACTCGCATTTCCAAGTCCCATAAACCTTCATGCTAACTCAGCCCGCTCTCGAAGTAAACAAGTCAAGGTCACTGACCACCCCAATTCCCAAATGCATGATGCCTCAGATGCTAAAAACACAAGTCTAAACTGATAGTTTACCTTACTAACCTACTAACCTTCTCTTCGCTTGCAGTAGCATGCTTACAAATTGATTCCTTATCAAAATATTTTTACAGCTTCTGTTACCTGCTGTAGTAATAAAGATGTTAATGAGAAATAATATTTTTTATATACATGACGAACAATTAAAACTTATACTATTTTCCTACTTTTGTATTTACCGACCAGGTTTGAACACTTCATTGTCATTATCAAGGTATTAAAAGTCTTACATGGCGACGATATGACGTTCGATATATTGCTCTGATATATTGCTATGCACTGTATATGTCCAAATACAAGCCGACCATTTTTGGCCAAATATCGGTTGTCAACAGAGGCAAGGGGAGCTAATTTTAAGCATGAAATGAGACAACCACACAGAAATACTGTGGCTAATACATAGTCCAGAATAACGTAGAAATATAGACAATAATCAGTGCCGTCCCTAGGGTAGTGTGACAGGTGCTGCTGCTAGCCAAGCTGGGGGGGGGGGGGGAAGTGAGTCAGAAGCGGGTGTGTTTGTTGGACTTAGAGGTGATTTTCTTTTTATTATTTCTCGAAAAATAAGGAATTTATTTCCTTTCTGTATGTAAAGACTCTGTTCCTTACCATTTTCGAATTTTATAGAACATATAAATGGGAAAATAAAAAATTTTCCTGAACTCTGTTTTATATAGTGGGGGGGAGTTTCATCTTCTCCATATAATATTTTGTGCAGCGTTCAAAATCAGAGCGGAGTCACTAGGGATGAAGGTGCAAATAATTTTGCAAATTGGGCAGTGTTCATAAAAAAGTGAGCCACAACGTCTGATTTCTGGGGGGGGGGGGGGCTAGCCCACCCCCCCCACAATCTCCCCACAATGCCCCCCCGTTGTTGCACCCCTGGCTGCACTGGACCCGCGCCTATAGGGGCCTTGCCCTGGCTTGCCTCTTTCAGATAGCGTAGGGAAATCCACCTATTACCTGAAATTACGTACTAGTTACAAATAGAGACATTGCGTGACTTATGTTCGGGATCCAAACGAGGCAATTATTTTCTAAAACTATAGAGAGAATGTGGGAAAAGTGTCACAGCTTTCTTCCACATAGGCCCAGGTTCGAGAGAAAAACGCTATTAAAGAATCTTCCTCCGTATAAATCCTTTGCAGCGGGAATCCTGGGTAATTTTAAGTGAGTACATCGTTGCTAATTAAAAAGTAATAATCCGTTCATTGTGTACGGCCTTGAGAAAGACCCACAACCAATCAAAGCCCATCCTGTTCACGGAAGTATCCTTGTCTTTTCAAAATCTAAACATTCTAGGTCTGTCAGCATGTGAAGCCTCTTTTCGGCTGAACAAGAATCCCGAAATTAGCTTCGAAAGTCTCCCAAGGAGGTTGATTGAAAATCCAGCAAATTGGCTGAAAATTAAAAAAAATTGTTGCTACTGCCGTAAATTTATAGGATTGGGCAATTTACAGTGATTCCATAAAATTTTTCGAAAATTTCAAAAGAAAAAAAAATGCTGCAACCTGGGATCGAACCCCAGCCACCATATGAGGATTACTGGGTCAGCGCCTCAACCCACTGGCCGTGAACAGTAAAGGATTTATACAGAGGAAGATTCTTTAATAGCGTTTTTCTCTTGAACCCGGGCCTATGTGGAAGAAAGCCGTGACACTTTTCCTGCATTCTCTCTATAGTTTTAGAAAATAATTGCCTCGTTTGGATCCCGAACATAAGTCACGCAATGTCTCCTTGTTAGTACACATGTAAATTTCTTGAAATCAATTTCCAGTTTGTCGGTTAATTTACTTATTTCCATGAAATATGCTTAAAATATGCTACTTATATCAATAATGGAATGCAAAGTTAAGCAGGGACTTTCATTTGCACAGGGCCCCTCAATCCCCAGGGACGGCCCTGACAATAATGCAATGATATAACTCATATCAGTAAATGACGAACTATTCTTTAAAGGATGAACAGAAAGTTTTTTCTATTCAATTAATCTTTCTTCATGGCGATGTTGTTATAACTATATTATATGGCAACTTGGTAAATACCTCATGCAGCCCGCAATGCAACTATGTCTTAAATATTTTCTGCTTGAACTGAGTTACCTGTTGAAAAAAGATGAGCAACTTTGTGCATATGTTAAAAAATAATTCAATGTATTTGCAAAATATTTTTATCATCTAATAAATTTTCCATCATGACGATGTTTCTATAGCCCTACAAAGCCACGAAAAAGTCTTTATATGCAACGCGTGTTACAATTTTGTCTGGAATGTTTTACCTCACATTAGATCTGGGTAGACACAGAAAAGATATGACCAATGTTATTTGTTGTATAAAGAACAACATCTTTTCAGTAAAAAATAATATTTTGTGAAGGACTGGGTAATACAGACCATCTAGGGTAAAAGTTGTAGGCATTAGAAAGTGAGTGCCTTCGTACAGAGTCACCTTCGCTTATAAGACCTCGGGGTATTTCCGGGCACTTATTTAGGGGAAAAAAGTGCATATTGCATGCTGTCAAATACAGCAATGGGTTGGGATATAAAACGTTGACAATTGACACTTAGGACACTGTGCATTACCATATTGTCACTGTCCTGGTTTTTTTGGAGTTCCAAATACGTATGTATCCAAGTATGCAAGTAACGGCAATGCAAAGGACTATTAACGGCAAAAACTTCGGATACAAAAAAAATTGTCAACCTATTACATAACCACTCTAAAAAGTGTAAAAAAATAATGAATGGTTTGGAGAAAGTTCTACAGTAGAAACTCGAAAATACGAACTTCGAAATTACGAAATTTTGATTTTACGAAGCAAAATCTTCGGTCCCGACCAAAAGGGTATCTAAGTGTATGTAACAGTACGCGATATTACGAAATAATGAAGTTTTAAAATTACGAACCTCGGATCTTGGTCCCGACGTGAAAAAGTTACTCGTTTATACGAATAGTGATGGATCACAGTAACGTTTCAGCGCTCCTTTTCAGAGTTAAACATCTAATTAATGATCGTCGCCGAATACATTATGCACTGAATGTATTACCTGAACGATATCTCATTTTTCAATGCTTCAGTAGTAAAGGTGTGGTTTCGCTGGGGCGTCTGGCGTCCGTCCAGCAGTCGGAAGTCACTGACGTACTCATCCAATGTACAGTAAGTCCTCGACATACGAACGAGATGCGTTCCGAGAACTTGTTCGTAAGTTGAAAATCGTTAGCCAGGCATCGAAAATTGTAGTTACTGTATTTCCTGGCCCATAAGACGCACTTTGTTTGCTCCAAAATGTGCTCTTAAATTGTTCGTTTGTCCTCTAAAACACAAGCTGATTCGCCGGGAAATACTATTTAGGGATGGTCAGATTGGATCTAAAGATCCGCGTGTATTACGTTTCTCTGGATACTGAAATCGGATCCTAATTCATTTTAAAAAATCGGATCTGGATCAGATAAAAAAATTCACACTGGGGAGTGGATACCATTAAAATCGCCCTAAATAACGGTCATCCTGTGTTGCGGCCGATGTAGGAACTAGTTGGAACCATGGAAGTTGGCTGCTGATGCTCTCGAAAGGATGTCTATAGGATGTCCTCGAAAGGATATCCCAACTAGTGGAAAGCACCTGAGAAGTTAGGGCAGGTATGCGATGAGTGAAATGTGATATGTTTGGTTCACGGTCATAGCTGATAAGGGACTCCCAACGGGCAACGCCCCCCCCCCCCCCCCCCCAACTTTTGGAAGTCACCTGTGAAGTTAGGGCGTGGGAAAGCGATGAGTGAAATGTGATACTTATGATGAAATGTGATGCGGGCTCGAGAAAAAATATCACTTTACTCCGACCCCCTAACTATGAGCGCCGAGCCGAGGGTGGGGGAGAGAGAGAGAGGAGGCGGGGAGAGCAAGAGGCAGGCCAAGGACGCGTAGCCGTTCGCTGGACTGCCGGAAGCACCAATGCTCGGCACGAATGCCTCTGGAAAAAAGTGCTGGACATATTTGCTTTACACGACTACAGTAATTGTATTAAACTTGCATACCAACTTGAGGAGTAT
This sequence comes from Pyrrhosoma nymphula, assembly GCA_963573305.1. Classification (NCBI taxonomy): domain Eukaryota; kingdom Metazoa; phylum Arthropoda; class Insecta; order Odonata; family Coenagrionidae; genus Pyrrhosoma; species Pyrrhosoma nymphula. The sequence goes on along the minus strand of OY754338.1, from coordinate 21,986,802 downwards.
CCGCATTGAAAGAAGAACGATGCAGCTAGAACTTATATCAAAGCTCATTTTCGTATCACTTCTCATAGCCGAGTAGCATTTCCGCGAAATGATCGATTTTAGGCAAGTTAACTAATTTTTTCTCTGATGTAGTTAATATCAAGTACGCACAAGTATGTATCAAGCCCTATGAAATAAGTTCTAGCAACATCCTTCCTGGGCCAAACGGTGAAAACAGAATTTCTTTATCTATTAGCATGGCGATGTAAAAGTCAACGGTCCGAAAATGGATTCCCTGGCGTGGTATCCACTTCCATAAGTGAATGATGCTTCCTATAAAAGGAAGTAAAAACAGATGAGAATTCCGATTCTCTCTTCGCATGCGCCGATGCACTACGTTATTTATCCCATTGATGTGACGATGCTTTTCAAAGCTCCCTCGGGCGCTACGCAACATAATTTCAGGTTGTGGAAAAATCATGAAGGAGTGCGAAGTCAACCTCACAGCTACCACCGGGGTAAGGTTACAATTTGAATCGACCGAAATACCGGCTCCCTCGTTCGATCATCGGCCGTATCAACCTAGTGTTGGCTGCCGAGGCCGCTGAAAGGAGGCCCAACCCCTCCCCCACTAGTGAAAGCCACCTGGGTAAAAGCGAAACTGGGTGAGGGTAGATAATAACAGATAAGGTGAAGGAGTGATCCTCTCGGGTTACCCCCTTCTCTTTCTCGCCGAATGAGTCCCTCGAAGATGAATGTCGTCGCGCCTAGGAATACGGAACGAAGAACTTTTTCTTGAAGGGTCTTCTGGGAAAAACCGGTTTAGACGCGCCTATTGTTCAGATCCGACTGAGGTATCAACCTAAAATCTGACAGCTTTAATGTTTCCGGCTGAGTGATTGAGAGGGATAGCTGGATGGAAGGACTGCTCGTCAGGCAATTTCCAAATACCCTGGAAAGGATATTTTACCATTCATCACGATAACCCGAATCGAGCCTCGTATTTCCGGTAATAATCATTTGTCATCACAAAACGAATGAGTGAACGGAATAATGCATCGATTTGATGAGAAGGTAGCTTGACACACGGAAGTCGATTTCCATTGAAATGCGGCTTTCGTCTTAATTCCGAACCATCCGTAAAAATTTATGACGCAAGTAAACAATAAACATTGCAAATTGATATATCCAGATAATATTGTTAAAATTCGTCACGGCAAAGAGGGGTAGTACCAATCCGCGAGTTGCTGCACGCCGCACCGCCAGCTGCAACGGCAAAATAACTTATCCGGTGGCGCCAAATTTGAAATTCCCGAAAATAGGAATAATAAAACTCAGACGAATAAGTTGTGTTCAACTGACAATGAGTGCACCCTGAGGGCATGAATACACATTTAAATATACTTTCATGAATTATAACTTTGTAAATCATACAAGTACATCGCGAGAGTACATCTTAATCGAAGGAAACAAAAAATTTAAGGAAACTTCGCGGTGGAAATCCCGAAAATCGGAAGAATCAAACTCCGACAAATTAGTTGTGTTCAACTGTGCACACCCTGTGGGCATGAATACACAATTAAATATACTTTCATGAATTATGACTTCGTAAATCATGCAAGTACGTCACGAGAGTACACCATAATTTAAGGAAACAAAAAAAGAGCTTCATCGCGATGTTTTTGAAAGATACTCGTTCATACGAAATTTGATATTACGAAGTGCCGATTTTTCCGGTCCCGTCAACTTCGTAATTTCGAGTTTCTACTGTATTTAATAAAAGTTGCAAGAACGCTAGGTAATGGCATGTCCAAGATATTTCCCTGAGGGATTAATTTTCACACAAGAACTGAACAGGTAACCTTCTCCAGAATAATGGTGGAAATAAAGAGAATGCCACATTCAATGGCTATAAATTCATCTCAGAAAACAGCTGACTTAAGGTTGTCGGAATCATGGAGACCAATATCATCATCGTTTACAAGTATAAGCATAATAGTGATCCATTGTTATTGGCAACAATAATTTTGCTTGGAACACTCCTTTGATTAAATGAAAACATAATTGTTACAAGCAAGGCCACACACCAACAGTTGTAAGTTCCAAATTGAATTTCATTGAGATACACATAATATCTTCTGCCATACTAACATCTAGTGCCAGCAGCGCTCTTACTTTTTTATAATGAATGCCACCGGTAATCAACTTAGCACACTCAAGAGTAAACAATCAAACTCCTTGATTTCATTTTTTCCAGTGAAGATATGCAGTTATGAAATTTTGCAAAATTCCTCAAAAAATTTACTCTCATTTATTGAGACAGAATCAGGACAGGCTGATAGAATCATTTGGGAGGACTGAATAAATTCTTGAGATTATATTTAAGAATTTAAGCTTACCATACCAACTCAATAGGACACTATAGTTTCAAGTTGAAGGTCGAATGCACTCTAGCATGATACTGTTCCAAACTGTAGGTTAGTGATCCATTAAATCATTGTCCAAAAATTAATTCCAGTATCAATTTTTCACAACTATGGTGTGATCACCTGTTTGTTACTCAAGCTAACCTTTTTAATTATGGCTTGAGCTGCTAGTTCATCATCATCCTCTGAAAGTACACTGCTTGGCAAATCTAGTCCCCAAATTCCTTTGGTAGGCCTGAAACAAGTAAAGGCAGGTAAAAAGCTAATGACACAACTACAAAGTACTAGGTAACAAAGAACCATCTTCAGTTGATGGATAGGCACTAAAAAACCCAATTGTTGAGCCTCAATGTAAATGCTAATACAGTGGACCTTCGACTATCTGGACAGGCCTCAGGAATTTAGTGAAGGTGTTTTTTAAAGGGTTCGTGAGATGGCATCACAACCACATCTAAAATTAATTCCTGAAGCAACTGTTTTGATTAATATACATAGTTAAATTGTCACTAAAAGTGAATGCCACAAAACTGATTTTCCTATTTATATTTTTTGTCTCAGTAAAAGTGAGTGAGCACGGGCAAGGGATGCGAAATCAGTACATATAAGGGAGCAAAATTCACGTGGAATGTTGTTGGGAGTTCTAATTTAAATATTGGGCACCAAAGGGGATAATATGGCAGTGGAAGCTGGATGAAACTTGCATTCTTTAAAAAAATTTATTGTAGTTTATGGAAGAGAATCCTAACTTCCCATCAATGAAAGCAAGCCATGTATACTGGCAGTTGTTACTAAGCCAAAAAATCAGTTGCCCGATGTTGTTCAATGCCATTATCCACTTGGCATGAGTTCTGGAATTAGGGAAACTGCTTGGAGTGACCTGAAATTGATTTGCTGGTGCCCCACGCTTGGCTGAGAGGGATTCACATTGGGTTGTGAGCACTGCTATCACTGTATTTTTTTCCTTACTACCCAAATTACAACACCACACACAATTGGCTGAAATAGAACAAAGCTAGTAAAAAACAAAATATATTTTCTCAGTGCCTTGGTTGAAACTTGAGATAATCACTCCTAAATGATCGATGCGCATGACATAACTTGTCACTTTCCATAGTGATCACTTGCTAACAAATGGCAACATTGCAAAGTTGATTAAATTCTGCTAAAACATCCACGTAAGATTTTCTCTGAAAGCTCTCAGCTTCAGGCTGTTTTGTTGACTCTTGAGGAGTCTAATGACGGAATAGAAATATATTACTATTTTTATAAAACTTATTGACTTAAGAGTAATGTAATTTGCTTGCTTTCAGTAATATATGCATTCGTTACATTACAAAACGGTGGCTACTTTTCATGATGGTTTAAAAAAAATACTTAATGTAGCAAAAATGTCCATTTACTGGCTGATATAAGTTGAAGCGCTATCGGGAGAAGGGAGTAGATTTTCTCGCCGATAACACTCGTAAAAAACAAACTCTTTCCAAGCTCGGGTGAGACAAATGAGGAAAACGAACGAAACACAAGTATTATCAATCCATAACTTAACTATCAATATATTTCACAAATCACAAATAGAACCAACCAAGTTACAAACAATCTACCCATAGGTCGAGTGCCAGGCGACCGTAATGAGAGTTTCCAGTCGGAAAATAATTTAAGTATACAAGTACGAGAGGTTGAGCTTCTCTCTTAAGTAAAAAATGACAAAGTCAGCAGACTCACACAACGGTGTTACCCGGTCGCCGTCTCGCAAGCAATAGAGGGCGAGCTCAGACATGAGTCAGCTGAGGAGGGGGTCTGTCGACAAGGACGAAGGTGGAATGGGTAAGGTCAGGAGGTTGGCGATTGGTAGCCTTGGAGGGGAGGAAATAATGGGATGGGTGATAGATAGGGTGGCAGTTTTTAATTGGAGCGCCAGGAACTGTTTTCTGGCTTTGGCCGCAGAATACAGGATCACAGCCTTTGTGCCTTGGTCAGGATGACCGCATTTTTGGTATCCTTCCTCACTTTACTGGCTATATATACGATGCAGGACCTGGTGAGGGAATGGTGCGGCGAACGGTGTGGCGGACGGTGAGGCGGACAGTGTGGCAGAAGTCGCTGGCAGTAGTCGCTGCATTTTGTAGTCGTAGGCATTTTGGCCATCGTTGGCGCACATGTTGTTCGGGCAAGTCCTTTGGCTAAGTCCGGAGGGTAAACAGTCCACAAAGGGGAAACTGTCCAAAGAGGGGAATTGGCCAAAAAAAGGGGGGGGGAAATGCCACAAAGTTATTCATATCACAAAGCTACAAAGGCTTAAGAGTGAATGGAAAGAGAAAAGCTGTGACCATTGGAGATGGCGTAAATGGAATTGAATTTTGATCGTGCAGTGGAGTCTGGATCTGCTCCCTGGCAACTTCGTAAACATTCACACGACCATTGTGTTTACGTGCCACTACTAACACATAGTAATTAACTGGTTGGCACATAATGTCAAAATCTTATGGAATCAATCAAAGTTTTCCCAATAAATTTAGTGACAAGGCTACCAATTTTGGGAAATGGAATGAATCAGTATTTATGATACCCGTTACCATTGTTGTGTTATAACACATTTTAAATTTTAAAGTTTTGCTTTACTGATCTGGAATATTACATAATATATATTCTTTACTCATAATTTTCTTTTTCAATCCACCAGTTATATTCAGAAGAGCCTCATATCGTATGGAAAATTATCAACGGTCGTAGGTAAAAGTGGGTTCCTTAAAATGACTCCATAAATGTTCCCTTTGAAAAATGTCTGGATTATCCAGACTGGAGGCCAAATCTGGAGAACCCCTCTTCCCTCATAGTCCTTATTAACGAAGGTCTGCTGTACATCACTGATTCACCAAATAATATTCTAGCCATAATTCAAAATTTTTTTCAATCTAAAAGATTTTCAACATGCTGATGTACAGCGAATACTCTCATATATCTGGCATTAACTGGACAGTTCTTATGGGGATAATTTTGGAAAATCGATTTGACTTACTTCTTACTTGATGTAGGAGATTCCATTTCAAAGCTCTGCTGCAAGTTCTTTCTTCCACCAGCTGCTTCTACTCCCTAAATACAAATAACAAAGCTACATTAAACAAAGGGCCTCAAGCACGCTATTAAAAGATAGAACCTTTAGACACACTTAGTTTACTTATCAGCAGTGAAATGCATGGCCAAGTATTAGTATGTACATACATATGACTTTGATTTATTTATGCTTAGAGATCACAGGGCATCAATCATGACATTTTGAATCCAGGCATCAGGGCATCGATCTTGGCTCCATGACATTTTGATAGGCAGTGAGGCATTATCATGATAAAATGTTTAAATTTATTCTGATGCTTTTGGCAATGGCTCAGTCACACCCTCTTACTTAAAACAATGTAGCATGTTCGGCATTAACGTTGTAAAGGGTCCCATCACATCGTGAATGATGTGGAAATCATGATGTAATATTTTATTGAGTACAAAGTGATACTGCCCAGTATTTTAGTTGGGTACAATGAAGGTGATGCGAATTCATGCACCATGATACAATATAATACAACAAACCAGGTTTCCCTCAGGCATGAATAGCCGGACCACTCGATTGATACAGAGTCACCGAGGACTTGAGGCTGTTGACGAGTTCATGCAATGACCCCCACTTATTTCCACCTCGCAAACATTGTACCACCACACATTCCATTCCACCTCTTCTACACGGTATCAGTGACCCTACAAACATTCTATGCTTGTTTTTATACCATTCTTAACTTGATTACATCATTGTTAATGGAATACCTGCATTATTTAGGCCCATCGCTTGTGGCTCTCAAACGTTGTATTTTACACAAATTCCAATCCCTATTAACCAGATAAAAAATTTCTCCAATGACCATAAAATATATGCACCACTCGTCAAAAATCAAACACTTACTGTGTTGGTTTGCAAGAATGAGGACTTCGCAACAGGGACTAACCACAGCCTCTCCACCAGAATACCCTCCTGTAGTAGTTTACGGGAAAGTTATTTCCTCGCCAGGGACCACCACAGACACACATTCACAACCCAAATGGAATCCTTTGTAAGGCTAATGGGACCCCGCTAAGGATTCCTGGGTTATAACCTGGGATCCTTCGCGGAGCTGAAGTGACTCTACTAAGGATGCCAAGTTATTAACACAACTGCTCACACAATCACACAAAACACTCACTCACACACACAGTAGGGCCCCAAATTTCTGGGAGAACAGCTCATATCGACCGTTGAAGGGAAGGGGGGTGGAAGCTAATGACCATTGAAGTGAGGCATGGGGATCGCAATTGATAATAAATTTAAATTTAAAACTAAATGACAGTTGTTGTCATGGAGTAACTAGAAAATTGCAAAAAAGGAAACTTCTTACTCTATAATAGAAAATAATGGAGAGAAAGAAATCAGAACTTTGTCGCTGTTTATAAGGTTTCTTCTAAGTTTGTATATATATATATATATATATATATATATAAGCTTTCATAGGCATCAAGTAAATGATTATCTGTTTGTTTAATGAGTTGAAGGTTTTGTTCTGATGTTTCGTGTTCTGTGTCGAGTAAATGTTGTGCCATGCTGGATTTTTCAGGTCGGTTGCATCTGTAATGGGCCATGTGTTCTTTAAATCTGGTTTTAATGTTTCTACGAGTTTGCCCTATGTATGCCAGGTCGCATGAGGAGCAAGATATTTTATATATACCGGACTTATTGATATTATCTATTTTGTCTTTGGTGTTCCCTAATAAGTTTTTTAGTTTGTAATTATTACTGAAAGATATTTTGGTGTTCACCGTCTTAAATATCTTTTCCAAACCTTTGGTAATTTTCGGGTGGTAAGGCAAACCGAGAATGTAGCGAATAGTTTCATCTTTTTTTAGTGTAGTGGAATTTTGCATTAGTCTCTTAAACTTATGTTTTTTTAACAATATTGTCGATTACAGACTCTTTATAGCTATTTTATCTTGCAATGCACTTTATCTTATTAAGCTCTTTAAAGTAATTATTCTTTCCTAGTGGGATGTCAAGCAAGTGATTGACAAGAGCATGAAAAGAAGTGAGCTTAGTGTTGTTCTGAATGAAAGAATCAAAATGAATGTAATTATTGGTATGTGTGGGTTTACGGTAAATGTCAAATTCGAGTTTTTTACTGTTTCTGGTCAACAAGAGATCTAGAAAAAGGAGTTGGTTGTTGTTTTCCGTTTCGTACATGAATTTAATGGAGGGAAATAAACTATTTAGATCACACATGAATTGTTTTAAATCATACTTTTTAGTATCAAAGATAGCAAAAATGTCATCAACATATCTTAAATAAACTTTTGGGAAATAGTTGAACGTGCTTTTGAAGGTATTCTCAAAATGAGTCATAAACATATTAGCTAGAAGAGGGGATAGGGAGTTACAGATAGCTGTGCCGAATACTTGTTTATAATAAATACCTTAGAAAACAAAGAAATTTTGGTTCATGACTAAATTAGTGAGTCTAATGTATTGATCTATTTTATCATCTAAATTCAAGATGATCAACCAATCCATTAATGCATTTATGGCTATATCTATTGGCATGCTTGGGAATAGATTTGTAACATCAAATGATACCATAATTTCTCCCTCAGAAAACATATAGTCTTTGACTTTGTTTACGAAATCCAAGTTGTTCTTAAGTGAATGGGGGCTTTGAAAATTTAATTCGGAGAATTGGGTAACAAGCCATTTTGACAAGAGATAAGTTGGACAATCTATCCCAGAAACTATTGGTCTCATAGGGCAACCATCTTTATGAATTTTTGGGAGAGTGTACAATCTCGGTAACACCGGGTTGGACACAGATCTTCTCCCCCCCCCCCCACCCCCCGCTTCCCAACCCTTTTGTCCCTTCCCTATTTATTCTAGGATTGCCCTCCTCTTCATTCACTTTCAACCTCGTGTTGCAAGTGTTTTTTCCCTTCAGCTCGCTGAAGAGGCCCACTCTTAGTGGTCGAAATACGCGTATTCGAAGTTCATCCTCGTTCCCTGTTTGTCGTTTCTGTTCTATTTGACCACGCTCTTCTTGAGCTGTTCTCCCAGAAATTTGGGGCCCAACTGTGTGTGTGAGTGAGTGTTTTGTGTGATTGCAAGTGCGGTTGTGTTAATAACTTGGCATCCTTAGTAGAGTCACTTCAGCTCTGCGAAGGATCCCAGGTTATAACCCAGGGGAATCCTTAGCGGGGTCCCATTAGCCTAACTAAGGATTCCATTTGGGTTGTGTGTGTGTGTCTGTGGAGGTCCCTGGCGAGGAAATAACTTTCCCGTAAACTACCACAGGAGGGTATTCTGGTGGAGAGGCTGTGGTTGGTCCCTGTTGCGGAGTCCCCATTCCCGCAAACCAACACATTAAGTGTTTGATTTTTGACGAGTGGTGGATATATTTTACGACCATTGGAGAAATTTTTTATCTGGTTAATCTATAGAGGCCTTAGAGCTCAACAACCTTGATCCAATCCCTATATCTATCCAACCCCTGCAAAACACAACTCGATTATTTTTTTCCTTGAAAGAACATCTTAAGAACTTGCTAAATCAGCACTTACCTGATTTTTAAAACCTGTGCCACGTGGATTTTTTTAACTCTGAAAAACCATTTTTTGTTTAATTTCTCAGGTTCTTGGGACATTTCCTTGGTGAAAGTTGGTTAAAATCCATATTTTATTTTCTAATCATACACTAAACACACGTGAGTATTAAGACAAAAAAAATTAGCCTGTTACTTGTAGTCCTTCTGGGTTTATTTATTGCCCAAAGTTACAAAAAAATGACATTTGGAACTTTGACTTAGAGCAGTTGAAGAAGCATTTAAACTTGCACAAAGTCGAGGTATAAGATCAATAGTATCAAGTATAGTATTTTTCCTTTCCATTGAAACTTTTTTTATATTTGTGCTAAGTAAAATAAGTTTGCCGGAGCTTGTACAAAAAGGGCGTAAAGTTTTTTTTTTAAGTGTCAAAGTGCTATATCTCAGGTGCACATTTTTTTCTGCTAATTTATTCAACGGATTATGCATCACAAGGGTAGGCACTACCTACGTGCTGAATTTCGTTTAAATCTGAGATGGTGAGGCAACGACCATTTGTCGATTTAAAATGGAATGACCGTAGGGGGGAATAAAGTTTCCTGACAAATGGAGCGCTGCCACTATCATCTTACTGTTTTCGAATTTCCCTCATTGTTTCCGAAACCTAGGAATAATATGCCATCAGAAAGGAAGCCGATTTTTCTCGAGAGTGATAGAGGCAGTTTGTTAGGATATTTTATTCCCCCATTGTACTTATTCTAATGAAAGCAGAATGTTAGTTTGCATTTGTTATAATTAACATATTTGAGCAACATCCACTTGAGCTAGAAAGAGGATATTTTGGCTCGTAGCTCCCATCCATGAGAAAAAACTGAATGTTGTTTCTTTTCTTTTTTCTCAGAGTAGTTTGAACCTTGATATATGCATAAGCTTTGAACAGAAAATTGGGAGGATTATTTGTATTCAATATCTTATATTAAATTTTTTCTTTCCTGCATGAATCTAACAGGTACCATCCTCAAGTTACAAATAAATTAAATATTCATTTTATTATCAGAAACTCATACAAAACCATGATTTGATTTTACAAGAAAGAGAATCTATCCTGTACACCACTACATAAACAGCACACTTCCATACTTTAAATATAATGATACAAACAAAATTTTGAAAATTTTGACACTAGTATTCATACTATTATTGAAAGTAGTGAAACTTATTCAACATTCTAAGAGAACTTCATTGCAAAGCTCAACAGAGTGAAATAGGCCTCCTCATGTTGGATTTTGCACTGTTTATTGTTTTCTCCCGATATTTTATTTCAATGAGGTCAATATAACAATGGTCCACATACCTGTTTGGAAGGCTTGAGTACAGCTTCACCTCGAAGGCGCGCTAGTCTTTCCTCCAATTCCAGCTCAGGTTTGGGGATTTCCTTGTCTATTTCTGTTTCTTCCCTATACTGCTGCAGTAATTGATCTGCACATTCTGTTTCTGTTCTCCTGTCTGGTGGCTGGTAGGCCTGAGGGGAATTGTGAATATTAGTGCGACATAATCTATTCAAGAGAGTATTTACCTCTGGTATACTTCATGAATGTACATTTTTAATTTGATTTTTCCTAGTCTGTACGTGAAATGGAGAAGTTTTTAGGATGTAGAATGGATGATTATTTTCTTTTTATTTAAACATCAAAGATCTCCACTTCTTCATAAATCCCACTATCTGTATGAGTCTACATGAGTTCATATTTCTCAGCATATTAAAATTACCAAAATGAGATTTATGAATTCTAAAACCCTGATGTAAATCACTTATTTAGGTAGCTTTGGTGGAGTGGATGGTGAAGGGCTGTTCTCTAAGTCACTTTGAATTACAGTCATGTTCTCCTATACAAACTAGATGAGTTTATCCATTCTTTTATCCATAAGAGCAACTTCAAGGTCGCAATAATCAATGCCAAATTTCACATGTCTTCTAAAGTGATCAAAAGAATTCACTCATCAGTCGTCAACGGTCGGTAACAATGAAAGATGCTATGCCATATTCCATGAAAAATAAGTACCTAGATATTGAAAACCTTGAAAAATATTTTTCATGAATGTTAATCAGTTTACAGAGCCTCACTTGCCTGGTAGGTTAATTTTTCCAGTAAATTGTTAAAATATTTCTGCTCCATGTATCAAAGGGGTCAATGTAGCAACTGCATGTTACTTTAGTGGTATTATAATTAGATTAATAGGATAATACTTTTTCTTCATTTTTTCCTGTTCATAATTTTTCACTGTCGGTGTCTGTTTACAATTTTCCATCATTTTGCACTTGTTAGCGTGATTCTAAACAATTGATTCTCTACCACTGTTGTACACTGTTTTGAGGACAAACACCTGGCTGTAGCAAAATTTTATTAGTAATACTACAATAAAGTCTTTTTCTAGCGAAATTGATGGTACTAAAAAATTTTCCATTTCACTCTATCGAGTTTCATCTAAAAGGATACCATGCAAAGGTATCATTTTTTATATCATCTGTAACATGGCCTTTTAATGAATCAGACTTCTAAATTTAAGGCATTTAAAAAATATAAATTGATGAACATTGAATATCCTAAAGTTTACTTCTTTACAAGTAATAATTGATTTGTTCCCCAAAGTCCTTTTTGTCCTAGTTATTTTCCATTTTTATCCCTATTGAGCACATATACACATCATGCCTTGGTGAAAATTTCAATCAATGATATGAAAATATCGTCAGCAACTCATAGTTTCCTCTCATATTATGAATTTATTTACCAGCTTTAAATATCAAATAATGTTGGTCGTCTTTTTACAGTGTATTATTAGATCTATTTTTTTACTTTTTCGTTTCCTGTGCTACAATGTAGACTGGGGATGAGAACAAATTGTTAGTACAAACCCTTGCTGAAATTCGCCTTGAATTAAGATGGCTTGGTGGTGTCACTGGCCAACACACCTGACCAGCCATCGGGAGATCAGGTTTCAAATACCGGTCAAGTCAAATGATTTTTTCATGACGAATTTCATCGTCTTCGGTGTATATCTTCGCACCCGTGTTCGTGACTGTGTACCATATCATTTGCGAAATCACAATGATTGGAAAATTGTCAAGTTAGTCCTTCTAAAGCGATAACGTTAGGTTTATTCTCCATGACTCTGGCATATCATACACAACAACATTTCCTGTGCTACAATGTAGACTCGAGACCAGAGCACAACTTGTTCATATAGACCTACGCCGAAATTCACCTTGCATTAAGATGGCTTGGTGGTGTAACTCGCTAACACACCTGACCGGCAATTGGGAGATCCGGATTCGAATACTGGTCAAGTCAAATGATTTTTTCATGGCAAAATTTACAGTCTTTGGTGTATATCTTCACACCCATGAGCGTGACTGCATACCATATTATTTGCGCAATCGCAATTATTGGAAAATTACATAGTATAGTATCTACAGTAGGCCACCCATACCAGTTCCCAGGAGAAAATTAAAATAACTTTTGCACCAGCTCAAAACCTGATAGAACAATCGAGGGTCAATAAATAACCAAATGTTTATGCACAAAATTCATGGTTTTCAAGGTTTCACAGTTGTGATGTCACCCAGATTTAGTTTTACGAGAACATCAATTCCAATCTTTGTCACCCTGCAACAACATGAGATCATCACTATATTATTTTAGCTCAAAATATTCTATGAATATTACCTTTAGACTCTCTATTTCTCATTGACATTATTGGTTTACCTTACAGGCATAAGTTGCCATTTCATTAAACTGGGCTCAATGAGTTTTTATCACCTATTTATTGCATGCAATGTGATAAAATGAAACAAGGGTTAGCAAAATTGAATTTTAATAAGTCCATGAATTGATTGCTATTTAAAAGCTCAAAAGAAGAGAATTGTTTAAGCGAGTTACATTACATCAGAAGAGTTGTCACCATGGGAATGGACCACTCCCAAAAACTTGAAGAGCACTGCAATTATTTCACTTTAACTTGCGTTAAAAAAGACATTCAGTGAACAAATATCTTAGTCATGCACTTGATCAAATCAACTGGAATAAACATCCTCCCCACAATATTTTTCAAGAGGATCATTTGAAGTTCTTCTTATTGGTTTTTCTAACATCTGTGCAAAGATAAAAATATATTTCAGGTTTTTTGGGTAAATAAGAGGGAAAAATTAAAGTGTGGTAATACATTTTAATGTCAGATGTAAGGACCCTTGACTGCAACAAAGGAAATCACATCCTACACAGTTGAATATCCTATGGTTGCTGCGAAATGGCTAAATAAGCTTGGATTTACTTACATCACTGGGTCGTTTACTAGAAGATGGCTTGCCCTGAATATTATCCAACCATTCAGATAGCTCTTCTGTAGTTTTCAGCTTGGGCCTAGTTTTCTTATAGTCCTCTTCAAGGGCTTGAAGTCTTGCTTGCAATTTCTGTGTTTCATGGTCAAAGCCCTCTCTTACAGAGGAAAATTTCTCCTTGTGATCTTTGAAATTGATTTTGACTTTTTCATCTGACTCACTCATAGTTTCAATGCACCTACATAAAGAAATGGAAAGGTTTAATTTTTTTGTGCAAGATTTTCCTGAGTATAAATGAACCTTTTTTTAGAAGAAACAATATCCTACAGGAGATTGTCCCATATCTAACGGACAAACTCCATCTACATAATACCCTGCAAGCCACCTCAAGGGCTTATGAAAAGGGGTGAGTTATCACTAACATGCACTACACCATACCCTTAGAAGGTTTGCATTAACACATGCATTAAAACAATTCACCTCACGGCGAAGGGACAACATTTCATGCCTAAGCCCACAATGGAGAGAAGTTCTGATTAAAGAATTTCAACTCTCACCCATTATACTGTAATTATTTTGGCATTACGCATACATTTTAGGCATTTCTTATTCCTTAAATTATACTGTACACATAAATATGTAATTTCCTACGTGAATAAGGAAGTCATCAACAGAGGAAATAGTGGATGCCACTCCTCTTGATTTTCATTCTCTATGGGGCATGCAAGAAACAGAAGCTGTTGGTGAATGCAATCATGTTATGAAATATGTAATACAATTTGCATAGCCCAAAAGAAACAGAGGAGATAATATGCATATAATAAACATGAAAGAGCCAACTAATATCCATCTTTATATGATGGACTCTAAATGATACTCATAAGTATTAACTAGAAGCAACTGCACATTGATTTAATACTCCTGTCATGACTCAGTAAACATTCTTTTAAGTGTTCGGACAAAAGATCTAGATTTATATTCCAGACTTTCCATCAAATTCTGGGAATAGCTTTAAGATAAAATATTTTGCATGTTGTGGTTTTTCCTTAACAAGAAATGCATTGCACTTTTGAGATAAATCTTCAAATTGCACTGCAAATACACATCTTTGGCATCAGAACTCACCCTGTTATGAAACAATAGGAACGGAGGAAAAGAAGAGGGTTAAGAAGCAGTGAGTTACAGAAGAAATGATTAAGAAAATGGAGGAGAGAAGGATTTGGAAAAACATCAACATCGACGTAGGCAAGAGGAAGTACAATGAATTGAATAATAAACTCAGGCGAGTGACCGATCGGGCAAAAGAAAACTGGTGGAAGGGACAATGCGAGGAAATGGAAAAGCTGAAGTAGGAGGGTGAAGTGGGTGCTTTGTACGCCAAGGTGAAAATGTTATTGGGTGGTTGGGAGAAGGCAAACGCTACCAAGGTTAAGGACAAAACGGGAAAGATATTAATCAAACAGGAAGATATCCAGGAAAGGAGGAGAGAATATGTAGAAGAAATATATGACAGCAAAAATAGACCCTTGATCTAGAGAATGAAGGAACAATAGATAAGGATAACCTTGGACCAGAGTTACTTGACAGTAAAATAGAGAGGGCATTAAGGAAGATGAAGGGTAGAAAAGCTGTGGGAACTGATAACCTACCTTCGGAGCTAGGGTAGAGAATCCTTTTTTTGAACTTATTCGCAGGATCTATGAGGAAGGAGTATGGCCAGAGGATTTTGTGAAAACAGTATTAATACCTATCCCGAAGAAGAAGAAAGCGTCAGCATGCGAGGAGTATAGAACGATCAGTTTAATTTCTCACGTTTCGCAAAGTTTTGCTTAGAATACTAAATAGAAGGTTGGAGAGCAGAGCAAACTATTTAGGCGATGACCAATTTGGGTTCAGGAAGAGGAGAGCAACCAGAGACGCGATTGCGGTAATAATAATATTTATTATACGGACAAATCTCCTTTTACAAAACATTACAATAGACAGAATAGTTACCTTAGAAAAAATAAAAAGATTAGACATTCTGATGCACAAATTTTCTGAATACATTTTGAGATAGATGAAAAATATCTGTTGATGTACAATGTTTGTTAAAATCCCTCATTATTCGAAAAATTGGTAGGTGATACATGTAATTATTTCTTACATGTGGAATATGAAAAAGGTAGTGAGATCTGGAGAGAACTGATGGAATCCTTAGATTAATTAAAGATAATAGATAAGAACACTTTATGTGATTATTTAGCAATGAGTCTAAGAATATTAATCCTGTTTGTTTCCTACGTGCAGAGAGAGAGTTGATATTGAGTAGATTCAAAATATTTTCGTATTCACCACTTTCCCTTACAATTCCAGCCTTAAAGACAACAAATCTTAGAAATTTATTTTGAACCCTCTCTAGGCCTAACTCATATTTATGATAGTAAGGAGATTAACTATAGAGCAATATTCCAGAATAGGTCTCACTAGGGTGATGTATAGGAGTCTATAACAAGACATATTGTTAAAGTCTGGAATTTCGATAAATGAAGCCAAGAGTTTTGTAAGCTTTCGTAATTGTAGCTTCAATATGCCTGTTGAAAGTTAAGTCAGAATCAAAAAATATACCCAAGTCAAGTTTCTGGTTCACTCTAACAAGGTTTTGCCCAGACAAAGAGTAATCAATAAGTATACCGGAATCTTAGATTTACAGAAGGTTAGTACATTACATTTACTAACATTAAAATGCAAGGCATTAATCCTGCACAATTGGGAAATATTTGTCATACATCTTTGCAGTGCAAGAGCATCTGCATAAGAGTCTATAGGTTGAAATAACTTAATGTCATCAGCATACATAAGATAATTAACAGGTTTAATTACGGTTCCTATATCATTAATAAAAATCAAAAATAGAATTGGTCCTAGATGTGACCCCTGAGGGACACCAGATACAGCTTTGAAGGAAAAAGAAGTGAAGCCTTTGATTTTTACCATTAGTTTTCTGTTTGACAAGTAACTGCTAAACCAGGACAATAAATTCCCACTTATACCATAAGCATTGAGCTTTGCTAGAAGCATGGTATGGCATACCCTATCAAAGGCTTTGTTAAAATCACAGTAAATAGTGTCTACTTGATGGTGATCATAGGCTGAGGCAGTGACAAAGTGCTGAAAAGATAATAGGTTGGTGACGGTAGACCTACCACTCCTAAATCCATGTTGCTCATCAACTAGAATATTTTCAGTAAGTGGGGTAAGTCTATTTGTCACTAAACTTTCAAGCACCTTTGCTAGAACAGATTGGATAACAATAGGTCTGTAGTTATTCACTTGATTTTTATTACCACTCTTGTGCACTGGAATTATGTAGGAGGTTTTTAGGAAATCAGGAAAGATGCCATTCTGTAAGGATTTGTTAAAAATAATGTAAAGGGGGAACACTAAGGCTTCACAACAGTTTTTGATAAGTAGTGGAGGTAAGTTGTCACGACCAGAACTTTTTGATACACCTAGTTTCCACAATATTTTTTGAATTT
Source organism: Pyrrhosoma nymphula (assembly GCA_963573305.1). Lineage (NCBI taxonomy): Eukaryota > Metazoa > Arthropoda > Insecta > Odonata > Coenagrionidae > Pyrrhosoma > Pyrrhosoma nymphula. The sequence goes on along the minus strand of OY754338.1, from coordinate 21,969,950 downwards.
CATCGACAGTGACATTCACAGTTGAAATATTAATACTATGACTAAAATTAAACTCGGGAAAAGAATTATTTTCCATAGATGAGTAGACTTCAGAAAAGTACTTTGCAAATAGATTTGCAATATCATTAGGATTATCACACTTAACACTATAGTAGGACATTGTTGATGGGATGTTTTTGGTATTTCGACGATTATTTACATGCGACCAGAAATGCTTAGTATTAAGTAATATGTTATCCTGCACAGTATTTATATATGAAGCATAACTGTATTAAGAGAGTGTTTTACATTTATTACGATTATCAGAAAACTTTTGGTAATCTATGAAGTTCCCAGAGGCTTTATAAGCTTTACGAAGGATTTTCTTTCGAGAAATTAATTGTTTTAAGGTAGCGGTAAACCATTTAGGGTAACTGTTGTTTCGACATAATATGACAGGAGTAAATAATTCTACAGCTTGATACATTATTGAATAAAAAGAGTTCACTGCCTCATTACAATCTAAATTGCATAATACCACAGGTCAGTTTACTTCATTTAGGTAGTTATTTAACCCAAGGAAGTCATAGTTTTTATAGTCGAGTATAAACTCATTTTTCTTGATTATGTCCACTTTCTTTGGTACATTTATCACTAGCTCAATGGGCGGATGATAAGAATCACATCTTGTTAAAGGGTCATCAACCATAGAGCATGTAACATTTGCTGAGTTAGAAAATACAAGGTCCAGCAATTTGTTATATTTATTTTTTATAGTATTAATTTGAACTAGACCCAAGAATGAATAGTTGTCAACAATAATTTTTGATTAAGATGAAAGGTCACAGTTAATGAGGACTACCTCGTTTTAAAATGTAATATTCCAATCTGTAAAAGGTAAATTATAGTCACCTAACATTAAAATGTCATCAAAGTTATAAGTAGTTAGAATATTTTCGACATCAATGCAATGACTTTCATAAAATTCAACCGGAGAATCAGGCGGAAAGTACAGATCCAAATAAAAATTTTAAACCAGCAGAAGAGATACTTACAAAAACTTGTTCAGCATTATTATCAGGCAAAATTAGTTCATAACAATTAAGAGAAGATTTTACCACAATTAAAACGCCACCACCACGTCTTTTATTGGAATGTGTGGAGTCGTGATCTCTTCTGAATATGTGCCAGTTTGACCAATTGAGTTCAGATGTTAATATGTCACTCGTCAACCTGGTTTCGGTTAACACTAAAACATCATAATTTGACATACTTACGGCTAAGCTGAGATCCGTTAGTTTTGTTCTAATACCTCTAACATTTTGGTAATAAACTGAGAGATGAGAGTTCAGCTGGGTATTATTTTGAACAACAGTCTCACCTCTCACAGAACCCTGTTTTTTGAAACAATCGTAGGCTACTTGATGTATTTAATTGTGAGATCTTGTTCCCCAGCATCCGTTCTAGTTTTTAACTCACTTCTCAGGGTTTGAAGGTAGTTTCTTTCCATTAGGGTCCAATCCCGAGGAGGAGAATTAATAAAAATACGAGATTAATGAGGACACTTATGGATAGAAACATATGAGTAAAATCAGGATGCTTTCACTTGCTTTGTAGATTTTCAAAAGGCGTTTGACAGAGTTAACTGGGAGAAACTAATGCAGATAATGAGGAAAATAGGAATAGATTGGCACGATAGGATACTCATCTGAAACTTATTTATGGGGCAGAGGGCTCAGGTGAGGGTGGCTGATGGTGAATCGGGGTGGGCAGTTGTAGGTCGTGGGGTGCAGCAAGGGTGCCTTTTGTCACCTTTGCTTTTTAACATCTATGCTGAGGAAATGGTAAGAGAGGCATGGGATAAGCTAGATGTAGGAATCACAGTAGGAGGCCAGCGGATAAAGTCGGTTAGGTTCGCGGATGACCAGGCGTTGGTCAGTCGGTCATCGAAAGGATTGCAAACTTTAGTAGATGCATTGGAAAAGCAGTGCAAGAAATATGGGATGAAGATGAATCATAAGAAAACAAAAGTAATGAGATTCTCTAGGAAAAAGAAAGCGAGGCTGGTCATAAGCAGTGTTACCGAATTGTTGAAGGAATTGGGGTGGGAATCTCTAACTGATCGAAGGGAGAAATACAGTCGGATTCGGATTCTTCAGGTCAGTTAAGTGCGGATGCAGTATGTTGGCCGCCTTATATATCTTATCCGTAGGGGTTAGGTCACTCATGATTGGCTGTTGCTGTTTTTCTTTTTCCGTGCAAAACGCGTTTCCAGGCATTGGCGAGGGAATAGCCATCTTCCCTATTGAAATTGTCTTCATTCTTGCTTATTTCAATGGCCTCCCGTATAAGACGTGGGAAATATCTTCTTTCTTCGGAAATTAGCTTAACTTCTTCAAAATTGATGTTGTGGGTAGGGCCATGTGTGCTCTGCTATGGCAGAGCACACATGGAGTCTTCTAAAACCTTTCACGGGTACGATATCGACCTTCGTAAAAAACTCATCGCATTTCGTGCAGATCTGCAAGGACATGAAGACCACAGATACTAATCTCCTAGTGAGTTTCGACGTGGAGTCACTTTTCACAAACATTCCAGTGGAAAAAGCTGTACAGGCTGTGCGAGCACTCGTCTCAGAAGATCGCCAGACGACATCCTGAAGATGGTGGACTTTTGTTTAAAGAACTCCTATTTCATTTGGAATGGGAAGTTTTATGAACAAAAGAAAGGTGCGGCCATGGGATCTACTCTCTCTTTAGTCATCGCCAACCTCTACATGGAGAAGTTCGAGGAGGAGGCGCTGAGTACCTACAGGATTACACCTAAACTCTTCCTGAGATATGTAGACGATACTTTCGTCATTTGGGAGCACAGAGAGAGAGAGAGCTGAATGAATTCCTGAAGCACTTAAACAACCAAGACGACTCCATCAAGTTTACGATGGAGATTGAAAAAGAAAAATGCCTACCATTCTTGGACGTCCTTGTGAAAAAGAAGAATGACGGAAGACTGGGCCATGAGGTCTACAGGAAAAAGACTCACACGGAGCAGAGCAATTGTACCTACAGCATTCTTTACACCACCATCCACTACAGAAGAACTCTGTAATCAGGACGCTGTTTCACCGAGCCCTCACCATTTCTGACGAGAATTCCTTGGAAAAAGAGAAGAAACACCTGAGGAAAACAATGGAGAAGAATGGCTACCACTGAGACGTCATCCTGAGAGAGGAAAGAAAAATAAACATGGCCCTAACAAGGACCGACGACCAATCATCGGAGGAGAGACCGAAACCTGCCATGTTCGCCATGATCACCTATGTTGTGGGAACCGTAGAGAGGATCCCACGCGCTCTCAGAAAATGCAATGTAGTTACAAGGTTCAATTGCGTCTCCAAGACCAGAAGTCTTCTCGTCAGAGTAAAAGACCGTGTACCTATGCAGTCAAAGAGCGGAGTGTATGAAGTCACTTGCAGCTGTGGGAGTAGCTACATTGTGCAGACCTCCAGATCCCTGAAGTGCCGCCTAATGGAGCATCAAAGGGCAACTAAGAACAGACAAATACGACTCTCTGCCATAGCAGAGCACACATGGATGGGCCCTACCCACAACATCAAGTTTGAAGAAGCTAAGCTAATTTCCAAAGAAAGAAGATATTTCCCACGTCTTATACGGGAGGCCATTGAAATAAGCAAGAATGAAGACAATGTCAATAGGGAAGATGGCTATTCCCTCGCCAATGCCTGGAAACGCATTTTGCGCGTAAAAAGAAAAACAGCAACAGCCAATCACGAGTGACCTAACCCCTACGGATAAGATATATAAGGCGGCCAACATACTGCATCCGCACTTCACTGACCTGAAGAAGCCGACTACAATGCCGGCGAAACTGTCATCCCAAAGCAATGGACCTACGTGGTGTAAAACCTGGAAGAAGTGTATCTTTAAGTAAGGATGTAAAAAAGAGGTTGGTGAAGAGCTTGATATGGAGTGTGGCATTGTATGGGGCAGAAACGTGGACCTTGAGAAAGGAAGATGAAAATAGGCTGAAGGCGTTCGAGATGCGGGTGTGGAGGAGGATGAAGGTGTCCTGAATGGAAAGGAAGACAAATGAGGAAGTGCTTGACATGGTGACTGAGGAGAGGAAACTTGTAGATGAGATTAGGGAAGTCAGGGTAAGTGGCTGGAAGGGGTAATGAGGGGTGATGGTGCTGAAGGCCATGATAGAAGGAAGGATATTGGGCAAGTGGGGAAGGGGAAGAAAGAGAATAGGTTTCATGTACGGGATGAAGAAAGAAATACTAGAGGTAGATAGGGCACGGCAGGTGAAAGAGTCGGTTGGATATTCTCTGTCTTTCATCACAACCTACCTCTAACCAGTAGATTACTCGAATGAATGAATACCAGCATTTGCAGAAAATTTTGTTTACTGTGCATACAAAGTGTATACATTTTTTCAATCAGGACCAATATCCATGTGAATCAGCAGCTTGCTACTTCCTAGAAAGGGTAATCCCAGATATTTAAGTGTGCTGGCTGCTGAGGGACTTTTACTATTAATCTAAGTCTTGGACCCTCAAAGATGTCTAATAACTTTCCCCGTATTTTCACACCATCAGAAACTTGAAAAATTCATTGCCATCAGGTAGAGGAGTGCATCATTCTCACTTGAGAGTGGTCAGTCAGCTGTCTCATCATTATTCTTAGTTTCAAGACCTCTGGACTGGTTCTTTTAAGGCCGTTTCTACATGGTACATTTATTTGTACAAATTCTTCCGTGAACTCTTGCATGAGGCAACATGTATCGAGTAAAGCGGCAAATTGAATGAACGCTTGTGCGAATGTCTCAATACCTGAATAGAAAAGAGAACCTGTTCTAATTTCGTTGAGACAAACTTACAATCTCACGTACATTCATTTGTACAAAACCTTTCATCGTGTAAAACGGCCTTTATATGCCAATTTTGACCTCTCTGTATAGGTATTACAGGGAAGCTAAATCAAGGCCTTGACTAAATGGATGTATATTCTCTTAATTTAAATATTAGTGGACGGGGATGAATCATAAAAAAGCCACACTGGTAGTGGAAACATATTACGTCAGAATTCGAAGCGGAATTGTAGAGTAACCAAGTTCTACAACTGTCAATAGATTGAAATCATTTTGCTCTTTTTTCTCACTAAATCAGGTTTCTGAAAAAATTTTTCTCCGTAACTGTGTCCTTTGAAATGTTTACCACTACCACATAGACGTACCTCCGGAATTTTTGGGCAAATTCGTCCACAGGATCGAAAGGAGGTTCCATTTGTACGTGTTTTAACTTGCATTTCGAGCAAACATATCGGGTTGCATCTTCCTTATTGGGGTCCTTGACTTCATGTTTTAAGCATTTCTTACAGTAAGAAAATCCACACTCAGGGCAGCCCAACTACGTACGTGATAGAAATATTATAAAATACTGTATAATTTTCGTCAAAAGTTATTTTTTAATAAAGGAAAAACAGTTTCATCAGTGAACTTACTTCCTTTTCAAGGAAACCGAACTTTTTTGTGCAGGTATTGCAAGACATAGCGAAGCTTGTTCTCAAACGACCATCCAATGTCAAATGGACGAAGAAGATACGAATCTCTAAGGTAACCGACAAACGCGGAAAAACAGCATGTTGTTACGGATCATGTTCACTTCTCGCATATCATCACAAACATCACAACTGGGATAAACATAGTCGATGAGGTCACAAAAAGTGAATAACGTAATCAGTGTTTTCACACCGGGCAAGGTAATTGGCTGCTGCCGAGAACTCCTAAAATTTTTTGTCCACCGGGAAAACTCAAACGTAATCAGTCTCGTTACACAGCTAGCCGGCCAGAGATTTCAAATTTACCATGACAAAGAAACATCAGCTGGTAGAAATGTTACATTCCCAAGTACAAATCCTCTGTGCAGTTTGCTTGAAGGTCACTTCTGAACACCAAGAAAATCCCGATTGCGTTTTATGACAGGTAATAATATAATTATTAACGAAAAGTCGTATTTATTTCTAATCATATTATCGTTATGTATGCTGCGTAAATATGGATCAATCCTGCAATCAATCCTGTGACAGTAACTTATATATATCTAAGGAGATAAGTCGGTATACTATGAGCATATACTCTTCCACTCAAATTCCGATAGCATTTTTACTAATTGGATAACGTTGGAGCATGAGAATAATTGTATAATATCACCGATTTCGAAATATTTGTGCACAAATTCTTATGCCATATTCTTTCCCTGTTTTCAAGCTGTTTATAATGCCTATTAATGCCCATTATAAACAATGTTGTTTTCCTACTGTAACCCCATCTGCACCTTAAAAATCTTAAGGTCCACAATTCCGATCGTTCTAACATTTAAAGGGCTACTTTTTGAATTATAGCAAATATTTTCCATGGAAAATTCTATAGGTATATACAAACGCATTGCAATATATTAGGTATAATGTATATATTATTTTTATAGCTATTTCCATCCAGCTCTTCGCAATCTGTTAGGTGCCCAATGAAGAGAATTGTGGCTGATAAATTATCTGAGATATAGAAAGGGAATGTGACATCAATTGGGGATAACATGGATCCAAAAATCCTTGCAGAAGTATCTTTCTTATCTTATCATTGGGGAATGGCTGCGTGGTTGGCAAGTTGTCAGTGGATGTTTGAAATATGCACCTATTTGTAAATGCTCCTGCCTCCTATGTATGTCTTTGAACACATTCCTACCTTGGACATAGTATCTTTTGGCATGAATGTCTAATTTTGTAACCAGTAAATCTTACAAAGAATTAATGAGAAAAAATGTTGAATGAAAATTCTGCAGGGCAGAAAAGACAGGTTCATCAGAATCAAAGGGAAAAAAGGGAATCTCCTAATAATAATTATTTTTAGGAGATTCCCTTTGTCCATTTGGTCATCATCAGTTTTTTTATAACACCGTAAGTCCATTTTCTTCCAATCTACTTTTTTTGCTACTCTTAACACCTTAGCTTTGCTTCCATACAAAAGCATGCTCTATACATTCTTCTTCTTAGTGGCACTACAGTCTGGTGTGGGCCTTGGCTTGCTGCACTATTGCTATCCATGTTGTCCTATTGGCAGTTTTCTCCTGCCAGCCTCTCACTCCCATCTTGCCTAGGTCACACAGCACTTGGTACATCCATCTGCTCTTAGGTCTTCCCTGCTTTCTTCTGTTGAATAGCCTCCCTTTAACCATCCGTTTTGGTATCTCCTCTCCTGACATTCTCTCGACATGTCCCAGCCATGGTATTCTCTGTGACTTGATGAACTTTACTATGTTCTTTCCTTCGATCAGCTGCTATATTTCTTCATTATATCTTATCCTCCAGTCCCCCTGGTCATATACTGGGCCATATATTCTACGGAGGATATGTCTTTCGAAGGTTCTGAGTCTTCCCTCATCCGCCATTGTCATTGTCCAGGTCTCTGAGCAATACGTCACCACTGGCCGTACTAACATCATGTAAAGTTTCATTTTCAGTGATCTATTTACTTATCTATTCTTGAATAATTTTAAATTGGTATAGAAAGACCTATTTCCGGCTTCAATTCGTTCCTATATGTACCTCCTGAGGTTATTGTCGCTAGTTATTAATGTTCCAAGGTAATTAAAGCTGCTTACACCCTGAAAGGTGTCACCATCAATTGTTAAGTCACGGGGCTCTCTTCAGTTCTGTACTGTTGAAATCACCATGTACTTAGTTTTATTTATATTAATTTTAAGGCCTATTCTGTTGGATTACCTTTTCAAAATCACATAATTTTGCTTTAAGTCTTCCAGTCTTCTTGCTACGATTGCGATATCATCCGCATATGCGCAGATTTGACTTGACTTCTCAAATATCGTTCCCTTCAAATCAATGGCTTCTACTACCTTGTGGAGAGCCAGGTTGAAGAGTACAGCTGACAGCCCATCACCCTGCTTAACTCAAGCATTGAACTTGAACTCTCCACTGACCCTATTCTGAACTTTTACTCTTGCTCTTGTTTCTCCCAGTGTGGTTCCCACCAATGTGACTAGTTTTGGTGGGATTTGGAGCTGGATCAGTGTCCTCATGAGCTCCTTGCGGTTTATACTATCGAATGCCTGTTGGAAGTCAATGAATAAAAAATGTATGTCTAAGTCATGTTCATAAAACTTTTCCATCATTTGTCTTAACCAATTCAATGCTGACCTGTTGACATGACATTTATTCCGACGCTGAATGGTTTTTTTCTTTTATTTATATAAAACGAAAACACATCCAGCAAAGAACGAAACTCATCCACGTGTGCCTAGAGCAAGTCTAAGACGCTGAAGGAAGTTGCAAGTGTCAGCGCCGACGCTTGGGAACTAGGGAAAACCGAGAAAAGTAAGGGACCGATGCCTTGAATTCAAGGCATCCGCGCCTCTGTCTTGCACGGGATGCCTTGAATTCAAGGCATCTGCATTGAATGGGTTAATGTAAAAACTTGGTCTGTTGTGCTCTTATTAGGTCGGAATCCACATTGGTATCTCCCTAGTATCCTTTCCGCAAATACTGTCAACCTCTTGTTTATCACTTCAGATAGAATCTTGTAGACTACGTTCAGCAGCATGATACCTCTGTAGTTTCCACACAAGAGGAGCTTGTCACCCTTTTTATGTATGGGGCATATTATACCTGTCTTCCATTTCTCTGACACTACCTCATTCGGCCATATATTAGTGATTAGCTCATGGATTTTGGTTAAAAGTTCTTGACCGCCATATTTAGCAGCTCAGCTACAATGCTGTCTTCTTCAGGGGAGCGGTTATTCTTCATTTTCCTGAGGGTTTCCTCCACCTCCTCTCTAGAGGGTTCGTAGGTCATTTCCTCGTTATCCATATTTATTGCTTCTTGTCCCTCTAGATCATCACTCTCAGTCCCCTCATCCTTGCTGAGGAGTTCCTGGAAATGCTTAGCCCATCTCTCAATCATTTTCTGCTCTTCATTAATAATATTTCCAGCCTTATCTTTACATCCTCCTATTCTGGGGACGTATCCAGTTTTCATTTTATTTACCGCTATGTAACATTTCCTTACTTCATTTTGTTCATGCAATTCCTCAATTTTTTCAATATTTCTTTTTAACATTTGTTTCTTTTTCTTTTTCATAATCTTGTCATCTTTCTTAGCTCCTTGTACTCACTATAAATTTTTTTAGTTCTCCTTTGATTCATCCTTTTCGAAGCAGTATTTTTCTCCTCCAAAGCCATCTTACATTTCTCATCAAACCAATCTTTGCTCCGTGTCTTCCTTTCCTCTCCTAGCACCATGTCTGCAGACTCTTTAATAGCTTGCTCGATTTGATTCCACTCATCCTCCACATCTACAGACTCTTTGCCCTTGGCCAAGTTTCTCTTCATTTCATTTTGAAACTGGGTTACTCCTTTGTCTTTCAATAAATCTAGCCTCCACTTTTTCCTTTTCAGGGTTTCTGCCCATTTTAGAGTGACTACCCATTCCCTCACTGTGAATTTAACTAGCAAGTCATCAGAGTCGCAATTTGACCCTCTGCAGCTGCGGACATTTATGATTGATGATGCAAGTCTGCCTTTTTGTCAAAACATGGTCTATCTGTGTGACAATTCCTGAGCCTGGGGCTGTCCATGTGCCCAGATGGATTCTTTTGTGTGGGAAACAGGTACTCTTAATTACTAAGTTATTTCTTGAGGCAAACTGTTCTAGGAGAACACCATTTTCATTGCTAGTCTGGTGTAGTGAGTAGCGTCCCGAGTTTTTGGAGCTTGCAGAATCCTACCTTACTTGTGCATTAAAGTCCCCAGCGATTATAATCATATCATGATTTTGTATCCTTGACAGAAGTCTCTCCAATTCATCATACCATTTGTCTTTCTCAAGTTCATCTTTGTCTTCCGTTGGAGCATGGGCTGATATTAGGGTAATGTTTCTAAATCTACCTTTAAATCTTGCCTTGAAAAGTCTTTCATTGATGGGTTCAAAGTTCAACAAGCTTTTCTGCATTTTGGCATTCATTATTATTCCGGTTCCATACTGACCTGTCCTTCTCTCAGGCCCACTGTAGAGGAGGCTAAAAATAGGCTTATCTATACTCCCCTGTCCTTGCCACCTTACTTCCTGGAGTGCAACCACATCAATTCTAAATTTATTTAATTCCTGGGCATTTTATTTCATTTTCCCAGGCTTTAGCGTCGTCCTAACATTCCAAGTTGCAAATATGATATCCTTATTCATGTTCCTTTTCAGTTGCCCTTGTCGTAATCCATTATTCCTGTCCAGTATCCGAGGCTTTTGTGCAGTTTTCGTAACGTTATGTTTTTTCTGGGGTGAGGTTGTTGGCCTCTCGCTCAACCCCTGCTACATTGGAGGATCTTGGATTTTCTATTGGGGTTTACTCCCTTAGCCAAGTTGATCCGGTTTTAAAGCGCCGGAAACTCGCCTTTCACCCTTCCACGATTAGTGTTACCCAGGGGGTGCGACGAGGACGCTGTGGTTGGATTCGCTGGCAGAGCCTATAAGAGACAGACACCATTTCTCAGCATTTAATAAGGTCTTGGGATTGGCACCCTCAACCTCACCGAGACCGCATTACCAGCATTACCCCCCATGCTCTATACATATGTTTTAATAAAGGGTTTCCTTTGGCTCATCTTCTGGATATCTGCCTCAAACTAAATTTTTTTCTTTCCACAGTTAAGGATTCTCATCAGATCCTCATCCTCGTCGTCTGTCTTCTCTCCTATAACTGCTACATATATCATTGACAAAGTGGAGCATTTAAGCTAATTGCCTCTCCATGAATGTGGATTCCTGTTTTTTACTTTTCCCTTTTTCCTTTATTACCTTTCATCTGTTAATGTTGAATATTATGGATGACAAAGTGTGTGTCAAAGACAAGGAAAGGAGTGTGACAAATCCTTGTCACACTCCTTTCCTTGCTTTTGCTTCTGCCAAATTATCTCAGAATTAATCACTGCCAACTGTTCTCCACACAGGCTTCATATTACATACTCATCTGTCCTTGAATTACAATCCTACACTCCATCTGCACTTGAGTGACTACATGCCTGGCAATGTAGTGGTATTTGTCTTCCTATCCACTGTGTCAAATGATTTTTCCAGTTTAATGAAGGCACAATGTCATAATTATTTTGGCACCCTGGTACTCTTTTCATGTCTGATTTTTCTTAATTTTCTATGGGAATTTCATTTTATTTGCTCTGAATGATGTTGTTACCTTTGATGGAACCTTCTTTAATGTGACTTTTTAGAGTTCCTCCACCGGCCTTCCACCTCTCATTCAATAATGCATAACAAAGGGGTGCATTAGAGAAAGTGCTCTGAATGAGCTTCACAGCAGGTATTGTGATAACTTGAATCAAGATACTTTCATGGTTTCCATAGTGAAAGCAATCTTGGAAAAATGCTCAGGATATGATTTGAATTCATAAAAATTTAGCAGCGTTAACACTGCTAAATTTGGTTGGTTAGACCAATTGGTTTTCCTATGTGAGAGGCTTGAAGGTTGCAGAAAGAAGTGTGAAATATGTATTTTTAGACACCTTTGTCACCATTATTTTTGCTTATATGTTCTCTTTTTGTTGCTATTGTTCCACTAACAAATAGGACACTCATCGATGTGTCCTTTCAACATTTGTTGGTGGAGTAGGCTTCATAGATAATTGAGTTGGTGCATTGCATTATATCTTTATTTACTTAGTTTACTCTATAATGCTTACCTGTATATATTTTATGGGCTCTTAATTGAGAAATTTATATTTCTTCACAAGTGTTTGCGTTGGTTTTGTCTCCAGGATATTAAATACATTTTTGTTTAGATGTCATAAGAATTGAAATTTTATTGAGGAAGTCTTCTCAGGTCTTCCACCGGGATAAGCTTTTTACTGCTGACTCTTCGGAGTCCGACTCGTACTCCATTTTCAAGGCGAATGATGATATTTATAAAGGCTTCAACTGTCATTATTGTTGCACGTAGTTGAGCTTATCCTAGCGGAAGACCCGAGAAGACTTCCTTAATATAATTCGCCGGGAAAAAACTAAATCTCAATTGCAATTTTCTTTGCTCCAGAATTTGCATTTTGATAAACTTATTTGGGGTAATTTTTGTACAAAATGTATTTATGAGTGTATCATACACAAATACAGAACCAAATAAATGAGTAAAGTAGATGTATATTTTAGTCATGGTTAGTAAAAAATGACTGTCGTGAAGCTAATTGGGTAGTTTCTGTCAAGCAAACATAGTTCCCACTGCCAAGGAGTGTGTTGCATCTAGTGCCTTGGCCAATCTGCCTACTATCAAGCCGAGTGATGCTAATCGCCAGGGTACATTTGCCTAGAGATTTTCAAAGAGTCAGTGTGGATAATTTTTATGTATATTTATTTCCACATTCATCAACCATTAACTTGAACTGTGTTCATTTTAGGTCTGTTAGGTCACTGCTTTATTTGAGTGAGATAGAAGAAGCCCAGGGACTTTTTTCCAGAAATGAAATTGTGCATAGTATCTGCTGCATAAAATGAAGGGGGTGGCCAATGTCATATTTTTTCCAAAACTAAATAAATGTTGTCTCACCAATGAGAAGATTGGAACATATCTTAAAAATTCATTGGCTTATAGCTAGAGTGATAAAATTTACCATCAATTAGTTTTGAGCCTTATAACATTTTTCACCCTATTGTGGAAAGGACTATACCAAATGAGGAATTCACTACAGGGAAGACTTAGGTCTGGTTTTTTAATGTCTGGTCAGTGGTGTAGCCAAGTTTTGGATCTAGGGGGGGCAGAAAATTGTTAAGGGGGGGGCAGAAAATCTTTAGAGGGTGCTGACTCATAAATTAACCAGTTTAATAAACTTGACAAATTTTGGTGATGCAATAGATGGATGGGTTTGTACAAAATATGACAATTTACAACATATGATACATATTTATTTTTTCGTATTTGGGTCTTAAGAGTGGAAAAATATGCAGGCTTAGGGGTGCCAGAACAAGGGGCATTCTGTGCGTAGCCAGGGAGGGCCCCCTGCCCCCCCTGGCTACGCTATTTTGTCTGGTTAACGTTTTCCTCAAGATGATGTAGCCTTTACATTGACATGATATTAATTAAGATCTCGGGTTTTGTATAGTACATCACAACGTCAATAAATTGATGTGAGCATTATTGATGAGAGAACGTATCAAGATCAGTATTCATACTGGGAAAATATTTAACCAGAAATTACAAAACCAGGCCTAAAAGAAAACATAGGTGAGGATGTAACATGTGGGGAGTCACCTGTCAAGGTTGGCATAATGGTAGTGTCTAGCCAATGCATACTGCTCATTTGTTGTTAGTATCCTAGAGTTCTAGGTTTTTGCTAGTCAGGCATTTCTGTTCGACACAATATATCAGCCGTGAAAGATGCCACTGTCTCTACGGCTTCCTACCATGGCAGTCCATCCGGTGACCATTTGTGGTTGTTGCTGGCTCAACATATTTATGCATGATATAATGCATCATGATGGTTATAATATTTGTCAGAATATAGCTTTTTGTGCTCCCTCCCAATTTTCATCCACATTTTTAGAAATACATATCAATTTCTTTCATACAAGGCACCTTTCATAGATAAATGTAGAAAACACTAATTCATTACGATTCAAACTGAAATTTTGAATGCATGATCAAATGACTGACACATCCAGCATACACTCGGCATGTACACATACACTACATTTACCAATCAATCTTAGATCTATCTGACCGTCGCAGCTCAGTATAGTAAACAGAACTGGCTGGCCTGATCGATCTTAGAATAAAGCCAAGTCAGCCTGCTTTCCCAGCCGGTCTTAGATCTCAGATCGATCTAAAGGGAGAACAGACTGTGGCGCTCTTTTTTCTTCTTTTGGTTTCCGATGGAAAACAAAATATAATCAATATCATTTATGGCATAGCTTGTTTTAAGAAGGAAAGGGAGAGGTGTGCTGTTGAAATAGGTGACAAATTTCAAAATAATTAAACTACTGAATTTGATAGTTCATTAACGATATTTTCAGACCATGTTTGTAAACCAGGCAATCTGAGTCAGCTCGTTTCTGAACTTTCAGATTGGTCTGAGTTCAGATACATCTGAGATCGTTTGGTAAACATAGTGATAGTCCACAAGCTGTCCAAGAACTTATTGATTTATATGTTTAGGGGCTAATGAAGGCTTGTTATTCTGCTATAGATTATGTATACATTATCAGAATTATCCGTGCTGGTATCCTTTTTCACATAATTTACAATATGGCCCTCAAATGAATCAGGCCCTATCATTGATGGCATTTAGTAATGCAAGTTGATGAATGATTAAGGTCAAAAATAGTCTTTTTTAAAATAGTGAAATGTTAGTTTGTTTAACTCATTCCTATTTCCTCATTTAACACAAATTTATATTACAGTAATCTGCTGTAAAATCCAAAATAAACTGGTCGTCTTTTTTATGTATATTTAGATATAATGGGTGGAAAAATAGTCTCAAAGCAATTATATTGCGGGTTGCATAATGCCTTGTTGCACTGTTATCGGGCTGTAACAACATCGTATTGAAGAGAAAAGTGATGAATAAAAATGGTTCGAAAATTCACGGAACTATTGTTGAATGCACTAGCAAAGTTGTTCGTCTTTTTCGACGGTTATGTCAGTTACTCTTATGCACGGAAAAATAGCGAGCTCCCGAGAGGCCCCAAGTGGACCTCTCGGGAGCTCATTACAAGCGCTCCGGAGCATTTGGAGCGCCAGATGGAGCGCACCCTAAGACGCATTTGCATTGCAGGTTGCATAAGGCATTTACCGTGGTGGTATACTAATAACTGCGCAATTATAAGACGACCAGCGATTTTTTAGCTGTAAAATAAGGGACAAAACCTCATCTTAAATTCAGATGTATACGGTAGTTTTTACATGTTCATTTTATTTCTAAGTCTGCTTGTTGATATTCGAAATTCAAAGTTATATGTTGAATAAATAAAAATGAAGTTTGTTTTTTGTAAGATAAGCAAAATGGGGAATGCAAAATAACCAACACAATTTTATTTATCTTTCTACATAACATTAATTATCTTTTTACGGTAATATACTAATGATCCCAGCCTAACTATTGGGAAAATTTAAGTATTTGTGGTACTATATCAAAACGAATTTATTCCTGCACTCTGAGAATTAATGCCAGCGTGGCATTTTGTGGTGAAATTCTAATTTAGCTCGGGGGCACATAAGATTGTTTCATATCCTTGGAGGTATGTAACCAACCAGTCACCACCTTACACCAAATGATGGCAAACTTAATATTTTTATGATTTTTATCTTCGATAAATGATGTGTTCTTGAAAAAAATTGGAAGTGAAAAAAGTGTGACACTCATGAGCGGTTTGAGAATCTATTGGAAGTGAAGTGGGTTTGAAATGTTTGAGGTCTTCTTTGTCCCGTAAAATATGCTAATGTGAATGTCAAAAAATATTTGAAGATCACCTGAGCGAAATTTGGAGAAATATTAAAATAAACCCATTCATGAATAACTGATGCATTCAACTTGAAGCAATGTATGACTTTTTGCATGAGTTCATTATTTTATTTTCATAATTCTTAATACTGATGCATGTGATTACCATTGGTCATTATAACATATCAATTTTTTAACACTGCTTACGAACAGAGAGGTCTAGGCATTGATGTTTTAGCTTTATCTTTTTTTTTAAATATCTGATATGGAAAGAAACGTCTACACCTGCTTGGACGTTTCGGCGAATGATTTAATGAGAGTTAGCAATGGAAATTGAATGAATGAAAAATGAAAGCATAATGTCATCGAAGCATTAATTAATGAATGCTTCGATGACATTGCTTTCATTTTTCATTGAACATCCTTAAAGAAAAACTAGTTATACGATACTTATCTTTTTTTATCCTGTGGATTTCGTTTTTGAATTTTTATGTTAATTTTCTTTATCTCGAGATGTAGATTATGGGCTTAATGAAACTGCTTTGCAACTTTAACGACATACCCCGAGTTTTGATATTTTTATGGAATGTTTTGGCTGTTGATATATATATATATATATATATTTATATTTATACACAGAATTCGGAAGTGATTACTTACATCGTGAAGTAGAAACATTTCCATGGTCTATAAAAAAATTCAGTGGAAAATAATAGGAGTATTTTGTATGATACCTGTTTAATAATTATGTGCCTGTAGGCACTTAATATCGTCTCACATTATTATCCATTAAGCAAAATATGTTTCATTAAAGAAGTTTGAAAGCTTTGGGTATCCATTTTTTTCCTTTAACCAGTGGAGACATTTCTCTCCGCTGAGCTGATCCGATGGTGATCTTCTATAATGAAGGGCGCCGTTGATCTCCGGTGTCCACTGCATAGCACGTTATTTTCACCTGCTTCGCGGCTAAGCCACGAGTCGCCCAATATGATTTCCAAGTTTGGGCGAAGAGTAATGTCAGGTTCGAGGATTTGCCGTACCAATGTTTTAGCGAGAGAAGAAATGAGGCTCCGCAGTTTTTCGCGAAAATCCCAATTCCGTGTCGTTTGGTCTTTGAGTAAACGGCGCAAGTTGCTGTCATCGAACGGCATCGAAGCGTTGAGCATGATGTAGAGGACGATTCCAAGTGACCAAACATCGGCGAGTTTCGGATTATAGGGAATACCACTGACAACCTCTGGTGCAGCATAAGCAGCCGATCCGCAGTAAGTGTGACTGAGCACTCTGCGGTTGTCTTTGTCGGTGCAGAATCGAGCGAACCCGAAATCGGCTAGTTTGGCGTTGTAGCGCTGAGAGAGCAATATATTCTCGCATTTTAGGTCTCGATGGGCAATGTTCTGCCGATGAAGATATTGAAGCCCTTCTGTCATTTGGCGGAACCATATCCGAGCTTGGGCTTCGGGGACAGGCCCATTTCGTTTCACAAAATCCAACATGTCTCCATTCTCGGCGTAGCGCATGAAAATGAAGACTCGAGGTCCACGTTGCAAAATACTGTGGACTTGGATGATATTTGGATGTTCTATTCTAGTAATTATTTGGAGCTCTCTGGGAAAAAACTTTTCCAAGAAATCTCTTGGTGCTCTCTCTTTGTCGAATATTTTGCAGGCCAATTTCGTTTTTTCGAGTCTTTTCGCTCCATCTATGTATTCTGCCAGATGCACTGTAGCATATGATCCTTGTCCTATCTTTTTTCCAATGACGTAACCACGTTGTTCTAGCGCTTCAAGTTCGGAAGTTTTTGTCACTAGGGTTGTTCCTGGCATATTAATGCATGTGAAACTTTAAGTATTCACTTTTTTTTCGCGGATCCCAGCATTTTAGATGTCAGAAGTGATTTTAGGAAATGATGAGAATTGCCTGGAACAGCAAGGGGTATGGGTAATGAGTCTGATTGCCCATTCAAGTGGCATATATATCGCTAAGTACCTACACAACAGCATTGATTGCATAATGAATGCCAGTTGATATCGTCGTAAAACCATTGAAATACCCTGAATAATGCCAGTGTTCGGCATAAGTTATGGATGACTTTGAAAATAGGATTTATATTGCGGTCACGCGAAGTTTAATCGTCAGAATAAAATGAGAGCATTACTTACAATTTTTGGTTCATCGTGTTGATTTTCACTTTAAATTTTGATATTGTTTTTCTTCATCTCAAGATGTACACAACTTATGACTTCGGACTTAAATAAAACATTGCCTAGCAACTGGATTTTAATAACATAGGCACCCCGAGTTTCAATCGTTTCATTCTACTTATGGATTCTATAGGTTCATCATATTTATACATCTAAAGAACTCAGAAGTGATTACCTACATAGCGAATTTAGGAAGAAAATGAATACAATAATTGTGCACTAAGTATTGGGTGCATTAAATTACAGCATTTAAAAAAAATCCTATTTTACCTACCTTAATTATGGTCGCGCCTCTCTCTCATTGGTTTTGAGAGTCGGGTAATGTGAACGGTTCTTCAGTAGTTCTTTTTAATGAAATTGGTAATTAACGTTAATCATGGTAAAATAAAGGGCTGTAATCATGGGTGAAATACATATGTGATCAACAAAGTCGACAATCATTACGTTTACCAAGGTCTGAACCGCCCTCCGCTCCGATCGGTCTGAACTCAGTCCGACCTGCAGATGGATTACGAGCTGACTTGGGTCGACAGATCTACCATCATTCATTCATTCATCATTAGAATTTTTCTGTCAATGCTCAATCGATGTTTACTATCGAATCCATAATGTGGTGGGTGCGTGGTCATACTCACTACTGTATGCTGTGTTAACTTGCCGTTTGCTCGAGCTGTAAATCAGATGAGTTTCTATTCCACAAATTGTCTTCAGAATTCACCGTTCTCGTTTAGTGAAATTTTAAAATACTATTTGGATAATTAGATAAAAAATGCTTGATTACTCATTTCAGACTCAGTTTCTCAGTCAACTGACTGATTTAGAGCGTTCCTCCGCATGATGTTATCATTGGTGACGTGAGTTTCTCCGACCATCGTATTGGAGTCCTTGGGGGGATTATTTTTGTCACTTTCGTACCAATCGTTTCTCGTGTAAAAATCGAGATATTCGTCACAGTCGAGCGGAATGTTCAAACTGCTATTTCGTAACTCTCTTCCGATCAATTTTCCATTGTTTTCGCCTCGTTCGAAATCCAATGCATAAGCAACCAAATCGTTTTTAGATTTGGATACGAAGAAGCACAAAATAACTCCCCCAGTCAAGAAGTCTGACTTGAAGACGCTAGCAGGATGGCTGGAGAAACTGTTGCCCTCAATGACCATTTTCACACGGAGGACGTCCGAAAGCCGTTACTTTGTTATTATAACACCGCAGAAGCCTTTAATCTAAGATATATTGGACGACACAAGGAAACTGGGAAAAGGAAAGTTAAATGAGACACACAAGGAAAAATGGGAAGTTAAATTAGGTGGTCATTTTTGGAGACTTCCATCCTTGCTCGAATTAATTTTTAGTCTTTTACATCCACTGGTGGTATATAGTGCTGGAAGTCATTACAGAACATCAAGTGAACGGGTATTTTGAATCCTCGGCACTTGTGGCAGAATACAGAAGAGCTTGCGGAGGAAGTTGGTGGGTGGACTAAAAAGTCACCATACGCTGCACGGAAATTCTGTTTGGCCCCACGGTTGCGGACGGGGGAAATCCAACTGGCTCAAGATTTCGCGAGTCCAAAAATAGAGGATCTAGACTACATTTTTATTCAGTCCGTTCAAAATACTGATTTAAAAAAATTATAATTTCTCAACTACAATTTCTCTTCTCAACAACAACTCTCTATTACAATTTAACTTTTGTCTCTTTTTTCGTGTTCGTCCCTATAAGTCTTTTCTTCTCAAATTAGTCTTAAAAACCCTTTTTTTGTCATTTTATTGCCGTCCTTTGGGATTGAAATGTCTTTATGAGAGAATATTTACGGATGTTACATTAGAGTAGTCCTTTTTTAAAATTTGAATTCATTTTCGGATACCCCCTAACTTTGTTCCACTTGGATGGAAAATAAATGGTGTTAAATATTAATGTATTCGAGTGAAGGAAATACGTGCTGCATCACACTCAAGTTTGAGAAATATCGGAATTTTTCGCTGTTTTCCGGTCATTCCTAGCAATAACGAGCAATTCGCGTTTTTAACTGCTTTTCTTTTACTACCAAAAAAGTATCAAAAATTTTAAGTTTTGATACTTCCTGGTTATATCTAGAAAATGCAAGAAATGTGAAAATCATCAATGATATTATTCTTACAATGAATCGTATGAGTTCACAAAAATGATGAAATATTTAAAGCGATAAAATTATTTATTTTATGACAACATGGATTGCAAATGGCCACCGAAATCAACGTAGTGCACGTAAAAAACGTTTTTACATCCAATAATTAATTGGTGATAGAGAGACTCATTCAAATGTTTACGGTAATATCAAAATCAACCTCCGAAAGTAAATGAAAATTAAAATAATTCTAAAGGAGTTAAGTTCACTCATTATTATTTATTTAAAATAGGCGTCTTCCATTACAGCGAAATAAAAGCCCTAATTACCGCCCTTGATTGCAGGAGGATTGGCCGTGGGCCTAGGACGCTGGTGCGAGAGATAACCGTGACGGCGCAGGAGACGCCTCGCAGCCGCCTCCGAACCTGAGGAATGATTCCTGATTGTGACTATAAATATTCTGGTTAACCAGCCCTTCCTTTTTATTCTCCATTTCCATTCCACTGTGCGTCATCATTGGCGTTGCATTGCATTTGTCTGAAAATTAACTCGTTGGGCTATTTCAATGGGGGATTATCATTCGAATGTTTTTTCGATATTACCGCTGAAATCAAATTTGCAAAGGATTAAATATAGAATTACGGAGTTACTTCGATACATTATGGCTTAATAACCAAATAACTAATCATAGAAAGTTGCATTTTTTCTGTTTTCGCAAATAGCCCTATGACGTCATTTCATCCATCGATCAAAGGCTGATATTTATTCAAAATATTTTCTAAATCTTTATACTGTTGTATTTCCGGCAGAAGTGGACATATTTACAAAACCATTTTTAATGCATCTCTTAGAATGGATAGGGAAGAAACGATGGATGATATGACGTCACGGCCGTTATGGGAAGGTTGTCCTTCCATTCAACTCTAGACTCCTATACCTCTGGCAATTTTAGGAATATTTAAGAGATGATTTGCAAATGATAATTTATCATTGCCCCCTGCACGATAAAGTAAAAAGCAAAAATCGTCATACACCCCCATCGCTGCATAACTTTATCAGAAAGTGGGTCGTCGGTTCGAGCACAGGTGATGGCTGAAAGTACGAAAAGAAAATTTCAAATCGTTTTTCCCATTTTGAAAGACTTCCGAAAGAGTGAGGGACAATAAGTTTGAAAAAATTGTTATACACACTCTTATTCAACCCAGGTACTGTGTGACAAATGGCATACTAAAGTTATTTAAAAACATTGAAAAATGAATCGAAAATTAGACGGCTTCTATACGAGGTGCATTCAAGTTATAACACATCCGATTTTTTTCTCACAAAATAATCACACGCAAACTGTGAAACATATGCCACTTCTTGACGTAATATTCCTTCAGCTGTACAAATTTTTCAAAACGACGATGTCATGCTTCCATGGCCGCTTTGAACGCTTCTTTAGGAGTCTGCTTTGACCACTAGAAAATCGCTGTTGCAATAGAGACGCGGCTAATGAATGTGCGACCACCAGGGCCGGCGACAAGGGGGGACAAAGGGGGCAAATGCCCTGGGGCCCGGGCCCAAAAAATTAATTAAAAATAAAAATTTAAAGTTTAAATAAATTTAAATTTGGGTTTAAATACAATAAAAGTGAGGCACACGACAATGGGAGGACAGGAGATTACTTAGAACTCGTGTCCAATACAGTGAACAAGTAGAAAGGTTAAAAAATGCAGAGGGTAATGCTAGTGCTTTATTCCAGGAATTAAGCGAGACTTTTGGAATCAATAGACCCTCGATTTTCAATACTTTAAATTATTTTAATGTGATTGGAAGACTTGTGCCTGACCCATTTCACGACCATATACATATTCAAATACTTAAGTAGTCATATCCAATTGCTGCTACGTCATTTTCTAGTGAGGCGATCTAAAGTTATGTCACGTGATGATTTTAATAGATTATTTATTGGAGCATGACTATGGTTTTAATGAAACTAAACAATCGCAAATTTCTGAAACCCAATGCGCTTTTAAATTAAGCTTGATAATTTTAACGGAGATTCCAAATTTACAAATTGTTTTTCGTTCATTGTTTTAAAAACAGTTACATAGGCGCCTGCACTTGTGTACCTTTTAGTGTAATGTATCTTTATTGATCTTAAAGGCTAAACGTCTGTCAAGTCGCGGGGTTGCGAGGAGGCGCGCCCCGCGACTTGGGCGGCATGTGCTCACTCTCGGGGCCGTACCTCGGAATCTTCGGAGCAGAAATTGAAAATACTCGAGAGGAGACGTATCAAATGTATAAGAAGGCATGAGTAGTTTCAAAGAACTGCGAAACTGGTCGCGCAGTAACGTTAACGGAGTCACCAGCTGATGGACACACAATGGCATTAGTAATGACAGATAAGCAGTTAAAAACGCGTAGTGCTCCGTGATCGCCAGGAATGACTGGAAAACAGCGAAAAGTGCCGAAATTTCTAAACTTTGTGTGCGATGCAGCACGTCTTTCCTTCATCCGATTACAAAAATATTTTACAAAATTTACTTTCTATCCCATTGGAAAAATTTTTAGGGTGTTCGAAAATAAATTCGAATTTCAAAATAATGACTACCATAATGTTACATGGACAGTGACTGGAGGCATGTCATTACAGTGTGTAGGTATTTAAAGGTTTTTTTTTCGCATTCTGACTGGGGATGGTGAGGTGGTTGCGAGCTGCATTTGTTTGAATTTGAGTGAATGTTCGGCATTAACACGTTTTATTCCACCTTTTGACCGTCGAAAGAATGTATAACTCAGGTTCTAAGATTGTATGGGTCTAAGAATCTATAACTCAGGAATGTTTAACTCAGGTACTTGAACGAGATTGTTAATGTTAACATTTATTGGAAATAAGATATATTTTTGTATATTTCTACACTGCATCATTTGTTTTAAACTAAACATTAGCCGTAACATCTACTTTTGCGTATTGTGGTGGCATTTTCATTGTATCCGCTCTATGATCCAGCCACGAAAATATGCGTAATGGGGTGAGATGAATACTTATGTCTATTCGCATCAATTTACTGGCTGTGTTCTATTAACTAAAATAAATTCTAAATGTTTTCAGCGTACTCCTTTGCTGTTAAACCTCGTCCGTTGGACCATGTTTTACTGACAAAAAAAGTTAGATCCTAACACCATTTCTATATAAAAAGGCCCTTGTTACTCACTCACTGACTCAGAAACGCTGTAAAATGGAGCCGCAGTCGCTTAAAATTTAAAATGCCGTTATTAGATGGAATCACAGTCACTTAAATTTTAAATTGCCGTTAAAAAGGGAGAATCATTTCTGATTTGGCTTCGACTGAGACAACGCTCCCTTTTATCTTGCGACGACGACAATTTCCAGTGACTCCGGCATATGCGATTACAATCAACAAGTCGCAGGGGGTCAGTCGTTTGACCACGTTGGACTTCAACAACTCAAAACAGCAGTATTCTCACACGAACAACTGTACTATCACTTTCAAAAGTCGGTCCACACGGTGAGCGCGACCGTCTCCGTGTTCTGTTGAAATCGAGCTTCACGTATTGCATACGCGTTCCATGACTTCTGGGGGCCAATTTTACTGCTACGACAGGCACAACTTGAGTTTGTTTTTTACTCGCTAAGAGACCTCGCGTGCCCTTCCCCCTCCGACAACGAATAGCCAAAACAATCCCAACCCCCACTCCCATAAACATTCGCCAGCCGAAGAACCCGTGAAGTGTTTTCGGCTGGGACTTTTTTGTGGGAGGTTTTCCGACGGTATTTCTTGTGGGAGAAAGAAGGCGATAATTTCCCGTAATCTCCTTATGACATGGGTCGTCATGGCAAGAATCATTAGTCCTGCGCATAGGGGACAGATAGTTGCCTCGTTTGCATGCAGGAAAACTAGTAATTTATAAAGTTATAGTAAATACGTTGCCAAAAGCCACTGTTGCAAAATCAGCTCGGAAACCTTTCCCGACAATGATAAAATAAAAATAATATTAAGATATCAGAAGTTTTATTTCGCACGTAATAAAAATAGCTGAGATAGCTGTTAAAATGGAATCGGGGAAAGGGCGGAAGACTTCCTCGGTGAAGAGTAATATGGGTTAAGGAAAGAGAGCGGGACGCGAAACGCATTTCTGGTGATGAGTTTTCTAACATTTATTTATAGATAGTGGCCACTATGTCTCTATTTGCTTCTTAGACTGCTGTAAGACTTTTGACAGAGTTACATTGGACGAGAATAATAAATATTACTGCAGAAATAGGGAGTACACTGGAAGTTTAGGCGCATAATTATAAAACCTCACGGGGATGAAGCGGTATACGGGTAATGAATGACGAATCGGAATGGGTATATGTTGGAAGAGGATTCAGGCCGGGCCATTTCTTATTACCATTGATTTTCGATTGTTTGCTGACAATTTGGTAATAAATGTATGGAAAGGGATAAAATTTCGAAGGAAAGTAGCAGGTAACTGTTAATTTTGGTAGATTTGCAGATGGCCAAGATTTATTTAGCCAGTCAGCCACGGGACTCGATATCTATTTCGCAGGTGAAAAGGTGCGTGATATGTGGAGTGTGAATTAATCATATAAAGCGCAGGTAATGAAGTTCATAAAGTAGTAATAGTCCAAAATGAAGGAAAATGAGGAAAATTCTGAGCTGGGGAAAAGGGTTACCTTTCCGGGAAGTATAACTACGTCATTCAGTAAAGGATGCATTAATGTATGGAGATTGGTGTTACAGAGGATTTAAAGAATTGTGTTTGAATAGGAATTTCGCTATTTTCAAGTAGGATGGAGAGAAAAATAAACGAAAAGTCGATAGGAGATATACCTACGAGAGACTTAGCACAAATAAAACGTGGTGTTGCCTAAGGTGCTATAGATGGGATATGACTCAACGACGGGAAAGGGGATATTACGGCAAAGATCTATATTAGTGAAACACACGTGGTGATGATAAATGTGCAACTCTATCTCCATAATTGCAAAGTAAAATAAAAACGATAATGCCCAGTAAATTAAAACGACACCTTTGAGTAAAGTTTAAGAACAAAACAACTGATATAGCCTTAAAACTTATATCATTAATTGGTGTATCGGAACGAAAATTTGGAGGTTTTGGAAAGCCTCCAGCACACACATTAATTACTGATGCAACGATTTTCCATTTTTGAACTGCAGCAAAATATATTTCTTGGATACACAGACCGTTGAGAATTTCATAAACACCAATAAGGGAAAAATTAATGCCGAGTATTCACCTGGGATGAGTAACTGATGGGAGTCCGATCATTCTTTTGCAATCGGGGGTTGAGATTTATTCAATATTCACTCCGAATTTCCCTCAAGGTAATGACTAGTGATCGGTCACTACTTAATTAATTTTTGAAAATAATCTGGGCATAATTAAAGGAAACAATCCAAGCCTGGAAACGTTAACTCTAAGCCTATTATTTGTGCCACGAAAATATCACAACTTTTTTGTGACCGAAGTCAAGTGCAAAGTACACTGCATTTGGCATAGAGCTTTTAAGTTCTCTCACAATGAGGCACACAATGTTTTTCACAGTATGGCATTGCTTTTACGAGAATATATTCAAACTGAATTTATTAATTGATTGCCTTGCGATTGGATATATTGATTTATCAAACCAATCTATTTACGCTAAAGGATTGACAGATGTAAACAGTTTAGAGTCCCTGATATATCCTCAGCAGCTCATTTTTCGTCAGTGCGCGTGAAAGTGTAGGTTGTGCGCTGTGCAGTGAAACAATCTCGTCCAAAGGAGTATAAAAATAGCTACCTAATTAAAATTACGTCGTGCGTTTGATACCTTGGATTTCACAAAAATTTCTTTAGCTAGCATCCCCCATTGCGTGACTGATAGATTCCATAGTCAGAGAGGTCAGTGGAGTTTTACGAAATCTCCAGAATACATTTCTACCATAGTGAACATAGCTTCTAGAAATTAGAGGTTCGTTCAGGAACGGAGAGCTGAGTGATGGATATACTTGCAGTGAATGAATCTTTTTATTTTGTATTAACTTCCTAAACACAGTTGTAGTGCATTTAACAGACCAATAAAAACAATGTAAGACGAATTACAGACTATAGAGCAAAATTATCATTGAAACATGCCTTCGGTGTAACGCCGCTCGAAGCTGATTTCTAAATACGCAAAGCGAAGTCATACCTATTTCATCCAACACATATCATTACTGAAAATTATACTTTACGATATTACCTAAAAAAGGATAAAACCCTGAGTAGGATAAAGTAAATGCAAAACTATGGTGAATGAAGCAACAAAAAGTGGATTGTAATTTATCAGAAATGAATGCGGTCATTTTTGAATGAGTTTTCCTTCAGTGGAGATATAACTTAATTGATTTCTCTCTCTCAGAGAAGACATGCACTCCATTTAAAAATGCCTACGATGAAAAACTGCTCATATATAAAAGATAAGATTTTCAACTAAGCAACATGAAAAATGTTCTCGTTATTTAGAATAGATTCGAACGAAATAGAAGTTGTTATTTAAACTTAAAGTTGGCGTTCATTTTGCAGCGAAAATTAATGGGATTGAGTCAATATTTGATAAGGTTAGGAAGAAAAGTGTACTAGATAATTTGGGATAGTCATTTTTAGTATATTACTTATGGTAACAGAAATCTAAAACAAAATGTTCATTCATCAGAGAACAACGTTAATATTTTGTAATATCGCCATTATTTTCAGTTGCAGATCGTATTCGTGACTGCATAGACCCAACCAAATGTTCTATTACACGGGGACGTTGGCTCAAAGAATTCCAAACATCCCGTATGTAGACTTATATAGTTTTACCCGGTTCTTTCTCCGTCGTAATGCCACTCATTCACAATGTTACCCTACGCATTCTCAATAGGAGAAAGGTCTGGGGAGTTAGCTGTCCAGGGTAAAACGCAAAGTCAAGAATTATCCTCAAAATTTGTTTTGTGGTGGTCGGTTCGTCGATCTATTTCCTCGATTTATCAAGAAAACAATTAAGCCCGCTACTGGTAAGAGTGAAAAACACCTAACGCCTTTCCCTTTTGCATTCTCAGCCTACCGTTGCCTACCACTTGGAGTCAGGGGAGTTGGCTAGTCAGCGATAGCGGGAGAAGGTCATACGAGGGTCTCCATAGTTGAGTGGAAATGAGTCAAGTGGGCCCTTAGTAGTCGCTGAATGCATAGGCAATACCCGAAGTTCGAATTCAGCGAAATGCGAAGTTGGCCGCACTCACCGCGTGGACCGACTTTTGAAAGTGATAGTACGTTGCTCTCTCTCTCTCTCGCCCAAGAAATTCCCGCCAAAAGAAAGTGCTAATCGAACCCAAGCCTCAGCAAGGACCACTGCTCAACGATAATCGCCAATTCACACGAAATGTGAGAAACAAACGGAAATAATGTAATTTTGTTAGAGTTGGGAATAAACTCACGATATCAAGTGTCATTTAATTTCAATATCTTCCTTGAATAAGTGGGCGCTACCGGCGCCTTTAAAAACCCAGTTTCTCTGTAATAACAGTGCAATTCTGCATGAGTCTATTTAACCGCGAATATATATATATATATTGGTTGGTCGGTTATTTGGTAATGCGACCGAAAATTTAGCGCCATTGAGGACAGGATGTTGGGTTTAATGGGAAACGAGGGCAGGGCGGGGAGAATAACGCCGTCGGAATCGACGTACTGTTAATGGAAGGAGCCAAGTGAGCCACTGTCGAACGTCCCACCCGACGAAATGCTTATTATTCCACTCGAAGTACTCTCCGCATGTTGAGATCGGTATTTTGCTGAAATAATTCTCCACTACTGCCCGGATTCGAACCCGGGCCTCAGAATGGGTTACTTTAGATAGGTAGATAGTTATTACTTCCTACAAATACATTTACTGACACAAACATGAATAAGAACAAAGAAATGGAAGCTTAGTAGTCTTCTAAGGTATTTCCTGTGTAAAGACTACCTCCATGTATATAAATATGCATGGCCAACAGGTGGAGAAACTAACAAGATACACAGTCCAAAAATGTGGCATAACAATGTTCACGTGACACCAAATTTTTCCTACAATAATCTAATAAATGGTATACATGAAAAAATGTATTAACAAGTGGATAATACGATAGTTCAATTAAACATTTATTCCAAACAGTGTTTCAACATTGTGCTGAGTAAAAAGCTAGGATTTTACTAATTTCAGACATTTCCTGAAGACATTCGCTCTTCTTATATTTTCAGGTAAAACATTGAATGCTCTAGATCGCATGTACTATCACTTTCAAAAGTCGGTCCACACGGTGAGCGCGGCTATCTCCGAGTTCTGCTGAAATCGAGCTTCACGTATTGCATACGCGTTCCATGACTTCTGGGGGCCAATTTTACTGCTACGACTAGCACAACTTGGGTTTACTTTGTACTCGCTAAGAGACCTCGCGTGACCTTCTCCCTCCGACAACGAATAGCCAAAACAATCCCAACCCCCACTCCCATAAGAATTCGCCAGCCGAAGAACCCATGAAGTGTTTCCGGCTGGGACTTATCGGTATTTCTTGTGCGAGGAAGAAGGCGATAATTTCCCGTACTCTCCTCATAAGGTCGTCGTGGCAAAAATCATTAGTCCTGCGCTAACGGGACAAATAGTAGCCTCGTTTACATGCGGGAAAACTAGTAATTTATAAAGTATTAGTAAATACGTTTCCGAAATCCACTATTGCAAAATCAGCTCGGAAACCTTTCCCGACAATGAGAAAAGAAAGATAACGTTAAGAGATCAGAATTTTTATTTCGCACGTAATAAAAATAGCTCAAATAGCTGTTAAGATGAAATCGGGGAAAGGCGGAAGACTTCCCCGGTGAAGACCAGTATGGGTTAAGGAAAGAGAGCGGGACGCGAAACTCATTTCTGGTGATGAGTATTCTAACATTTATTTATAGATAATAGCCACTATGTCTCTATTTGCTTCTTAGACTGCTGGAAAACTTTTTACAGAGTGCATTGGACGATAATAATAAATATTACTGCAGAAATAGGGAGTAAACTGGAAGTTTAGGTGATTAATTATAAAACCTCTCCGGGATGAAGCGGTATACGGGTAATGAATGACGAATCGGAATGGGTATATGTTGGAAGAGGATTCAGGCCGGGCCACTTCTTATTACCATTGACTTTCAATTGTTCGCTAACAATTTGGTAATAGATGTATGAAAAGGGATAAAATTAGGAAGGAAAGTAGCAAGTAACTTAATTTTGGTAGATTTGCAGATGGCCAATATTTATTTACCCAGTCAACCACGGGACTCAATGTCAATTTCCCAGGGGAAAAGGTTCGTCATATGTGGGATGTGAATTAATCATATAAAGCGCAGGCAATGTAGTTTATAAAGTAGTGATAGCCAAAAATGAAGAAAACTAAGGAAACTTCTGAGCTGGGGAAACAGGTTACCTTTCCGGGAAGTATAACTACGTCCTTCAGTAAAGGATAAATTAATGTATGGAGCTTGGTGTAACAGAGGATTTAAAGAATTGTGTTTGAATAGAAATTTCGCTGTTTTCAAGTAGGATGGAGAGAAAAATAAACGAAAAGTCGAAAGGAGATATACGAGAGACTTAGCACAAATAAAACGTGGTGTTGCCTAAGGTGCTATAGATGGGACATGACTCAACGACGGGAAAAGGGATATTATGGCAAATATCTATATTAGTGAATCACACGTAGAGATGATAAATTTGCTTCTCTATCTCCATAATTGCAAAGTAAAATTAAAACGACATTGCTCAGTAAATTAAAACGACACCTTTGAGTAAAAATTTAAGAACAAAACAATTGATATGGTCTTCATGCTTTTATCATTAATTAGTAAACGGAACGAAAATTTGGAGGTTTTGGAAAGCCCCCAGCGCACACATTAGTCACTGATACAACGATTTTCCATTTTTAACTGTAGAAAAATATATTGCTTGGATACGCAGACAGTTGAGAATTTCATAAACACCTAAAAGGGAAAAATTAACGATAAGTAATCACCTGGGATGAGTAACTGATGGGAGTCCGATCATCTCTTGCAATCGGAAGTTGAGATTTATTCAATATTCACTCCGAATTACCCTCATGATAATGACTAGTGATCGGTCTTTACTTAATTAATTTTTGGAATTAATATGGGCATAATGAAAGGAAACAATCCAAGCCTGGAAACGTTAACTCTAAGCCTGTTATTTGTGCCACGAAAATATCACAACTTTTTTGTGACTGAAGTCAAGTACACTGCATTTGGCATAGAGCTTTTAAGTATTCTTACAATGAGGCACGTAATGTTTTTCACAGTATGGCATTGCTCTTACGAGAATGTATTGAAACTGAATTTATTAATTGATTGCCTTGTGGTAGTAATATTGATTTATTAAACCAAACTATTTATGCTAAAGGATTGACAGATTTAAACAGTTTATAGTCCCTGATATCTCTTAAGAAGCTCATTTTTCGTCAGTGCTCGTGAAAGCGTAGGTTGCGCCCTGTGCAGTGAAACAATCTCGTCCAAAAGAGCATAAAAATTGCTACCTAATTAAAATTACATCGTGCGTTTGATACCTTGGGTATCACAAAAATTTCTCTAGTTTGCATCCCCCATTGCGTGACTGATAGATTCCATAGTCAGAGGTGTCAGTGGAGTTTTACATCTCCAGTATATGTTGCCACCATAGTAAACATAGCTTCTAGAAATTAGAGGTCCTTTCAGGAACGGAGAGCTGAGTGATGGGTATACTTGCAGTCAATGAATCTTTTTGTTATGTATTAACTTCCTAAACACTGTCGTAGTGCATTTAACAGACCAATAAAAACAATGTAAGACGAATTACAGGCTAATGGAGAAAAATTAAAATTGAAACCTGCCTTTGGTGTAACGCCGCTCGAAGCTGATTTCTAAATACTCAAAGTGAAGCCATACCTATTTTATCTAACACATTCATTACTGAAAATAATACTTTACGATATTAACTAAAAAGCATAAAACCCTAAAAAGGATAAAATTAATGCAAACTATGGTGAATGAAGCTACAAAACGTGGATTGTAATTTTTCAGAAATGAATGCGGTAATTTTTGAATGAGTTTGCCTTCAGTGGAGATATAACTTAATTGATTTCTCGCTCTCAGAAAAGACATACACTCCATTTAAAATGTTTACGATGAAAAACTGCTCATATATAAAATATACTATTTTCAAATAAGCAACATTAAAAATTTTCTCGTTCTTTAGAATAGATTTGAATGAAATAGAAGTGGTGGTTTAAATTTTAAGATGGCATGGCGTTCATTTTGTAGCGAAAATTAATGGGAATGAGTCAATATTTGATAAGGTTAGGATAAAAAGAGTACTAGATAGTTTTGGATAGTCATTTTCAGTATATTACCTATGGTAATGGAAATCTAAAGCAAAATCTCATTCACCAGAGAACAACTTTAATATTTTGTAATATCGCCATTATTTTCAGGTACAGATCGTAATCGTGACTGCATAGACCCAACCAAAAGTTCTATTACACGGGGGCATCGGCTTAAAGAATTTCAAACATTCCGTATGTAGACTTCGAAAGTTTTACTCGGTTCTTTCTCCGTAGTAATGCCACTCATTCACAATGTTACCCCACACATTCTCAATTGGGGAAAGGTCCGGGGAGTTAGCTGTCCAGGGTTAAACGCAAATTCGAGAATTATCCTCAAAAAATTGCTTTGTGATCGCTTTATGGCGGTCAATTCGCCGATCCATTTCATCGATTTATCACAAATAAAATTAATCCCGCTTAGTTGTATTCTTGTGTATTAAGCCCGCCGAAACTCCTAAGAGTGAAAAACACCTAACTGGGAAAAATACCAAACGCCTTTCCCTTTTGCAATCTCCGCCTACCGTCGCCTACCACTTGGAGTCGGGGGAGTTCGCTGGGCAGCGATAGCAGGAGAAGGCCATATGAGGGTCTCCGTAGTTCAGTAGAAATGAGTCAAGTTGGCCCTTAGTAGTCGCTGAATACATAGGCAATACCTGAAATTCGAATTCAGCGGAATGCGAAGTTGGCCGCACTCACCGTGTGGACCGACTTTTGAAAGTGATAGTACAAAATGATCTTTTACATATTGCAAAATTAGGTTTAGATAAATATATATTAGGTACTTTTTCTCCTCATGTGGTAAGGATACCTTTCGGAAGTAAAGGACGGCTTAAAACCGCGTCGAATATAAAAAGATATTAAAACTTTATAAATATTCAAGTATCTAGCTCCAAAATCCAAGTTCTAAAAACAACGGGAAAGAACGTTCATACCTCCTCTTAAACATCCTACCTCCTCTAGTCGCTACATCAACCCGATCCTCATATCCACGTAAGATACCTTGTAAGATCAGTGAACATTTCTATGTTTGGATAGAGGATAGTTCGAGCTGCCATGTTAGTAGATATATAATCTAAGAAAAATGGAACATTACATGATGACCAGTTTGACTCGGAATGGAATACGAAAATGCGACGTCGGATTCGGGGTCAAAGACTGTCGGTAGGCAGGCAGTTGTCTTGTGTCGTAGCGCGTTTACGCTTGAATCCATCTCAAGGGAGAGGGGGGGGGGGGTGGGGGAGGAGGAAGGAAAGAAGAATAAGGAGACCTCATTCTAGAGATCGGGTCCTTGGAGAGAATAAAAGTGAAAGGGGACAAAGCGAAGGGTCGGGAGGAATGGATGCCCTAGCTCGTCCGTCGTGTCGGAGTTTCGCGAGTGCTTTGTTTGTTCCTCGGGAGAATGCAGTGGGTTGAGCAGAGCGAGCGCTTCTTTTTTTATTCCCGCGTGGAGTTAGATGGGATGTAAAGGGATCGGGAAGCTCGATATTGCGACGGTTACAGAATCAAAACAGGATTCTCCGGGAAAAAGGATTCCATTTGCTGCGTTAGTTGAAAAAGTATTTTCTCGAGTAGGGAGGGTGGGAAGATGTCTTTGCGAGATTGCGTTGCTGCCTCAATCTCGGGATCTTTTCCAAATTCCTCCAAATTGCCAATGTCACCTTTGATTTTAAACATCAAATTCTCGAACGATGGCTTCGCATGGGTACGCGAACCCATTGGGGCAGTAAAATCTTCTGCGCTGGCTCAGAGCTCACCGTTGCCAAGAGGACAATTCTAGATAAACAACGTAGTAGGTGATATTCGGTGACTGCTAAGCGAAGGCAAAGGCAGCGCGTGTATCCTTTTCCATTGCATCTCTTGTATACTTACCATGCATTGCACGGATTTTGACTTTAATTATAATCCTCAAAGACAGTTCTCCAATTGACGACAACTTCTATCCCCCTCCAATTTACTATCTCTATCCCTGTACGAGTCCATTTGAATCGCTCTAAGATGTTACGCGAATTTTAGGGTGATACAGATATAATTTAAAACGTACACTGCATCTCTAGAATTGATATAGGCAAAACATTCAGAGAGATACATGGTCGAGCCAGAGATATGGATACTAAAAATTCCATCTTATCATACACCATGAATTTTTTGACCTAAATTTTTTTTTTTTTTAATATTCTGGCCCTTGTTCATGTTTGGCGTCTCAACACTCCCTGCCACTCGCTGTTGTGGCGGGTCGCAGGGTAGTGTGTAGAAGTATTGAAATATATATTGAATTCTTTTGAAGCCTGCCGTACTGAACGCATCTACGGATATTGCTGTGGAGTAGATTTGCGTTACCATGTTTTGATTTAATGCTCACTCTCGTAGGTACTTGGTGATTTGTGATGTCATTAAAAGAAAGCTTCTTAAAGTTTTCGTAAAAGTGCTTCTTTTTCATAAAAAATTGCCAGCAAAAATGGGAGAAAGGGTAAACTCCAGTGGTAGAAAGTTTTATGCCGATCCCTAGGTACTAAAATAAAATAATTACGTGCCAATCTACCCCGTTAACGAATAGAATTCACTCTAAATTCTAGATCAAAATTTTTTTGCAGAATTATAACTAAATGCGAGAAAAAAATAATCCTTGGCTATTTGTAACATCAGGATTGGATTATGTAAAGTTTCTATTCCAGCCAGTGAAGTATGGTAATATTCGCGTTTCTGCTGGCGAGACGAAAGATCACCTTTACCATATCGGCATTTCCCGCTTTCATCTATGTCTTTAATATATACAGTAAAAATATATCTATGCAGATGCATTTTTCATTACCTTCGAGAAACAATTATCAAGATATAGTATTGGTAATCGAAGAGTATTGACAAAATTCAAATTATTCTGATGCATAATTATTCTTCAATCAATGAATAGATGATTTATAAGATGATCAACGGAATATTGAACATTTTTAGAACCTAGTAAAATTGTGATTCATTACAGAAAAAACGTATTCAATCGACAAAATAATATTTCAGCAAGAAGATAGAGTATTAATATTGGCACATTTAATTTCCTTAAATTTATGTAAAGAATAATCATATTAAGTATTGGTTTCCGAAGAGCATTTCCAAAAGATTTTTCTCATACATAAATAACCTTCGTAACAATGCTTAATTGTGAGTTATGTATGTGCGCGTCATAAATGATCTTCATATATCGCTCATTATGTTAGCTTAGTAAAATTGTGTTTACCTAAAAAAACGTATTATATCGAGGAAATATTAATTTAGAAAAAAATGTGCATATTAATGTGCACATTAATTTTTCATTACCTTCAGGAAAGAATAATCAGAATTAAATATTCGTTTTCGAAGAACATTTACAATATTTTCTTCTGATACATAACTAACCTTCGTAACAATGAAGAGGTTCTTTGTATACATGTCATTAAAGCTGTTCAACAGAGTTATCGCACATTTTAAGGAACTTAGTAAAATTGTGTTTTGTTAAAAAAAATATATTCTACAGAGAAAATATGATTTCAGAAAAAAGAAGGGATATTCTCATGAGCACTATTTTTTTATTACCTTCATAAAAGAAAAATCAGAATGAAATATTTGTATGAATTAGCATTTAAATAACATTTTTTCAATCAATACTACCCTCGTAACAATGAATCCGGCTCCAGGGTCTTTGGAGAGGGTCTTATGTAGATGTAGGATTTCAGGCTTATGGCGTCTAGCGCTCTCGGAAACCTGTTCAATGTTGCCGCAAAATGTCTTCCATGCCTCCCTTTTGGAAAGTTTGATTGTCGCTGTATACCAGCGCTGGACCTCCTTATAAAGGGACCAGTGTTCAGTATTTGCTACACGTTGTGCTTTATTGGAAAGTGTTCTGGACAGTTTCCGGAGGCTTTCGAGTTCGGCTCCCTACTAAGAAAGATTCTATTCTCCTTCCTTGGCTTTAAGGGGGCAGCATTTTTCATAGGCTGAGATAACAGCGTCCTGGAGATATACCACGGACGCCTCAATCTCCTCCTATGCTTAGCATCTTGGATCTCATGCTCCCCACAGTATTTTTGGAGGCGCCTGAGTCCATTTCATCCCTTTTTTGGAGGAGTCCATGGGCCGAAAAAAATGCTCCCATCATCACGGCGCATCCCTGTGCCCTGTGCCAAGGATTATCGCATTAGCGGAGCGGAGGGTAAGAAGTCGCAAACAGGCGGAAACCGGTTTTATTTAGCCTTTCCCATATATGCGGGGCTCTGCATGGGTGTACCTTTATTTTCCCAAGCTACTCGTGGGAACTTTTTGGAACCTCAACTTAAAAATATAACGAAGGGCCCCAAAAGGGACCCTTCATCTTCACCCTTTGGGTCAATCCTCCTCTCTGGAGAAAACCGTATCCAAAGTGTCCCCCTCGGCGAGCTCTGAGGATATCCTTTCCCTGGCAGGTACCTCTCATGGGCCTCCGTACCACCACCCTTGGAGGGCCCTGGAGTGAGGCCCTCCACCCATCCTACAGGCAGGCCCTGTCGCAGGGAAAGCCTTAAAACCCTCCTTGACTCCGAGGAGGAGTTTCTATCGTCGGGAAGCTCTTCTTCCACGATAAAGGAGGGCTCGGACCCCGCCGCCACCGTTGCAATGTAATATTTGTTTAGGGTCATAGAATCCAATAAATGGCTAATAAAAATCTGTTCACTTTCTATAGGCCTCCTAATATTTCGTGTACTTATATTGTGATAAAATCATATTGCACGATTTGTGAATTTCTGCAGCTATCGGTTATGACGCATTATCTCATTTGACAAAAATTTACGGTTCTAACGAAGTTTTATCTGTCATAATAACCTTTGATTAGAATTTTTTTTAATTATCTCCGCAAGAGCACATACGATTTTAGGCCTACTATTTGAAAACAGGTGACGATCGAAATTCGGGTGTTCAGGCCTGTATATCTCGGAGGCTACGGGCCAGTCACTTCATACATCCGACTTTGCAAAAGGTCATGTATTTCTAATTTTTTAATGTGTTTTTAGGATCCACACCAATAGCAAAAAACCAAATTTTCAGCTTCGAAAGACTTGTACAATCTGCGCAGTGCGCAAAAAACCTCGCAATTTTGCACTTATTTTGGTTTTTGCTCAATATCTCCTAAAATATGTGACCTACAGAAAATAATTCTCATTCTTATTTAAAGAAGATACATTATGCTAGAGTTGAAGCCCTAAACGAATTACGTATGTCCAGAACGTTTTGAGGAACAGCTCTTCAAAAAAAGTAATTTTTTCCCCAAAAAGTGAAAATTTTTCGTTTTGGTCATGTGTCTTGTCATATATGGGCAAAAGTAATCATCCCACAAGAAAAGTATAAGGAATAAATCTATAGTACATTTATTTAGCTTTAATTTGAGCTAAAAACGACTCCTGTAAACCCAATAGCTTCTTCAAATACAGCATAAAACTAAAGTTATGGAAAAATGGATTTTGGGAAAAATCAATGAAAACAGTTAACATAGTAACTAGTTTACATTTTTTATTACGAAAAAGATGCAATTACGATGGTTAATATTCACATGCTAAGAGTTAATCTGCTACATTTTAATTTCTCTTGATTCGACGGCCCTGGCTTTGAGAAGTCCTCGGAGAATCCCTGAGCATGTGGAGAGAGCGATAAGGCGCCTCTTGTTGTTAGCATTGGCCACTAGTTTTTCCTGTGGTAGTTGGATGATGATGCACTCTTCATAAAGCATATCACTGCAGGAGTGAGCAGCACAGCCTTGCATTATTTCAGCACTTATGGTATTTTTGTTGGTTACCACCTCAGGGTAGCCGTCGAAAACAATCGACACATTGCTTCCCAAAGTGGCTTTTTTACGTAGCTGACATAACCTGAGACAATGGCCCTTACGAAATATTTGCGTTTCCAGACAACTTTGTGTAAAAGGTGTCCACCATCCACTACTGCAAACGTATTGGTGTCGTTTGGGCTGCTGATGGAGAGTGGAGTAATAACAGAGTAGAAGCTAGATTTGGTTCTTTTTCGCACCCCCTGTTCATTGAAAAATGACATTGGAAATTGTGCTAATTAATACTAGAAGTGAACTTTTAATTCTTCGTCAGATTGTTTTGTTATGCACACCCTCTGGAAAATTGTAAGTGGATCGATGTCTATTCTCTTGATTGTCACTCTCACGGAGCTGTTGATGATGCCAATGTGAATACTTTGTCCTTACGTTTGAAGGGTACTTTTCCAAATGTGTTCCCAACGATTTTCGTCACTCTTTCGGTTCCCAGTTCTTGGGCCATGTGGCACTTGATGTCTTGGCCTCCTGCAATTCCACTGCTGATGGAAAATAATTCATCAGTAGCTGGAAATGGAAGGTAGAGAATAAACCAGTTTTTCAGTATTTCCACATCAGTAGGTACTGGCTCGAATGATTTGAGAACGCCTCATATCAACATATTCACCTATAGAATAGGAGATGTTACAGAATCGCTCCTCTTCCTCGCATGCATTCAGCATATACACCATTGATATGGTCCACCCTGCCAGCACACTGATGGAGATTCCACGCCTGTGAGTTAAACCACTGCAGCTTTTCATTGACCTCATCCGGGTCTGCTCGAGTGTCAAGTCTGATCACAGGCCGGACCAGAACTTCTTAGAATTTTACAGGATTGGGATCTGTTCTCCTGTCAGAGAATTGACTTCGTTCCAGATGCCTCTGACATTGTTAGATGGACTGGGCTACCACAATTCATTTCATGTTCAGTTCATCATACCACAATTTGCTTACCTATTAGGCTTTCCAACTCAGCCCTTTCGACTCAATAGTCTCTCGAGATAGGCGGTTGAGTCTGTGCGAGTCCCCCCTGACTTCCACTCCCTTGGTGTCATCAAAAGAGTGAAGAAAAGGTGCCCATGTTTAGCCATAAATACCCATAAATAGCCATAATACACCGGAGTTAACTGAAAAGAAAACATCGTAACTCTGCCTGCCCTTCTAAACCAGATGTGATCATTACTCCAATCCGAAATCAAATTCGTCGCACTGACTGCCTTGAAAAAAAGATAGTCAACGTGGGGACGTGTTTATGGTGGCATATGCGGAAAAAAGTTGCCTTAACTTCTTCCATGCACCGAATATGTTTACGCTATTCTTCCAAGTCAAAATATAAAATCTTTTCATCGCAACTTCAAGATAATTAGGCGAGAAAACGTAACTTATTTCATGAGGAAGGAATAAACAAATGTTCAAAATAGCGACACGATATCTTTAGAGAAAAATTCTCTATTAATAAAACTCAAAGTGTAAACCATATTTTATAAGCAGGTCAAAAGATATTTCGTTAACATAACATTTATTGCCTCAAAAAAACATTAAAACAGCGTACGAGGTCGCTGCACAGCACTTATGACGGCTCCATGGGAAGTTTAAAGGGTCGGTGCAGAGCACAAAGAACGACTTTGTAGGGTTAAAATAATTATAATAATAACACACATGCAAAATATACCTATAATGTATTATTTACCAAATAACTGATTACTGTGATGCTCAAAACAGTTTACATTGATTTTTCCCAAAATCCATTCTTCCGTAATTTTGGTTTTATGCCGGATTTGAAGGAACTATTGGGTCTACAGGAGTCGTTTTGAGCCCAAATTAAAGCTAAATAAATTTACTATAGATTTATTTCTAATAATTTTTCTTGTGGGATGATTACTTTTGCCCATATAAGACAAGACACGTGACCAAAACGAAAAATGTTCACTTTTTGGAAAAAAATGCCTTTTTTTGAAGAGCTGTTTCTCAAAAAGTTCTGGACATATGTAATTCATGTAGGGCTTAAACTGTAGCATAATATATCTTCTTAAAATAAGAATTGAGAATTATTTTCTGTAGGTCACATATTTTAGGAGATATTGAGCAAAAACCAAAATAAGTGCAAAATTGCGAGGTTTTTTGCGCACTGCGTAGATTGTGTCTTCCGAAGCTGAAAATTTGTTTTTTTTTTACCATTGGCCAAGATCCTAACAACATCTTAAAAAATTAGAAATACATGACCTTTTGCAAGGTCGAGCCCCTTTTTGTGAATGAAGTGACTGGCCCTTGGGCGGTCATTAGCGTATATCCAATCACACTCAACCATGTAATCTTAACGTTTTACTCATCTCTGCAGAATACGCGGAGGAAATGTTGTGCAAGTTGTGATGGCGAAAATGGGAAAATGAATCAGGGGGTTATCATGTAATTTTCATGGCGATAGCTGCTGGTTATTAATCGAATACTGCGTCACAGTCGAGCGGTATGTTGGAAATATCTCTTCCGAAACTTTTTATCTTTTTTCCCTTGCATCCTCCAGAATTTTCGAATTCTCCTCTGTTGGCAACCGGGTCGATTTTCCCATTAGGAATCGATTTTTTATAATAACCTCCACAGGGGAGTAGAAGGTCGGAGAGTGAGATCTGATTTGGTTGATTAGCGTCTGTTCAATTCTTGCTGTATTCGTGCGTGGGAAGAGTCAATATTCGATGAGAAAACTCACGAGAGGTAAGATAAATCTAAGAAAGGGAAGTAAGGAAAGGGTCAATTATCCATCAGAATTTTCGAATCAAAAACCTACCCTTGCCGGGAAAGACCCCAAATATACCTTGTGTATCATTGAATCTTCGTATTATTTTCAAATCTCAATGTATCGATTTTTCATTTTTTTGCATCCCCGAACCCGATCTATAAAAAAACCGATAATTATTCGTTCCGCGCAGCCCCTACGGCAATTAAGGTGGATTTTCTCATGGGAGTTGACTTCTGTAGATATCTCGAGCAAAGCAATATTTAGGATTCTTACGCTACTTGCAGGGAATCTTTTTTGCATACACGTTACTTCCAGCTTTTACCCAAAAGAGTTATGACGGAAATAAACAATGAATATGGCAAGTAAGAAAATTTCTAATTTCGCCTATTTCCGAAACTTCACGAATTCCAAAGGTAATTGTGGGGTTTATAAATTTGTGTGTGTGTATATATAAAACTTCTTGGAGAATCACTTGGGTGAAAAATATACAATATGCCAAGAGGGTGGCCGATAAATATATAGAAACGAGCGAAAGACACGTACAAATTAAAACTTCCGATATTTCGGTGGCGTGGGTAGTATCCACCTTTCTCAAGGTAAAGAGTAAGAATGAAGAAGTCTTTCGCTTGTTTCTATATTTTTATTGGCCACCCTCTTGGTATATTGTGTGTGTGTGTGTGTATATATATATATATATATATATATATATATATATATATATATATATAGGCCACAACAATAAAAACACTTGACAGGGGGTGGGGAAAGAAAAGTAAAAAGAGAGAGAGGACTTACTGGGACGTTTCGGGCATGTAGGCCCTTCTTCAGCTGTAGAACATTGAGAAGTACCTGTACTTGGTACTTCTCAATTTTCTACAGCTGAAGAAGGGCCTACATGCCCGAAACGTCCCAGTAAGTCCTCTCTCTCTTTTTACTTTTCTTTCCCCACCCCCTGTCAAGTGTGTGTGTATATATATATATGTATGTATGTGTGTGTGTGTGTGTGTGTGTGTGTATAATTTTATACGTGAATCTGTGTGGCCTATTATATTTTAGAATGATTTCATTTCGTGCTATGCAAACCATGAAGCCATGGTTCTGTTTTAAATGATCTATTTCTTCAAAAAGCTTCTTTAAGTTAATATAACTACTTACCTTTCCAAAAGTGAGGCCTCGAACACGGTTCTCTATAGCGCTTGCGCCCGTGTTATCTTTATTTTGCTATGGCGCTCATGAGAGCTAAAACGTGATATTTTTCAAATTTTGTTAAGTAGCTACTCGGAATTACTAGTTTTAATTCTGTTCGTAGGACATTAACTATAAGTATTGCCCTTGAAGAGCGGTTTTTCTTTGGATAACAATAGGAACCACTATCGATAGTGTACCGATTACCATCATATACCACCATTATACACATATCCCTTTTATGCAATTATTTATTCACCAAATAACAAGCTAACTATTATTTTTTAACAATTTACAACAAATATCAGTGCTCATGGCATGGACAAGTTTATCTCTGGGTCGTAACGTAGTTACGACAAAATACCGTAATGGTCCACGGCAATTAGAAACTTTCTTTAAATAATGCCCAATGGGATAATTCCTAAAATATCAGTTATATACCTTGATATTTACAAAATGACTCCCTCTCTCACCATTCAATGTTACAAGAGTTAGCGTCTTTCACCAATGCTCCACCAATTGCATGTAAATACCCTCCAATTAACATGTAATATGGGTACCCTTTTGGTCTAATAAATAATACAATTGTCCAATTGCACCTTTATGATCACTAATGCACGGGATTTGCGTGTCAACTACTGAAGTCCGACGTCGGAGTTTCCTGTTGGCCTCCTCTACCCTTTGGTACTGCCGGTCATCGACTGCTACCGCCTTCCCCAGGCACTCTTTCCTTCTTAATCACAGGGCTATGTGCTATTCAAATGTTACGTAATGCGATTTTGGCCACCTTTTAATACCTCCCCTGTCATATATTTTTAGAACCATGCACAAGGATAAAAATATAAGAGCGATGTCATGTCCAGGAGTGCAAAAACTGTCCCCAACCCCTCCGGTTTTTCATTTTTTTCATAATTATGTCCCTAAACAAAAACCTATAGAAATATCAATTTTTAGCCGGATATCAATAACGGTATAAGAGATTTCGCGATTCACAGCAGGCTTGACTCGCAAAACATGTGGTCTTTAAAAATGGGATATCTCCAAACTAATAAACACAAAGAATTGATGAAACGTTTTTCTATAGTCCAGCATTAACTCAAGCGTGCCGTCCCGGCGGAAATCTTTCGAAGTAATATTTTTCGTCCGACGATAATTACAAAAGTGATAAAAATATGATCTCTGAAGTGATTAAAATATTACGTAAGCTTGTCTCGGACCCCCTCACCGCCCTACGTAAGACAACGTAAGAAAAGCACAACCCTCCTCCCCCCCCAAATGTCGTGCGTAGTACTTGAATAGCCCCCTTATCATTAAATAAATATACTTCTTGCGAACAGGTCACACTCGAGCGAAAAGAGTATGAGAAAGCCAGCGTGCGTGATCGCGCGGGCGAGAGTCGAGGTGTCTGCCTTTTGTTTAATTGCCCGCCTCTATTGTTTGTGTCCACATGGAGTCCCGAAATTTCTAGAGAAAATACCCGTGCTCACCGTCGTTGCTATCAAGCATTGTTATTTTATGCTTCGCGATTGGCTCCCTTAAAATTTAGTGTGCTTTGATTCGCTGGTATTATTTTCAACTCCAGACGTGTTGCGATTAGCTGGTTTCATTTTCCTCGATCGTCGATTCGCTTTCATTCATTACCTGTGTTAATTGCACATGTACTTAAGAAAAATGGGGTCGATATGTTACGTTACACTGAAATATATCGGAATACTGGCTTACTACCATTAACTCAGCTCATGAAGTACATTATAGTTATAGACAATTATTTAAATTCAAGATACAATACTATAAAGGTATCTACGCCTACAATTCAAAGACGGGCCATGATTCGATATGAAGTACCCAGGTATTATAACTGTAATGGGTTACTTAGATTTAGAAATTGGCTAACTCTAAATGAGGTTAAATTACTATGTTAAAGGCATTTTTTTGGCTTATGAATAGGATTTATTCCCTGATAGGAACCAATATGTTTGGTTTGGACAGGGTAGGCACCTGCTGACAAGTTCTTAGGCTTAGCGGGACCTAGGTGTGTGAACAAACAATTAATGATATACAATTCATGTCATACCTGATAATGAAACATTTTTTATTCATCTCTCTTTTTTATCTACAATTATCGTGAGTATATATACCTGTATTAAACTTTTATATTCCTTCTTTAATTTTAAATGTTCTCTTTTTATCTTTTCTTATCGAAATGTTGTTTTTATTGTATTAGATTGTGTAGAAATAAAATTAACTAAGTATTACTTGCTGGTGACTTATAAGGCTCTTGCTGTAGAAGTAACCAATTTTA
Organism: Pyrrhosoma nymphula; assembly: GCA_963573305.1. Classification (NCBI taxonomy): domain Eukaryota; kingdom Metazoa; phylum Arthropoda; class Insecta; order Odonata; family Coenagrionidae; genus Pyrrhosoma; species Pyrrhosoma nymphula. The sequence continues at coordinate 21,926,667 of OY754338.1, read as the reverse complement.
GTACGTATACATTAACTTCGCGTACTTTGATGGCTAAGTCATTTCGCGCTTACTGTCTGACACTAGCAGGCAATAGAAATCGGACGAATAGTCGAGTGCAACGACACTGAAAATCTGTAACTGAGCGTGAACCGGTGTTTTCATCGTGGCAGGCCGTTACCCCACACAGATAAGGGATCGTGCATAAACCACGTTAACCACTTAGGGGGGAGGGGGTCTCCTGAAAACCTACGACGGGTAACGAGGGGGAGGGGGGTCACTCAAAGTAACGTAGCTGTTACAATGCGCCTGTTTACGTTTCTTACTCGTCAACATCGCGGCAACTATACTACTAGAAGCCCGTATAAGACGTAACTTTTACCAGCCCTCTCAATAGTCTTCTAATAAAATAACTATAATCCACGATATTGGCTCATGGAGGGATAAGGGATCATTGTTTATTGAGGATCGTTAGAAATTCTAGTTTTTTTAAACGTCATGTGATTCATGGTTGATTTTTAGAATTAAAAAATGAATATTACTTTTTCCAATTGGGGTTAGATAGTTTTATTATATCTAGTTCGGCTTCTTTATTAGTCTTATTTCAACCTATCCCTAAAAATAAACTCAATAATTATGAAAATATTTTTGAATTGAAAGTTTCATTTGTAGAAACAACGTTACATGGCGGGGGGGGGGGAGGAGGAGGGTTGGGAAAAATAGTACGGTTGTCAACGAAGGGGGGGGAAGGGGTAAAAAAATCACCGTAAACGGTAAAGTAGTTTGTGTACGACCCCTAACTTCCATGTGTAAAGCCGCCTTTACATGTTCCCCTGATGGGATGAGGAGGAGAGAATGTCTTGTCTGAGTTCCTCTGCCCGCTCTTGCAGGAGGACGAGGTTTTGGCCTTCTTCATCAATTCCCGGATCGTGCGAGAGAGGAACAAAAGAGTGGGGGGGATGGGATGGGGAGGAAAGTGGTGTGGAGGGAGAGAGGATGAGGATTGCTCCTCCTTGTTTTCGTTTCGCGCGTGAGGGTCTCTTTCCCATTCCACGCCACGGAGGATGGGACGCGAGTAAGAAAGGGCGGACGTAGAAGGAGGTGACTCGAGGGAGAAGAAGAGCAAATATCTTCTCTTGCGCGCTAAAGGGAATCCATTTTTCCTCTCTTACCCCTTTCACGCCCTCCCAAACACATCTCCGAAACACCTTCCGTTCCGGAGAAGGAATACAAATGGTTGCAATATGAATGCAATTTACAGGTTGGCGTATTCCCAATCGATCTGCATCTTTCTTTTCATATGGCGCTGCAACCCCCTTGATGGGCTTTGGCCTCTTCAACAGTTATTGCTCATATTACCTTATCTCTCGGCATGTCTCTTAAATGATTTATATTTATTTCCCGCCGATCCTCTGAGGTATCTCATCCCTCCATCTTTTCCTGGCTCTCACCCTGTTTATTTCCGACCTACTTTCGTGGCTTTCCTTTTCTGTTTATGTGTTCTCCATGCGTGATATGCGTCCCAGCCATCGAATCATTTGCGATTTCATAAAATACACTGTTCTCTCCATACATCAGCTTGTTCAGTTCTGATTTTCACTTAATTCTCCATGTATACAGTGTACCTTCTTCTTGAGTCGGTCCAAAGATTCTTCTACGAATTTCGATCTTTAAAATTTACAGGATTTTAATTTTTTTTCGTTTCTATGTTTATGCCTCGAATTCCTATGCCGCCGTGGTATATATTTTTGGCTTTAAACCCACCCATTCCACCAGAGCTCATCCCAATAAAACCCACCTAATCACATAAACATAAAAATATTTTCGTTCTATGGAACCTCATACTTCCGGTACCCTAGTGACCGGTTATGAACAGGATTTTGTTTGACTTCTTCAATTTATTTATCGTTGGAGATTGATAATGTATCTAGGGGGAGCAACGTAAATTTTTGCCGTAAGATGAACAATGGGACGCAGAAATTCATTCATGGAACATGTATGCACTAACACGATATATCTACTTAAACAGCATTTAATGCATTTCATATTTCATTCGCAGACTCGAAAAATTTAACACTGGAGGAGTTTTATATGGTAGATTTATCTTTTTCTCACCCTTGTTTTTGCCCATCACATGAGATCGAAGCGTCAGTACTAAAACGTCTGTTTCAAATGGGAAATTTAATTGGTATCACACCTATAACTATCTAAAGTAACGAAATATTTATGGTTATAGTCCAAAATAAAAACAAACTAAAAATAATGAAACTTCCGTCGTCGCCCATACCCTTTAATTAGTCTCGTGACGTAAGGCCCGCGTAGTCCGAAAGTACTGGGGATATTAAAAGGGTCGTTTTTCGTGGAGGACTGCTAGCCAATCTCCCCTTTGTCGAAGTGCTGTTATCAAGTATAATACTATTGGGGTGACATTGAGACGAGATGATACCTTCTTCAACCTAACCCTTCGTCAACGCAATGAACATAGAACATAATTATGGGAAGAAAAAAGAGAAAATTAAAAAAATTAAATAAAAAAAATCACCAAGTCAAATAAAAATAATTTGCTGCTGATGATTGTGGTGTAGAAAACGTGAAAGAATAAAAGAAAGCAAACAAGGGAAGTGATTAGTAAATAAGCGGCATCACAAATTGTACAGTGTTGGCTTCACCGCTTTGCGTTGCGTAGTTCACGATGCACGGCGTACATGTAGACCCAGACTCTTCAGCCCAAGCCCTCCCCGTTTGGGCTCGTTTGCCGACCTGATCCGAGGCAGCTCGGATCAGCAGCATCAATCAATCATCATGGACCGAGGCAGCTGGGTCGATGATGATTTATTGATGAAAAATGACTTGGCGCCGCTCAGGGATCTCTGTTGCACCCCCACCCCTACTCCCCAATCTACTCCGGAGCGTCTCGCGGAATTTATTACTCCTGGGAAACTTTTCTTCTCAGCGCACCCTTTCCTTACTTCGTCTTCCTTGTCGAAATTCTTTTTATAAAATTCGTCGTTATAAAATATCATCATGTTCGCATCATAACATCATCGCTATATTATATACTTCATCGTTATCTACATCTAAGAAGTGCCGCACAAACCACCTCCAGTGGGCCATCGGTGTAATTCTGAACCACCGATTTTAAGTGGATAAAAAGTTTTTTGTAAATTAGATTTTCTTGAGGGCTGAAATCTCTTTCAATATAAAGAAAATTAATGATTTCCGCAGGGTTAGGCCGGAAACAGTGTCTTATTGGGTAGTTAAGGATAGCGAGAGTTTTGTCTCCACGTACTACGGCAGTTATGGGAACGAGAACCCAGGAGTGTCATTTTTACGATGCCCTAAAGATCCTAACACATCGGTGGCAAATGATATGTATACAGAAGATATACCTGAAGACCTTACCATCGATCATGTGACTTTTATAAACCTATGATTCGATATTTTTGTAGCCCCGATTCACCTTTTGTCACCCCTGTGACCCCTGAGTGACCCTTGAAGGTCAAGGGATGACAAGACGGATCTGAAGACCTGACCATCGACCTTGGAACCTTTTCAATCCTATGATTCGATACGTTTGTAGCCCCGATTTACTTTTTGTCACCCCTGTGACCTCTGAGTTACCCTTGAAGGTCAAGAGATGACAAGAGGCATCTGAAGACCTTACCATCGATCTTGGCACATTTTTAAACCTATGATTCGACAGGTTTGTAGCGGCGATTCACTTTTCGTCACCCCTATGACCTTGACTGTGCCTTTTCAGGGGTCACGGTTGCAATTTCGAACTCGAAAGTTCTTCCATCGTGTTTCTTGTGCCCAAAAACCTTAAAATTGAAAGTTTCGCAATGAAATTCTGTCTTCTTTTTATTTCGAAAATTTTTACATTGAAATAATAAGAACAATAATAATAATTACATAAGCCAAAATTTGGATTTTTGGTTGGACCCTATTTATGGGGTCAAAAGTTCATATTTATAAAATTACGCTGCACTCAACAAAACTTGCGACCTTTTTCTCCCTAGGTACAAAATTTCATTCATGTGGCACGAAAGAAAGTGTCTGAAATTATAGGTTAGAAATGACACACGATCAATGGGACACTCTGTACATAGTGTAATTCTCTTCGGGGCAAAAGAAAGAGGGAGCTGCTAAATTTTGTATTATAATACACATGTATAATTTAATATCCTCTCATTAGAATTAGGCAGTAGAGTATTTGCGCAAATTTCGGAATCACAGAAAATATAACTTTGGTACACAAAAACCCTGAATCCCGAATTTTACAGTTACTCATTCCCTTCTTTTTAAATATTAAGTGATTAAAATTAATTTTAGCCTTGGTCGCAAACGGACCGCGGCCAAAGTGTCTGCTATGACGTCATACCATATTTGCTCTGCAATCGCCGCAGGTTTGTTTACTTTCATTCTCGGTTTTATTTTCTGCTTTGAACGGTGAATATTCAGTGCAATAGGCTAAATAGTGTCAAAAGTCAAGAAGGTACCAAATAATATCCATCGCAAGATGAGTGAGAAAAAGAATGTTTTAAAGGATCGTATGGAAATATAAATGATGTAGTGCACCCATACTGTTTGTAAAGCCAGCGAGTTTCTTATACGATAGCACTTTGATTAATCCTGCGGTGAGCCAAAACAAAAAGGATATCGGTGTAAAATGAACAATGAAACGACGGCCACCCAACTATTGGCAATTAAATCATCCCTCCAACATCGACATCTAGTCGCGAATAGTTGAGGAGACACTAATGGTAAAGTTTTATCCAATAATTTATTATATAGCGGTGACGCTTTGAAGGTGGGGTATAACGCCTTCTTAAGAAAATATCAGGATCAAAGGGAAGTTTTGAACAGTAAAACTCTCAATTGCTCGCCTCTGTGGAAAAAATTGCATTACGGGATAGAAGATTGTTGTTGTGTTATTTAATTAACAAGACATTTGAATTGAAAACGACTTTTTGTTAAAAAAAAACACTTCGCTAGGACTATTGTGTGATTCCGAGGGCATGCAACCAGCATGACGCCCTACATTATCTTTGCCGAGCCGGATTATATAAATCACTCATTATATCATAAACATAATCGGATTTAATAAAATGAATGAGTTCTTTGCTGTTTTTTTCTTGAAATTTCAAGTATAAAAATATCAGAAGATCCTCAATCTAACACTTAAAATTGATTATCATGCCTCAACACTATTGTCAATCAGAAAAAAGGTGTTCCATAATATGGCTTTAAAACCACAGTGTATCGATAATCCACTCCTTTTATTGACATTGTCGTTTATTATTTAATAAAGCCACGATGGGAATGTAGCATCTGAATCTTGAAAAAAACAGTATCACTACAGTAAGCAGTATTAATGCAACAGCATACCTCAGTCATAGATTTGGACATTGTTCTCCCGGAAGGGAAAGTTGAAATTTAATTTCACGCCGCTGATATGCCGTAATATTGTTCATAATGACACAAGTTGACAAATGTTTGTAATTTTTCACCGAGTAGCACTGCCTTCAATGAAGTAAACGGCATGTTTCAAACGAGGAAACTCTTTCAGAACATTCTGAATTGCCAGCTCTTGAAAAGTAATCAATTACGAATAATTTTTAATCATGACACTACAAAGATATTGTGAGGGGTTAGGACTTGAGGAGGAAGTTGGCCAAGAATGCAGAAAAATGGGCCTTATATATCTTTAGTCAGACCGTGGAAGTGTATTTGCTGCCGCTCAAACATTATATAGCTGCCGCCTTACCGGGGGTCTGATCGCTACTGCCATCTGCGGGGTATGGATGAACCTCTACGGTAACCGATGAATCGGCTCTAAGTTCGAATCAATTTCTGCCGACTTGGCGAAAGGAATGAGTCTGGAAATGTTCTACACTTTATATTGTGCATCAACTTCACTTCCCATGGCAGATCATAGCTCGCGAGAGGACTATAGAGGAAGCATTATAAAAAGGAAGAAATCGAAGAGGTAGTAGCTTGGAAAAACAAATCATCTTTTTTTTGTTTTATTTTAATTGATATGAATGGGTTAGATTTACAGTAGAAAGATCTGCTTCTACATGGTATGATGCCAAATCACGGGTGTGTGTCACGGGATGGATTTCATCCAAATATGCGGTGCGTTTCATGCTTTTAAGGTTTTAGAAAACATTCATATGGCCATTTAACCTCGCACTATTTCTTCAGGACTGATGGGACAAAATGAGAAAGATACACTGGCGAACTGATAAGTACAAAAATCCCCTTTTTCCCAGTGACTGGAGTGAAATTGGTAGGGAAGCACTTTTTACCTATCTGTTCAACAATGTATTTCTCTCATTTTGTATCAACATGTTAGTCATACAAACTTCTCCCTGATTAAACGTGAATGAGGTTGGCTTCTTTATTTGATTTCGTTTTTCCTCAGTAATTTTTTCTGTTTATTTAACCATTATTTTTATATTTGATATTTTCTGGGAGAATTATGGACGTAAACTCTTCCCGGGCTTCTCACTTGGCTATGTTCTACAAATCGGCCGACGTTTTGGAAGGAAAGTCTCTTTTCGAAACGTTGAAGATATGAAGAACATAATTTGGAGGGAATCCCGAGAAATATTTACATTCATTTTAACTGTCTACTTTTATTCCTTTAAAATAAAAGTCTGATAGGATGTTAAGGGACTTCTTCAGCATTGCTCGCACGTTACCCACGGTGCGTTACATCATCTCCTCTAATGTCATTGCAGAAAAGTTTTCCTTATCCGACAAAGATTATCCTATTCACTTAGTAGTCTTGTCTAATTTTTGTACGCACCGAGGGTACAAGTATTCTCATTATACCCTCTGAGGCGTCTACAGTTTTCTTAACAACTCCTCCGTCTTATCAGCCTTAGATGGCGTCCCTTTCCCTTTTTGTCTCATCACTCATCTCCAAATGTCTTGTACTGAGAGCCTCTTTTTTCTCTTCTTAACCCATTTATGCCTAGTGTTCCATTTTTGGAACACCTGACGCGACTTTCGAATTTACTGACTACGACTCATTATACACCAATATGCCACGGTTTTTCTTTCTGTACCACTTTATAAAGATATATTGTATTACGGGGCGCAAAAAATTAGTCAGTTTTGCCAACCCATCGCAGCCAGTGTGTTGAGAAATATCGGTCTTTTTTTTTAAGGCAGTTTTTCTGAGACCATCTCAAATGTTATATTAATAACTATTTGCCATTACGCCCAAATGTTGTAAATTTTTCCCTGCATGATCAGTAATAGTTAATCTATAGTGCTTTAAGAAGAAAATTTTGAAACAATGTATTTTGTTTTAGTTATAAGCTTTTATTTAACAGTGTTCCATTTTTGGAACACTAGGCAAATCCACTACTATTATGCGTGCATTAAGACGCACTGAAATATTCACTTTAATTTTAAATCAAGTAAGCAATTAGATGTTATGTGATTGAGGGAAACGATGCCATGTCTTAGCTATAATCAGTTTCCATTTCAGTGAAATAATTAATACATCTATAACCAACTGATCAATTGTGAACAGAGAGATGAAAACATATGAGTCACCCTGTGCACTCTTTCATTCGGGACCAAGCCCCCTGGGTCATATTGACGTCATGAACACTAATCAATGAGCGAAGTGCGGCTGCTTGTACCCAATATTCTTCTCCTTTTCTTTTTAGCAGAAAGTTTATTGTAAGTGTTCGGGCTTGTCGCACTTGTCCTGCACAGAGCGGCACGCCGCCCCCCCCCCACTCCTGCCGTATCGGCGACTTTGGGGTTTTTCCCGGGTAATGCTTATTCCTTTCCCTCTCCGTGTCTAACAAAGGGACTTTTAGCCTTTTCTTTAAGGCATTGAAATCCTCGGCGCCACTGCCGGCCAAGAGTGCAGTGACCCTTTCTCTTGGTCCTTGGGCCATAGCGTGGGTGACGCCAGGGGCGCTTGGGTTTTTACAGTAGTAGTATGTTGAGTGTGATCTCGTGAAGTGGATGTGTCTTGCGTCCCGTCCGTTAGAAAGTGAAGGGTGACCGCGCCTTTAGCTATAAGTAACAGGATGTCGAGATATTTGACAGTGCATGAAATAACTGATCTATTAGAGACAGAAGATTGCATAGAAGTACGTGATATCATCATTGAACCCCCTGATAACGCAACAGAACCTGTGTCTGACGAGGACTCCGGGGATGAAGATGGTGGAACAATTAATAATCTTCCCGGTTCATTGCTGCGCGCTCCTGCTCATCTCATTCATGGTTCTTCTGACGAGAACTTTGACCATGCTGACCTTTTGCTGATACCGGATGGTGATACTACTGAAAATGACGGTGCATCGGCTTCTGCTTCGCCTCAACCTCATCTTGCTCATAGAAAAAAGGTAACCAAAGTTGTGCGCAATTGGAAGAAAGCCGATCTGACTGCCCAGCCAGTAGGAGGTAGAGTTTCAGAAGAACAAATCACGAAAATGAAAACCCCTACAGAATATTTAGAACTCTTTCTGGATACTGAAGTGATTGATATGATTGTCAAATATTCCAATTTATATGCTGCAAGTAAGGGCGTAAACCTTGAACTGACTGTCGGTGAGTGTCGGTGTTTTTTGGGAATAATTTTCCTGAGTGGTTACGTCTCTGTTCCGAGAAGGCGTATGTTTTGGGAGCAAAGACCAGATTCTCATAATTCTCTAGTTAGTGGTGCAATGAGACGTGACCGATTTGAAACAATATTTTCAAATTTGCATGTTGCTGACAATTCTAACTTGAACCACATGGACAAGTTTTCCAAGCTGCGACCTCTCATCGAGCAACTGAATGACAGATGTATGAAATTTGTACCAAATGAAATATACTTCAGCTTGGATGAGGCCATGATTCCCTATTTCGGTCGTCACGGGTGCAAACAGTTCATTCGGGGTAAGCCTATTCGGTTTGGGTATAAATTCTGGTGTGGTGCAACGCGTCTAGGCTACATTTGCTGGTTTCAGCCTTATCAAGGAAAAAACCCGAACACTCAATACCAAGAATATGGTGTAGGTGCTTCAGTTGTTTTGCAATTTACTGAGGCACTCACAACGCAGCATCCTGGTAAATACCATTTTGTGTTCGACAACTTTTTCACAAGTATTGCACTCCTTGATAAACTTCATTCAATGGGCCATCAAGCAACAGGCACAGCGAGAAAAGATCGTGTAGACAAACCTCCTTTACTATCTGATGTTATCCTAAAGAAAAAAGATAGGGGCACATTTGATTACCGAATTGATGGAAAAGGCAATATTGTTTGTAGATGGAATGATAACAGTGTTGTGACTGTTGCATCTTCTGGTGTGGGTGTCAACCCTTTGCAACAGGTCAGTCGTTATTCTCAAAAGCAGAAAAAAAAGATACAAGTTACTCAGCCAAATTTAATCAAGGTCTATAATCAGTATATGGGAGGAGTAGACCGAGCTGATGAAAATATTGACAAGTATCGAGCATCAATCCGTGGAAAGAAATGGTACTCGAGCCCTCTGTTATTCTGCTTTGAGCTGTCTTTACAAAATGCTTGGCAATTGCATAAAATAAACGATGTGAAGCCAATGGATCTTCTTGAATTTCGTCGCCGTGTGGCCTGTCACTATATAGAAACATATGGTAATACTGCTGAGCCTGGTAGGAAAGGGAGACCATCTATGAAGCGTAACCTTGACTCACGTCATGACGGCATGAATCATACGATTGTAAAGCAAGGAAAGCAAACTCGCTGTGTCCAATGTCACAAAAATACCACTTTTCAATGTAAAAAATGCAATATATCCTTGCATGTTAAGTGTTCACCTGGATATCACTCTCAATAGTGAGTTAATAAATGTCTGAATCAAATGATTTGCTTGTTATCATTGAGTACGTCATGGTAGTGGATTTGCCTAGTGTTCCATTTTTGGAACACCTCGTAATTAATAATTGGCAATAGATACATTGTTTTTTATTTCGGATATTTTTTTCATACGTATTTTTATCTATAATATGTAAAAATCAGGGTAAAATTTGCATTTTTCAAACCTTCGGCATAAATGGGTTAATTTCCTCTTCTCTTCTCCGCCGTCCTCATCCTGACGCAATTACTTTGCCCTGCTCGTCCCTCACCAACAAATGTTCGCTCTTTCTCCTCTTCACATGCATGCCCTGCTGGTCATGACGCCATTCCCTTTCTGGAGAGGCACAGAAGCTTAGTTGTTGCTGTTAGACCTAGGAAACTGGCTGTTTTTTCATAATTTCCTCCACATTTGCATAACACTTACGCTTCTATTAATCATGCATTGCTTCATATACTCTCTTATATTATTAATATTCCCAACATTCATCCTCTTTAGATCCTCTTCCACCACATCCACACTCCATGACTCTCTGGGTCTACCCTTTCATCTCACACCATTCATTCCACTTTTTCCAATAATTTCGATTGCACAAATTATGTGGTACGCAGCCACGTGCACGCGTGCGGAGATATAAACCCATAACGGCGAAATTCGCCACGAAAAATATCATTTGACTTGACTGGGATTCGAACCGGATCTTTCAATTCCCGGTCAGGTGTGTTAGCCAGTTACACCACCAAGCCTCCTCCTCACCCCTCACAATATCTTTGTAGTGTCATGATTAAAAATTATTCGTAATTGATTACTTTTCAAGAGATGGCAATTCAGAATATTCTGAAAGAGCTTCCTCATTTGAAACATGCCGTTTACTTCATTGAAGGCAGTGCTACTCGGTTAAACACTTCAAACGTTTATCAACTTTTGTCATCATGAACAATGTTACGGCATAACATGCGGCGTGAAATTAAATTTCAACTTTCCCTTTCGGGAGAACAATGTCCAAATCTATGACTGAGGTATGCTGTTGCATTAATACTGCTTTCTGTAATGATACTGTTTTTTTCAAGATTCAGATGCTACATTCCCATCGTGGCTTTATTAAATAATGAACGGAGATGTCAATAAAAGGAGTGGATTATCGATACATTGTTGTTTTAAAGCCATATTATGGAAGATCTTTTTTCAGATTGACAATAGTTTTGAGGCATGGTGATCAATTTTAAGTGTTAGATTGAGGATCTTCTGATATTTTTATACTTGAAATTTCAAGAAAAAAACAGCAAAGAACTCATTAATTTTATTAAATCCGAGTATGTTTATGATATAATGAGTGATTTATATAATTCGGCTCGGCAAAGATAATGTGGTGCGTCATGCGGGTTGCACGCCCTCGGAATCACACGATAGTTCTAGCGAATGGTTTTTTTTTTAGCAAAAAGTGGTTTTCAATTCATATGTCTTGTTGATTAATTAACACAACAACCCTCTATCCCGTAATGCAAATATTTCCACAGAGGCGAGCAATTGAGAGTTTTGCTGTTCAAAACTTCCCTTTGATTAAAATATTTTCTTAAGAAGGCGTTATACTTCACCTTCTCATCGTCACCGCTATATAATAAAAAGACGGATAAAACTTTACCATTAGTGTCTCCTCAAGTATTCGCAACTGTATGAAGTGTTTTTTTATACTTCCAAAGCAAAGTTGTTTTAGGCCATAAAAACTGAACCTGATGCATATGTTCTGTAATTTTAAATGATTTGTTCCTAAAAACAACAAATAATTCTCTCGCAATTTTTCCCCAGAGTATGCTTATGATAATATTTTGTCAGAAAATTATAAACATATAGAAAGTTAGAATTCCTAAGTTCTAAACATGTGAATTGAACTGCAAAAAAGTAAATTTTCAGTGTAATGCAGCTTTTGCAAGTTTTCATTGAACGTTTTGAATATTCATTTCATAATTTTTCATGATTGTAAGTATTTAATTTAATTCGAGAAGAAGATTAACAATAATGGTCCAGAAATAAGAAAAATATGCAAAATTTAGCAGTCACGGTCAAAATAGGAGTAGCGTATTGCCAGCAGAGTATTTTTTTTCGAAAAATTATACAAAAGCCATTCATTTTTGTTAAAAACAATCTAATTAATTAATTAGAGAAGAGAATAGCTCATTAAGGCCTTTGTAAGATATATAATTGAAGAGAATATGTGTTCTGAGGGCAGAAACCTTTTTGGAAATAAGGTGATTTGATGTGGAATGAGCCTTTTACGCCAGACTCTGTTAGATGACGAGAGCGTTATCGATGAGAGAACGTATTAACTTTGGCTTTCATACTGAGAAAATATTTAACCAGGGATTATAAGTATGGGTGACTGTGAATATGAGCATATGACTCTGCATTGAATATTTGACTACCACATCATTTTATGGTACGTGCAACATGGTGTTGTCATTATCATACTTAAACATAAGTGTGACTGAACTAGTAAGTTTAAGTGATACTAAGTAAATATTTAAGATGGCTTTATTTAGTTTATTAAAACTAGTTAAGGTAGTTTCATAGTTTCCCTAATAGTGAATTTAATAATGCTCAACGCAAAATATTTCTGATACGACAGTAATAAATCAAGTACAACTTTTGATGGAATTTCAGAATTTTAGAATTTTAGCGCCTTTTTTTTATTTTTAGATATTTAATCTTAAATATTGCCATTTTAGTCCGAGGTGCCATGTTTGACGAAACATTTAAAATTAAAAAAAACACGGTTATCAGGTTTTATACTTTTCCCGAGAATAGACCCGCAAGAAAACATCCTCAGAAAAAATATAAAAGTAAGACTTATTTCCTTTAATAGAAATTTTTATTAGGAATGAAATTCAATAGGAATGAAACATTTATTTCCTAATGAACCAAATCCACCATATCTGCCATAAGACAACTTTATTTATTAGACTGTGTTTGTGCTAAATGTTTATGCTAAAAATACGGATTTTGACGAGGTGAAGCGCAGTTCTTGGTATTAATGTTAAGCATTTTTTTCAATACTTAGCTGAAACAAAAATATCGATCGTTTTTTGTTAAATGCAATAGCTTTTAAATTATTTAAATCTTCGTCAACACAAAATTTGGTTCTTCTCAAAATATTATTTTCGTCAAATGACTGCCAAAAACCTAAGATGACATATTTTTCTTACCTTGTTTTGAGCTCCCAAAATATTGGCAAACTAAATGGCAAAAAACCAGGAAAATAAAAAATGTTGAGGCACTTTTTTTTTTAAATTCTGGATGATTTCATTTGGATTGAAACTTTTCGTCTTCTCCCTCTTCCAAATCTTTATCCCTGTTTACTCCCTACTTCATGCCTGTTGTCCGAAAACACGTCCTGCCCTACGTCCCTGCGGCTGCTTACAAGATAATATGAAGATTGATGTAGGAATTTAGTGGAAATGAATTTTGATCTTTATTACTTTCCTTGCATACATGATTGTTTTGGAAAAACGTCTCTTGAGACAAATAGAGCAGGTAAAATATATATGGTGGCACTCGCTTGTGAAGAAAATGACGCTAAGTAGAGGAAAGCATACATGAAATGTGTGATGAAGCGGCCGAGCCTTTTTCCAGAGGATCCTGCGGGAGTCCTTCGATAATTTTGCCCGCTCATCAACACTTGGTTTACGGTCAGCGTCCACAGCTGGTGAGTGCCACCAAGTTTCGCTATACCTATATCCTACGAGCTGCCAAGAGAACCGCCACAGAAAGCGTTTTCTAGAATAAATCAGGGCGTTCTCGAGACGAAATCCGATCGCAGTAATATTCTTCAGTAATTTATTGCGTGCTTTAATCATTGCAGCACGCATTTTGGTCAGGAATCGTGTGAGGGAAAAAGGGGCATCGGAATCTGTCATAATCTGTTTTAATTAACCTGCCGATGGGAGCCTTGTTATCTCATCGGCTTTGAAAGCTTGCTTGTTCCCCCAATGCATTTCCAAATGTTTTCGTGTCGCTCAATTTAATCGAGTTTGGAGTGGCTTCCATGCTATTTTGACGTTCAATGACTGATTAATTGGTACTGAAGGGGTACTAATGGCTGACGGCGATGCATAAAAATTGTGCATACCAAACATCTCTTAATAAATCGGAAAGCATGAGAGATAGGTATCTATCCGAACAGGCCATGTTCCATTCGAAAGATGAAGGCTGAAAGAGAAAAATGTATGGCCATCTTGGAATTGATGACGTGATAATAAATGTCATGCGAAAAAATCATGCGAAAAAATTCATGCGAACAAAGTCATGCGAAAAAACTCATGCGAAATAATATGGCCACCATATTATGTGCATCAAATCACGTGTTACCACCAGGGTAAAATTGGTGTAGCTTTAATAAAAATCATGAGAGGAGTTCGCGAATGAATTATGGTGGTGCCACCGTAAAAGGGCACATAATATTTCATTGGATTCATATTCTAGGTACTTATAGAAAAATATGTCATCCATCTGATATGAGCTAGAAAATGTTACCTTTACACGCGATTTTTCTCGCAAATTGGACTTAAAATCACATGGTATTAAATGGGAAAATCGGAGAAACACGGTTACAAATAGTATTTTTCTATATAATTTAAATGCCATTTTCACGGAAAACTGTTTGTGAGAAGCGAATTATCACGAGAAATTGATTAAAAATAAAAAAGATGGATCTTACCACCTTCTCTTTCGAGTTATTAGTTAATATCTGCCATAATTGAAGTCAAAACGCGGTAATTCCATAGAAATGGCGCTGCAGTCAGCTTTTATGGCTATAAAAAGTGTTAATTAAAATCGAAACCGTGGAATAATCTGCGTGTTTTGTGCCTTTATTTTGGTTTTCAATTACTAACGCATGTCATCAGCGAAAGCCGGATTTTTAAACCAATTAAAGAAAGAGTTGGGATTAAGTTTTTGTTTTGACTCGCGGCTGAAGTTCCTTAATTTGAAAGGGTTTAGATTTTTTGGAGGGAGGAAACCGCGAAAAAATTCATAAAGGTTAAAAATTTACATTGAGAGATTTAAGGTGTTCAATACTGAAAAATTGGTGTTTCTGGGTAAATGGCTAAAAATATCCAAAATAAGAGAGTCATTACCTGCAGGAAGAGGGAATTGGGTGAAAGAGCATCATTTTGTTCCTAAGAAGCCCAGAATTACACCCACGGAACATTTTACCATATTTCGGAAGCGACTGGAACTCCCGACTCACAGGATGATTTATCACGCAATAAACACCCGCGAAAGTGCCACAGACTCTACCTATTACCTAGTGTTTTTTTTCGAATTATCTTGTTACAATCTTTTTTATCACGTATCAAATTATTGAAAATTTATCATTTCAATTTCTTAATGCTCCTTATTACCACTCTCAAACCCTTTCATTTATGCAATATATTCAAACATAACATGGAATTATCATATTGATGAGCTAACAATCAAGATTTGTAGAAACCTTTACGTCTTAAGAAACTTAAAAGGGGGATGCTCTTTAAGTGCCCTGAAAATGGCCTATTATGCTCTCATTCAATCCCATCGGTATATGGGGCTGGTTTGGTCGTGTATACTCACACGACTGTGTCTTATCAAGTACTCATGCGTTTCTTGTTCGGCCGCGCAGATTGAAGGCAAATGCAAGTGCAGTTCACTTAGACCTCCTTTGGAAATTCGTTTGAGATTAGCGCATGCTACTCAGCATTTATGCTAGTTAAATTGAATAAAGTCCGAACTTTCCATGTGTCTGGGGAGTGTTTGGAATGCAAATGCGTTTTGTAGTGATGAAATGCGACGAAGAACTGCAATAGCCTGGAAGTAATTCACTTAGAGGATGGTATTTATGAGTTCCTTGTTTTTTTTCCCAATTCACTCTGACTGAATTTTTTTTAGAAATCCAAGTAACCAATGAAAAAGTCTTCATCAACTCCAGATTCCTTTCAGTTTAAGGTCTCATCACCGCAATCACATCCCTGATTGTCTTCCCCTTCCTAATCTGGAACCCATCGTTACCTAAGTACTCAAGTTTTCTTTCCCATGTCTCACGTTTCGTTTTCTTACGATTATGATAATGATTTTAGTGTAACCTTATCCTCGTGTGCACATAAACGTATTGCTCCATTCTAACGCTATGTTCAGGATCTGAATCCAAGAAGTTCTCTGGCCACAATCTCTCCTCTTAGATCCAATGAGGCGTAAAAGACCATGCCATCGGGGCGCCTAAAAACCATATACTACTACTAGATCCTATAAATCAGTCGGAAAAATCTTCTTCCTCCATTTTTTCGATAATATTCAGTTCCTCTAAATGGATGTAATATACTCCCTACTTGCCTTTGTGTCTCGCAACGCCTTCTCTTTTTCGCTGTCTGGTATCCCTGGTCCGAGGCTTCTCCAGAGTGCTTTCGGTCTGTCTAAATTCGCAGGCCTCCTATCTCTGTCGTGTAGTTCCCCCATCCTGATGTCGTCGTCTAACCTCCCTCGTTCTTGTTGCTTCCTCGTTTGAAAAATGCATGTAATTGTAGACTCCGTCAAACGAAGGCCATCTATAGGTATAAGAAAAGCCCTTGTCACCCACTCACCGACTCAGGAACGCTGTAAGATGAAGCCACAGTCACTTAAATTTTAAAATGTCGTTATTAGATGGATCCACAGTTTCTCAACTTTTAAAATGCCGTTATTAGATGGAGCCACAGTCACTTAAATTTTAATATTCCGTTAAAAAGCGAGAATCATTTCTGATTTGGCTTCGAGTGAGACAACGCTCCCTTTCATCTTGCGACAACGACAATTTCCAGTGATTCCGGCATATGCGATTACAATTAACAAGTCGCAGGGTCAGTCGTTTGACCACGCTGTACTTCAACTCCAAACAGCAGTATTCTCTGTACGTTGCTCTCTCTCGCAAATAAACTGAAAGAATTTAATTACTTTTAGTGTTGGGAATAAAATCATGATATCAAGTGTTATTTAATTTCAATTTCTTCCTTGAATAACACGGGCGCCTTTCCAAACCTAATGTTTTAGGATAGGAAATTCACTTCAATGTGATAAAATTTGACTGGCCAAGACAGAGAAATTATGACTTGTCCAATTACTCATTGGGAGCGCCTTTCAATGAAATTCAACGATAGTCGAGCCATTTTCATACCACCACGTCGCAACAATTTAATTGATACATATATATGACACATATGCATAAAAAGCATGGAAAAATGAGATAAATACTAACAAAAATGTAAATAAAAATACAAAATATATAAAAACAAAAGAAAATATAAATTTATCTATGAAAAAGAACTTTTTTAATTATTGTAGTAAATTCGAGTTTCTCTTCACGCTAACAATACACTTAAACACTCACATTCATTCCCCCGTCACTGCATGCTGAAATTGTAATTGAACCCAAGGGGTGGGCCTTGACGGTCACATTGTTGACGCCTAAGGTGCCGAAAAAAATGAATGTGTATGTGTATGGATGACTCTGGTCACAAATTAGACGCTGCCTTATTATTGTTTACCAATTTACTCGTAGATTGGCGCATTCACATTGTTGTGACAGCTGCGTTTCTTCAGGTTTTCAGTAATCAAGCTGCATTTTAGCGTTGTCTGTGTCCTTTGCTGCTTACGGCTGTACCGAAAGATTGAAAAAGGGTTACCAATTGCTGTATTAAAATGTGACATTTTTTCTAATCATTTATTTAATTTGATTGCACTAAATGTTGTGCTTCGGATAATGCTAATCAGCGGAGGTACGAAATAGTTCCTTTGCCTGTTCTTGCCTGAATAAATGAGAGGTTTCCCCACTTGCTCCTACGTTTGTATAGAGTAATTAATGTCATTCGAGAGGTACTAAGGTACTGTTGGCAATTTTTTAATGGCTTCATATAATGCAATACCCCTAAGAAGATAGTCGTTTGCTATAACGGTAGTTACTCATGACATCTCTCTAATAACAGGAAAATGAATTTTCGATCTTATTTTTCAAAAGTCTAATCGATTCACACCTCTTTGATTACATGGCGTATTTGTGTACAGAATTAGATATTTTTTTGGCTGCTAGACTCTGCAAACCTTCCTAAACAGCAAATACACAAATGAACACTCATTCTGTAACTCGACCGTGTGGCAGTTTCACGTAGAAACTAGGGCTGGTGGTCCCACCAGTGCAGCAGATCCCAACATGTGACACCGACTCCCCTTAACCCTTCGCGCTTCGTGGTTCATAGGTAAGCGAGAAAAGCTGAGTTATGGTGGAAATGTGGAAAGCACATTCCCTAACTGCGAGAAGCTAACTGAATGGGGTACCATGGGGAAAAAAGGGGTTCACTACCGCTGCTATTGTGTATAACTTAGTAACTCAATGGATTCAACCTCCTTAAGACAGGAGCCCCTCGTTTCTACGTAACCAGTAGCCGGAATCACTCTCTCTCTCTCTCTATATCCCAAATCTTCCTCATCCATTTCCTTCAGTCCTCTTCACATCCCTCTCTCTTTTCCTCTCTCTCGCAGCCTACCTGCCTCCTAGGAGTCTCGGGTCGTTGCCTTCTTACTCAGCCTCCCTCTTCTCCCTCTCCTCCTGCTTCCCGACTATCTACTTCTTCCAGAGTAGAATGAGCGCCAGCCCTCCGCTAGTGCTAATCAATTAAGACTGTGGACCCCCCCCTTCCGGGATGAAGAGTCCTCCTTAAGGCGAGGAAAAGTGAGGGAAGGAGTGAGAATTTCCTATCCCGGGGGAGGATCGTCGTAATAGGGGGAAGGATGGGAGGCCAGGGTAAAATCCGATAAAAGAGTTGGTTAAAAAAGTTCTCGTGTGGATACGTTGCGTCGGGACACCGCCGCAGGTTTTCTATGTCTGCATTAGCGGGTAATAATTATCTGCCGTAGAGGTACGTGCGTCTTCTTTTGCGACGCACACCGCCTCGGCATTTCCATACCGTTCGGTCCGGAGGCATAGAGGTACCAATCAAACGTCCTCTCTGATGAGATGCGTTCTCTTGTATTTACTTTGTTTATTTGTGACTGTGGGCTAGCATCTGAAATTTTAATCGCAATTTCATTCCTCATTTTTGTTTCCACACCAACAAGTATTGTAAAAATAGGTTCTCTGGCATAGAAAAATGTAATTTAATGTTTAGCGCCACAGTCAACGCGCTAGCACATCGGAGTCGCGAGATGTACAGCTCTCGCGAAAGCTTATGGCGTTCGGATGCGTAGCGTTTATGTTGTACGCGTCATAGAAATTCCATTTTTTGAAATGCACTCATGCATGGCACAAATGCCATATCTTCGCTGTCTTCTACGTCCCTTTTCCCTACCTCTTCCACCGAACATTACCCCTCTATAACGTCTTCTTCTACCCATCCGAACGCCATAAGCTTTCGCGAGAGCTGTACTGCGCGGAAACTTTCGCCTTCGCGCTAAACGTCCACCAATCACGCGGGCCCACACGACCCCTACCCACTGCGCCAACACTAGATCATATTCGCATCGTCGCGTGCTTGATAGAACGATGCCACCTTTTTTTCAATCGTGTCTTCAGCCACGAAGTTCTAGCGTCCTCTAATCGTGATAACTCACCTTTATCCCAGATGGTACCCCGCTGTCGGTCTGATTTGGAAGACGCATGCACGTAAAAACGATTAAGGACGAAGAAGAGGATGAGACTTATGATTTGAAGGTGTCTTGTCATCTCTATGAGGCCTGTGGCTATGTGACTGCAGTGTGTGATATTCTTGAGATATCTAATTTCTATATTGAGCCACTGTCATTGTTATGTATTGCTTGGCGATGTCCACATCTTCATACTACACTGCGAGCCGTCGGAAGGGCGGTGTAGTAAGATTGCCGGCCATAAATGTAAGGGCATAGGAAAAAGGAACTGAGGAGGAAAGCAATGATTAGTGAAATTTGATGCGCAGGTTTTCGCAGCGTTTAGCATGCAGAGTGTCATGATATCATCATGTGCCACGATGTCATCATGTCTGCTATAATATTAATTTGTTAATAGAAAGTTATCGAATCCTTGTTCGAAATCTAAATATTTCGCGTCTACTTCCTTTTTTGATTCGCCTTATTTCAGAATATCACGGAGGAATATTCCATGCTCAGTTTCGCATGATTTTCTATTCTAGAATTCGTGTCGATTGACGTAGAGGAAGTTTCGACTTTCTAGGAAGCATATGCATAATAAAATACACAATTATAGGCTCGATAATTTTGCAGGATGGGGAAATCAACGAACGATGCCAGATTTTTTCTGTCGTCGCTTTTGTAGACTGGAGTGACATGGGCTACTTTCTAATTTCCAATATCGATGAAATTTGCCTTTCGTTAATGATTTATTGAAAAAACCACTATTATAGTACATTATATCGGGTATTACTATGTGACATGCAATGGTATAGTCTTTATCGTGGTGCAATTTCAACTTTTGAAAACGTGCTGTAATTATATAATATCAACCCTCATGGAAAATTATTTATAAGGTAGTGAAAATATGTCACCGGGACGATGATGTTCTGGTGCATCGAACGGAATTGACCAAATAGGGTGCACAAACCCATTGGTGTTTTTTTTACCATATCATCCATTACATAAAATAGACGGTATTGTGTTACTATTGGTCAATGTCGATCACCTCGTCTTATATTATCGAGAATGTCGAAGAATTGGAAATATTGTTCAAACAGTGGTATCAAAGATGTTTATCAGCACAATATATAAAGGTCCCTTCTAGAAATTACTTAAACATCCTGTTCCATGTGATTAAAAGGTCGACTTTGCCACGAATATATCATATCTGGTTATTTGCCAAATTTCCCTCCGCACTCAGCAGTCTTTTCCTCCTTATCGTTGGCTTTTAAATTTATTCTTCTTCCCTTTATCCAACCTTCATGAATGTACTCTTTGTACCTTACTCTCTTCCCCTCTGTCTCCTTTACGTGGCCTCATCCTGATCTTATTGGGGTAAAGCCTTCACGCATTTAAAGTATAGCGGTTGTCTGTTCATATTCCGAAAAGGAAGAAATCAGCTTTTCTTACCCAGACAGCCAGTGGGATGTGGTTTCTGATGTAGTGGTGTTTGGGGAACGGTGGCTGAGCGCGAAAGAAAATACGGGTGGCTTGTTAAAGGATATTTTTATAGGGAGGAAGGGGATGGGGGATGTTATCTTAAAATGAATAAATACCTTTATTTGTAGCTAGATTTAGATATTCACTGTGAAGAAAATATTTGGTATCACCGGAATTCAAACCCGGATTTCCTGATTGTCGGTTAAGTGTGTTGGCCAGTATCACTAGCCATTTTCAATTAAGGCGAATTTCTTCATGGGATTTATCCCAACTCACATTCATGCTAATTACAGCGTGGAGTATTCATTCGTGCCATTTTGCAATGAAATTATGTATAGTATAATAATAAAAACTTATTTGAGACTCATAGCTTGTTGGAAATGACGGAGTTTCGATTCCAGTCGATATTTTTCATGCCAGCAACTTAAATGTGGAGAATTAGAACAATGCATATATGAATGTGGATAGAAAATGTCGATTAAACAGATAAGGAGGTATTGCCATTGCTAGCTTTAAATTGTAAGTCCATAGGAGGAAGGAGCAGAGGAAGACTTTATAAGAGATGGGTGCCGTAACAGGTCTTTGCATAGCGCGTGAAGTGGAGAAAAAGAAAATGAATTCAAAGAAAGCGAAACATTGATATTCCATTGTTGTCGCCGGTGCTTCCGATAGTTATCAGCTCTGTGACATTATTCAGAACTCTACAAAAAAGGATATGTGTTCTGTCGCATGAATGTTAAGTTGTTTTTGTGTCGGTCGTACATGATACGTGGAAAAAATGATCTTTAAGATTTACCGATCTTCCTTATTTTGTCGCTTTAGTCTGACGTGCTGATGCAGTCTGAAAATGGAATATAAATATAAAAATTATGACAGTATTGTCGATACGGAACAATTACGATATTATTGATGATTAATTTCAATATTATTAAGATGATGTTGTTACATATTATTATTGTTGTTGTTGCTGCTGTAAAAGGCCCCTCCGAGTCCGTGGCTAACATCAGGTTTCATTGCAGTCATAATGGCCGGAGATTCAGGAGAGGCTGGGCAGTATTCGAAGCCACGTACGACGCCCACCGGATAGGTGGCTACGCTGCGTTGGGGTCATGCTTACGCAGTAGACGGAGTGACCCCAGGATGACGGCCTTCTGAATGGGTGCAACTAGTGATTCCGTCTGTGCCATGCAGGAAGGAATGCACTTGATGCTATCTAGCATATTATTATTAACTAGCTGAAGGTACCCGTTGAACTTCAACGGATGTGAAAAACATAGAACTTATTTATAAGAAAACCACAAAAACTGAAGAATACTGTCAGAGTGATAATTTGAGGTGTTCGTATCCTATCTTGTTTGTTGTGATTGTTGTAATTCGTTCGTTTTCCATTTCGTGCACGGAGAGTTGAGTGATTATGTATCCTCTTTAATACACGGGACAACCCAATAATGGGCCACGAAGACTCATTACTACTTAATAAATAGCACCTAGGTTGATAGATAGTGACCTCGTCCCTCAAGTTCTCTTGAGCCGTCTGAATAACAGCGTCTCTTGAGCCGCCTGAATAACAGTTTGATTACTTCCCTTGTGTACATAAATATATTTGCATTCAATGACTTAATTGAGTTCCGCCATTCAACTTTGATATTTGCGTTGAGTATCTTAATCAGGATAGGAGAGTAGAGTATAATCCAGCGGTTGACAACGTCAAAAGGAGCATTTTCAATAGCAGCGATGTTTATTTGTCCTATGAATCCTTCAATACCCGGACTATGCCTTTGGCATAAAGGGTGGCTATACTCATTGTTTCCTAAATCATAATCATTGGTTGCAAAATTAAAAATCTATGGTGATCAGTCTTAGTGCACTTGCCAATTTTCATGCACCAATGACGTCCATTGCGCAGAATATCCATTCTTCTTATGGGTAAGAAGCATGTAGTGACGCAACTATAATTTCCGCCATCTTAAAACAGATTGAAGTTTCGAAACAGATGGCTCAATATTTGAACCAGATTTTTAGCTGGTTACCCGTCAGTAGGTTTGGTTAGGATGAAATTTGTGCGGTTCTTAGCGTAATCCGAGAAACACCACGGGATGATTATCATGAGATTGCTGTTAGGCATGTCTTTGAGCATCCAAGACTAACCTTTGTCGTTTTTCATGCAAGGACTCATTTTCTCGCACAGAAGACATTCCTCATGCTTTAGAAAATTTTTTCAAGAGGTTACCCTTTATGCTATTAGTCATGTTTATGGATATATTTTTAAGTCCAAGGAGGGGAAAAACAGAGGCAAGTGAGAGACTCGAATAGGCAACTTGATGATTGAGTGAATGTAAGTAAACTGCATTTTAACACGTTTAAGTACATATAAATAACTCATAAAGTTAATGTGGGAATTGGTCTAAAAACAGTTCGCAATCGTAATGAGAGGCAGACGGTTCCACTACGTGTAATACATCTGAGTATTAAACTATAATAAACGACGCCGTGTTTGTTGTAGCAACAGAGGCATCATTAACATTATTGTTCGCTTCACGTAAATATTCTTCCACGTTTAATTCCTTTATGTGCATAGTTTTCTACATAAGTGTTCTCTCGTATGCAGTTCCCCTATGAGAGCTACTTTGAGAATAGACATTGAAGAGTATACTTGTAAATATGCATTGAAGTTATCGATTACTCCCGAAGCAATCTATGATGGGGCCCTTGGGACTCAGGGCCCTTCTTATACAAATTTTCTTTCTACGTGCTATCATGGGCCGGAAGGAGAACTTAAATGCCAGATGCGTGAATATCCTTTGAAATTCAAATCTCTAGTTGTCAAGTATGTTATTGTTGATTAAAGAGAAAAATGGCAGATTTTTCATAAAAAAATATGATATTCAGACAATTACGAAGCGTAAAAGAAAATCGATTGACAAAATTAGAAACTTCATTTATTCAGCCATCCGATAAAAAATATCCCAGCCCTCTATCGAAGTACTTTTAAAAAGCAAAAAATGAAACAACTGTACCGAACCCAATGCTTAGCATGGACCACCAGGGACCACCAGGGGGGGCCTTTGGGGGCCCTGAGGGCTTTTTTATATAGCCTATGTTCAACTCATGTACATTTTATCTCTACATGCAAAATTTCAGCTCAATCGGTTCAGCAGGTTTTGCGTCATTGAGCAACAGACAGACAGGCACCATTCAATTTTTATATATTAGTATGATTACATATTATTAGATATTATTAGTCGGCATACAACTTGCTGAAAATTATTGTAGATAAATATCGATTTATTGATATAGCTCAGTAATTCCGATGGTAATAGTTAGGTCGATAAATTGTCGGTACTATGTCGTATTTGTTGAACAAATGGTCCATTAATTAAATTGAAATACCGCATAGCCGAAGAAGGATGAGGAGCAAGTGGATGTTGGTCGTGTGTTCCGTAACAGTGGGTGGGGGACATTCCTTTGCCTTGGCTCCTTGTCGCTTCCCTCATCTTACTCTTCCCCTCTCAAAGAAGTCAAAGGCCTTCACCCCTCCCTATCCCTATATTCTATCTCCCTCTCAGACCAACACTTGGCTCTTCTCTCGCCCGCTAATGCATTTTATATTCGATTTCCTTTCACAGGTGCACTAAAGGGCAATGGAAGGCGTCAACTCCTCCAAATCCCATTGAAGAGGGAGTGGAACGTCAAGAGGTAGACAGGAGAGGATGCAGGGTGCTCGCTTCGCATGGATGGAGGGTGAGTCAGAGAGAGAGACAAAAATCCTCTTTTTCTTATGAATAATGCTCGGAAACACCAAGGAAAACTCGAAGCCCATGTCACCACGGCATTAGATTTATTCTCTACTGCCGACTTCATTAAATATTGTATCGTATTAGGTCTTGCTCCACGACAAAAGGTTCTCAGTAAAAACAACCATTTCAATAAATCGAACATTGTCAGGGAACTATGTGAACTTTCTCCATGATGGAAAGGAGCAAACTTTGCGAATTTCATTGTGTTTTTTATTCACGACCCGGTTGTTAACAGTTTATATCATCTTCAGGTGATATAAACTGTTGAAACCCGGGTCGCGAATAAAAAAAACGTACTTCGAAATTCGCAAATTTTGTTCCTTTCCATAACGTATTCAGTTTCTCACTCTATAACTCTTACCGTTGAGTTCACACGGTATGTGGAACTCGTGGAGGAAATCGTAATGATCTTCGAAATGGCGTATGTTTATGACAAAATGTGTTATAGCGAGCTTTCCATTCGCAGTAGTACGTTGCTAACTTCTCAACGCTACAGCGAAGTTGCTTTCCATTAGCCTCAGTCCCTACCCACCACACATCGCACTTCACAAAAGATCAGCTGGGGCGTAATCACGCTTATTTATAACGCGTGCGCCCACGTTATCGTTATTTTTAAGGTGGGTGGAGCGGTAACCGTGGGCCATTGAGTGCATATTTTCAAAAATTGTAAGTTCGTCGAAAAAAATTCTTTGACCATATTTCACATGAGTCCCTCTGTTTATATTGTGGAAACCACCGTGCATGCAGAAATGTAAATTATGCTACAATTATATTTTAAAATTTTCCTTAATTTAAGCATGACTTGAGTTTTCGGCGCGGTTTACGAAATTGAGATTCGAAATTCGAAATTATATTGAAATATCATGTTTTCAAATGTTGGACCCGGCTTGGCACCTTAGTAGTGGTTAAAACGTATAATAATAATAAGGTATGTATTTTTCGTGTTTAGAAGAAAACCTGAACATATGTAATCGAATTATTATTAAGCTGAGGACATTGCCTAAAATGCCTATTTTTTCTTTTACTCAGGAAACCAATTTATGAAGTTATAAGTTCATTTAGGATCATTTATGGTGAAATTAAAGCGATTTGTTACTGCCTAAAAATGTCTATTTTACCTGTTTATGCCTTTTTCTGCTGATATCGCCTATTTAAGGGCCTAAAAAAGCAATATTCTTTTCAACGTCGCCAAACTTCACTTTAGTGCAGAGCTTGTCTGTTATTTCAGTTCCTTTTTTGTCTATCAAGGTTGAAATAATGTTTTTAAACATGCATAAAGAAAAATCATCCAAAGTATTATTACATAAAGATCAGAAAAACAGCTATGGTAATTTTACGTGATGCGTACATGCGATGGTTTCAATTGCCAAAAACTTGTTTTTGAAGGTACCACTCAGTATTGCTGAGTTTAAAGGCAGATCAACTTCAGGCAGTATGCCTGAAGTTGATCTGCGTTCACAGCCAGTATTGATATTATGGGGAAC
Organism: Pyrrhosoma nymphula; assembly: GCA_963573305.1. Lineage (NCBI taxonomy): Eukaryota > Metazoa > Arthropoda > Insecta > Odonata > Coenagrionidae > Pyrrhosoma > Pyrrhosoma nymphula. The sequence continues at coordinate 21,900,453 of OY754338.1, read as the reverse complement.
ATGGCTAAATACTGCATTATACTCTGCAGATAAAATGATTGAAATACGTGAGGTATGTGACAGGAATAATGTGCGCCTCCGATACATAATTTCGAACGTCTTTTTCACCCACTTAAAGGTACACTATTGGGTCATTCCATACCAAGTTGGTACCCTCCCACCCTTACATTCAGCCCCACCTTCTTACTTCTAGAAAATCTGATTACTTTCGTTTTCTTGTGATTGATTTTCATCCCATACTTTTCGCACTGCACCTCTAATGCACTCACCATTGACTGTAACCCCTTGGCCGACTGACTAACCAATGCTTGATCATCTGCAAATCTCACTGATTTTATCAGCTCCCCTCCTACCTTTATTCCTATCTCCTCCTCCCCCCATGCCTCCTTTACCATTTCTTCTGAATACACGTTAAAAAGCAACGGCGATAGTGGGCACCCTTGCCGCACTTCGTGGCCCATCCCGACTCTCCATTGGCTACCCTAACCTGCGCAGTCTGATTCATATACAAATTTCGAATCAGACACCTGTCCCTCCAATCGACCCCTAATTGCTTCAACACTCCCGTTAATTTCGTCCATTCCACCCGATCAAACGCTTTCTCGGAATCTACGAAGCATACAAAAACATCCTGCCTGTACTCTAGGTTTCTTTCTACTAGCGTCCTCATCACCGCTATAGCGTCTCGCGTTCCCGTCCCTCTCCTAAACCCGAACTGGTCGTCACCCAGGTATTCATTTGCCTTCTTCTCTAGCCTTCTATTTAGAATTCTCAGAACTACTTTGAACGCGTGGGATATTAATCTTATTGTCCTATAGTCTTCGCACGTTTTTGCCTTACTCTTCTTTGGTATAGGAATTAGTACAGTCTTCGCGAAGTCTTCCGGCCACACTCCATCCTCATAAATCCTACGAATAAGCGCTAAAATTTTTCCTCTTCCGTTCTTCCCCATGCTCTTTAAAAACTCTGCAGATATGTCATCTATTCCCACCGTCTTATTCATTTTCATGTCTCGTAGAGCTCTTTCGATTTCGCAATCTAGGATACTTGGTCCGATGCCATCTCTGTCGATATCGTCTTCACTTTCTATATCTAACCTATTGGGCCTTATTTCTTTACCATACAGCTCTTCAACATACTCCTTCCACCTCTCCTGGATCTCTCTCGGTTCTACGATCATCTTTCCTGTCTTGTCTGTTATCTTTGTAATTCCCCTTCCCTTGTTACCACCCGTCAGTTCCTTTACTTTCCTATATAATACATTTGCTCTTTCTGGTATTTCTCTAACGCATCGATGTGTTCTCTCCACCACGCCTCTCTTGCTTTCTTTGTTTCTCTTCTAAGCCGATTATTAAATTCTCGGTATTTTCTCTGACCTAGCTCTGAGTTTACGCTCTTCCATTTCCTTCTCTCCTCCATCTCCCTTATCATCTCCTTCGTGATCCACGGTTTTCTAATTTTAGTTGCACTTACAACGCCTACCGTTGCTTTCGCCGCTTCTACAATTCCATTTTTCAAACTTCCCCATTCATCTTCCACTTATCTAACTCCATGATCCTCACCCATTATCTCATCCACATTCTCTCGATACTTCTTCTTCATTGCCCCAGTTAATGCCTCCGTATTCCAATTTCGTACCCTCCTTCCCATTCTTATCTTTTTCAGTTTTACCCGACATTTCATGACTAATAAGTTGTGGTCTGTGTCTGCATCAGCTCCTGGATAAGTATGCGAGTTTTTAACACTATTCCTGTATCTGTGACGTACCATTATATAATCTATCTGGAACCTATCTGTATCTTCCGGCTTCTTCCAATTGTACCTACGTCGAGGATGTTGTCTGAACCATGTATTTGTAATTACTAGGTTATTTCTGCGGCAAAACTCCACAACTTTCTCGCCCCGGTCGTTTCTCCTTCCTAGCCCGTAATCGCCCACCTCCCGCCCATCTCTTCCTTCACCCACCACCGCGTTCCAATCCCCCATTACTACCAGGTGCTTACTTCCTGGTATCCTACGAATTATTTCCTCTAGCTGATCGTACACCCCATCTACCTCCTCCTCTTTATGATTAGAGGTAGGCATATAAACCAGGATTATAACTAAATTCGTTGGTTCTGCTTTTAGTTCCACTACTACTATCCTATCACTCACCTGTTCTGCATACACTACTTTTCTAGCGAGTTTCCTATTCATTACGAATGCAACCCCGCGCTGACTTTCATTCCCTCCACTATAAACTACTCTATAGTCACCGCTCCAGTAATCCCCGTCATCCTTCCATCTTACTTCACCCAGACCCATGATGTCTACTCCCACCCTCTCCATTTCTTGCTTTATATTCTCTAGCTTCCCCGCCCTCAGCATAGTCCTAACATTCCACGTGCCTATTCTGATAGTTTCGTTCCTCTTCTTTATCTTCTTTTCCTCTGCTGCTGCTACGTCTGAGCAAGGATTTCGTGTGATGACGACCGCAGGGGCCTTGCTCCCACCGCTGCCGGGCACGACACCCGGCTCCCTTGGCCGAGTCCCGTAGTTGCCAGGATTCATTATCAATTGAGAACTGTCCATAATTTCAAGGTTTTTGTTTTAATTGAGATAGTATTCCGTGGCCTTTCCCAATAGTGTTTTTTACGTGACACCATCACTTCAGAGGCCGCCCCACTGGGGTCAGACGCCTTTTGCAGCCACCCCACTGAGGTCCAGACGCTGCGCGGACTACCATTCGTCTGTCTCCTAACCTTCGACCTACCAGGTGTGACCCTACCAGGAGCAATGCTCCCGCCAGTGCAGCTCTAGGGGTCATCGGAGTACGCAAGCCCTTCAACCACGACAAGGTTGTAGTCCAACAGAAGGGAAAAAATATAATTTTTATGACAAAAATTCTCAATAATTAAACTAATATAACCACATAAGTCTCTAACTCGACTCATTTTTTCACGTCGTACGGTGAAATCGCTTTCACAATAGAAGGTTTTTTTTGCGATTCTGTAAAACGTACTGCGGTGTATATGTAATGATTCTGTAAAAAGTATCTACCCAAACTTCAACACATTAAATGGAAAGCTCCCATTAGTGCGTAGGTTTTAGCTTTCTTGCTCCATATAACCAACGAAGCTGCTGCAAACGGAGCCACTAGATTCTGATACTGGACGCGTGCGCAGAAAACTAATGCACGGAAAAGCTGAGTCAAGACAAATATCTGTGCAACTGCTAGATATGGCGATTTTTTTCGTGTACCGAATAAATATTACTAAATAGCTGTAACAGCTGTTGATAGTTCGATTCCTTTCCACGGATGGCGCTGAGTCTTCATCCTTATTTCTCATTGGTAGTTGAATGAAAACTCTTTAGATCTTGTCCATAGAGCACAAGTTTCTCTCGGAGTTTCCCTCACGCGACGGCCTTTTGAGAAAAATTGTGTCCGATATATTTCTCCCGAGAGGCATGTGCCGTGAAGCTTAGTTCCTTTGCTCCCCCGAGTCTGAGGTGCCGATTCTCGTGAAATAGACTTGAATTACTTGAATTGAATTGACTATCCCTTCCCTGCCGGAAGTCCCAACCCCGCCCCTTCATCCATCCACCTTAAATGGAGTTGAAGAGATGTGCATAAGAGCCCGATTTTACCTCCGGATTGAATTAACAGAGTTTTATTATTCTTTTTCTATTTTATTTAAATTTTCCTCACGTTTCCGCGGAGATCTCGGATTTTTCTAAAGATCTGATGAGCGGTTGATGAATGGGGCAAAAGCACGATGATTAACTCTCGGGAACGAGGATTCTGCTTAAATCGCTCAAGTCGTGGCTTTTGCCGACCTTGGGATTCCTCACCGCTGCATTGTTCACGTTTCACAGGAAGACTGAATGACTATGAAATGAAGGGGAGGGTCCAGTTAGTGGAAGTGCAGAAGGGAAGTGTGCATGTACTGTATGTACTACCTAACTACTGCGGAGCCGGAAATCGTGTCCTTCTCTACCGAGAGGACTGCTGCAGTCGCTCCCTTAATATACATACAATAAATGGACTTGAAAGGGCTCAATCAGCAGGCGCCGGCGCAGGCAGGTGGTCGTGTTGATCGCATTAAAATCGGCATCACTACCGAAGAATCCACTAAGTGCACCAGAAAAGCAAGCTTTTTTTTACTCTTCTTTCCCTTTACCTTAAAAAAACACTTACGCATCTCACATGCAAAGAGGCAGTCATATTGCTGTAGTTATTTTGACGTGAAGTGTACTATAAATCGTAACGGATGGATAATACTAATGCTGATAGCGATGCAACAAACTTTTGCATAGCAAACATTTATAATAACTCAGAGAGTTTAAAGAGATACCCGAGCATGGCATACGCCATTCGAGAGAGAAAGGTCGAAAGATTAAACCACTCATGAAGTTCCCTCTTAATCCATATCCACTTAGCTACAACCACTGCGTGTTTTCCAGTGGTGGTAGTTGGCAAAAGCTTCATCACCACGTATTTCGGGATTATCTTCCATGCGAGACGCGAAAATATTCAGAGACGGAACCAGAAATTTTATGGATAATTTCCGGTTTATGGATACTTTCTCAGCATTACTAGTATACTTAATATAGGTAATTGTATCCAATTCATCATTGTGGAACTGCTTCATATTTGAAAATATACATACTTGATTTTTCCTTATAAATAGATTTTTTCTGGTTTTCCTGGTTTCGGTTGTGTTGTACCTGATGATGTCGATGCTCAATGAAACCCGGGTCGTACAATAAAACTATTTATGTGAAAAAATTTAGTATTTTTTTATTTTCAAATATATACTAAGGGAAATTTGACCTTAAATTATTGGAAAATTTTAAAAATAAAACACATGCTGTACATGCTGTATATGGAAAACTTATACAGCAGTGTTACCCTTGGGAGCAGTTTCCTTTCAGAGGAAATGTAGTGCTGGTACTTCACAAATGAGCTGGAGAAATGATCCAGAGTTACTTTACAAAAAGTTAGAGATGGGAGAATGTGTAAAAATGGATGGACAGAAGAGAGGTGAGGATGTTCTCTTCTGAGCGTGGACCTGAGTTAGTAGGTATTGTAATATGTTACATATAGGGAAGGCTCTGCCCACTATCGGGAAGATGATAACAACAAATGTTTGGGAGGCATAGTTTTTTGATGTTCCACGCCTTAAAAACCTAGTGTGGTATTGTCGCGGAAGCTTTTACTTTTCATTTTGAACGAAAATCGGTGGCGAAGCGCTATAAAGATACAAGGAGACATTTGCGTGTTATTAGGTACTAGGAGAGCTAATGCATCCGCACATATCCTTCTCTTTCGCTATGGATACCTGCGGGTCATGGTGTTGATTTAGTATAAAAACAGTGCTAAATTTCTAAAGTTCATAGCTGCTCACTCGTGGTAATGCCCCTGGATTCTCCCGTCTTATTCTTGACATCAATCCACTTCCGCATTGGTCTTCCTCTTAGTCTTTTCCCTCCCTCTTTTGATTTTTACATTTCTTCAGCAATCACTCTTCATTTATTTGCCTTACATGATCAAAAATCTGATTATCTTATTCGCCATCACCCCTATAACATCCTTAAGCTTTAGCTGTTCTCTTACTCTAGCATTTCTACTCAATCTACTATTTTTGTGTCCGTGCTTCTCTTCAAAATATATATTTCTCCTACTCTGATTCTACTTCATTGTTTCTCTGTCATAGTCCAAATTTCTGATTTTTATGACATTATCGAGGGGAATTTTTGCGTAGTGGGTCATTTCATGCGAGAAGATCCAATGATAGTTGCATATTGCCTTAAAAATTGGGTTCCCTTTGGTTGGGTTTGGTAACACTAAAATATGGGTTTTCCAACCATTTATTGTGTGTTCAATTTCCCACTAATTTAAAACTTCCATGTCTTTTATGGGTAGAATCTCAAACTTCAAGTTCTACCTTTAAGTTGTACCTTTGCATGTATTTCTATTCTGTAGGCCAAATTTTTTTAGCTCTCCAACGGAGAAAGTAAAGTACAAATATTTATTATTTTTGAGCGCCAAACTAGTTTACAACTACCATATTTCTCTTACGAGTGAAACGTCAAGCTCCAAGTTTTCGCTCTTTGTTGTACTTTTGCATATCTTTTTATTTTTTAAGTCACATATTTTTAATATCGCCCCCAACTAGGAATATATGTCCAAAAACGGCTGATTTTGAGCACGAAGCCATTTTTGTTTGCTTGTAGAAGGATAAGGGTTGGTGCTATACGTGTAAAACTTTCTGAGACTATTTTTCTATTTTTTTACTTAGAGTATAAAACTTCTCAAATCTGAGACTTACCCCCTTCGTGCTGTTTTCTTTAGTCGAAAACCAGTTTTTTGTCGGAAAATAAATTGACTTCAAGTTCAATAACAATAAAGAAATGTAAACGATAAAATAAGAAAAATGTTTATTCGTATGTTTAAAATGTTATGGCTTCATTATCTCTCCGCTCACATTATTAGTTCTTGAGATATTTGGGATAGAGTAAACATCAAAATTCTCAGATATTCGCATGCGCCATCTTGGAAAAATAGCTGCCTTGAGAAAATGGGATGGGATAAAATTTTATAATAGTCGCATTCCACTGCCAATGCATATAAGTATGTGCGAGCAAAAGAGGGTTTTTTAAAATTGTCATACAACCAGTTGGATTATTTTGCATGGAATGACCCATGTGATGTTCTAACATCCCAAAATGAATGTCGGACATTTGAAACGAATTTTCCTCCTCTGACAGTGAGACAACTAGTGCTCTCGTATTCTTTTTTCCATCAGTGACAACGACAACTTTATGATGAGTGGATGTATCTTTTTATTTAAACGCTATTAAGGGTAGTATATTGAAAGGGGAGGTTAATTACCATGCCTCCAAGTGAAGATGTTGAGAAAAGATTAGTGGAAGATATTGATAAAGGATAGGCATTGCACTATTTCGAATGCTGAACCATAAGGTGGAAAGAAACGAACGGAATAGAGGCATTTGAATTGCGAGTGTAGAGGAAGTTGGAGATGGTGAGGTAGGGAAAGAGACAGCCGATCGAAGATCGGCTAGCCGTTGTTGGGAAAGGCAGAAATTTGCTTCTGAAAATTAAAAGATGAAGAGTATGTAAATGGGAAATGGAGACGAACTGTACCGCATGCTGAAATGTTGAATGAAATTTCGAGAATAGGTTATAATTTGAGGATAAAAAACTAAGAAAATGGAAAAAGAAAAGAATGGAGATATCAAAGAATAGTTTGATATTGACAATCGATGGCTTGGGGAAGTAGACACATATTTTCATCCTGGAAGAAGAATTGCGAGTCGATGGGCAATGCAGAAGTTAAATTATTTGTAAATAGAATTACTCTAGTGAATTTTGCCTTAGGCGAATCATTAAACTCTTCGCGTGTTAAAATAACACTGAGAACCAGAAGATAACTCCTGAAACTTGGGGTATAGTAGTATAATCCTAATAGATCTCTATGGAAATGGTTGAATTCTGAAGTAATTTGAACTTATTTGTGTGTCATCGGCGTTTGCGGAAAATCAAGTGGGGTGATAGTAGAGCCAAGGAAATTCTCGCAAGGGTAGATAAAGCGAATTCGTAATGGACAATTGATTAAGGGACAATTGTGACTTATTGGAAATCTACCAAGGAATAAAAGAGTTCTGAAAATGATAGTAGAAGGAATGGGCAATGGTAAGAAGGAAAGAGAGAGAAAAGGAAATCTATTTATGAGGAAAAAATTAGAGAAGCATGTGCTTCAAGACAATGAAAAGGGAAGGGGGAAAAGCATGAATAGTGAGAACTCGCCGAGAGCGATAGAGCTGATTATGCTGGAGGACAAGTGTAAGTGGATGGGGGAGGTAATGGGATCTTCAAAATTGTGATAGAAGGAGGAATTTTGATTAAACGGGGAATAGGAGGGAGAGGGTGATGGAGGTTTTAGGTAGAATAAAAGGGCTGTTAAAAGTACATCCAGCTGAAGATGAGTATAGAGTTATGCTTCTTCCAAACCTACCCTTAATTCGCAGACTAACCATAGTAATAATCCATGATGAGAAAACCACCTTTGTTATTTCACATGAGTATGCCACAGTGTGGTGAAACGCGCGTCGTGCCAGCGTAATAAAGTTTTGTGGAAATAACAAAGGTGGTTTTCTCATCATGGATATCCAGAATTTCCACGAGGTCAGGCCTGATATCATCAGTTTTATTCATAGTAGTAATTATAATGTCAAAGACCCTGGCTTGATTCGTGACTGCGTACAAAAATGATACCTCATATACGTACTCGGCTTCTGCATGAAGGTAATATTGATTGGTTATTTGGAAAGGCAAATAACAATGGGGTAATTTTCGCCATTTAGGAAAGGTGGGTGGGTTAGTAAGTGAAGGATTACTCAGGGAACAGAGGGTGGAGTGAAATCCGGTGTCGACATTGGAGTATGACTTGTGGCCTCCACCAGACACCTAAGTATGGCGCCCACTTATTCAAGGAAGATATTGAAACTAAATGACACTTGATATAATGAGTTTATTCCAAACACTAAAAAAGTACATTCTTTCCGTTTATTTCTCACATTGCGTATCAATTGGTGATTATCGTTGAGCAGTGGTCCTTGCTGAGGGTTGGTTTCGATAAACACTTTCACTTGGCGGGAATTTCTCGAGCGAGAGAGAGATCAACGTACAGTTGTCCGTGTGAGAATACTGCTGTTTGGAGTTGAAGTCCAACGTGGTCAAACGACTGACCCTGCGTCTTGTTGATTGATAGCGCATATATGCCGGAATCACTGGAAATTGTCGTCGTCGCAAGATGAGAGGGAGCGTTGTTTCAGTCGGAGCCGAATCAGAAATTCATCACGCTTTTATGAAATTTCTGCAAGCAGTTGAATAACGGCATTTTAAAATTTAATTGACTGTGGCTCCATCTAATTACGGCATTTTAAAATGTAAGTGACTGCGGCTCGATCTAATAACGACATTTTAAAATTTAAGTGACTGTGGCTCCATCTAATAACGGAAATTTAAACTTTTAGTGACTGTGGCTCCGTATTACAGCGTTCCTGACTCAGTGAGTGAGTGATCCCACAAGGGCGAGGGATGGGAAGCCAGTATACTCAAGCCACCACGCCAACTCGATCCCCAAGGTAATTTTAATACAAGGAAATCAACGAATTATTATATGCTTAGAAGGTAGCAAGCATATTTATTTAAGAAATACAGTACTATGTTTACTAGGATTTAAAATAAATGAGAGGGGAAACATTGAAGCCTAGGTTTTCACTGAGTGTTTCAATTCTAAAAATTGACTGGTTGTCCAATTTTACCTATTTACTCTTTATCCACATCATCATGTCATCAATGCGAAGATAAGTTTACTTCAACTCTCTCCATTTCACTCTCTTCTCTGATATCCTCTTTATTTCTTCGTAATTCTTCATTTTAACGTCCCTCATAATTTTCCTGATCACTCCACCCTTGGTCTTCTTTGATATCTTTATCGTTTTAATCCACCGATAAACCCAATCATTTTTTCCTTCATCCATCTTTATTTAGCTTGAGTACGTTTTTCTTATTCCCTCTGTCTTCCTCAAAACATGTCTTGCCTTACAGGGTTTCCATTATTCCTCTCTTATCCATCGTATCGTGTTCCATGTGGGTCCATTCTCTCCTACTCAAAAATTATTCTTGATCGTCTAAGATTTCTTATACCTATTTGTTTGATCGTCGGTGTTCATTTCCAGCATTGCACTTCGAAGGTTCTTCTCCGGGCGGATTTCGGACAGTCCAAGTATCTGAACCACCATCCATGCGAGCGTATTTTGTTTTTTTTGTATTTGAACAAATAAGCTGCTTCTACATAATTTGAACCATGTGAAGGAGAGACTATTCCTTTCAAAAGTTGGTGTAATTTTTATTTTTATTAAATTTCTTTCCGACAATACCCGAAATCTTATCCAACGCTCTCGATCATTATTAATACTGTTCCAGGAGGAAATGTTACTCTTGTCTTCACCTGAGTATTCCACACAAAAATCAAACTAGTCTACGGACTTATGTTCGAACATTTATACTATATTTTTTTCATCTTCCATTGCATGTTTTCGTCGTCTGAGTTATTGCCATTGCCTTCTTACTTAGATTGTTCTTGCTTGTGCTCATACCCGCATGCTGTTCCAGGAAAAAATATTAAAATTAAATTCATTATTAAATCGAATTTCAGCGCTTAGTTAATACGGAAATGCCCTCTTTCCTCGACATCTCATTTTTAGGATTTCCTCTCAAGGAGGAAAATTCTGTTCCCTTTCAAGTGAATGTTACTTCCATGTGCTTCATGGAGGATATTATTAATAATAATTTTCAACAAGCCTCCGGTTTTCAACATTCAACAACAAGGAACCTGCTCTTCCCAGTCGCAAGTCATTCAACATTCAGGAGGTATTTAAATCTCCTTATAATGTAAGCGGTTTTCCCAATTTGTTGCCAAAGCTACGGAATTTTTGTGGGTAACCACCCGGAGCAATTTGCGTCGGGCGTTCCTAACTTTTGAGGCGATTTTTTTCATCACTTTTTTTCTGACACTTTCAAGCCCGAAAAGTCACGCAGCTCGGAGTGTCCTTCAATTTGCATTCTTTTGTTCCGCAAATTGAGTGGGTTATGAGAGCGAAGCCTCGGGAGCCAAACATCCTGGGAGATGAGTTTTCGAGGCGTGGGACGATTTTTGAAAAAAAACGCGTAAATAAATAAAAGAAAACTCCGAGATCCCATTAAAATTCAACTGTTGCCACTTTCTCTTTCGTTATGGCTGTTACTTTCTAAAACCCCACCATTAAATTTTATGTTTCGTTGCTCTGTATTTTATTTGTATGAATTTCGGTCATGCAAATTGCATGATTTAAATTTAAGGGGACTCTGAAATATTAATCATTGTGTCATTGGGGTCAACGTGTTCAGATTGAGTTTAGTTCTACTTCTACGTTTTGAATACAAAGGTACATTTTTAAGAGTGAATGCAATTAGATAGTGAGTACAAATAGCTTTTGATGAATATTAAAATTAATTCGTATCCACTTACAAATTATAAACAGGGCCTACAAATTAACTTATTAATAACGCAATTACATAAATGTATTCGTCATTTCCTTCTATTGTGGATCGGGGGACTCAATGCTTCTTGATTTTAAACCATCTGCAAGAATTTCTCGGATAATCACCAATCTTCTTCCTTTCTCTCTCGGCTAAATCTCGTAAGGAAAAGCGAAAGCCGTTGGAGCTTAGTGCGCTCACTCAGGAGAGAATTCCTCATTGGCATCTGCTATACATCTGATTCAATCAACTCGATTACAGCTAGTCTACAACTCATTTAAATAATTGAAACCATGTGTAAATCAGATGTACAAGTATTGTAAATTAGTCACTGGAATCATCATCTCACTCGGGCAGAACACTCAGGTCAAATAAACATATTTTATGTAATTTACCTTGATCATTTTGTGTCTTCTTAAAGATTTAAAAATGTCGAGAAGAAATTTGTAAGACTGCCATAAATAAAAAACCATGATGAAAGGACCGTATAAGTATGAAAATAATGTGTATAAGAAATATATATTTCAGTTGATTGGTATAATAATTTTCAAAAATTACCCGTGCATTGATTTTGAGAATGTATATCACCTTCAAAGATTTGATACCTGAGTGAAGTTTCTCCTATCTTTATAGTCTTCCTTTTAGTCTCCTAGTATTGCCATGTTTCTTTCTCAATGTACCTTGAAGATATAAATAAGACAATGATCCAGTACTTACGTAATTGTGAGAAGGTTTGTAAAAAGTTGGCTTTAAGTTCATATCTGGGCTACATTAAACATATAGCTATTAACTGTTTGAAGGTTTAAATTTTTACTGCAGGTAATAAGATAATGAAGAGCGCAGTTGTAAAATAGTAGGAATATATTTTTTAATGAAGATATACTAATGACTTTCTCGAGAGTCGATGGAAATTTTTAAACCCTAAATAAGTGTAGAGCAAATGTGACAGAAGCACGCCAGTAAAGTATTATGCAAATCAGGTGCATAGGAATTTTTTTAAAGAGTAGTGTTGTCATCTTGTTTACGTAAAATATTTGTTTTAAAATTGATGGGACGAAGCCAATTTGCTTCAGTAAAATTATTATTGCCATGACTTCAATGGTTCTCGTCGCATGTTGTGATGAACTGTTTAGCAGTTCCCGATTTAGAAGAAGGGGTGACTTTCATGGATTTTAGGTGTATTTCCGTCGAAAATAGATTTTTAACTCGGTATTTCGAAGGTTTATCCTCTGAATCATTAGCGGCTTAATAATAATAATGTTTGTAACCTCATAAATGCGAAGCAACATTAATTTTTAATTTTATAACGCATGTACTTACTATCAACTCTGAATGACGGGTCTTCCGTCTTTTTTCCACTGTGAAATCATTTTAGACCTGTACACTCTGCTGTTTGCCTCTTTTAACCTCATACATGCGGTGTAATTTACCGTATGCATGAGGTTATATTACATTTATGAGGTGGGAAAAATGGTATTAGCAATATTCGAAAAAAGTTATGGTTGAATGAACTTAGGAGCTTTAACCTATATTTTCGCGTGTTGCACGGCGTGCTAACGATTCACATTGATGCTCCATAAACAGTCTAGTTACTGCAATTTGGTTACTCGTTCTTACTTATCGAAATATCAATAATAGTCGCGTATATTCATATTAATTAGGCATTATAATGTTACGTAAGGATTTGAATTACTGGCACGTTTCGTCAACGAGGCCTGACTTGAGAGAAGTAGTATCTTTACCTTAGTTGTCACATTTAGCTGGCACACACTAAGAAATCATAATCTTCGGTTTACGCCACCAAGTTTTTATCCGGATACTTTCCCACGCAGTGAAGTTGAGCTTCACTATGTGAAATTCACTATGGCGTTCTATAAAGTTAGTGCTGCAATTAGTTGAGTCATTTGGACTGTACTTGATAGATATTTAATTTAGACATACATTTTCATTGAAATAAATAAAATCGAGTTTCGTGTACGGGATAGTCTTTAGGATGTAGTGAGCTTCAATTTTATTTTGCCTGTTAGTTACCTTTGAGAGTTTTTTGAACAAATTTTTTCTCTTCCGAGTGTATAGGACGTGAAACCAAACGATCCAAAGAAAGGTACTTGTTCCTTTTCCCTATTTTCAATGAATAAAATTCATTATTTCTCTGATAAAATATTCGGTTCTTGACCCAGGAATCACGCATCTGTGGAAGCAGGTCAAATGTTTGCCGTAGTGGAATTAAGTGCGAATGTAAAGTATGAGTTACGATGATTAAATGAATGCCATGGAAGTAATTAATTTACTAATTCTGGACGATTCTCGTTCGAATTAAATCACTTGAGCAATTATTTTTCAATAAACTACGCGCATTAAATTGAAATCCTATTGGACGATCGATATTTTGCGATTTTTTTATTTTTGAATGAAATACACGTGTTAAATTGGAATCCCGTTGCATATCCGGTGAGAAGATGAGGATAAAAAACGGACCTGGAAATGAACACGCTGGTACGCTGGCTTACAAGAATTAATATGCATGCAGGAAGGACGGTTGACGAATGCCAATTTCATACGTGAATCACATCGAACGCTGCGACAAAAATTTGATCAAACAATGACTGTTCACACAGGCACATTCTCCGTTGTTGAATAAATCAGATCGTTTCGAGTTGCACAATGAACAAAGGAATGCTCACCATTGGTGCAAAAGGCGAGTGAACTCCAAACATTTACCCGTAGGAGGCGTCTCTGTTCGTCATGCATTAAAAACGAACGCTGGGATATTTTTTGAATCCCGTGCGCGAATTCCGAGAGGTGTGACTACTCCACCGCCATTGCCAGTCGATGCAATCAGTCGCTGCAACATGAAATAAATGTCTGTGGCATTCATGGATGCTGATTTCTCATTAAATCTTCTTACCAATGTAAGTCCCGGTAAGCAAGTCCCTTTGATCCAAGGCAATATTTTGGGGAATACCTCAGCCGTTATTTTATTCAGAAAAGTGGCTGAAGGGGTTAAACATGCGAGGATAATGATTTTTGGGATTATACTATTCTTCAGCTTCGGCAGAAGAATTTGATTTGTTCCCGTACTCGAGTCTCTCCATGAGCAAAGTTTCTTATTTATGTCAGCATAAACCTCGCGAAATATCATCATTAAAATTCTGTTGACATTTCTCTGTCCAGACTTGGCCTTTGTCATGAAATTGCTTTGAAAGCAATTTAACTTTCATTCTTTATTTCACCAATTTTAGCGTGAAGAGACCATAGTTTCAACTGCAGAGTGGTTAAGGTTCAGTATTTAGAACACTCTGATGCCTGCCAGTTTTGGAGAAAAGTTTATCTTTGCCTCTATAGCGCAGATTGTTTCGAGAACCGAGCTGCTAAGGGCATCAAATGTTTCTCCGGGTCCATTTTCCTGAATATGATGTACTTTGTAGTAATAATTATTTAAATTTTTATTTAGAGATAATTGAGTATGTTGAGTTTTTCATTTAAGCTCTTGATTAAGGTAGCAATAAAACTAGGCATTGCTCGTTAATATTCACAAAAATAATGATCAATTATATGTTTCCTTATTTTCCGTTTTTTCCATTGTTGCGATATCAGAAAATTTTTATGGGCGCCTTTGATTGTATTTCCTAAGCATTTCTTCTTCGCTCTAGTAAGGCCACGTCATAGGAATGCCGTGAGAAACTATAATCCTGAAAAGAAAGATTGAATGCATGATGTAAACATAATAAAAAAGGGAAGCAGCACGCTTTGTAAAAACTGCTACGAGCAAATAGGGAGTCTGACACAACTGATCGAAGGACTAGATTGAGAGCCACTGGAAACTGATATGTTAAAAAATTACTTTCCACGCGCCATTAGTGGCTATATCAAAAACACCGTAACACTAAGACACTCCGTTTACATTCTTTCCCTCTTCCCATCCCTTTTCCCGGATGGGCTTAATTTCTTCACGTTCCGTTAACTGTTTTTTTCGTGGTTTTTAAATTATGTTTGATAGGTATGGAATTTGATCATTTGCGTAATCTGTTCTTAATTAATAAATAAGTCCTCCCTTCTGCGAAAAAAATATTTTTATTTCTGTGTTGCTACTAGTGTATTTGACCATTAGACATATTTTCTTCATCGCCTATATGCGATGGAAAATTTACATTATTTTAAAATCTAAATTCCTGAATAAATTGAAATTGTTGTTAGTCTGCCTCCTATTAAAGCATCTTCTCTGTCATTATAATTTAGGCCATACTCATTTTATCAAATAACTTCTCCCTGGTAAATTGTTTTCGGGGTATTTGTGAAAGTTGTTTCTCGTCCAATTGGGGAGTTTTGATTTTCATTAGGCCTGCCGACATCCTGTAGATTAATATAAATTAAATTCCTGTAGATTACACGCATATTATGAATCGTTAAAGTTCCTTTCGGACGTAGTTATCTATTGATGTCGTCGATTTTTACCAAGTTTTACAGCCTTCGCATATCTACACGCATGTATCTTTATTTGGATTTCGTGTTGCTATTATCTTTTTCTGCAACTTTCATTTCATTGTTGAAATTGGATATTTTACGCGTATTTCAAACTATCGATATTCTGATTCTGTTACTTAAACTTATTGCATTGGCTAAAAGTTTTTTTATCAAATTGTATAAATTCCGGTTTTAAAAGCTATAGAAAGTCGACGGGGACGAATGCCCCCGAGCACACTCCGAAAACAACCGAATGAACTGTGACGTCATTTTCGCTGTGTATACTTAGACCCAGGTGTTTCCTCATGCTTACGATGGAAAAAATTGCGGCAAAATTAGTTTTGGACGTTTTCCTGTTTCTTGATGTGCCTTTAAATGGCATCTAAGGGATATAGATGGTGTTTTGTGCCACAATGTGCAAATACATCGGTGAAAACACTGAACAAGAAATTTATTCACGCAATCACGACATTGAATGTTTGTAATTTCTTCCTTGGATTCCTCAATGTCCACCTGCACAATGTATGCTTTACTTCGCACTTTGTGTCCTGGGCATATTTTTGCATTGACTGTGCACAGTGGTCCATTTCTCTTCACTTGGACGTCTCCTTAAGCATTATCACCATAACTCTCACGAGAAGCTTTATGATATAAAAACACATAAATTTAACTTTGAATTTACATTTAGGACATAATAATCTATTTTTAGGCATTTCTATAGCAGAGAATCCTCTTATAGAAACCTCCTCTACAAAAAATCACTAATGAACAAATCACAAATTAACGTCTTAAGTGTGTTGAGTATTGGCAGAATAAAGATTTAGCAAGTACTGTGTTATGTTGATATGTTACTAAGATACTGTTTGTTTACTGTTGCATGGACTGGTATGGACTTTTAGAAGGAGAGAAGAAATATCATAATGATAATGAGTGTATTGGAAAAACTATTAATTAAGTTCATTCAACAAATACATAATTATATGCACCAAAATTGACAAATAACAGTAATGACGATTTTACTAGCAAACTTTATACTTACAGTTTTTGAACTTTAGCTCCACGAATTTCGGCAGCATTAAATCGGTCGTCCTTCTTCATAAAATCTTCTACCATAAACATATCCACTTTGGGTCAACTATCTGATGTGATTATAATAAAACCATTGCAAGCCAGTCTTTGTTTCAATGAAAATTCTTTAAATATACGATCTCTTCTACAGTTCTTCACTTTCTCCCTCACTTCCATCTATCGCTCAGCGAAAATGGCGTCAAACCAATCAGATTTCGTTTCGCAGCCGCGTAAAAAATTTGAAATGTCGACTATTTCAATCTTAAATATCTCATTTAATATTTAATCAATTTTAAAACTATTTTCGCTCCACAATCTTGTGTGAGTTAAAGTAACATATAAAGATCCGTATATTTAAATTTATAATTTTGGAAAATACCCAATTATCCGACTGGCTTCTCACAGCTAGCTAAAGGCCGAGAAAATCAACCTGTGGATTATGATGTATTATATGCACTATTTAGGACCCTTAAACATCTTGAGTATGCAAATATTTTTTGAATAAATTAATAAAGAATACATGTACATGATGCTGAATGAGTGCAAATTGATTTGGGATGTAAAAAAGGTATTTTGTAAATGGGTGAAAATTGCAAAGCGAGAGAATGAATCAACAACACTAAAATCTATATTAAAAGTCTTCGCCAAAATTTATTATGTTCCTTACCACGTTTTCCGTATTCAGCTTCCTCCTTGTACTGAAGGATTCGTTTGCTGGCGTAGGGAGAGTATATTAGAGAAATCCCAGGTCAGAAAAACCTTACAGCCATGTGCGACAGGAGTGTAATGGTGGAGGACGGAAGGGAAGAATTTGGGGAAAGGGTATGGGCATGGGCTATGGACCAGAAATGACCTCAGTGAAAAGGCATTTGAAATATATAGGAGAAATAAATAAGTAGTAACAAACACTTTGTTAAAAATCACTCCAGCCGTAGATTGATTCATTTGGGTTTTCTACCAGCTGATTGGTAGTTTCTTGGACAGTCCCCATCCTGCATCCCAATTTCTGAAATATTGTCTAGTTTTCCCTCCTAAGGATGTTCCGCCATTAGGATCTCTCTTAAATTCCTCATATTTTCGACCTCTTATTTCCTCCAGAATTCCCATCATCTTCCACGCCTCCTCAGTGTTCTCCCCTCTAATATCCTCTTCATCATTCCCTATCCTTCTTCAAAACGTCCTCCATCCATTTCTTTTACCTTCTTCGAACCTTCGTCACCAGCTTTCTCTCCTCTCCACCCATATCCAATACCTCCTCGTTAGTCTTCCTCGCTATCAAGCTCACCCTCTCCATCCTCCTCCAAACCCACATCTCAAACGCCTCAAGTCTGCGCACATCCTCCCCTCGCAATGAACAAGTTTCAGACCCATACAACGCCACGCTCCATATTAGAGTTTTCACCAGCCTTTTCCTTATTGTCTCTTCTCAGGCCCCCCTCATCAATTCCCTTCTCTTCGAAATTGCTTCTTTAGCCACGGCAATTCTGCATCTGATGTCCCTACCACTAAACCCATTCTCCTCCAAAATACTACCCAGATACATCAACTGCTCGACGTGCTCTATCTTGTGCCCACCCACCCTTATATAAAGCCCCGCCTTATTACTTTTAGAAAATCCCATCACTTTCGTTTTCTTGTGATATATCTTCATCCCATACCTTTCGCACTGCACCTCTAACGCATTCATCATTGACTGTAACCCCTTGGCAGACTGACAAATCAATGCTTGATCATCCGCAAATCTCACTGATTTTATCAGTTCGTCTCCTACCTTTATTCCTACCTCCTTATCCTCCCATGTCTCCCTTAACATTCCTTCTGAATACACGTTAAAAAGCAACGGTGATAGTGGGCACCCCTGCAGCACTCCCCGTAATATCATTGCCCATCCCGATCTACCTTAACCTGCGCCGTCTGGTTCATATACAGATTACAAATTAGACGTCTGTCCCTCCAATCGATCCCTAATTTTTTCAACACTCCCATTTATTTCGTCCAGTCCACTCTTATCAATCGCCTTCTAGAAATCTTAAAATCAAGCAAAAAAGAACAACTTGCCCATACTCTAGGTTCCTTTCTACTTGCGTCCTCATCACTCCTATAGCGTCTCGCGTTCCCTTCCCTCTCCTGAACCCGAACTGTTGGTCACCCAGGTATCCATTAACCTTCTTCTCTAGCCTTCTATTTATAATTCTCGGTACTAATTTGGCCGGGTGGGAAAAAAAGTAATTTTCCTATAGTCTTCGCACGATTTGCCTAACTCTTCTTCGGTATCGGAACTTGTATTGTCTTCGCAAAGTCCTCGGGCCACACTCCATTCTCATAAATCCTACGAATAAGCGCAAAAAGTTTTCCTCTTCCGTTCTTCCCCATACTTTTTAGAAACTCTGCAAGTATGTTATCTACTCCCACCGCCTAATTCCTTTTCATGTCTCAGATTTGATGTTTTTAGAGCTCTCTCGATTTTGCTATTTAGGATGCCTAGCCCGATGCCATTTCCCTTTCTATATCCAATCCTTATTTAATTTAAATGCCATTGGAACATGCTCTGCCCTGAACAGATTAAAACAGGTTAGCGCTGGTACATGATTGGAGAGCACATAGTATGTTCAGAGGTAGGATCACGGTTCCTTCTTTCTCGTTGTCGTTATCGAAAACGCAAACCGCTCTAGAAGGGAAATGCTCACAATTACTGTCTTAAGAACGTAAAACATTTGTTAAAATTAGAGATTTAAAGTACCTGACAAAATATGAAGAATGATGATCACGTTTTTGCTCTCATGAGCGCAATTAAAAATAACCATAACCCGAGTGCTCATGTTATGGAGAAACGTGATTGCTTCTCAGCTAAAAAAATATTCCGTAGTCCCCATTCGGATCTCCGGGTGGGACTACTCGGAGAGTGAAATCAGTCAGATTGGAGCAATGCAGGGCACAAGGATAATATAATCATATGCTGTATGATTTTAGGTTTTCCCGGCGAATGATGCTGATGAGTTGTTCTCGGGTTTCCCACCGGGTTAGGCTTTCCATGATTGCCAACGTTTCGGCAGAGGACTTTCCTGCCATTTTAAAGGCTGTGGATGATCATATGTTTCCAGTCAGTTGGAACGACAAAAGTTTTCAAGCAAAAATTGAACGTTCGCGCACTCGGTTAGTAGCTAATTTACACTCCAACATTTCACTGGTCAACTTTCCCATTTCTTTCCCTTTCTTCCCCAGCAGCCATCTCAATTATCTACATTCTCTATGGCGTTATGATCTCATTCCCACTTATATCTACTTCCCGATATGCAATTCAACATTCTAATTCGTAAGGCTAACCTTCTGCACACTATCGTATAGATCTTTAAAGTACTCTCACCAACTATTCCAGACGTTTCTTTTTTCCCCACACGATCTCGCCACTTTTTTCTTTACTGAATTCATTCCCCGGCTCTTTCCCGGATTTGTATTGTTCACCCATTTACAAAATACCTTTTTGTTACATCCCAAATCAATTTGAATTCATTCAACAACATGTACACACATTCTTTACTTATTTTTCTCACAAACGTTTTGCATACTCAAAATATTTAGGGGTCCTAAATGGTGCATGTAATACATCCTAATCAACAGGTTGCTTCTCTGGGGCTTTTAGCTAATGGTGAACCCGTAATGAGAGGCCAGTCGGATAATTTCAACAATGGAATGAATGTTGCCGAAGAAAATAATAGCAACACGAAATCCAAATAAATACAAATGCATGTACATATACGAAGGCTGTAAAATTTGATAAAAATCTACGTCACCAATACAAAAATACATCCGAAAGGAACTTTATTATTCATCATATGCGTAAATGTAATAATTTTACTCGCCTGCAGAATGGAATTCCATTGATAGTACATACTATCTATCAGCCATTCACCGAACTTGGGAACTTATGTGAGAAAAATACCCCTAATGAATTCTCACTGAAATTCACTTGTTTGTATTGAAAATCTTTTAAATAATGTACAATGTATGCATGTGTATTGATGTATGCTGGCGTATAACTAAAAAACAAAATGTAGTACAACTTTCAATCTTTAAGGATTATTTAATGTCTTTCATATTCAGATAACTGGCTATTTTTTATGTAACTAATGATCTCCAGTTCGACCCCTTTCGTTCCACTTTCTCAGCAAAATAAATGCTCCCACGTAACATTTTTTAAAGTTCTAATTCCTGGAATATTTTCAATGGTATATTCTATAGACGTTCCGGAAGCAGAATACCAAATGTACTTACTATTTGTTAATTTGATTGCATACTTCGGCAATAAATAATACTAATAAGGGCAAGATGAGGGTGCCCGTTAACATTCAGTGGGAGAGGGAAAACATAAAAGCCGTTGTATGTGACTATAGGAATCAATGTGACGTGATAAATGCAGATACACTGTAAAATCCATCAAAAGCAAATAGGGAGGTTGGGGTAAACAGTATACCAGCTGCAATCTCACTGAAATATGCTTTAATCATTTTTTCAATATAATGTAAGCCATAAATGCCTGGGCGACATTTCTCGTTCATAGCCATTGATCAGAGGCCTAATTCTGTAACTCGAAGCTCCGGAGCTAACTGGCGAAAAGAGCTAAAATAAGCTCCTAGTTCCGATTCGTATTCTGTATTGGAAAGCTCCTGAGAACATGAGCTTCATTTGGCTCCAACTCCGCGAAGTCAGTATCTCAAGGTGCCGGAAGGAGCTAGAGAATGCTCCGGAGCTTATTTAGCTCCTCATGGTATTCTGCAACGGTCCCTAAGCTCTTTTCGGAGTCCCAGCATGCCTCAGATCGGAGCTCCGGCCAGCGCCAGCCTCGAGACCGCGCTAGGAGTATTCTTCAGTGAAACCCATGCGCATTCCCGCAGTGTTTTGTTGATTTTTCGTGAGGTGTGCATGTTGTTGTGAATCCGATGATATTATTTTCTCTTTCTTGGTAGTTTTTCTTGAGGTGATACTCTTATCTACCGCGGCGGAAGAATCAAGATACCCAAAGGATTTATTTTTAACCTATTTTAACCAATAAATCCCATGCCTGTTTACATAATGGAAAATTATTTCGATGTCAATATTGCTGCCTTACTTGTCTTTCGGAGATCAATTCGTGAACATTCATCGATAAAAACGTGTTTTGCATGGTTACTACGTTATTCCGTTGAATTTATTTATCATTCATACTGTTGAGAATCGTTTTTAAATTAATAAAACTGAAGGCATTGAGCAAAGTTGATAGGAGCATTTCCTTTGTCATAAAACATATGTTGTAATGTTTTCACGTATGTTCTAATTTTGATGTTGTTAACCCGCAAGGATATGATCGTAAATTCCAATTTTTATCAACTAATGATCAACTTTTTTTTATTATTGTTAAGCAAGTTCTTTAATGTGTGGCCGAGTACGACAAATGCGATTACCTATTAATAAAATTATTTCAACTGCAGTTCGAGGTGTTACTCTTAATATTGACATTGCTGCGTGAAGAGAAGGAAAATGCACGATAGAATGTTTGGGTAAGGTATGTTTATGGAAGTTCAATCGATGAAAAAGCTAATGTATAAATGGATGTCTATGTTAAAGTGATCATGCGCATGCACTCGCGGAATATGATTGCTCATATGCATAAACCAATATAATTAAATGATGTAAATCAATGTAAATGAGTCTGATGATCCCCTAATTGGGACTGGCTGGGTGAGATTCCCTTGCTATAAACTGAGCTGCAATATTGTACTCTTTATCTGAGAACTTGAATTTAGTCTAGCTCTTTTCATGGAGAAGGTCACTTATTACAAAAACCAATCAGAAGGCAGGGTGCCACTTTAGACAGAGAAATAGAGACATCAGAAAATTCCCTGAAGCTACCTACATAAACAAATCATTACCACAAATCTCTTGGGATATTGTTAAAAAATAGATGTAAACTACACTGTTAAGATTGGTTTCTTATCAGCCTACTAATAACAGAAATATTAAGAGAAAGTTCAGTGGAAAAACCAATGAAGGCTGAATAGTTTGCCAATATTCAGCTTATGAGACATTTTTATTCTTAGTGAAACATGAAACTATCAAAAAATTGAATAGGTAACTGGTTTGCAAATTATAAATCAAAATTGGACTTATTTTAGGCAACATTTAATTATATGCTCCAATCTGTACATTGCTTCTACACAGTCGACGAGAGTAAATTTTTTGTAACTTCAGTGTAATGTAACTTCCAAACGAGGAAAAACACATGCTCCAAATTTTTAGGGCATTCTTTATAGGATTATAGCTTATCATACTGAAGATCTCTAATTTTTAAAAGGTCCCCCACCGGAGATACCGGGGCCCAAAAATGGTAAATTTTCAACTTTTCCTATTTTTCGAAGCTTGTAACAGCTAGAGGCTTAACAAACACGCAACTTTTTTCTTACAGACATTTACTATGGTACCCAAACATACTATTACAAAAATATAAACCTTGTGATCACAACCTTTCTATAAGAAAAAAATAGCAAAAGTTGTAAAAAACAGTGATTTGTATCAAAACTTCGTACTCATCTTTCTCATAGATGTTATATAGTGAGGTTATTAAAAACTATGTCAAACAAAAGCTCAATCTGGTATTTTAATCATTCTCCTACATCTTGTAGTTTTCGAGTAACTATAATTACCAATACTAGCTGAAAGTGTCATTTTTACAACGCGCTGCGACCTTCACGGGCCTGTAAGTCCTTGAGGTCATGGAAAAAAATAAACAAAAATTGGTTTTGTGCACTACAGACATGTAGTAGTAAGTGTGCAAAATTTGAAGTTTTTCTGAAATGGTGCCGCAACAAGTGTTCGGTGAATTGGCATGGAATGACCCTATACTTACGTCACCGACGTTCGTATACATGACGGAATGGTAAAACAATGAACTAACCTATAGATTAACGTCTGCTACAGGTTTAAATTAAGCATTTTTACCTTATTTTTACTAAAATTAACCATCAAGAATATGAAAATAAAGAAAAACATATAGGAAATCTTATTATTATTTTCAACTCGCCGTTCACAGAAACAGCTGTTGAAGATGACTTAAGTATTATGCTAGATTACTATAATATTTTGTTCTCTTAAGTAAAAAATCAACTGATTCAGGTAATAATTTTCGTTATCAAGGTGTTTAATTTTTGCTTTGTTCTTCTTCTAGATGCGAACCTACTAGTAAAATAATATAATTGCATGCATTAAGCTGACGTTTTCCCAGCTTTCCAAATGTAAACACGTTAAACTCGGCTGGGTATTCCTGGATAGTCGTAATTGAGAATTCTACAGCTTGTAAAATAGTCTGTATATTGCTAAAAATGTAATTTTTTATATGTTAAAGTCGTACAATCAATAATGCTTCAATATTATTTACTTTTGGTATTCTCAACTGCTGTTTGCTATTTTCCGAAAGTACAAGCCGGAAAAACGTCACGAAAAATGAAACGACGATTGTGATTGGCAGATCATTCGCTCGCAGGAATTTAAATTTACCACTTCGTCTGCTGTCTTTTCTCCACCCCGATTCGGAGCTAGAGTTAGCTCCAGTGAATTACAGAATACGAGTAGGAGCTAATTCTTGGAGCGAGTTGAAGCTCTTAGCTCCGGAGCTTCGAGTTACAGAATTAGGCCCCAGGTTGCCAAGGAAATGTGCTGTTGTTGAAATCGGAGAAAAATTGATGATTAAAAACATAATTTTTCAACATAAAAGAAAGGTAAAGCTTAATAAAATGGAAGAATTAAATACCTCGTTCTTTCAGCCCTCCGATAGTGAAAACTTCAATCCTATATCATGAGGGCAAGTAATCTAAAAAGAAAGAAAAACAACCTATGCACTGATTCCAATGCTTTTCTTTTGTTAGTAAAATCTAGGGGCCCGTTTAGGGGCCCTGAGGTAATTTTAATATAGCGTATGTTCATCACAATGCACTCAAATACCCACATGCAAGATTTAGAAGTAATCGGTTGAGCCTTTTTTTTTTAATAGAAACAAAAATACAGTAGGGGAAGGAGCTAACGGCCAATTTCCATCGTATGCTTTTCCTCGGCTTCCATAACTCTTCTTTGCTGCTGAAACCGCGCTAGTGCAAGCATATGCCCCTAGGAGACTGTTGTAGTTGTTGTCGAAGCTGATGATTCGTCAAAAGAAATTGTTTTTTCTTTGCGAAATAGTCAACCAGCCGACGTTAGTTCACAAAATTCATAAAAATATGGATTTGACGCCATTGGAGTTGTTATTATAAAAAAAGGCATTGTTTTCAATAGCCACAACGTTGTTCGTTATTATAAAAAAAGGTATTGTTGTCAGTAGCCACAACGTTATGCGGAGACGCGCATAAACTTTTTCTGAATGTGAAGGCATACTACACTTATACCGATAAAACCTCCGTTAACATTTGATAAAGAATACTTGCTCCGAAAACAAATTCGTGGAAAAGGAATTTCTGAAACTTTTGGGAAAAAATGATCACTCGTGAGAGTGGTTGCGTGGAAAAGTCTTCGGGAAAAAGGATATTTGGAATTAATTCCTGCCATGAAGCAAAGTTTAGTAATATCGGCGGGGTAATTATTCTATTACTCTTTAATACTTGACTAAAAGTATTTGACAACACAGTATTTCCAGGTTTGGATGAGGTATAGGTATATATTTCTAGCATAGAACGACATCCATTGCCTGAAAGGACGCGTGATATTAGATTAGCAGTAACACTGATGAGTGACTTCCAATTGCAAATCGCTGTTTCAAGGTAGCACTCAAAAGTGTTAAAAACACTTCAATGTCTTGTAAAAAATATGATAATGTCACCGCAGTAGCAATATGTAGCGTTCACTCTGGGTACTAGGCTTAATATTTAAGACGGTTGCTTAATTTTCAAGTGAATTAAACTCACAAAATGTGTAAAAAATGGTCATAGTAGAATGCTTTTGCGCATCATTATTTCGTAATGGTGTCAGTTCCTATTTGTATTGCCCTGAGGATGGCTGGCCATCAGGCTTTATCTGTCTGATTCTGTTTGTTCTTTCTGCCGATCAATAATGCGGATTAGCAATTGAAAAACCATGAGGAAATTGCTTTTTCCATGTAGTTTAAAGCATTTGAGCTCCGTAACACCTACCGAAGTTCCCTTGCTTGACTATCTGAAACGTATTCCCAAGCTGTAAGTCCTCCAAAGAGGAAAGAGAAGCATTGTGATTGAAGTTCTTTGACAGCTCATGCATTATTTGCCAACTCATTGAATTCATGTAGCTTTTCGAAAGGCCTCTATTTTGATCGCCACCACATTCAGAATATCGGAAGATAATGGTCTGGGGACTATTCACTGCTTTAATGACTGAATGTTTGACGTAAATATCTATATTCCGAGAATTTGGGGCCAGGGCCTATTAATAACTTGATATAGATGGCTCTTCAAGCCGCTTCTAGGGTTTTGAGAAGACAGGAAATGCTATAAAAAGAGCGATTACAGGATGAATGGCAGGGAAAATCTAATTAAAATTGTCTTTAGTCAATGTCTCAGGTGTTACTTGGTGGAAAGTTTTAGCGTTCAACATAATGAGTTAAAAAAGGCTTTCTTAATTTCTAACTACCGTCAGTGGTTTCAATACAATTTAAAATTTTCAATGTATATCGGGTCGTATGCTATAATCTAATAAAAAAATGAAAACATTTTTTCTGAAGCATGCTTTTCTAAAAATAATTTATTAAAAAGTCTAAAAAAAGAAATATCTTAACATCGTACTAAAAAAGAAAAATAATATTTTATCAAGTGAATGAAAGTTTAGCCTAGTACTTGAAATAATTAAATTCAATTCAAGGAAATTAGCCACGCAATTACAAGACACAACGAAAAGCATGGGGTGCTCTTTCATATTCGATATCAACCTAAATTAATTAAATATGAATATTTTGGTATTCAATGGAATAGAGAGCTTCAATATACAATTTATAGAAAATTTTTAAAAGAACTTAAGCTAAGGTGCGAAATATAAATGAGGTCGCGCCCCATGCTTTCCGTTGTGGTCTTGTCATTTTGTGGCTAATTTCCTTGAATTGAAATTAATTATTTCCAGTACTAGGCTAAAATTTCATTCTCTTCATAAAATATTGTTTTTTCTTTCTTAGTTCGATGTTAATATATTTCTTTTTTAGATTTTTTAGTAAAATTTAATTTTATTTAGAAAAGTATGCTTGAAAAATGTTTTTTTCATTTTTTTCCTTTTTGGTTCTTGCTAATAAAATGTTTATAAAAAGCACTAGTTTTTTTATAAAAATTTTATTAACTAGGACTATTAACTAGAAAAAAAATCATCACCAGGAGTATTATTTTGTAATAAATGAAGTGGTAACCATGCAAGCAACCATGAATCCATGGAAAAGCGAGAAAAAGGAAAGCATGTAAAAAATAAGCTGAGATAAATTTATTGAAATATATCGGTTCTATAGAAAATATATATATAATAACACAAATAGCACTAGAATACCCTATTTTCACCTGACTTGCGGCACTGAAAAAATTTTCATAATTTTATGACGTCAATAATTGAGTTAAATTAAGCTGAGTTAAAGTTATCAAAATATATATCGATGGACTCCTGATTGTTGGCGAAGTTTAACGCGAACGGGCTATACCCTATACCTAATGCATGTAACACTGATTGTCATGACGTAGCCACATAGAAAATACTTACATTAAAGAACGAACTCTCTTCTTAAGTCCGCAAATACTCGTGCCGTCTTGAAGCGAAGAGAGCAATCAGTCGTCTCTGGTGAAGCTCTTCTTTTCAAGACAAGTTATCGCACACATTTTTCGGACAAAACAAACGCCTTACTGCGCTGATTGGTTCTAAAAACTGGTAAGAAGCATGGCTGGAACGATTATGAGCTTCATGCGGTCAGAGGGGGTCGGAGGGAAGAAAAGTGATATCCGACAGGTAGAGGGGGTCAGGTTTGCACTTGAAGGGGCAAGTTTAGGGAAGAAGAGAACTATATAGAAATTAAATGTAATGGAACCAAGAAGCGGGTGATGTCACTGGATTCAGGGAACTTAGGAGTATTTAATCGAATGGAATCGAATGTATTAAGGGTACATATTATGAAGTGGCAACCATGGATCCAGTGAACTATGAAAAAGCGAGTTAAAGAAAAGCACGTAATATTTTATCTAGAAAAAAAAATTTCCAGGTCGCGGACACGATGCGACGACTCCCTGAATGGTCCTCGGAACGAGAGTCGGATGTGTTACCAATATTCTAACTCGATTCACAGTATCGGGGTGAATGAAGTGGTAACCATGTAAGGTGAAATGAGGTGGTAACCATGAACCCATGGAACCATAGAAAAGCGAGTTAAAGAAAAGTATCTAAAAAGTACAGAAATAACCGAGCCTGTATTACTCGATATGTATCACTGTCATATTTTTAAATAATAGTATTTTAGCAACAAAAAAGTTTATTCTTAGTTCAACTGGAATTTTCCTCTTCGTTGTTATTCATCTGCAATATTCTTATTAGAAGAGGAAAATCTGTATAGGAGAGGAATTTCATATCTTATTCCCAGAGTAATTTTTTTTTTCTGGTAAGCGCCATCTTGAGCTTAGCATATTGTGTCTATGCGTCAGCGGACAATCCTCTACAATTTAGAATATCCTTTCAAATTCATTGGCACGTGCGAATTATATATGTGTATACATGCCCTAAGCAAAACGATTGTTTTTAGTTGTTTACGTTGCAACCATGTTAAGTTTTTGTTATATGCATATTATAAACTTTTGACAGCGTTACACATTTATTTGCACCCTTCGAGTGATTATTAACCCAGTATAATTCAGCCCAACCCATAAGAAATTAATTAAAGTAGAAGAGGAAAACTGTTTCAGAATGGAGGAAAAAATTGAAAGAGGAGGCAAATGATGGAATTAGAAATCCAATTATTCGTGTTTTTCTTAGGCTTCTCGAATAGTTTCCGAATGCTTCCGAATACTATCAAAATGTACTTTGTAAAATGTAACTGATTTGAGACATGTAGGGCGTTGCAATTTCTTTATAATGGATGAATTTAAATATGATAAGAGTGTGAATCTGCTATTTATTTTTACTCTCACAGATATAACTCGCAATTATTTTTCAAAATTTCTAGGGTTTTCATGAAAGAGGTACTACCGTACAAATCGTTGTTCAAACAATGGAGAATTTGAGGAAAACAAGGGCTTGAATTTATTTCACGGAACAGAATAAATCAGTCACCTTAGCAAAATATGAGGATATTTCTAATTTGTATTTATTCATGTTTACTAACTACGGAACTCGGAAGTAGGCACTAAATGGTGTTGCAGTGCACAAACGATACGTTCCTGCTCGTAGCTTCAAAATAGCTTCCATTGTTGGACTTTAACAGTGTGGACGATTACGTGGCAATTACCCAAATGAAAATGAAGGAAAGTAAAAGTCAGGCAAAAGTGATAGGATACGTTTCAAGATTCATTCTCATTAACCGACAAGGAGACTAGGCAAGACCGATAAGACAAGGAGACTCACTATTCCCAATATTATTACATTTTAAGAGAAGCCAGCAAGAAAAGTATTAATGAACCCAGGAGGAAACATCTATAGCAGTCTTGTGTTATTCTGACACATTCAGAGGATGTGGTGGGTAATAAAAAGCAAGAAGACGGAAGCATTTAAAGCATTTGTAAAGATTTTAAATCGATGCCAAAAAGTTTGGGTTCAGAGGTATGTCAAATTGAAGTATAAGGTGACAGTGAGGAATAAAAGAAAAATAGAAAATCTTCATTCTGACAATCGCAAATTGTAAACTGTGGAAAGGTTCACATAACTTGGATATATAGAGACATCAGATAATTTAGTGGAGGTGGACGTAAACAACCGATTAAAATCAGTAAACAGATGCTGTGCACACTTGCTGAAAATCAGGAACTTCAGTAGGTTATTAAAAGTAATGATGCAACATTACAATACTTAAACCAGTAGTAACCTATGGGGATGAGGCATGGAGGCTGACAGGCATTAAGAAGGAAAAGTTAAACATCTGCGAATGGAAAGTTCTGGGAAATAATAGAGATTAAGATCGAATGATGAGGTAAGATACCAGTATCGATAACCAGATTTAGTGGCCAGCATTTACACTGATAGACTTAGCATGTGCCTGTATGGATGGTATATGGCATGAGCATAGGATGTAAGAGAGAAAGAGCCCAAAAGAGTTAATAGCTGGACATCCAGGTGTAAAAAGACTGAGAGGACAAGTGGGGTGAAAAGGTGACGACGAAGGGCAGAAGATTGAGGAGGCTGGAATGTTGAGTTCAAAGAGACCAAAGCTATCAGTGGACCGTTGCGAAAATGAGTTAGGATGAAAACAGTTTCTTTCCGCTGCGAGGTCAATATTTGCCAACACATGCACGTAATTACAAATTACGATAAAGTTAAATTGTTTAAAATAGTAAAAATATGTGGGAACAAACAGAATGCGTTGAGGGGTATGTAGAGGAGAATTTATGTTTATTACGACAATGGTTTGAGTTCAATGGGCTACAGCTGATTACTACTAGTAACACAAAGTTTATATGCTATGATCTATGCAACACTTGTAATTTTAACTGGAATTTGGTGTATCATAGCTCAACCTGCGCAAAAAATGGCTGTACTTTTCCTGGAGTTATTTTGGACAGTAATTTACGCTGGGGTAAGCGTACACAAAGTGTAACTAAATATTTACGGTATGCATTATCCATATTTTACTTAATACGGAATAAGTTCCCCATTCCATTCAGAATAAATGTTTATCATGCTCTTGTCTATTCCATGTTGCAGTATGGTATAATTTGCCGGGGTGGCGCTAGTGTTGCCGCGAGACGAGACGAGACGAGACTTGAGCCAGTCTCGTCTCAGTCTCGTTTTCTGAACTCGGGTATCGTCTCGAGTCTCGTCTCGTGAATCCCAGTCTCGTCTCGGTCTCGAGTCTCGGACGAGACTCTCGTCTCGTCTCGTTTCCCTCAAAATAAATTTAGCACCATAAAAAGCCGTTTCCTTTGCGTACTTAATCGCTGAATCGGTACACTCGAAATAGGAAAGCCATTAATATAAATTTTAAATATATATTGATCTAGACACCAATTACATAAAACTGCTAGTAAAATCATTGATTTTATTAATACTCAATGAATAAACTAGTAACATAAAACAAAAAATTTCTAAAAAGGGAATGTAGACACAAATTTACTGCAGAGAAATCCACAGAAGGTTTAAGAAAATAATCGCAAAAATAATGTGAGTGGTATAAGAGATAATTTGCGCTTTAAAAAGGTAGTTTAAATAATTTTCAGATTTAAAAAAGTTTAATTAAGTTAAATTTTATTTGACTGGCCAAATTGCACGTCACCCACGAGTTCACACAGAGTAAACTTCTTGCTGATTCGTGACCCAAGCGGTTTTTATGCTTCCTTATTGTCAAGGCTGCTCTTGAGAACAACCTTTCCGCTGGAACAGATGTAGTGGGAATACTAAGGAAGTCTCTCGCCATTTTTGATAGCACTGAAAAAGTTGCCTCATTTGCCTTCCACCATGTCAATATGTTTACATCACTAGGGGATCTCGGCAGTTGAAGATAGTCTTCAAGTTCTTTCCTCCTTGTTTCATGCTGGGATGATAGACTAGGAGCAAATATATGAAAACCATTAGGTATTAACAGAAAAAGGGTTAAATTTCTATTTAAAAGTAAAAATAATTAAATAAATGTTCTGAGACTAATTGAACTTCTCTCTTAGGTCAAAATAGTTAAGGTAAGTGAAATTAGTCGAAAAGGAAAAAATACCTGCCAGTACTGGGTCTTGACTGCTTATAGAGAGAATATATATTTAGAAGGTCTTCCTCTTCACACTCTACCAAAACAGACCTCTGAAGATTCTCTAGATCCATTGACTGAGCGGACTGAATTTAAGTGGGATACCTTTCGTAATAGAATTTGAACACTCAAATTTCAATAGGGACTTTTCCTGCATCTCTTTTCCTCATGGCGTCATGGAGAACGTTTCACATTTATGACGTGGATCTAATATTAATACCGCGCAATAAATCCAGTTTGTCAGGCGGTAATGCTTTAGCATCTTGTTCCGAGCAGCTTGATAGACAAGCAACAGTAATCCATTTGCTTGTGATTATTTACATATGTCGATGATGGCGATGCTACGTCAATTTATCTTGTGGTGGTGGCTCAATAGAGGTTTTCAAAACCTTGGAGACCACCTAAAGCTTCCAATAATTTTTTGCAAACTACATGATTCTAGTAAATTAACGTGGAAGTAAATAAAATATTCATTCATTCATAACATATAATTTTCCGTTTTAGCAGTCGAACTTGAGCGAGATTCTCTTAATAGGACACAATAAATGAAATTGATAGTCGAAGGAGAACCCTGCGTCCCTTAATTGACTAAAGCGGCCGGCGAGGATTTCGGGGTTTGGGTTAAAACTTCAAGCCAGGCGAATAACTTTGCCACATTTCTCAAAACTAGAAATGCTTGCCGCTCCAATTACTAAAATTGTGAATAAATAGCATATTTTACATTTCACCGCGCAATCCTAGGCGTTAATTAATACGTATCGACTGTTTTAAGTGGTCGGTCAACGACATCGGACTAGGAAGTTAAACGCTTGGCATAGAGCCAGATTCACTATAAGGCGAAAATGATGGCATAAGTCAACTCTGAAAATCAAATATGGCAGTGACACTGAGTTTAGTGCCCTCAAATGTCGTAAATGAGAATGATTTTAATACCCTAACGCTTGGCTCAGCAACCCTTGCACAACCCTTGGCTCAACAAAAAGCAAAAAATACCATTTAAGTAGAGTCTTGAGCCTAAGTCTGTCCAACTCCTTAATCATGATACCAAGCATACAACGATTGACGCAACAATAGTAAAAAAATCACATACCTCCCCAATAACCCTTACTCCAAACGAATAGAAAGTGTGGCCCGTCTATCGGAAGGACTGGGCTGGGTTTAGAAGCCGCAAAGGACTCGACAGTTACACACCAGGATAAGGGCATTAGAAAATTTCATATCTCACGAGTAGCAGGTAAACAAGGTGGATAATACTCTACCCGCATTCTACATGTGTAGGACGGACAAAAGGGACGGTATAAGAGGAACAAGTTTTCCAACAGATTGGTTTAATAAATCTATAATGCTTGTATGCCATTCACGACTACAATATGAGAAGATCGAGACAACAATTCGACCGGAACACACCTCACCAAATCATCACTTTCCTCCCACAATTCCTTTGGTTTATACCTAGCCTCGTTCCTAACAGCCCCTGCCAAGAGCCCTCGCGTGGAGTAGTAGGTAGACGCGGACGTGAATTCCACACGCAGTAGAGCGAGAATGAGAATTTCTGAAAGCCAAGTTAATTGACTAGAGGTGAAACAAGTTAATCACCACGATGATTTACAAAAAACGCCGTTGACGCAGGCAGCACTCAGCGCACCAGCCTCTACTGTCCCCAATTCCCTTCCCACTCTCCAACAAGAGACTCCCGTCCCACATAAATCCAAGGGGGAATTAAACAAATGAGGTGCAAGCAGCAAATCGAACGACCTTGGTGCCAACCGTGCGTGACCCTCGGCGCGCCCAGGGGTACACACATGAGAGGGGTTCATCTCCACCAGCCATGACGCCACAGTTTGCATGCAGCCTCTTAGGTCGCATATTCAGTCTCTGAAAAATTTGTCCCATGACCCTAACCATTTCTCCAGGGGTTACTTGAGTGGTTACTTTACCAGCATTCCCAAAGGCCGTAGGTCTGAGCCCTGCAGGGACTACCTCCCATTTTAACAGGGATTCGAAGTCCCTATCCCTCCACATTATAGTGCATGGAAAGCAAAAATAAACAACTCCACACCATTGGTTCTCAACCTGTGGTACTCGTACCCCTAGTGGCTACGCGCTAAGGGTGGCATTTGAAAGTTTCGTTTTTTCTGAGGGTATATATAATTTTGCTTACCCCTCTTCAGTAATCTTTATGAAGATTTTCATTTTACACACAAAAAAGTTGTAGAATTTTACATTGAGAACGGTTTTGTATAGTTTTTTTGTACACGTTTCATATATCAAAATGATCAGAATTAGGAATTTGGAAATGAGCTATAGCACTTGTTTACATTTTGAAATCTCTATAATAAGTTACTGTTCACATAATTACAGTTATCTATCATTTTCATATATGAAGATAGTTTTTAAATTTTCAGTACTTTCATAAATTCACGTTTGCAAAGACTAATTTTAACAATTTCAATATGTTTCACAATTGTAAACGGTTAGAATTTGTTACGGTTAAAATTTCACACTATTTGTAATCTAGCAATTTATATGGTGCACAAATTGAATGATTTAATTATGGTTGCAGTATTATCATTAGGTCATAGTTAGATCCAGCTATAACTACAATTTTGCCAGGGATATGCGAGAAAAACTCAATAATGGCAGACGAGCGGCAAGCATATTTCCTTAACTGTGAGACTGGCTGGGGGGCCAAGGAATTTGCGCATGATAAATGGGCTACCAAGGGATACGAAGGTGGAAAAAGTTTGGAACCGCGCTGGCCTAAACCATAGACCTACTAAGTTATTCACCAGAGCAGCAGTTCCCAACCTTTTGTGGTTTGTTTTCTCACCATATCTATCATTGCATCCGTATCTCTGTACCTGTTATAAATTACATGATTACATTGCATTTTAACCATTATCTTGAACCAAATTTAATGTTCAACTGCGTTAGTACCAAGGAAGATTTATAGAGCATAAAAAATAAATATAATATTCAATTCGACCCATTTCAAAAACTCCTACCCCTTGCATTAGAAAAAAATATGATTTACTTTCTTCCTACTATTTTTAACCTAAAACCTGCCATTATTTAAGTCTTTTACCGTACCCCTAAACCGCCAGGTACGTAACCCTTTGGGTATTACATGTTGGGGATCGCTGTACTAGAGGGTTCACTGGCGCTAGTGTCTAGGAGAAATCAGACTCTTGCTCAAGTTACAGATTGAATATTTATTTTTTTCTCCTTTTTTGGCATGGGTATGGACTCGCGACCGTCATTCAGCGAAATAAAGAGCAAACTTTCGACAAATACGCCAGAAAACCAAAGAAAATAATACTGAAAAAAGAATTATTGCATGAAGTACGGCATTAAAAACGTAAAGTCGAAGAGTCACTTCCCTATAAATTAATGAGAAGCTTCGAGCAATCAGTTTCGTTATAGCTAACTACTATTCTCTAGGATGTATAGCATTTGATGAAGCTATTGAATTATTTCCAACAGTAGCTTGTCTCCCGAATAACGTTTATTTCTCTAAAACAAAACTATGAGAAAGTGAGACAACCCAGGAAGCCTCATATGCATTTTTTCAGATAAGAATAAATGAGGTTATTCCAGGCCTCCGTAAAATAGAAAACACCAACCAAATCATAAGAAAATGGAGATCCATCCATCCATCCATCTCCATTCAGCCTTCAGCACGTTCTGCCTTTGCCATCATCTCGCGCTTTCGAGGAAAACTTTCTCGCCAGCGCACAGTGGGCTGAAATGCCGATTTAGCGCGACAAAATTAAATTTTTCGAAATTCATCAAATAAACGCAAAACAATGCCTATAAGGTAGGTAAAACTCTATTTCATGACAAACAATACGATTTAAGGCTGTTAAAATAGTGTAATTCGTTGTACAGGCCTTGAAAGTGGCCCTACCGAAGTTACTCTTTTTTCGCTACACGTCTGTTAATGTGCTTGGTTTGCTATCAGGGGAGCCCATACAAGGAAAAATGTTTATTTTATAATTGTTACAATTGTTTACATTGTTTTTGTTTTGTTGTTGATTTACATTTTACATTGTTTTGTTGTTGATTGTTACAATTCGCAATGGAACACAATTTGTTTCAATTTTATTAATTATATTTGTGAGGTTATTCTTTCGTTTACTCGGGAGTAACTTTGTCGTTCGGTGCTAGTTCGGCAGCTACTTTGAATATAATACAACAACTATTGGAAATATAGACAACCCAAATGTGTGAAGCGGATTAACGAGGAATCCCAGAGTGTTGGCGATTGTATAACTATCATTATAATTTGTGTAAATAAATGTCTATTCGTTTTTAAATTATCTTTATACATGTGCCAAGTAAATTATGCCTTAAAAATACGGTGTCATTCTCTGAGCGAAAAGGCGTGGAATGTTAGGCATGCTAGTGACGTCTGTCTGCACTGAGCGTCTTATGGACGGCAATGCAATGAAATGCCTGTCAAATAAAAAGGTGCACCTAGGTGCAAGATTTTATTATTGTAAAATGTTACAGAGTCATCAGCCATCATGGTGTATATGATGCGGCATTGGTGTTCGGTGGTATTTTTTTTGTAGCTCACTTGAAATAATAGTCCTCGTTAATTTTTGCATACTCGTATTTAATACGTAATTATAATGGTTAAATAAAATAATAATTTGATAGGATTAATGGTATTGTATAATAATTGATATGTTTCAATTATAAAATAAACATTTTTCCTGTATGGGCTCCCCTGATAGCAAACCAAGCACATTAACAGACGTGTGGTAATCTAGCGAAAAAAGAGTAACTTCGGTAGGGCCACTTTCAAGGCCTGTACAACGAATTACACTATTTTAACAGCCTTAAATCGTATTGTTTGTCATGAAATAGAGTTTTTCCTACCTCATAGGCATAGTTTTGCGTTTATTTGATGAATTTCGAAAAATTTAATTTTGTCGCGCTAAATCGGCATTTCAGCCCACTGTGCAGCGCCGCCTCTCGACACCACGCTGAAACTTTGCCCCTGTTCCGGCGCCCCTCTTCAAATCGAGTGCCTGATCGGTCATCCCGATTTCGCAAACATCAAAGTTCACATTCCACATGTTATGTTCGCCTTCAGAGCTGCCACTTCCACAAAACTCAACTTCTAATTCCTTATGGTCCCCTTTCTGGTTCTGGCTTCTGATCTGGTTAAATTTCTGGCTCTCCATCACTTCAAGAATGGCCACTGTCATGATCCAGAATATCGGACTCTTTCTAGAGAATTATTTAAATGGTGTCAATAGAGATCGATGGCCATGGATTGATTCCCGCCATGCTAATATCTACTGTAGAACTAATACGTGAAGACAGCACGACGCACTGACACGCGGACAAATTGAAGGCGTCTGCAAGAGCTAATATAGAGTTCTCTGCATGGCTGCCGAGCTAACTACCATGCCAACAGAAGATATTCGTAACTGCTTTTACAATGTGTCCTATTTTGGATCACATTCTTCAAACGCTCATGTTAAAAAAATAGCCGTAAAAGCTTTCGGATTTCTGCCGTTATATTGTCTCTTCAGACAGACTCGTGCCTCTTAATTTTAGTAGCTCTTTCCCATGTTCTCTTTCTTTCTTTCAAGCTCTTTCCCATTGTCAAGTATTTGTTTCAATGCTATATAATTTTTTGATTAGTATGTAATGTTGCATTGTAATTAAATATTACGAAAGGAGATTGATTAAACATTGTGAAACTATTAAAAATAATGAAAATAATTCGTACTTTTTTGTATTTGTTTCTGATTTAACCAACAGATCTTAGCTATAAAAGCATGCTGTAATTCTAGCATTCCTAACGCAGACAATGCTAGTATTCGTCCGCTTTGCGTAGATTTCCACTCCAACAACCTTAGATGACTCGGGAAATTTTACTCGCCATCTTCATCGCGTAAGAAATACTGATCACTCATAGCCTAAACCTGAAAAGGCTTCACGGGATCTTTCACCAGTGAATCGTTTTTGGAGGGGAGATATGCGGGCAGCTCGTGCGGAGGTCATGCACTCACTTAGCGAATGTAAAAAAATGGGTGTGTCGGTTCGATAACGCACGACAAAAGTGGAACGTCTGTACTAGTTTTAACTCCAATTATCTCTCATTAAGTTTCACTTCAATATCGTTTCTTCAATTTATTTCTCATTAAGTTGTTTATAGCAACCACAGAAATCGAAAACAAAAAAATGTTTATTCGTTTTGAAAACACTGTGTTGGGGAAGAATCTACGGTGAAAAAGAAATATTATCACTTAAAATAAAGTATGAAACAATTAATGAAGCTCCTCAAATCACTTTAATCACTGTTCGTCATGCAAATTAATCTTAGAAGTACGTAATCTTAGTTTATCATCAAATCTGAGTATTCGAAGCCAATAATGGTGGTTGTCATAGTTCTAATCATTGAAGAGATGGGAAAACGCTAAGGTTTTACTCTTCATAACTAATATTTTAAAATTTATAGATCACTGCGTAAAAATCGGACGCAAGAAAATAAAAATATAATGTTTTTGACATGTTTCAGTCTATCTCACCGTTGTAGGTGTATTTTGCTATATGGGTCATTCCACCTCAATTCAACAAACGTTTATCCCTTATGGTCTCAGATTTTTATAAAAATTGGTGTATGGGTACAATATCAACTCAAACTGAATAAACTCAAACCGTTTTGCGAAAAAAATATTTTTGAGCGAATTATGCATATTTTAATTTTTTCGCATTTTTTAGCAAAAATCCGAGCCTTAAATTATATTATCACTTATACCTCCGCTTTTAATTGTCATACAGCAATGATTAATAGTTATTATTAAAGCTAAATGTATATTAAATGCAAATATATAAGTAAAAAATTATTTTCTTCTATACCCTATTGTTGTTAAAAACTAAGGTTTAAATAATTGTTAATAAACTTTTCTCAAATACTCCATCTTGGAATCGGCCGAAACGTTTTTTCCGTAATTTAAACATATCCAGATAACTATTCCAAAAATAAAATTTAGTGGCAATTCATAAATGCGTTTTTTATAAATATTTAAAGATTTACAATTTTCTCTCGCGCGGCCCGTCGGCTATTTGGAATACATGCAGCAGACACGCGACGCAGATCTCAAATGCTCCATCTCAGAATCGGCCAAAACTTTTTTTCCGTGATCTAAACATATCCAGCTAAGTATTCCAAAAATAAAATTCAGTGGAAATTCATAAATGCGTTTTTTATAAATATTTAAACATTTACAATTTTCTCTCATGCGACCCGTCGGCTCCACCATTTGAAATACATGCAGCAGACACGCGATGCAAGCCTAAAAATTTCCTAATTGCTAAATGTCGTGGCTATATGAGATAAAAATATATTATAAACTAAAATGTTAAATACTAAATTTATTTTTGGAATAGTTATCTGGATATGTTTAAATTACGGAAAAAACGTTTCGGCCGATTCCGAGATGGAGTATTTGAGAAAAGTTTATTAACAAGAAAATAATTTTTTACTGATATATTTGCATTTAATATACATTTAGCTTTAATAATAACTATTAATCATTGCTGTATGACAATTAAAAGCGGAGACATAAGTGATAATTTAATTTAAGGCTCGGATTTTTGCTAAAAAATGCGAAAAAATTAAAATATGCATAATTCGCTCAAAAATATTTTTTTTCGCAAAACGGTTTGAGGTTATTCAGTTTGAGTTGATATTGTACCCAAACACCAATTTTGATAATAATCTGAGACCCTAAGGGACAAAATGTGTGTTGAATTGAGGTGGAATGACCCATATTTTAATGAGCAAAAATAAAATTGATCTGCAAGGAAATGTTTCGATTGTCCCATTTAATCCCATTGAAAAAATGAATTCAGCCTTTGCCAGAAATGTAGAGACTATCTCTGAGTTTTTCATTGCTTCCCGACTCACTGAGTGATCAGGAACATTCCCTGAAATTTTCAAGCCTTCAGCACGATTGGAAGTGCCCAGGAATTTGTATCAAAGAGGTCTGACGTCAGCTGACGTTTCTTCATGTCGTGTCGCGTGTCGTTCATGAGATGATTTACATCTCAGCAGGCGAACATGTTTATAGAGAGCACTATAGTGGGCGTAAAATGCATAACGGCAGTAAAGAAGTTCCACCTGAAAAAAGTCAAGTGGCACCTGTCACGCCAAATGGAATCCCAGGGGTCTTGGAACTCGTGAGCAATACGCGAAGTTCCATTTCCGCAGAATACGTAGACGGCTGCTCTCTCCATGTAGACCGACTTTTGAAAGTGATAGAACATATCTATAACATTGAAAAGAACGTATTTCCTGAGATTGAACTTTAAAAGTTGGACAAATGAACCGATCAGCGAGCAACCAGAGAGCTATTGCGGCAGCGGAGGTAGTAGTGCCAACGCTTAAGTGAGGAAGCGGGCGAAAGGAAGTAAGCCACCACGCTCTCCCCTCCCCACAAACACTTCAGCGTTGGCGCTTCCCTTGCGGTAACGGCATCAACTCTCTAACCGCTCGCTGACCGTATCCTTTTCCCATCATTCAAAGCCCAATCGCAGAAAAACTCTTGCACCCTCAAAATAATTGTAATGAAAATTTTTCTTGATTTTCTAGCTCTATGCATTATTATACGAATGTATCCTTTTTAAACCCTGTACCTGGATGCCATGCTCTCCACTGGAGTTCTTCCACCCCTAATCCTAATCATGTTCAGCATTCGACCACCCCGAAAATCACATTATTACTTCGAAAATATATATTTTTAAACTACCAAATCGCTCACCAAATGTTCTTCTCGATGGAAGTGTATCTCGATAGAAGCTTTCGTATATCTAATTGGGTTGAGCTCCAATGTGGGGTTTCAACTCTTTTTGGACTTCGTCGGCCTCCTGTCCAAGACGCGGTGAGTCAACCCGGTTTCCCCACTCCTAGCGACGTTTTCATATTCTTCTACCGCACCTACTGAAACACACTATCAGCGCCCTTGAATCTTCAGGAAGGAATCATTCAGATTTCTCCTCCGAAGTGTTCGAGAATGAATTAAGAATGCGTAAATAAGGAACTGAAATATACTCCTTCACTGGTCCTTCTTTCTTTCCTGACTGTCCGACTATCTAACTTCGCTGCCTTTCCCCCTCAAAAATACCACACACAAATTTTAGGTTTAAGGTAGCTTGAGCGAAAAATCACTTCACCTAGAATTTAATGAATTTGACCTCATAAAAAACTCAAATTTCAAATTATATCAAAATATTTACCCCTTTCCGAACTACTTTTCGAGCAATTTCCTAAAATTATAAGCTGTTTTACATGGGATAGATTACGGCTATGCACCCCAGAGGGAGAATATTGAAAAAATTAGGAATTTATAACACTTAGATTTCGTCAAAATACTAAAGGAGTAGTTTGTATATTTCTCGACTATTTATAAAAATAGATTTCGTCAAAATACTAAAGGAGTGTAGTTTGTATAATTCTCGACTATTTATAAAAATCAATTTATTACCCACCGCAGTAATTATTACAGAATCGCAAAAAAACCTGCTTTTTTGCAGGCTTTTTAGTCGTGCGGCGTGAAAAAATGAGTCAAATTAGAGACTTATGTAGATATATTTATTTAATTACTAAGAATTTTAGTCATATAGAACTATATTTTAGCATCATTAATATTAAAATATTTACTTCACACTTCTTACAGACGCTGAAATTAAAATATAAAATTCGAATATGGTCTCAATTATGACTAGGGAAATATTTCGCTCTAGCTATCTAAAGTCCAGTGCCCTTGCTCACCATCCTTCAAGCAGGAGGTATGTCATGTTCTAGGGTCGAATGGATAACCCTCTGCAAGGCATATCCGTTAGCAATATCTACGTTGGCTTGGTGAGACCGAAGTTAGAAAATTCGGCCATGAAGAGATATGAAGCCTTTTGCCTAAACCGGGAAGAACTCCTAGAAGCCCCTATTTTATTCGTTTTTAATATTTTTAAAATATTTTTTTCTTATTCTAGGATTAAGGGTACGTACTGAGTTAGCATATGCTGAAAACGAATGGGAAAAGTAATCTCAAAGACGTCAACGCCTGTTTGAATGAGAATTTTTAATGGAATCCTCAAGACATTTGACTCATGTCATAAATATTGTTACCGGGTACGACCAATATCTTCAAGTTGAGCGAGAAAGCATCTACATTATTCTTATCAAACCTTATGTTTTTCGTCAAACATATTTAAATTTTTTTCTGGTTAAATTTTCATTTCATATGAAAACACATACTTTTAATAATTTTACTTTTGACTTCCGCAATGAAAAGTGTTAATATTGCTGCATGACTATCAACGCACGAGTCGAGGAACCATTCGGATAATAAGTGATGATATTACTGTAAGCTAAGAGCGGCGTATACCGTCCCCCTCAGACTCGTCGCGTTGATAGAACCCTAGGGGTTAGTGGAAATGCAGTACGTATGAGGGTATATGCCAGTTTGCATTAGTAGAACGATGATCACAGTACACAGCAATAAGCGCTGTTTACACCCGTTAGTGGTGAGGAGGTTGGCATTTAAATGTTCCCTCTGCCAGAGAGTAGGTACCTACATCGCTTGCATCTCTAGGCGATGTCATCGCTCGTCAAAATTTACACTGAGCAACCCAATCCATGTGCACTGGATGGCTGTTGGTGGCCATCATAATTGAAGTCCAATTTGCACTTTGGAGTCGAGCCACAATCGATCTATTCAGTGACCGATGGATTACTTTTCAGCAGGCGTTGAGGTCGGAGGATTAATCCGTTCAACCTTCCGTCATCGGCCGCAAACTGCCGGGGTATTTTGAACTGTCCTCTGTAACGTCGTGTCGTACCATTTCCAACAAAATAATGTTCGTGCTGATTGTTTAAAATCGAAGTTTCGTAATTCTTAGTTGTTCTTCGTTATGCTGATAGTTGTTTCGTTTATTTTAGTTATTTATTATAATTTAATTGATGTCTTAAAAGAAACGCTATTTTGTTAATTTTTGTATGTTTAGTTTTTGGAAAGGGTCGTTAAGTAGGTTGTTTAAAGACGACAGAAAGGGATTGTTGTTTGAGAGACAGTAGAGAGATGATCGATAATGTATTGGTCTTAAATAAAAAAGGGTTTTGAACTTTGGAACGTGATTAAGTAATTGAAAAAGGGTCACAACATCACACCTCCCATTAAGAAGGGAGAAATTCTCATGTCTGCGACATAAAAACGCCATAGGTGCATTTGGGTATTGTTAAGGGATTATCCTATCTTTCCGCTATTTCCCATAGCTGATTTTTGAACTCTATCAAAAACCTATTTGATATCTATGATATTTTCTAATCAGAAGTTATTTATTAGTTATATTAATTTCGCGACATTAAAGGTTAGGGAAGTGGTCCAGCCGTAGTATCGCGCTCCTTTGCGTCGGGCTGTTGAACTCCGATCCGTCGCATACAAGGGGCCGAGAGGCTGGGAGAGAGATTTTGTGTAAAAATGCGTGCAGGAATGTTGAAGAAAAAGCGATTTTTTTCATTCGTTATAGTTGGTGTACTTCCGATAGTCATCATGTCGTTTTGGCTGTCAGATGTTCGTACTCTTATATCTTTGAAAACATTTTGCAAAAGGCAAAAATGTAGTCCTTTGCGTCCCTCACTGGTCTAAATCATGGACACTAGAATTTAAGGATAGCAGACTCCCAACTTCGGCGTGTTACCTTTTTGGAAGCTGCCAACCGCGGCGCCACTGTCATAAATGAGTCACTTGCATCCAATGATACCTATGCATCACACGTATTGTCGCTTTTTTCAATTTCGAACTTAGAGAAATTACGGCTAGTTAGGAAGAAAGAAACGGTTTTATTCGTCAAATGATAATGTTAGAACGATCACGACTACAAAACAAAATCATTAGCGTCAGTATGGGTAATGAGCGTAAGTCACGAGTACTTGAATTCGGTAATACATTCTTTCAATGACCACATCAAAGAAATTTACATCACATAGAAAAGAAAATCCAAAATCTGTCAAAATAATAAGCGGTCTGCATTGGATACATCTAGGTAATCATCAGCATCGACCATGCCTTGCTATACGGTAACGTGAAGAATACCAGAGAGTTCTTACATTAGCCTTAAACAAACTTCTGTTCTTCACACCTAAAATTTTGTTCTTTCTCACGGTTGCGGAATACCATATGGAGCATGTAGGAACAAAGCAAGGTTTTCTTACCCATTTTTAGTCGAGCAATCTTTTTCTATACAAAAAATCTGAATTCCCCACGATCCGGCATTTGTAAACAAAATGAAATGTGCCTCTGAGTCCTCATTAATACCACCTATCGAACGGCTTCAAAACATTAAACCCAAAAACAATGAAAGCGCACTGAATTTAGCGGGGCTGGTCTAAATAATGGTTTATGTTCCCAAAATGTGCCTTCAGCTTTCTTAGCTATTCTTGTAGTGATGGCTGTTGGAAGAGCCTAACAAACAGTGATAATTAATCAGTGAGATGTCTCTAAAATGTTGCAATGCACACGTGAGCCCTTTTCAAGTATTGAGCTTTCAAGGCTCGGGTCCAATCCTTAATCATACTTTCCATCTTTCATGCTATTATTATTTTACTTATTATTAAAGTTTCTCTTTGATAATATTCTTATTTATTCTTATATTTAATCTTATTATTAAAGTTTCTCTTTCTCTTTCCATCTTTCATGCTGTTATTATTTTACTTTTCATTAAAGTTTCTCCTACATGTTAGTCTGTTTCCGACGATGGCGGCGTGACCGCCGAAACGACCATACAATTTTTGTGAGTGTCCTTCTATTTATGTTCTTGTGCCTGTGTTTTTAAAACTATATTTTTGTTTGTGTGTGTACATATATATGTATATGTGTGATC
The DNA here is from genome assembly GCA_963573305.1 of Pyrrhosoma nymphula. NCBI lineage: Eukaryota > Metazoa > Arthropoda > Insecta > Odonata > Coenagrionidae > Pyrrhosoma > Pyrrhosoma nymphula. The sequence continues at coordinate 21,856,042 of OY754338.1, read as the reverse complement.
ACGTACAGGAAGTTTATTTTCTTTTGCGAGTTTTATTATTCCCCTGTATTTCTATCTTGAAATGAGGTCGGTGCGATAGTTTATTCTTGGTTTTCTATCTCTTCCCTCTCAGAAATTAATATATCTGCTCAGTTCGGCTTTATTTTTTTATTGCTTTCATTCCCTTCAATGACGATCCTCGGAAATATTCACCCCAAATTCCATCGTTTTTTCACTCCCATACATATCAAACTTCCTGTTTTTTCCTCCAACATATCAATTATAGACTGGAACTGTTTTTTGGCTCGCTTTATTGTTTTTTTTGATTTTCCTCTGGTTTTAATCATAAGCTTCCTCTAGTTCCTTAAATTTTGCTATTTCCTTGTAATTCTTTTCTTCCTTATTGTATTATTGGCTATTACTTTTCTCTTTTACTATTTTTATATCATTCCTTTTTGGTCTCTGCAAATCCTTTCGTTTAGAACTTTGGTCACTTCTTACTCAAATCAAATATTTACTTAAAATTATTTTATTTAAAGTATTTACTGAGCGGGTTAATTTTGTGCTTCATCTGTCTTCTTCCTCGCAGTTTCTATATTTTCATGCACTTAATTTCCGTGTGTTTTTCATTTCTAATTTATTTTGGTTCATATACTATGCACGCTTTTCTCATTTATGCAGTCATTTGTTTATATGGCTTCACGTCGTCTGATATACTCTACCGTGTCTGTGGCGCTATATTATGTATCAGAACGTCAGCTATTTGTTCGATGGCACCCATGTTTATTTTTGAATTTCCTTTCGTGGGAAGAAGGTATTCTATACAAATCCCATAACTTGCAGCGCAATCTATCAATGTCCGTCCATTACTATTTGTATCGTGGACATCTAAACAAAGGAACTCTTTATTTACAAATAAATGATGTTTTTTCTTAAAATAATTTGAGTACTTGTGTAAGAAAATCGTTGGTGATAAATTCGAGGCTATGGTTCCAATTTTGGAGATATTAGTGAATTAATTGAATAATTTTGGTTGAAAGGTGCTGGAAGCAGGATAGTAATCCCGCTACAGTCATATTATCGGGTTGGGGAAATAATCACTTTAAATACATTCTTGTCAAATTATCAGCATCCTGTGGAAGAAATCAAGAAACCCATCTGACTTGGATAGTAAAATCTGGAGCAAAGGGAAGAATTTATTTTTCCTAGAAAGTCGTTTCAACTCCAATGGAAGAGCTGGATATTCCAACGGTTAAAATTGGTCCAATGGAAATTGGTCCAATTGGTCCAAAATTGGTCCAGTGGAAGAAGAAAGAAAGACATGGCAAGCAAAGAATGTTAAGCAAAGAAGGAGGGATTCTTTCAGAGGAGGAGTCTTCCGACAGTTAACATAAAATACTTTTAAGTAAGGAAGCACAAAACAAAAATACAGGACATGCTATTTTATGACAGTGAAACTTGGATGAAAATGGCAGAAGAGCAAAGGAGAAGCAATAGAAATGTGTTATTGGAGTATAACGGAGACCAAATGGATGCACAGAATCTTTGGCGAAGATGTCTTACGTAGAAGAGAGTTGAGAGAAAATATATTCGATATAAACTCAGCCTTACGGAAGAAACCAAGTTATTGGACAATTTTAGGGACATAATTTCCAAATGGAAACAATTGTGGAAGGGCCATCAAATGAGATGAATAACCGAGGAAAATTAAGAATGGAACACAGGTAAGCAAATTATGAAGGATGTCAAAATGAGGAATGGTGAAGTAATCGTATAGCGAGAATGGAGTGGAGAGCTGAAGCAAACTGATCCTCGGATTGATGACTCTTAATGATGCATCAACTTGTTTCAATTAGGTTTCGGTTGAATGATTGAGTCAGAATTTGGATAAGCTGCGTAGATTAAAAGGGCACGATTTCTCTTGGCTTCTAACTAATGTGGTCGCGACCCTCTCTTGCGAAAATGACCGTAATTAACTCATCTAAAAAAATGGTGCGTTTTTAGCTGGTGCTGTTTTACTATGCACTCGTGAGATTGCAGAGAGGACTGGGGCGCGCGATCACTACGTGCACGTACACCCACTCACTTATGGGTGAGATGGGGGAGTGGATGGGTGGGGGTAGGAAGGGGAGGGGTTTTCATGGAGGGGATGAGAGTGCGTTGGGAGTTCGCTTGCAGGGGATGAAGAGAAAGGTCGCGGTGGTTTCGTTGCGGGGGGGGGGGAGGAGTTGGGGGTTGGGGAGGGTAAGGGGGAGGGTGTGGGTTGGAGTGGAGGAGGAGGGGTGTTCTCCAAAAGCTTTTATCATAATGAGATGTTTCTGTAGCCTCGGGGGCAACGACAAAAAAAATGAAAGTCAAAATGCGCCGCCGCGGTAACAGAGCCACACATTTTCCTCTGGAGCGGGTAGGGGGTGGGAAAGAAAGAGGAACGACCTCAAGGAGGGGTGAGGGGATAGAGGGAAGAGGGTAGTAAGTAAGGGGAGGGTGTGGGGGTGGGGGGTGGGGCTAAGTAAGTAAGATATGCGTGTTCAGTGAGGCGACACGAAGGGTCTCTCGCGACCAGGGATGGGATGTGACTGGGATTTTTGGTCACAGCTCCGATTGTGACCTCACCGACTTGGTCACAGCGCCAAAAAGCCTTGATTTTGTCACGGTTGTGATTTCGGATGAAATTATTCCTAAATACACCGCACTGCGTGCTTCGTTCACAGGCATGAGGAAGACACAGTTCCGGAATGAGAAAAAGCAGGACAGCGACACTCGAAAAGTAAGAGGATCATTAGAAGCACACATAATGGGAGCGACAAATATTCACCGGCTGGGACCAGAGAAACACGGAGGGATATTTTTACCCGAGACGCTGTGATTCCGTGAATCCTATCACACCGAGTCGTGACTAAAAGGTCACTGTGACAAAATGACAGGTCGCGAAATCACACGTAAGCATTGCAATGGGATTCCTTCCATAGGGGAGATCAGCAAGCCGGTGGAGTTGCTGGGATACTACACACTCTCTCTGAACCAGGAATCTTAAATTCGGGCGCCAACGGAATGAAACGGTGTGGGCAAGAAGCGATTACGATTTTATCATTATATTTTGAGGTGATCTACCATTAAAGGTGGGTTTAGATAGATGTAGGAATACCTACCAACATTGACTTGTTCTAGTGTAACTTTGTGGTATATCATTGTAATTTTTAAATATATAAACTTTTGCAAAAACCATTTATTTTTGAAATAACACACATGACTCGGGTTCAATGAGTAATCATCAACATCTGACGTCATCATAAAAAATTCTCGATATTTAGAAAAGGCTGTTGCACCAACCATGTAATTCCAGTAAGTTAAAGGCATCATTTCTCTCATAAACTGATGGCCTTTCATTCCATGATTCATCGTCTGTTCAAGGATCCCCTTTCAAAAGACAGCTTAAAGAAGGAGCTCAGTATAATTAAACATATGGCTTCAGTCAATGGGTATTCCCAAGTATTCATAATGAATAAAGACACTTGGTATCTTCCACAGATTTATTTATTTGACACGACGCGTTTCACCACACTGTGGCATAATCATGATTATGCCACAGTGTGGTGAAACGCGTCGTGTCAAATAAATAAATCTGTGGAAGATTACCAAGTGTCTTTATTCATTATGAATATCGAGAATTTCCACCATATCCAGCCTGAAAGTTGTTGGTATTCCCAAGATTTAATTGACAAATTAATTTAAAAGAAACCAGAGAAGACAGGCCGTCAACCAAATGTATTCAGCACACAATCGTAATAAGAACCAGTGGGGCGCGTTTACATACCTGGGTGCATTATCTCATAAAATTGCTAATAACTTACCAAGAGATAAATTCCATATTGCTTTCAAACCAAGTGCCACACTCAGAAAACTCCTTGTAAAATGTAAAGGCCAGAAAGACAAAAAAGATAGATGTGGGATTTACGCATTAAAGTGAAGTGAGTGTAATGGTGTCTACGTGGGACAGACAGGAAGAAGCCCTGGTGTGAGAAGAAAAGAACATTTAAGTGCTTATAAAAATAAAAATGAGAGCAAAAGTAATTTTGCTAAGCACTTAATATGTTACAACCACCAGAGTGGTTTTGAACTGCAGTTTTAAAATTTTGCAATGACCAACGGGAACTGGACTCACGAGAACAACTAGAGATTTTAAAACTTATGAATGATCCAGACATCACCCTCATTAATGAGTACCTGTACCCATCCTTCTCCCCTATCCTAGCATCCATTTCGAACAACCTCATCTCCTCTTCTCATTTATCCCCTTCCTCTGACGGCACATAACGACGACAATCATTATTACACAAACAGAACATTTATATAAACGCCTGGTGATGATCAGTGATGATGATTACTCATCAAAACCCGGGTCGTGTGTGTTATTTCAAAAATAAGTGATTTTTGTAAAAGTTTATTTATTTTATAATTAATAAAACCTATACCAATCTTTTACAGCCACTGGCCCTTTTCTCCTCACACGATGTAATTCTTCAGCTCTGCAGTCTCTGTTCTGTGATTACACTATCTCTTCATTTCACCCGATCAGCCAATTCTCTCCCTTCTCCAACCTAGCTTACCCTACATCCTCCTCTTTATATTACTTGGTCTTTAGCATTATCTCGCCCATAATTATTACTCCTTCCAACAATCTACTCAGCCTCATTCTAATCTCTCTCTAGGCTGTTTCCTCTCCTCACCCGCAATGCGGAGCTTTTCCTCGTTCGTCTTCCTTTCAGTCCATCGTACCTTTTCTATTCTCCTCCGCACCATCTCAAATCCTGCATCTTTTTCCCCTTCTCTTGATACGAAGCCCACTTTTCCGCACAATAAAATGCTACACTCCATATTACATTCGCTTATCTCTTTGGATTATTCTCAGATTCCTCGTCATTAATTCTCGTCATAATTCTGAAATTGCACTAATGAAAATTGCTCAAAGTCACATGAACGGATGCAAGGCATAACACCAACTTTTGAAATTAGTGGTGTAACTGGAAATCGCACCTGATCGGCTATTTGCACATCCTAGCTCAAAACCTGGTCAAGTTAATGAGTTCTATTGCTTGGGGAATGTTCTCATATTTGTGTTTAATATGAGCTATATTTTGCCGATGAGCCATGGACCTGACTTGTTAAATGGTGAGGTTAAGTTAGGAAAAAATAGGTTTTTGCACGTAAGAAACAGACACTCGATGAAATACACTTTGACCTTTGTTACAGCATAGTTGGACAATCTTATCACATTGCCTGATCGGGGACAATATGAGGAAAACAGTAGGCATCTTGGATTGATTTTAGTCTTGTGAATGACTACGAGTATCGGGGAGCTTTAAGAAACTACTAATATACTGTACCACCACTTTGGACTAGAGTGAGTCACTCAGTGGTGTCAGACGACCTTTTCGCTCTCCCTTGTCCATGCTTCTGAAAATAATTACTCAAAATAACAGCTTCTTAGTGAGGCATAATTAGTTATTCATACAATGCTACCAAACTATACCGTCAATTTACCCTGATCCCATGGTAATGCGATATACTTTAAGATATATTTTGGAACTCGTCGCAGAGTTAAGCGATTTCATTCTCTAAACGTTTGTGGCAAAATTAATTTGAAAACCGATATTCACTCGTGATGATGCCGCCTCGTAACACGACACATCTCAAAATCATAACGTGTCTTCACAGACCTTCCTTCGCTACGAGTTCACTAATCGTGCCTGCCGATATCTTACTGCAGCGGAACCCGCTTCTGTTCACCTCAGTTCACGAAAGAATTTCCGATTGAAGAGCTTGTAAGGTCGCATTTCCATTCAACTCGCACTATACAGCGCCGACCAAAACCCTTACTTTCTTAACTTCCCTCCTCCCACTTCTCACAACTCCGATTCCTCTTACCGCGACTAATTTCAAACTCACTGGCAACATAACAAAATGTCTAACGCGAACTTCACGTGCTTCGAGCTTGGTCCGAGATGTGGCGCGGCCAAGCTTCCCACATTTACTTTCGCCGTTCACTGTACGTGCAATGACACTAATATGTAAAATTTGTGGTGTAATTAAATGTCGTACCTAAGGAGCAAATGGGAGTTCCGAGTTCGATTCACGGTTAGATCAAATGTTTTGTTTTTTCATTTTGAACCATGTCATATTTCTTTTACGTATGAGTGCTATTTTGCTGGTTGGTGTTTGCTACTAAATGTCACACAAATCGATCAAAGTTCACGTTTATTTTTTCGTCCAATTATTATGCATCTGACCTTTCCTGTTTTGTCGCAAAAGTGTGATGAGAATCTCTCATTGTATGGTCGGGTATTGAATAGGGCAATAAAAGAGGTGTATTGGATTTGATTTATTCTTTCGGACTAGAATGCATATTTGTTATTTTTGTATTCCTAATTCATTACCTGCCTCTTAAGAGTGATAGTGAATAATAATGTGCCCGTCGGCTTCATGCGTTTGCCAGCGTAAGAAGATAAGATTTTTTTCAGTGCCGTGATAAGCGGCAAAGAATGCTATGGGTTCGATGAAAGCCCGTGGTTCGATTCCCGCTGCAGGAAACTCTTTCTTATGGAGGGAAATCTACAGTAGATATCGAGAACCGTTGCCTATATCACAGGATAAGAAACAATTTCGATTCATTGCATTTTTTGTTCTTAACTTGTATTATCTTCCCTGTTATGTCACAAAAATTTAAGATATGAATTTTATAAACACCCGGAACCCTGTTAAATGTATAAGGGCTTTCAATTATTTCTTCGGAGGATAAATAAGACGGGGGAACCTATAAGTAAGTCGCTTTGTGGAAATTTAAGGTTGAATGGAAATCTGAGTACTACGGTAATAGATTCGTAATATTTTAGCTGGTGAAAATAATAGATTTAAAAATTACCCTCAATTTAGAGTAGTGATTCAATTTTTAATTTTGCACTTAGACGTTTATTGATAAAAATTAACTCTCGTTGGATTTACAAAATTCCGTTGAGTCATGAACCAGAATGATTCGAAAATATTTAATTTTCAATGTTCACGTTTTGATTGAGCTTTCAATTTCAGAAAAGAGGAAGTGACTCCAGAGAGTTTTTACTTCAGGGATATTCATTGTGAACGGATTTGCGGATGCTTTCATTTCATAGTGTCATGATGATTTTTGAACCATAAAACCTTCAATTCTCAGAAATCATTCTAAACCACAGAAAAAACGTGATTTTGCAGGGAAATTTAGTATTAGTTTTGTTTTCCTCTAACTGGAGCCCTGTGTGGTTCGTGGGTTATCATCCTTTAGATATGGAGACAGTATTTACAACGTAAAACGAACTTTGCATTTAATTTCATCTCAATGCACTGAAGGTGGTTTCTGTGCATTGTTTTCATATATGATCAAAAAGTTTTACAATCATGTGCATTGAAAATTCACCCGTTTTTAGCAATGCATTGCTATTCCAAGATAAACATGTTTATTCGCGTCGAATTATTGCTTTCTTTGCTATTATAAACTACAGAAAACAGGTGGAAATACAAACTTCGTTGATTTGTAACTATTATAAAATAAACTAATGATTAATTATGGGCACAGACTCACTTATTATGAATATAGCAGATGATATAAAATATTTGTAAATTATAAATGTAATGCAAAAAGTATTTTTTTTCCTTAGTGACATACTCCTTTGCTGAATAACGTTTTAAAAATATTATCGTCCCTCAAAACTCCGGGCTAAACTCTGCATTTTAAGTCTCTGATCGAGAAGAGACCCTCAAGGATTATTTTGTAACTTTTCAGATGCGAATTGAAAAATATACATGCAGTTGCTGATGACTAGGAATTCTAAAATTCGACCGGAAACCATTAGAAAAGGTTAGCAATTGGAAAATGGATTTTTATCACGCTCATTTCTACCAATATTGGCCTCGAGGACTTAGATTAATTTATAAACAAGGAATCCTAAGATAGGTATAAGAGTTTTTGAAAAAAAATAAAAAAAACTATCCTGGCTTCTATTGATCTAACGGACTTCGTTGTTTAAAATTTGCATTAAAATGCCAGCTAATACGTGTATTAATCGGTGTTCTCATTGAAAAAATAGCTGTTGCTGTACTATAATTATTTATAACGCAAAACAAGACTGTTTTTTATCTGGAATTTAAACAATTTAATCCTGATAATTCTGTTCTTTTTTAAATTAGTTTTATAAACCATGAACTTCAATGCGCACATGTGAAACTTGATGTAGGACCGCATAAAGCTTGAGAAATTTCATTTTAAAATGCAGAAAATGGGATAAGGAAATTCATTTGTACCAAATATATTGAATATTTTGTCTTAAAATTTTAGGTAATTGCTTTGAACTACCAGAGCCTTAAATTGTTCAGGTATCATGTATGTGCAAAATGGTTATGAGTTGTTATAAAAAATTGAAAAAAGCAGTTTTGTCATGTTTTTTTAATATAGCGGATCAACAACGAGATAAAATTTGATGCAGTTATGCTCATTTTGTAGGTTTCTCTAATGCGCACAACTTTTGTACAAGACGTTTTCCGGAAAAATCAATATCTTTTTCTGTAACTCAGAAAACCAATTTCACATCTTAATTGTTAAATAAATTTTTTTCCTAAAATTTTTTTCTACGAGGCCAATGGTACAGTTTATTACCGCTATAATTCTGAATAAATTCCATCCATCAGATCTCGGGTATCAATACTTTGCACAATCAGATGCTTTGGGACCATATCCGACTGGACTAGAATTCTAATAACCGGCACTGTATCGCTGAAAGCTCCTTTTAGGTTATTATGCTTGTTGTTTTGCCTGGTACCCAGAGTCTTAAACAAATGGGGAAGCTCTGTGCTGTTGTGTTGCAAAGTCAGGAGCAAACTAGAGCGAATGAAAAGATCCCAATATAAGCCGAAAACCCCGATTCTTCCGAGGGGTCTCTGGGAAATATCGCGCTACAAGCAGGTATTACCATAAATGTTTTTTGTAGGATGAAATAATATCTATCAGAGCCGATGTAACCCTCCCAGACGCAGGATACGGACAGCCTTAGAAATAAGTTTCTTGTTCGACCCAGTTAGTTCGGATTCCAATGGGGCTAAAAGTTTTATTTAAGTTTACAGTAAGTTTACACTCTCTACGTTTTGACTCAAAATGCCATAGTTTCTCCGGTCTAATTTTGCCGTAAATAACGCCATTCGGAAATAGTGCAGAAATGGCGACGATATAAATACTATTTGAACGGAAGCGCCGGGAGAAATTCCTTGGACCTGGTCTGAAAAAGTTATCAATGCACCCGGGAGTGTTTTAAAAGTCTATGGTGAGATACTAGAATATTACGCAATGAAATATCAATTTTCCATTTTAATTACTTAATTGCACGAAGGGTTTAGACTCACACATCAATTCTAGAGCATGAGGGTTGAAAATTTGGACAGTTATATAGATGTAGAAAGGTAAATCCTGTGGGGATACTTTTGGGTCGGGGATATTTAAGGAAGCGAGGAAGCGACAGATTTTGGAATATCTCGAGGTTAGTGGGGAATGGAGAGATAAGGGTGACGGATAAAACAGTGGAGAAGGGGATGCCGTTGGAAGGTTTTTAGCTAGTTTGAGTAAGATGTCACTACGCATAAATGGTGACACTAAACTCATTGACACTAATCAATGAGTTTAGTGTCAATATAAATAAAAAGATTTCATCTTTATAATGACATCAAAATATTAGTCGCTTATTGCATTACTCTTCGAGATATTTCCTTAAAAATAAAAGCGGTTTCCCGTTGGATATGATACGACTGTGCGTTCAAGATAGGCGATATTAAAATAATGAGGAAGTTCTGACATACGCATAGTGTCAGAAATATTACGATGAGTAGTTAGTACGAGTTCTCAGTTAAAATATTATTACTCACCGCAATAACTTTTAAAATCACAAGAACACTTAGTTGTGAAGGGAATTTCAGCCTACGATGTGAAACAAATAAATCAAGTTAAAGCCTCAATCAAATAAATAACTAACTACATCAGCTACTACTTTAGCTGCTGCAAACAGCTCTGCTTCTTCTACTTTACCTTCTGTTCAGTCATAAAAACGAAGTTTGAGCTTCAATAATATTGACATATTTACCTCATGCTTCTAAGAAGCGCGTAAATTTTTAAATTTGATATGGATAAGAATTCTAACATGGGTAGAAAAAAATCTCATTGAAACTACCTTATGGGAGGGTAAAATGTTCCATTTACATCGCCCATTCGACATATCCCAAGTGAATTTAGTTGGAATCTGTGATCCTGTTGTTTAGGCTCATGGTCTAAATTTTACTTTTTCCTAAATTTATATAATGACGTGGTTTTGATTAACTTTTGTGGTAATATAGTCCAGTTGATTGAAAAGTCAATTTTGAATATAATTTTGGCGACCAGTCATTGCCTTTTTATTGATTGCTGTACTTGGAAAAATCACGACTTCTAAATATTTAAGACCGATTTTAATATAAAATATTTTAATTATCAGATGATGTGTCCGAACTTGAATACATGTACTTCACAAGAAGTGGTTTGAACTCTCTCAAGGGTGCTTGGAAGGCATCTAAACGCATTAAATTTTTTAAAAGTTTTTCTGAAAATTAATATTGTCAGAACCAAATAAATGATATATTCTCTGAAGTCAAGTTATTATTTAATGCAAGGCTAAATAAAACATACAGCATGCGTTTTATGTTATATAATTATACATTCAAGCGTGTGTCCCAGAACATATTTTATAAATGATCGAAGAGTTGGTAATTGTGAAGTAGACGGACTCATCGTATTTTTTCAAAATTGTTTTTCTAATGGCTTCCAATGCGTTCTACAACTATGAAAAATATTTTTTTTGTCCCACTGATGCGAAATAACCCAGATACTTACGATTTTCGAAAGTTCTACTTTTGCATTCAAGAACAAGTTTTGCGATCTGTGAGAGCCACGCGAGGTGTAGATTACGTCGAGACAATGGTCTGAGTCTCGTTGTAATCTTTGAATACGTCGTAGTTGATGTGAAAACACAAAGCTGAAAAAAAAATTGAAAAAATACGACGAGTCCGTCTAATTCATAATAACCGAAGAGTTTTATAAAACATTTCTACCATCATACTTATTGCTGTTGTTCTCTTGAAAGGTAGTCTATCTCGGCTGTTAGGCACTTTTATTGTATTTATTTTGGTACAATTACTTATTCTTATCGTACATGTTATTAATATTTTCTGGTAACGTATAGCTACGCGTAGTTTCTTATAAACTTGTTTTTCATTTTATTTCTAACAAATTATTTTATGGAATCAGAAGGAAGAGTTTGTGAGTTTTTTCCTCGTTTAATATAAATCCATGAACTATATAAAGCTAATGTCATTAAAAGTTCATAAACTAAGTTGCGGAATAAACAACTCTCTCTCGTCGACCGGATTGAAAAAAATTAATATTCCGCGAAGCCAATTTGTTTTCACAGACACTTTTTGAGAAGAGACTTCGGTTTTTTTAGATGAGCAGTCACAATAAATTTTACCCGAGTTTTTTTAAATTAATTATATAAAACATAACATCTGGATAATTAAAGGGGCGCTGCACGTACCTATGCTAAAGGTGAATGTACTTATTGTAAAGAATTTCATTTCATTCCTCTTTCCCCTTTTGACCTCTTCTTTAATGCCTCTGGTAGGATATGTGCGTCAAATATTCCACAATTTTAACATACGAACCTCAAAGACATTTTTGTTCAGTTGAAAATAGAAAATGGTTTTGTTATTAGACTAGTAATGACTCATTAGCTGATATATGAAAATCAGGTAAAATAAGTGAAAAGCTGGAATTTCTTTTAAAAGAAGATCCAGTATTTTTTGCGTTGCTCAGGAAATGGGAATACATGTATAACAAAATTAGGAAATGCTGAGTTCAAATAAGTTCAAACAATAAACAATGCACCAAGAGTTATTGAAGACTTGGAAGAAGTGATTTTCGGTGATTGGCGTTTACTAATGTTGTGTAAATTTACACTGGATCTAGCTCAAGACCAAGTATGCTAGTACATCATATATATTATTTCTCAAGGGCTTTTTTGTCGGTACGCCATAACTTCCTTAATACTTCATCAATTTTCATAAATGAGGCATCATTTAAAAGCTTTTCTTAACCGCTATACCGGAAAATTATAAAAATTACTCACTTTTCAGTTGTTTTTCGAAAACTTATAATTGAAAAAAAAAACAGTTTTTTGAAATCCCGCCCTCGACCTATCGATCCTCTATCGAGAATATCGAGATATATCGAAATGAAACCGATTTCAATTTCATGCATCTATTATCTCAATCCGCATGTAATTTCGACTTAAAATATTGATTTAAGGTATTCGATCTGCTGATCTAGGTACTTAAAAAATGAACTAAATTAATCAAAACTTGATTTTATATTTACTTCCCCAAACTGCTCGCAGTCGTTTGTTTTTACAAAGTCCATGACGACCAACTTACTTCGTCTCTGCTCTCTACGATAAACAAACCCGGTGATCAAATCAGATTATTCACTTTAAAGAAATCTACACAAGTTCAACTCAAAAGTAAGTACCGTATGGATTCTCACGCACTAACTACACGGTACTAACTATACGGTGTGCACTTCAATTAAGTGGGATTGATCAATGGGTCCTCCTCCTGAATCTCCCCACTGTATCCTCCTCCTGAAAGGGTCGACTAGTAAAGACATAATATATGATATTGAGGACGGAATTTCGCGAAGTCTGTTAAATGTATTATAAAATTGGAAAATGCTGAGTTCAAAAAGATGGTGTAATGTATGCTAAAGAAATTAAAATGTAATACCGCGCTTTTTAAAGCCACTAAAAATTATACGGGTAAGGAATTTAAAAGGATGAGAAATACCGTGTCGATGAGAAGAATTTCTGCATGAGCAATTCTTTTGGTATAGCTATTTTTTCAGCAATATTTTAATAGTGATATGTACATTGTACAAGGATAAACATATGTGTATTACATTATTGATTTATTAAACACATTCGGGTCCCGCTAAGTCAGACTTGTCAGCAGGTGCCTATTTTGCACAACCGAGCATACATTGGCTCCTTTTAAGGAATTTCTTTCTTAAAATTGAAAGCAGTAAGAATACCAAGACAATGAACAATGCACCAAGAGTCATTGAAAACTTGGAAGAAGTGATTTTAGGCGATTGGAGTGTACTAATATCGTGTAAAATGATACTGGATTATACTTTATTAGGCTAACTAACACCCTCGATTTTGTGGTGGATCAAATATTGTGCGATACGGACTTAACAATGGAGAGAAGAGGTTGGGAAACTACTGTAAGACAAACCCCTTAAATATCAGCTAACGTCGAAGGAGTCACTTAAGTATTAGGCGTCACTACGCAACTAGGGTATAATGGAAACCCATTAAAGGTTTTAGTATCCAATGGAGAAGAGGGTAGTTCTTGAAAATAATTTTCAGGCTCGTATTTCCGGTGTGCAATAATTGTGTACGTGTGTACGTGTGATATTTCCATTGCTATGTCCTTATTTACGTCTTACGCTTTTTATAACGAAGGCAGAAATTAGAAATATTTTCCTTGCTTAATATTGATATCTATGAGGAAATATGACTAAAAAATGTAATAAATATTCCTAAAATATATTCAAGAATAACTACTTTATCGGACTTAGCCAAATGCAAAGCCTTTCTAGAATTTTGATATATTTCCCAAATACCGTAGTCAAGAGCAGTATCTGCTTAGGTGTTATGACTTTCCTATGAAAAAAAAACTTATTTCCTCGATGTAAAGAGGTGAAAAATTCGTACATCAGGATTTAATCCAATAGATTTGTTTTCCGGAAATCCCCTGAGCACTACAAGTATGGAATTAATAAATGCATGTGTGAAACACCTTTTGCAGAAGGTATGAAGGTCACATCTGCTTTGTTCAGGCCGCTCTTTTCCCTCTCAGTATGAATGAAAACAGTCTGTGGTGCAGTAAAACGTTAACTAAGTTTCTTCATCATCTTCAGCAGTCGTCAATCCGAAGATTGGTTTGCTGCAGGCGCACATTCCCATCTCCATTCAGTTGACCGCTGCATTGCTTCATTAATCCTTACTTCAACATCTCTCATAATGTTCTCGCGGAATTCCACCCTCGAACTCTGTAATCCTCCCCATCCATTTCGCCTCCTGCAATTGTGTTCCAGAAGTTGTGTCACGATGCGTCAAAATTTACTGTTGGAAATAATCTCAACAGTCCACTAATTTGTAATTACGTACTTCTTTTATTGTTTCTTTAGTTATATAAGCTCTCTTTAATGTGTATCTGTTGCTGTGTAACCGACGTAACTGTTGAATACTGTTGAACTGTTATGTAGAATAATACGTGTTAAAATACAATATATCATTCTCTGTGATATTGGTGTCTACTTTAATTATATCCCTCTTCGAACGATTGGAATTAACAACATTTACCTCTCTTTCATCTATTTAGTTTCCATTAAACATCTTATCTACGATACATTTTGAAGCTCTCAATTTGTTATTCGCTCTGTCCATTTGAATTTCATCACGTCTATTGCACTGCATGTCCAGCGATTGAAATTTTCTCTCTTATGCCACTGCTATCAACCAAGATTTGCTTTCATGTAATGAGAACACCCTTAATACTAAATGTTTGAATACGAAGTTCTTCGTTGCTTCCAAGCCTGTTTTGCTAGTTGTAAGTATACTTTCTCACCGAAAAGAGAGGGAAAAAGCTCTACTATTCCACATAAAATATTTTATTTCGCGACCCAGGTTTCGCAGCTGTGCAGCATCTTCAGGATTTTCAGAATCTTTTCAATATGGAAAGGTTCCACCAAGTCAAGCCTGAGACAGTCTCCTTCGACTTTCTTACTGATAGCATAATACATGATCGCTTCACTCCACCTCTGCTCCAGGCTCCTGACTACTTGTATATTCCTTGGGTCAGGAATAAAAATTTGGGTGCAGGTTAGTCTAAAGAAGGCAGTGGGTGGGGGTGGAGGTAGGAAGGTATTTCTATTCAGATTTTAAAAGGTTAAAAAACACGGTTGCGTAAGAGATTGGGGTGTATATATGAGAGATTGTGGAAGTTCATTGTAAA
This sequence comes from Pyrrhosoma nymphula, assembly GCA_963573305.1. NCBI lineage: Eukaryota > Metazoa > Arthropoda > Insecta > Odonata > Coenagrionidae > Pyrrhosoma > Pyrrhosoma nymphula. The sequence goes on along the minus strand of OY754338.1, from coordinate 21,840,892 downwards.
TTCTTTGAAAATGTCGCGTTATGCCGTCGAAGTTGGTAGGTAGAATAAAAAGTGTGTGAAATAGTGTAAAGTGCTTATGAGTAGTCAACATTGTTGAAATAAAAAAATCCTAAATCTGTGATACTAATTTTTGGTTATTTTTTATAACTTCTAGATAAATATTTTCTCGGCGTTAATACCAATTCTAGAATGTTCTAATCGATGACGCTCACGTCAAGTAAGCGAGAGTCTGATGTAGTATACAACACCCCAACTCTCGGTTAACATCAGGTTAAAATGAAGTGACATCGTCTTGCGGTTAACTATATCCGGACATTATAAAACTGGGCTTAAGTATTTCCGATTCTCATGAGAAATGTCTGATTTCCTCGCGGTGAATTTCACCCACGGTTCGTTTTTGCAGCTTCCCCGGATTAGTTATGTGAGCCTCAGCTTGAGTTCATGGAAATTAAATGAGAAAGCTAATTGGCTGGTTCCATCCAGGGCCCCATTTCCGATTTTTAGATGCCATTTGGAAACTGCGGATGAAGCCTCTGTGGAATATTCCTTTACATCAGCTCATTATCCTTCTTCCTCATTCGAATTGCTGCGGGTTGAGTGTTTTTACTTCAATATTTTCCAAATCGCGGAATGCCTCTCCGATTAATCATACATTCACAAGTTTCCATTCCGGATCTTTAATCTAGAATCAGCATGATGATGAGAGAATTTGACGATCCTATGCAAACACATCTTCATTCCATTGCTAAACAGTAATACGTTGACTTCTTCTCCATGATTAATCAAACGTAACCTTTCGGGGGATGGTTTAATCTTGCGATTTGCAATTCAGAGGTGATTTGATCTTACCTCAAAGGAACGCTTCTTGTTTACGAATCGCAAAAATTTGCTTTTGCTTCCAAGAAATAATTTATGGCCTGGGTACAATCAAGGATAATGGATTCCGGCGAAAATATTAACTTCTTGCTGGCAGTATTTCCGCTAAAATACTCAGAAGCTCTCCTTCTTGTCGCTTACATCTTAAGAAATACTTATGTTTTAACGATTGAAGGTCTTACGCAGCAATCCACACATACATTTTAAGTTAAAGCGTAAAATAATAGTTTGCTTTTAGTGCAGTAATATTAGGTTGATTTTATATCCTCATGCTTGAATAAGAGAGTGAATAATTCTATTTACTACTTTTAATCGCTACCCTCTCCGCTGATACGCTTATAGCTTATTTACACATCTGTTTTAGTCTTTAGAAATTTATTTTGATTGTGATATATATGAAATATGTTCGTATATTTAATTTCCTTTGGGAACTCTGGGACTATTTAAAATTAAAATATTCCCTTTGGACCCTAAAAGCAACATTATTTGAATTTCTAACGTATTAAATTTAAGAGCCAACAGATTTAATAGGTTTTTCGCAGTGCTCACAATTAAAATATGCGGGTCCTTGACATGGATGTGATTTTTCAATTTTCTCTTCATATCTATTCCCCAGCCTCCAAACATATTTTTAAAGATAAATCAATATTTCTAGATTGCGCCGTACAGGATAACAAAACAAGTTATAGCAATAATTTTTTATGCAAGCTATCTTCTTTCAGTGAAGGTAATGATGAAATATTTTCATGGATTGGATTCGTATAATTTAATCCCTGGGCCGTAATAAAAATTGTGAATTGATAGATTTAATATTTATTGTAAAATCCCAAGCTTAATGGGAAAACAATTAAATGATCGTTGTTCTGTTGTATTTCGGAAATTGTGTACATTTTAATGCGATTACGGTATTCGATTTGCAGCTTTTAACCCGGAAACGATGATTTTAATGTTGAATCAGTGTGAGGTTCAACGAACGCGGGTTCACTCTATCTATTAATTAATTCATGTTAATTAAAATACACTGGGTGTGGCGGAATTAAAGATCATTAATCAGCGGGACAGTAGATGACAAAAATGTAATTGTTCGTAAAATGGTTGCGCTGCGATTTTTGAGGATTTCATGATGCAGCCTCCGGAAGCACATGCTGGGGTCAGGCAGCCAGGCAAGGGCTCTTTGTACGATGTCACCCTAGCGATCAGTATGGAGACCATCACGCATTATGAAACGCATCAATAGCTAGGCAGTATCGGGCCAGATAATTCGGAATAATTCTGAAAAGTTTCTCCGAATAAGAATAATAACATTGCCTTCTCCCGATCATTGAGCGGTACGACAGAAAACTGCACTCAATTGAATCGATTCACGAGATCTCAAAATAAATCTCAATATCCTCTTCCATGTCCACATTTTATATGATTTGATGTCATTTCACAATAAAAGTTGTTTAAAATGTTGAAAATTAAAAAAATAAGGGATGCAATAATATCCATTGCTCTGGGTTGAAAAAAGGTAAATGCCTGGAATCCTTTATGTTTGGAATGAACAAAAGTATAAAAAAAAGTAGTAGTAATACTAAGTAAGCTAAAACACCACTCATCTGCCTTAATCAGTTTAAAGCACTCCAAAACAGGATTGCCTCCGTGGTACCTACATGCAACTGCTATATATGTACATCGATAAATATATTTTATCGAGATTCATTTTCAACATCTGATAAGGTATGGGGTAATGAAATGTTAATGTCATCATTTAGAATTCCCCATTGTACTGTTTCGAATTATCGAGGAACTGTGTTTTTGTTTGCAAAGAACAAAGTTGTCATTAATCATTGAGCAATTTGTTTAAGGAAAGACAAAATGTGTGCTTGAGTGCAAATGTGCCCCTAGTTAGTCTTCAACGTTTCACGGCTAGAGCAGCACTGCGCCAATTCATCGCTAGAAATCTGGACTAGTGATGAAAAGTACGAAGCAACGATCGATTTTCCGATTGCTCAATTTTTGACTTTTCTTTAACGAACGATTATTGAAAACTTGGGATTTTTTTGCTAAACATTGGATTACTCAAATATGATAGGGGTTCTTAATGGAATCAAGCTTTCCACCCAACTATTTAAGCTTATTTTTAAAGGTATTTTAAATCAGTGTAGGCTTTGAAATGTAATCAATAAAAGAATTTTCAGAATTATTATCAACCGAGCAAAAGAATTACTCTTTTTAGTTTAATTAAAAAGAGTGTCCACCCGCCTCTGTCACGTACGACTGACTGCCTCTGCAAATTTGAATCGCGTTATTTGCCCCTCATAGTGGCAGGTTAAAATATCTTGCTGCGGGATGAAAATACAGTGTTTCTTGCATCGTATTACGCTAGGGCGTGAACAATTTTTTAATGAAAAAATAATCGTAGAAATGAGGTTTTTATCGGATGCTATTTTATTTCATGACTATCGGCTGATACTTATTGAAGATATGCCTTCCTTAACTCTAGGGACTCGACTTTGTTTTGTAGCAGAAAGCTGCAGTATATTTTTTGTGCAATGTAATTATACCCGTGTACCGTTATTGTAGTATTTAATGATATTTTATGTCCCAATGGATGTTAAGTGATTCCTATTGCTTTAGATCAACTTTTGAAAGCACGTTATAAAAATAGCCTAGATACAATACTATCTCGTTTGCAGTGGAAATAGCCCTATCAACAATTCAGTTACAAATGAAATTTGAAATTCTTTTACATCCAAGAAAGTCCATTTTCAGCATCAAAGTTGTCGTCTCCGGCAAACCTGGGGCCGCTTCGCCCTTGTACATGTATGACCGGGATATCTGAAAATATTCTCTTCCCTTATATGTTTCCTCACATTGCTGTTGCATCTAAATACCACACAGGTATCACATACACAAAGAACTCCCTTGCCAGTGCTCGATGTAGCCCAAACTATGACAAAGCGCTCGACCTAAACGATATAACGAAATGACCAACCTTGTTGTAGTAGGACCATGGCTCAGTCAATCTAAGATGATATTACCTATTCATGTAAACATTTTCGCTCACTCGGACGCAACCGACTGTAATCTCATGTCATCCATTTGCTGATCACTTAACATCCATTGGGACATAAAATATCATTAATATAATGCAATTACGGTACACAGGTATAATTACATCACACGAAAGATATACTGCAGCTTTCTGCTAGAAAAAAGTCGAGTCCCTAGAGTTAAGGAAGGCATATCTTCGATAAGTGTTAGCCAATAGTCATGATAGTTATTATTGATTCGAACTATTGTCCTTTTTTCTAATTCAGTCCCATCATCCTAATCAATGCGAGCATAGACGTTATCACCAGGGCCATGGAGCACCCAGGATGCGTTGCAGGCGCGTCCTCTTACCCCTCTCCTTAAGTTAGCAGGGTGATGGGAGGGTGCACCTCTCATACTCGGAATCCTTCCCCTCGCACCCTCATCAACCACTTTCCTCCTGCTCCCCCGCCCACATATTGCATCTCTCCATCCCCACCACCCTCCCACACATTTGGGTCAATTGGCAGCCCCGCGCCATTACAATCTGGGTCTCCCACGCCCAAATCCCCGGATGGGAGTAGGGAAAGGGTGCCCAATGTGGGTGCGGTTGACATGGTGATGTGGTGGGAGGGTGGTGGAGAGGGTTGAGAAGGGAAGGTCGCCGAAAATGAGCTCCGTGGTGTGGAAACACCCGACCACGTCGATTGTCAAGATGGCCGTACGATGTGTCGTCGAAGAGACAAAATATATTCCATATTAAAAATGACGTGTGGAAAATTAGGAAAAATAGATATATTGAGTTTCGATAATTGTCGAGGATGTGGGGATGCAAAAAAAAATTGAAAAGCACAATATTGTAAATAATTGCCGTTGATAAAAATATACGGACGTTAAATGATCTAAGATTTTCCCGGTGAATTTGATACATAAAATTTTCACGGGTATTCCACCAGGAAATCGACATAATCAAATTAATCGCCGAGGTACCCAATTTTGTCGTAGTAGGTCGTACTTATCGTACTGCGAATGCATCGTCTATGCCGAGATTTTTAAAAATCGACTTTCGATGCTATAATTACGAATTTAATATCTTTACTCATATGTATGCAAGCCGTTGGACGAAACGTTGGCAGATATGATGCTTGTTATCTGGTGGAATACCCGTGAAAAATTATATATACAGACGTTGTTTTCAAAGAGAGGACATCTTTAGCAGCTATTGGTGATAAGAATATATCCTGACAATGTTGTAGAAATGACGAGAGAGGAGGTGTTGTGGGTAATTAACGCTGGTTTGATCACTATACATACTTAGAATATTGTCTTCGAAAAAGATGACATGGCAGCATGGTTTTATGCATTCCATAATCGTCATGACTTGATTATATCAGCATTTTTAGCATGACATTTTGATTTGACGTTCCAATAGTTAATCGTCGAAAATATGAAGTAGTTAAATTTGTAATGGCGACATGAATGAAATTGTCGTTGTTGTGTTATGCCCATAGTTTAAGTCGGTATCACTAACAATAAGTTATAGTAAATTTTCTATGCATGATGAGTTTTTGGGTTTTTATGTGCATGATTTATTTTTAAGTGCGGTATGCGCAATACATCAAAATTAATTACCGAGGTACCCAATTTGGTCGTATTATTGCCGGTAATTATCGTATTGCGAATGCATCGTCTGTGCCGAGATTTTTTTGTATCGCCTTTCGATGCTAAAATTACGAATTTCACATCTTTACTCATAAGTATGGTATAGGTGGATATGAGTGAGATTAGGGTGGCTATTGATGGCGGAGTAGATTATAATGTTGCAAATGAAGACCAATTCCAGGAAATCAGCATAACCTCAGACCTATTGAGGATAGACATTAAAACATTTTACGGCATTTAAATAAAGAAACTAAATTTTTAAATGTGAATTATAAGGTCCTCAGATGATAAAGTTAGAGAGAGATCTTGCTTCACTTTAGTTGTTCACGCATCATGTACGCCGTAAGAATTAGGAACCCAGCGCAGAAAGGTTTAATTCCAAACTAATCAAAATACAAGGAAAAGCAGCACGAATCGTTAAAAATTGCTCTAAGACGGTGATTATTACCTTGTGGGACGCATATACGGAGGGGTATGTGCTAGGTGGCTTATGAGTACGAGAAAAAAATCAGTCCTGGTAGAAGTACGTAAGAAGTAGCCGTAAGAATATAAATAACGAGAATTTTTTTATTTAGCTGTTACAAAATATGTAAATGGGTGACGAAGGTGTAAAAAAATCGTAAGAGGTTGGAAACCGGTAACCAAAAAAGGTTAATAATTCAACCCGGCAGTCTTATCTTTAGAACTGGCATTAGTGAAAAAATAAGTTTGATACACAGTCGAACAGAGATATGACAGGTATGAAAAGTCTCTCATCCCACGCACCAGTAGTGACAAAAAAAACTGAGCGCGACACCTCGACACTCCGTCAGCATACAGCTCACTTTCTGATTTCTGATTCTTTCTATGCTCACTGTCTGTTCTATTTCTTTCAATATCTTTTCCCTATTCCTTCCCACTTTCGTGGTTGACGTCCAAACACCCCGTGCCACACGTCCGTGCTCCAGGGTAGTATGTAGATGGAGATCGCTCCCGGCTTATATGATTGCTGGTTTATGAGTAGGTTGATTCGAGGGGGATATATCTCGCGTGGCGGCCCGGGATTTGGCGAGGGAGAATTCGCGCCAAGGGTATTACGTTCACTGAGTGGTTCCTCTTGGCGCCTGCCTCCACCTCATCTCGCAACTCTCGCGCGATCTCTTGATCCCCACTATGATTTGCATTTTAAGTTCCTGCTCTTGCCACCATTGCTTTGTGTGCTTGTCGGAATACTCGTAGGGTCGACCGTGCTGACCATTGAAGTCCGGGACGTCGCACGCATTCCAATTACTTCTATTTGTCTGCGGAATATACTACTCAGTGCCCTAGTTGATGTACTGGAGATATGCATGTGCATGGATACTTGCCCATCACGCCATTCCCTTCCAGGCAAGGCACTGTCAAAAGAGCTTAGTTATTGATGTTAAAGCCGTTTTAAACGAGGTACTTAAATGCACATTCTGATGTATGCAAGGATGTGCATTTAAAATTGCATTGAAAATTGCGTTCTGTAAAGCGGTGAATTGCAAGAATGCATGCACAATAGCATATACAACAGATGGGAAAAAAGCTCCTGCTCTAATCCCGTGCTCGCATTCTCGCAATTTCTGTACATCAACTTGTGCAATCAGGTGTCTCGTGTAAAACGGCCTTTAGGCCTTGTTAACCGGCTCTCTTTTAAGCTCGTTTCACGCCACTCAATTTTCCTCAAACAAGAGATATTGAACATGGAACATTGATTGTCAAACGGTATCGTAAACGATTCAATACAGCAGTCCAAGAATGCTTGACCAAGAACAATCGGAAGGATATGCACACTGTCAAAGGGACGTTGAAGCGGTTTAGAAGGAACTAAAGCAAGAAAATAACAAATGAAATACGTAATACGCCTTAGTTTACATTTTATCTCACGTGTGGTGTGTGCTCAACCGTTAATCGAGAGTTAATATGGATCAATATGGTCCCAATAGGATAAATATGGACCGGGATAGGATTAGCGTTCATCCAGGCGTTGCTACTCAGAGGAAAATGAAACGCCTGAGAATGTGGAGGAGAAAGTGGTTACAGTAAGAATATTACTTCCCCGGAATATTTTGCAAAAATTCTTCTCGTGTCTTCCACCGTTTATAGGGCTGCATTTGAGCCGAAATTTTGACTCACGTTTCGTCATCAGGGGCCTTATTCAGTTAGGACTCGACACTGTCAAACCTCGGAAAATCTGTGGATTTGACATCATATCCCCCGACAAATCTCAACTATTTGATGACCCTATTTGAAATTTTAGAGGCTGTGACGTCAAAATTTCGTCACTTTCGAGGCTCGGAAATTCCGAGATCATACAGAATGGCCCCCCAAGGTAGGTGACTGCTCACTCATCTGCCCCGGGGGGCGACTCTGGAGCAGAGCATCGGCCAAAATGCAGTCCTGGCTCAGGTGGAAGATCCAAGATCCTTTTTCGGGCTATAGATGAAGGATCTATAGTCATTTGCCTAAGGTCCCAACTTCTCAGGCTCAAATTAGCCAATTTAGGATCAATCGTATGAATAAAATATGTGTCGATAAGCAATATGTGATCGTATTTTGCTCTCCTGCGTGTCGCGTGACGGATGAGCTTCGGAGTAGCTGTTGATTCGTTGACGATGCAGCGGTATTTCTCACAAACCACCATTCATTCGTTTCCTCACACTCATCCAATCACCTCACAACGCACCATGCACCATTCACTGAAACGACGATTGGGGGAATTCAACTCCAAAAAGTTGCCACAAGCGAATGCGCGGAGTTGCCATGAGGGATAGGTGTTGGGTTTTTATGCTTTCTATAATTTTTCGAAAAAACAAACCATATTAATCGTTGCGGCTATGCTGAAGTCATAATATGTGCTTAATATCTTATCATTTCAAAAAAGGGGCCGATTTAATGGTTTGGCTGCACTCGGTTTTTCGTCATGAAAACAAAAATAAGAATGTAAATTTTGTTCAGTTATGGCGTCCATCAACTAATTTGAGGTGAGTAGGAGAATTTCAAGGAACTTGCAAACACCATTTTGATGAACAACTACAGGCACTTTGTACTATTCCAGATAATTTTTATGGCCTATACCTCCTGAAAGAAAAAAATTATTACTTAATGATAGGTCATGAAGAGAAATCATCTAGATTATTTTTTAATTTTCCAATCGATTCCGACGACTGAGAGTGTCATTTATAACACATTTATCGCAATGATGAATCAAAATTATGCATTATTTTAAGAATAAGACGCATTTAATAACTAACCTCATGGGCCAATAAGTAATGATTACAATAATTCTAACATCCTCCAAGAAGCATTTAGCCTGCTGATTGGCTGATTCGGACTGCTTTTTATATTTGTTTGAATAAAAGCGTAAAAAATAGCACTATCGTGAAATTAAACATTTGAATTCGTTCCAGAGCTGATGGCTTTAATATTTTCACTTACGGACAAATTTTCCGTAAAATATTTGCTAGAATTTTATTATTATATTTATTCAAAATTTATATTTTAAAATGCCTTTTTAAATAGAATTTATGAAGATGAAATGAGGTGTCCCCCTTATATTATTTTGTAAAATCATTTTAGTGGAAAGGTTTGATCATCAACAAGCGCAGTTGTATAAAATTAGCGGCAACGCATCTGGTTTAGCACATTTTACTGAAAATGTTACCGTGAGCAACAGGGGTGATGTGAAATGGAACGTGTGATCTTACGAGACAGCTTATGGTCCTTATTTAATAATGAGTGTTCTAATTTCAGTTTCTGAAATAGTGACCGTGTTCAAGTTCTTTAACAATGGAAATATTATCCAATGCTTCTAGTTGATATAATACTATTCAATATCCTGGCTGTCTTCAAAATATTTCGTTTGAAATTTATTTTAAAATTTAATTAGCTGTGAGAATCATGAAGTAAAGGTTGTAAATATAGTAAAATAATTGACACACAGTTTGTTTCAATGAACCAAATTCTCAGGAAGTAACAAAATACATATATTTGAGGCTTAAAATTTACTAATTTGTTCCACGCCTTAATCCCGGAACGCGAAGATTTTTGCCTGATTTTATAAAAACAATTATAACACGGCGAGTAAAATGCAATTTTTCAAAATAATTGAGAAAACATACGAAGTAAACTCGTACACAGTTCTGATACACAGATCACGTAAAACTGTTACAGTTTTACGTGATCTGTGTATCAGAACTTTCTCTGTTTTTTTTCAAATGTCTTTCTGTAGCGAACAGGCGTGACACGCCGTACAAAATCGTACTGGAAAAGGCTTCTATTTTTGGGAAATACATATCTCGAAAAGTAGAGGAATAAGTGGCTAATATTTTGGAATAATTAGAAGGATGAGATATATTGTGTGATGAGGCCAAATTCATTGAATTTTATATCTAGTGGTATCACTCTCAAACTACCTAAAATGTTAAATAGACACCTATACCTTCTTTCTCTGTGCATCAAGTTAAACTGAATATTTCCCCAATAGGTCTCGGTAGTATTACGATTTCAGTTGACGCTATCGAGTGCACTTCATGATATTAGGAACGTGAGGTGTGTAGTTTGCTGCACGATGACTTATCCCATGACTTCCATCGCTGCAACATATTTGGTGATCAATTGCCTACCTCCGACATGTAGCCTAAATTATTTTCCTTAGAGGGAAATTTGATTAAAATTTCTGAGTGAAATGTTTTCATAGTTTCATTTGTTAGATGGTACCTCTCAAATAGGTCACATTTATACTTCAATATCCGTCGCAAAATTAAAGTGACCATGGAGTTGTAGTCACTCTACTGAAACGTTGTCTGACTTTTGAAATGCTAACATTGCTGGAATCGCTACTGTTGGCTTTTAATTCACCCCGTAGGGTAAATATCCTCTATGAGAGCAAAGTTACTCGGTTTGATATGTGCAATGGTAATCCATGGGGCGAATTTAGCATGTAGATGTAACTTCTTCTATAGGCTCTAACTCTCACGGTAATAACTGTTAGAGTGAAGTATGATATTTCGCCCGGTTATAAAACTGTGCTTCTTTCAGGTGGATATTTTACTGTTAAGTTCATGAGGTTGCGTATTGGTTGTGGAGCAGCTCATCAGGAATAAATTCTTGAGTTGGGAGGATTAATATTAAATTTGGAAGTTATTTGAGGATCGTTACTGGGGGTTGGGAAGCGAGAGAGGTGGGAGGAAATTGAAGGACATGTTGAAAGGGATGAAGAGGGGAAGAATGCTGGATTGAAGAGTGAAATAATGTGAGGAAAGTTACTTGTTCAAGTGGATCGTTAGAGTGGATAAGATCCTTCAAAGCCTTGCAATGGTCATCATCATCTGAGTAATCTACCGGCGCTACTAATAATCATTCTTCATTACCATTAGGTTATGATGAAAGTCAGAGAAATTAATCCAACAGACTCTTACACGTGCCGTTCCCTATCCACTTCTAGTATTTCTTTCTTCTTCTCAGCGTCAGTACTACCTTTCTTCAACCCGTCCATTAAACCTATTCTTTTGCTTCCCCTTCCCCGCTTGCCCAACATCCTTCCATCTATCTCGGCCTTCAGCAAACCATCACCCCAGCTTCATTATTACCGCTTCCAGCCACCTACCCTGCCTTCCCCTAATCTCATCCAGAAGTTTCCTCTTCTCACCAACTCGGTCAAGAACTTCCTCATTTGTCTTCCTCCATCCTCCTCCACACCCACATCTCGAACACCTTTAGCCTATTTTCGCATTCCTTTCTCAAGGTCCACGTTTCAGCCCCATACAACGCCACACTCCATATCAAGCTCTTCACCAGCCTTTTTTTTACATCCTTAATACAATGATACTAGAAGGTAATCTGCGCCTAAAAATTACCCTACCAGCCAGGAGGGTGTTAGGAAATTAACCATGAATGGACGGAAGGAATAGGGAAAAGAGTTTGGAAGAGGGAAAGGACGAAAGTGAACTGTGTATTTGCGGAGTTTCTTGGTGTAACGCTCTGTTTTCTGGTAGAATGATGCGTGGGAAGAAGTGAGTTTTGTACCTATTACTTTGGCAGTGTTTATTTTTTATTTTATCGCTGCTATTTTCCCTAGAGATATACTGCTGGGTTAAAATAATATCCTCTTTGTAACCCTGACACACACACTACGAATTGAAGAGATTCCTACAGGAGTCACTTTGTGGAAAATTTCCATAGTGAAAATAACTATACTAAGTATGTAAGACTTGGTGCTTTCCTGGCGCACGATCTGAATAAATTCTTCACGGGATTCCCACCAGGTTAGATGTTCAGCCAGAGCCGACGTTTCAATGGCTAACTCTGCCATCGTCCTCAGGGCGTTGAGTGCTGGGTCAAAATTTGTCCGGGTTTATATATCTTCCGGCCGTGCGTCAGGTCGTTTCTGATTGGCCGTTGTCGTTCCTGTGGATGTTGTGTTTTCGCGCCGTCTTAATTATCTTAAAAACTGGTTTCCATGCATGGCTGATCGCGTATCCCGTATCGCGGTTGAAGTTTTTAGCCGCCAACCTTATCTCAATAGCCTCCTTTGTCAACCGGTCCCAGTATCCGTTTGATCTGCAAAGAAGTTTTGCGTCGTCGACCATCGAATCGTATTCGGTAATCTTAACTATCTGAATAACTCCTAAGCTATCAATGAGCTCCTCGGAGTGTTGAAGCATCGACTTTCTGACCTTTTAAAAATCCTTTTTATTTCAACCGTCGACGTTTTCTATTCACAGATTACTTGGCCTTTCAATAAGTGGACGTTGAGGAGGGCTGTGCAGAAATGGTAACGACACAGCGTCCTTAATGTCACGCTGTTCGAATTACACGTTGATTTTGTTTCCTTAATACCCAAGGGTTTCTGGCTACGTCATACACGCCACCATTGCTTGCCGGACGGTTCTGATGATTCGTATGCCCCTGCGATCCCTGTAGGCCACTCTTGGATTGTCATCAGGGGCTGGGGTGGAACAAACGGAACTTTTACCATGCTTTGGGTGGAGAAAAAACCCACCCAGGAGGGACTCGAACCCGCGACTACAGGATTACCAGGCGAGGACTTTACCTCACTATTGGATTGTGATTATGAGATTGATGATTTATGCCAATGCATAATTAGTCGTCGTTACACTAACTTTAGGGTATAGTGTAATGCATGCTGGTGAATACTCACCCCCTGCCACACACCCCTGAGGTGGCTTTCAGGGTATTTTGTAGATGTAGATGTATGAGTCAACGCCAGAACAGTAGAACTCTCACCTGGCTGGAGAACATGAAGAAATTCTACTGGAGACTATCGGCGAGTTATCCAAGAAGAGTAAAACCGTCATAAATTCGAACTTTTCCATGTTGATTAAATCGAAACTAGAAGCTATGACGTGGTGGAAGGGCTCCATATTAGCAATGAAAAAACTTTGTGACTTCCACAGTTTATTTGATTTTGAACTACCGGTTTCGGCTGTCAAGCCATCATCAGGTACATTGAAAAAAACATTGAAAAACAGATTTATATATACTATCGGAAGTTGCTATGGGAGGGGGTGGGGGTTGGGGTGAGGTTGGTTGAGCAGGGAGGGGAAAAGGGTGGAGGGGAACAAAGTATGTGTTGTAACTGGGAGAGAGGGTGCTACCCTTGCTATCCGTCCAGCCTCAAAAGTCAGCCAAATGGTGTAAAATACCTTTTATCGGCCCCCTATCCTATGTTGTATCCCAAACCATCCCGAAAAATAAATACAAGGTATGTTTTTATTATAATAACACCTTGGGAAGATGGCTTAACAATGCAAATGATGTAATAGAACCTAATTTAAAATCTGGTATATATAAGTTAAATTGTGATACTTGTCAATGTTGTTATATTGGTCAAACGGGGCGAAATTTCAAAACAAGAGCAAAAGAACACAAGGCATGCTGGAAGAATAAGGACGATTCGTCAGCCTTCGCCCGACACCTTTTGGAGATGGGGCACCGAAGCAGCTTTGAGCCCGAAATTCTGCATTTTACCGGGAAAGGAAGGAGAATGGATGCCCTCGAAATTCGGGAGATCACCCTACAAGGAAACAACCTTGTCAATGACATAAACTTTCCTAACCCATCCCCCTTATTACTCATCACCCTCCCAAAACCCCAACCCCCACAACCCGAGTGATTAACCCCCCCCACCCTCTCTCCCAGTTACAACACATACTTTGTTCCCCCCACCCCTTTCCCCTCCCTGCTCAACCAACCTCACCCCCACCCCCAACCCCCACCCCCTCCCATAGCAACTTCCGATAGTATATATAAATCTGTTTTTCAGTGTTTTTTTCAATGTACCTGATGATGGCTTGACAGCCGAAACCGGTAGTTTAAAATTAAATAAACTGTGGAAGTCACAAAGTTTTTTCATTGCTAATATTTTCCATGTTGAGTTTGATAACTCAGCACCATGTCGCCGAAACCTGAATTCGCCCTTATAGTTACCACGGGAAATTTACTTAAATTATTTGAATCCCAAATAAGTCACGAAAAACTGGTGGCTTTAAATTACGTAATGGAAAGTGTACGTATGGTTGGCATGTTGGTTGGATCACATGCTGCAGAAACAGGATCCACTATTGTGATATACGACACCGCTTATTCACTACACCAAACTATAATCCTCTCATACGTCAATTAGTATTTAATCATTTTCTTTTAACGGCTAATAAAGGGCGGAAAACTGGAAGTATCGTCTGTATAAACGTCCCTTATTCTCACGATCTCCTACTCGTGGCGTGGACGGGAAGCGATTGTCATTTGTTTTCCTTCTATCTCTCTTTCTCTCGCGGGAGGCGTCGAAAACAGGTCGAAAGCGGCGATAGGGGAGGTTGTCGGCGAGGCACACACTATCCTATCAATTCCCTGGACGTCCTTTCGGACGCGAAGATACTGCTCGGAGAGAGATGCTCGGTTTTCAGACTGCGGGGCCAGTCAGTTTAAATGGGAGGAGGAAGCTGGCGACGGCCGGTAAATCGGGCCGTTTATCGCACGAGGGCCGCACCGGAACGGCCAGGGCGGGGAGGGGGGAAAGTCGGGGCTATAGGGTGTCCCTGGCGATCCCGTCATGTCGATGGCTTGCTGTAAATCCTCCGTTGAATGTTAAACCGCGCGAATTTCCTCGCGTGAGGGACATGGGCCTTTGTTGCTCTTGTCGCCCTGCTTCGGGGTTGTCATGGCAACGGTGGCGCGTTACTCTGTTCGCTGCTGTATCGTCTGATTTGGAAAAAAATTGTGTTGTGTTGTTTTGAGTTTGATTTTTGGATTTAGTCATTAATTTTGCGTTGAAAATTTTAAAAGTTTGTATTGTGTTCATTCATTGTCTATAAGCATTTCTAGAAAATTTCTTTAAATTTCCATAAATTATTAATTCAATAAAATGTAACTCATTATTGAATAACATATCTAGAATTATTTTAAAATGATGAGTTGGCTACGATGTGGTTGTGATGATGTGTTGATCTTGAGGGGATTGCTGGGAGAGGAGGAAGAAGGGGGATCCTGAGTCTTCCCCTCCCCACCATGGGATGGGAATGGGATCCTCAGCCTTTGCAGCGACGAAATATTGACGTCACCGCCACGAAAATTCCCGGTTTAGTATTAAAGACTGGGGATTCGTCGAGGTCACACCCTCGATATTGTAGATATTCAACATTAATGAATTAATTATTCCTAAATAAGGTCCCTGGTGTGTAGACGATGATGTGGTTGGTGTTTTCAATGTGTGTTTTGGGTGAAATAATAAAAAAAATATTGCTTGTCAATATAGTCCTGGGATATATTGATGAGGTCCTGAAAGGGCTTCCGGTGTGCTACAGCGTCATTCGTCTGGTGATGACAACAGTTTCGTTCTCGTTCCTGAGGACAGGTGGATATATTGTAATATTATTAGTTTCTATATATCCTTTTTTCTTTCACGAATGAAGAGAAACGGCTTATCGCTTTGGTTAACCATTCTTTATCGTCTCAATCAACAAACTGTTATATTTTGGTCGCTAGGGAAATTATTTAAATCAGTAAAACAAGCAATAGAATTGCAAACATAAAAAAATTAATGCAACAATATTAAATTGCGGTGTAGAGGCGTCGATCGCTTTCCTGCGCTTAGAAGCCAACAATAGCATTTTGTTGTGACAAAATTTAAACTTAAGCATCATTAATGTAAGTGTAAATTAAATATGTATGGGGTGTTTATGAGTTTGCGCTTTCAGGCGAATTATGATTAACCCACTCCGATTATTGATTTCCCATTCAACATTGCAAGAAAATTAATATTTTCGTGCGCAATGTGATGCCGTCTTCGTAGAATAATCGAAAATGACCTCCGTGTGACGGAATTATTGACCGCTGTGCAATAAATGAGGGCCAGTGGTGACTTGTTCGTTGCAGCGGAGTGGGTGGAAGTGCATATGCATGTGTACATTGTGTAGCGTTGCCCACTTGCGCACTCAAATTGCAGGGCTGGCATACAGGCAAGGAAGGCTCGTGTTTTTTTTTTGGATTCGTTCCAGGGACTTCTGCCGCGAGAACGCGGTGGCTCAAAACTAAGTGAACTTTATTAACGGTTCGGCCATTCGTTTCAAGCAAATGCTTTCAAATGTCGCTTCGGGGAGGGCTTTCCGTTGACTGATGTCGCCGCCTGGCAGATTCCTCTGGAAGGAGAGGAAGACCACTTTTACCACAAGTAATTTCGTTCTGACTCTGATGTTGTCACAGGCACTTCTGTTTAAAATTCAAGAAAACTTGAAATTCGCGTAGTTATGTTTTATTTTCACCTCTTCAGCTCACAGAGATTTCTGACTAAAATTAAATGTGGCGGTAAACATGGATTGAAGCTTGGGAGTATGGAAAGAAATTGCGAAAAACTTTATTTGGAGTGCAATGCTGTATTTTTATGAGAATTGTACGTGTAAAAACATATTTTTGGCTGGCTGGAGCGGTAATTGTGGGTCATTGAGTGCACATTTTAATAATAATATAAGCAGTCGAAAAAAAATTCTTGGACTGCATTTCACTGAACCGCATCTGTTTAAGCGTTGTAACCTACCGTATGGGCAGTAATAGAAACGATGAAAGAATGGTATTTTAAATGTTTTCCTTAACTAAAGGATGTTATGACTACATTTTTCGGCGCGGTATTCAAAATTTAGACGAAATTATATTGAAATAAGTTTTTTTTGGAATATTTGATTCGGCGTGACACCTTCATTTCTGTTACCAACAATTAAAATAATAAGAAATGTAGTATTTCGCGTGTAAAAGAAAATATGTTCATATTTAATTTAATTATTACGAAATGTAGCTTATGTACCATAATTTTTCGTGTTAGAACTGAAGTGCCAAGAAACCAAATCGGAATGACGCGATGTTTTTCACTTTTATCTATAGACATCACAATCTAGAACAAGCATACAAATTTCCACCGAAATATGTAAATGAACAAAAATCGTTCCAACCACATTAAGAAATTTTGAGGATACCAGGACTAGCCACGGTATTACCCTTACGGAGTCACCCATAAGTGCCACGTAACTTAAGAAAGCTGTAAACGCTCAGCTTAGATACGGTGGACATGTGGCTCTGGAGAAGATTAGATGGATCAAGTTGGACATATACGCATACATGCCCATTACGCCGCTTCCTTTGGGGTATGCATTGTCAAAATAACTTAATTCATTATATAGAATTCGGATAGATCTTTACCACTTAGCACATACACTGTAATTATTGTAATTAACCAAAACTCCTGAACTATTATCATTAATTCTCTATGCCAGACCGAGAAAACTGGCCCTGAAATCCCGGAAAATTAGCCACGCCTAAAACTGGCTCTGTTTTCTTCAAAACTGCCCAATCGCTGCCGACCACTTCTGCTTCAGTCATATCAATGCATTGCTTCACGCTTGCTCTTTTCTTCTTAAAACTCTCCATACTATTTCTCCTCCGTAACAGTCTCTTCCACGAAAATCATATCCCATAAATTTCTCGGTCTACCCCTTTCTCTGACATCATTCACTCCTCTATCATAAATCGGTTTCACAACTCAACTCTCATCCATTATCTCAACATGGCCAAACAAACGGCGCAAGTTTTTTCCACTAACACTTATCAGATAATTCATTCCCAATGCATTTACTCTAAGCCTATCCGGTCATACCGATGTTTCACTACTATACAATAAAACGGGAGGCAGAAATTAGTTGAATAGATGTATGTAAAAATAAAAATTCAGTTTTGATGGAGGCAATAGAGGACAGGAAGTTAATGAAGGATATGGAGCGCTGGAAAGCCATTTTTTTTGGCTGCCTGGTAAGAAATAATACATTTTTAGATACTTCATTGTATACGAAATTTTCGGGTCGGAAATGGACAGTAAGACCACAAAATGAGTATTTAGGTGATCAATATGGATTCAATATGAGGTGCAATGACATTTAGTGACATTAGAGGACAATGGTGTCAGGGAAAAGGCATACATTTATGAAATGATGACAGTGATGTTAGAAAAAAATGATCAAGTCCTCATAGATATAATCCTATAACGGGAGTTTGCCAGTTTCGGTCTTGTTTCTTTAATAGTTAGATGACTTACAAACCAATGGTAAAGTAGAGAATTTGCCTTGTGAACATTGGAGCGCGACGATTATTGCAGGAAAATATTCTTGAATGAAGGAGAATACTTCTATGAAAGTATTGCTTAGTGAATGAACAAAATCTGTTCATGTGTTTTTCAGATTTTTTGCAATTACAAATACCTTTTCTATGCAAGTTTCCAAAATCACTTTTTTCTCCTCACGAAATGAATCTCTAATATTATTTTTCTCAGTTCAACCTTCCAATTTAATCGCTTGGACATGAAAATAGCATTTTTTGGATTCATTGTGCAACAAAATGCTGTAATGCTGCATAGACAATAATAATATACGACAATATTCACGGATTCCTTTTCTTCTCCTTTTCATTGACTGACTGGGCATTGAAATTTTTTTTGTATCGGGATAAACACTTTTTAAGTTATTTTTAAGACTTATGTTATGTCGATATTAAGGCCTTTACCACATCATTGCGTCCTACGATAAAAACAAATGATGTGGTACTTGGTCACGCGCAAGGGTTCGAAGATATAATACCAAAGTGAGGGAATTCAACATGATAAAAAATCCATTTAACTTGCCTTGTGAGCATGCGAACATTTAGAATACAGATCTCCCAATTGCCGGTGAAGTGTTAGCCTGTGGTAAATTCTCCCGGAAATACATCTTTAACTAAGATTTTTGGAGGTGTAACTGATTAACCCACTTGAGGGAAGTAGGGTTGTGTACTATTTTTTCTATTTTTGGTATCAAAATTCCATTTCGAAAAAGTAAAACAGATTGTAATCTGTGACGTCAAGATACCTGTTAAACGCTCGAAAAGGACATATTTTTACGCTGCGCTGAAAAAGGCTCGCCGCCATTCTGACTTTGATTATAACGTCATTAGGCAGTATGTCACGAACCGTGTGACTTAAAATGCATATTAAACTTCTATATATTCACATGTAATACATTAAGTATACATATATTGCTTCCGAATTGGCCGTCACTCCACAAGTCTCTGCAACGTCCAATCTGTGATCTTGTTTTAGGAAATTCGTTACCATTAATCTAATTTTGGAATATTATTATAATTGGTCTTTTTCCAACCACAGTTTACTTTCATTGAAGCCATTATCTGAAAATTATTTGACATTATTTGTTTTTTTTTATGGTATTTACTTTGTTAATAACGGAAATACAAATGGACGTGGAACTATCCAGTGACGTCACCCAGCATGTCTACTCGTATTGTTAGAATGATCTTCTATTTATTTTCTCGCGTTAAAACATTTTCCACGTATTTGGAATTATTCATGACTGAGTAATCAGACGCTAAATTTGAATGTATGATATTAACTTTCAGCAAATGAATAAATGGTTCACTAGTTATCCTCCTGGGAGTCTTGGGATCGAGTCCAAGTGAAGTTAAATGATTTTTTCATCGCTGCGGAGTTCCTCCGTTTCGTTGTACATATATCGACTGTTGAAAGCTTCAACTTCAAATTTTATGAGAATTTTTCTCACGTTCCTTACCAGTCCTTCCGTCCACCATCACGTGAAGTCTTCGCATCCAGTTTGACCCGCATTTTAGTTTTAAATTTTAGGTGTCCATCTCTGCTGCCGCCATTGACTGGAAGCTTCGGGTCGTGCGCTGTTGTTTTCCTCCTCACCGTGGGAAGGAAATCCAATTTTCTTGCGCATTCCACTTGTCACTCCGTCCGTCCTATCTTCCTCTCTCTCTCCCCGGCCCTAGAACGTGGTGGGCAACTCTTGACCTTTTTAAGGGCAAGCAGCTGAGATCGATTGACGAACGTATTCCACAGGCAGATGGTGAGACATTTGACTATGACCGTCGACCGCTTCATTCGAATTCTGTGAACCATGCCTGTTTAATTTGCTGCGACGAGAGCCCACTTCCAACATCGACTATATCCAGGAACGGGAGTCATCAATACGAAGATTGCTTCACTGCCACTATTCACCTCAATCTCCTTTCAGACTATTGTTTCATTCCTTCATTATTCCTTAGTTTGACATACTCATAATTTTCTTCGCGATCATTTTGCTATTCCATCCTTGGTCTTGCTCGGTAATTTTTCTCACTTGTCATTCCTCTGTGCTTGTTATGGTTTTAAGAGGCTATTATACCTTAAAATGTATCCTGTGGGTTTGTCTCTTCAACAATTAAAAGTAATGTAATTTGATGGCGATGTATCTGCTGGACACCGCTCACCGTTGTAAATTTGAGCCCGAGATCCTATGCATCGAGAAGAATGGGCCAAGGCTGGAACTGGAGGCCTTAGAACAATTTGTGTTTGTCCAAATGAAGGAAAGTTTTTTGCTGAACGAACAAATCTTCCTGATCAATCCAACCTCCTCGCCACCCCGTTCTCAAAACCCAACCATGACTCCTTTCCAACGTTCTTACCGCAACATCTTCCCTCCTCAACTTACATCTATATCGTTGTGATGACAACCTTCATAGTAGCAGACTCCTTCTAACCCCTTCATACACCTACTCTTTCACCCCACCCTATCACCTGAACCATATGCATATATCTACGTATGATGGACATTTTAAACATTATCTTGTCTGTATCTGATGATGGCTTATCAAGCCGAAACGCGTCATACGTTTAATAGATATTTAAAAAATAGGTTTTGTGGAAAAGTGCATATTTCAATTCATTAAGTAGAACATTTTCATTTATTCCATTCTTTCGGATGTTTTACTGCTGTTATCGTTCAAGGTTCACTAAAATATAAAAGCGCATGATTGTATTTTCCCTCCATGGATATATTTTCATGAATTTATTCGAAGCCAAAATTATAAAAATCAATGAAGAGCCCATGTCTTAAACATTTCGTTTAGTTTTTCTATTCACTGTTGTCTTACCTATGATGTGATCCAACATGCAATTCTCGGTGCTTTCGCCTCTGCATCCGCTAATTGTAAGTTACGTTCGCTATGACGATCCGCCAAGCAGGCTTTAATGAATGTTTTGTAAAAAAGTAAACAAACTTTGCTAATTTAGAACGACGACAGCCCGCCAATCAGCATGCAGAAGGTAACGAATGTTTGGTATCGCCACCAATGCGAGACCTCCGACGTCTAATGCGTATTGATTAGTGCGCACTCCTTGGATACGTGTCGTAAGTCAACATCGTTTAGTGCGGATGCGACTTTGGCACGGGCTCATTTACGCTAGCCAGAACCGTGACGTGAGAATGCCTATTAACACGTAATTTAGCGGATTTTTAAACCGTTGAATTATAGTTGTGAAATTAAAAGATATCCTTCTACTCATGAAAATAGTGTCCTCTATCTTCTACGGCGTAAGACATCCTTTCTGCTCGACTTTTTCCTCCATTCCCTCTGGAAATTGCGGATGATAAATGACGAGAAAGGGCTTGAAATAGGAAAAAATTATATTTCATGAGATAAGAATAGAAGTTTTTGCTTAAACTGAGTTAGTTAATTATAAAAAATATTATATGTTTACAAATTCATACCATTAGTTGTGTTGTTTTTTTATCACTGCAAGGACTGCTGGATGACAAGGCGATTGATAGCAATGGTACTGCATTCGACTCCTCGCGCTGTATTATTTATTATTATGGTATACTAGCTGAAGGTACCCGTTGAAATTCATCGGGTAAGAAAAACATTGAACTTATTTTTAAGAAAACCACAAAGCCTGAAGAATACTGTCAGCGTGATCATTTGAGGTGTTCGTATCCTATCTTGTATGTAGTGTTCGTTGTAGTAGACACGCTGACTGTTTTCCAGGTGCACGGAGAGTTGAGTGACTGTTTGTCCTCTTCCATGCACGGGAAACCCAAAAATGGACCACGCAGGTTTATCACTACTCAAATAGAACCCAGGTTGATAGATGGTCACCTCGTCCCTCTGTTTTTCTTGAGCCGTCTTTTGAGCGATTAACAGCTTGATCGCTTCCCTTGTGTACATAAATATATTTGCATTCAAAGACTGAATTGAGTTGCGCAATTCAACGTTGATATGTGCGTTGAGCATCTTAATCAGGATTGGATAGTAGGGTACAATCCAGCGGTTGACACCGTCAAAAAGAGCATTTTCAGCAGCAGCCATGTTTATTTGTCCTATGAATCCTTCGTTACCCGGACTGCGCCTTCGGCATAAAAATGGTAGCCATAATTATTGGTTTCGGTTGCGAAATAAAAAATCCATGGTGATTCTTAGTGCACTTGCCGATTTTCATGCACGGATGTTGTTCATTGCGCAGAATTTCCGTACTTCTTTCGGGTAAGAAGCATGTTGTGACGTCATTATAATTTCCACCATCTTAATACAGATTGAAGTTTCGAAACAGATGGGTCTATATTTGAACCAAATTTATAGCTTGTTACCCGTCCGTAGGTTGGGCTAGGAAAAATTTGTGCGGTTCTTAGCGTAACCCCTGAAACACCACGGGGAGATGATCATGAGATCGCTGGTGGGCATGTCTTTGAGCATCCAAGTCTAATCTTTGTCGTTTTTCTTGCAAGGGCTCATTTTCTCGCAAAGGACACATTGCTCTTGCTCTAGAAGGTTTATTCGAAAGTTCACTCTTTTTTTTCTTTTAGGCATGTTGATGGATATATTTTTAAGTCCAAGGAAGGGAAACAGTTGCGAGTGAGAGTCTTGAAAAGGCAAGGCGATGATTGAGTGAATGTTAGTTTATTTCACTTTTACACTTTTAAACATATTTAAATAACTCGTAAAGTTTATGAAGTGGGAATCGGTCTAAGAAACTGTTCGCAATCGTAATAAAATTCAACGGGTGCGAAAAAAAATGAATGTATTTTATAAGAAAAACCACAAAGCCTGAAGAATACTGTCAGCGTAGTCAATTGAGGAGTTCTTCACCTACTATGATACTCGTTGACGTTCCTTCGTTCGTTCGTATGATGTGGAAATTATTCTAAAAAACAATTCGCAATCGAAATGCGTGGCAGACGGTTCCACTACGTGTAATACAACTGAGTATTAAACGATAATAAACAACGCCGTAATTGTTGTAGCAACAGAGGCATTATTACCATTACTTTTCGCTGCACCTAAATATTCTTGCACGTTTAATTCCTTTATGTGTCCCGTTTACTACGTAAGTGCTCTCTCATATACGTGCAGTGCCCCTATGAGAGCTACTTTGAGAATAGACATTGAAGAGTGTACTTGTTGTAAATATGTATTGAATATATCGATTACCCCCCGAAGCAAATTATCATGGGACTTGGGACTCTGGGCCCTTCTTATACAAATTTTCTTTCTAGGTGCTATCATGGGCCGGCAGGAAAACTTAAATGCCAGATGCGTGAATATCCTTTGAAATTCAAATCTCTGGTTGTCAAGGAAATATGCTATTGTTGATTTCAGAGAAAAATGTGAGATTTTTCAGCAATAAACATGATTTTCAGACAATTACGAAGTGTAAAAGAAAATCGATTGAAAGAATTAGAAACTTCATATATTCAGCCATCCATTTAAAAAAATCCAGCCCTCTATCTTGAGTAAAAGTAATTTTAAATAGCAAAAAATGAAACCACTGCACCGAACTGCTTAGCATGGACCAAAAGGGACCCTCAGGGGGTCCTTTGGGAGCCCTGATAGATTTTTAATATAGCCTATGTTTCATACCGGTACATTTTCTAACTACATACAAAATTTCAGCTCAATCGGTTCAGTAGTGTTTGCGTGATTGAGCAACAGACAGACAGACAGACAGACACCATTCAATTTTTATATATTAGTATGATGATAAGTTTAAGTTTCTTCAGTTTTACTTTTTCTCCATATTTTGGCAAATGAGATAAGGCACCTAATTCTTGTCAAGTTTTTTAATCAATAAAAAACGTAAAATCCACTCGATTTGGAAAGCACATTGCTACATTTTTCAATGTAGTTAGTATATGTAAAACGCTCTTCGGAGAAATTTAACTACGGAGGATGTAGGGAGAATCGCTGTGTTTGTTGTAGGAACACAAGTCTAATATAATGCTTACAAATTTTGGTACCACATTCAGAAAACCTAAACCATCTTCTAAAAATGCCTGTTAGTCTTACTCCTCGTAATTTGTTACGTCTCGATATGAGGAGAATTATCTATTTAATTACTGCCTCTCTTTTGAGAGCCATTTGTAACATATCCCCCTCACTTCACTATACATTCCTTACCTTTATCGTCGTTCTAATTCTGCACGCCTAGCCCAGCAAATCAGAACATGAGGCCATTTAAAGCATGGATTTAAATTTAATAGTAATAAAAACCTGATGCAATAATTAAAACTTTGTAATATTCCACACTGTTATTATTAATAGTACAAGCCTAACCGGTTTCAGAGGTGATGATGATGTGTTAACATTGAAACCGGTCAGGCTTGTACTATTAATAAATACAGTGTGGAATATTACAAAGTTTTAATTATTGCATCATGTCGAAATGGGGAACATGCACTATTTTTTATAACCACTTATATCCGAAGGACACTATCTAAAATGGATCTAGCGAAAATTTCACCGATGGCAAGCGGTTTTTTACTGAGATATTAGTCTTTAAAAATAATTCTTTCTCGCCAGCTTGAAAACACTACGTCATCGGGGAATGGGCGCGTGACGTCACGGAACGGTAACGCTAGAGATTGTTGTTTACCTTCAGACGAGAAAGTAGGCGGATGTTATTGATGGAACGAGCATTGGCGTAAATTATTGCTTTTATTACATATTTACTGATATTCACTAATCTTACTTGATCATTTCATTTGAGCAGAATGTATCTAAACGAGAAAAAACCGGGAAAGGTATATAAATCCTGCATCGTGCCTTGTTGCTCAAATACCTCAACTTCCACGCCGGAAAAGGTTTTTATTTACGTCCCGAAAGACTCGAAGAATAGGAGAAAATGGTTGATAGCCTGCGGAAGAGACGGAAATTCTCTCTCTAAATTGTCGACAGCTTATTGCTGCGAGGATCATTTCAACGTATGTGCCGTTACCACGTATTGCAGACCTTATTTTTGTGAGGTAAAAAATGTTATAATTAAGCCAAATTATGTTATTGCCACGTACTATAAGTTAGAAAGTGAAAAACTATCACATTAAAGGCAAAATATTATTTATGAACGGAAAGTTATGACTTGATTTCAACAAAAGTATTATAATTTAATTATTCTACCGCCTAAGGTACGTTTACATGGACCTTGCATACTTCCCTTTTCCAATTCATCCATATATATCCATAAGTAGAATGAAAGGGAATAAACCTTATATGAATTGAAAAGGGAAGAATGTAAGCTGAATGTAAACCTACCTAAATATATTTAATACAACTTACGTCTCTAACGTCACAGGGAAAGTAAATTTCCAAGCTTTGAACGTTATTTATATGCAAGCAGTAACATTTATGGCTTTGAAAATCGTTAGATAACTCATGTAATACCTATTATATCTCACTATTAGTTAATGATTTGTCTGTTACACGTTTTAACCATTAGTTTGCAAACTATAACTGGTAGAGAGTAAGGGTAGGCGTAAGGTTGTAGGCCTCGATAAGATCTATAAAACGCCGTCAACAGATTGGAGGTGAGAATGTTAGTTTAGAAGGTTTCGCCGAGAAACCGGGTCTTCGGAGTTGGGCAATCGCCGTCAATCATGAAAATTTAGGGAGTAAAATAAAGCAAAAAAAAATTAAAAAGGTAATGCGATGATGGACCTAAAATTTCGAAAGATGATAGTGAAACTTGCTATGAAACAAAAGAAGAAAAATAATTTCCCCATAATGGATCCCTACTCCCGACCTACCACTCAAAAACCCACATCCTTACCCCTAGGCCACCAATTCCTTGTGGGAAAGTGTGGAAAATTTGGCTTATGTTCTGCCTTTCTTATATCTGCCTATCATAATTCTCTATTTCAGATGATTGTTTTATGGTTATAGTGAGGTCTATGAAGAAGCGACAGGTATTAATCTTTAGGAAATTTTAATGGCTACACAATGAAATAGTCGAAAAAGGACAGATACTAACCGTTTAGGAGTAATTGACGACTAACCACAGGCTTTCGCGTCCCAGCGGACGAAAAATCCGAACTTTGGGGTAGCAAAACGAAAAATACATCAAAATTTACGCCATTTCAATAGCTACTAGAGGAATTCCTAACATTGGAAATCCGTTTCATACTTTAATAACTACAGACTGAAAGCCGAAATCTACAATACAGCAAATATACTGCTTTGCCATGGACTTCCCTAATATAGTCTTCAATAAAAATGTAGGTAATACGAATAAAGATTTCTATCTATTCAATAGAGGGGGAAACATTACGACTGCATGGGTTAAGTTTCGGTAAAAAGGAAATTTGAAAATCAATAGATTCAGATTATGAGACACATTGAGTTTGCTACATATTAATGCAAAACTTAACATGCCGACTCGTATTTTTGGCGACTGAAGCCGTTGCGATAATTTAGAATTATTTAGACATTTATCATACTTGAAAGCTGCTGATACTACAAATAAGCTGATATAAGAGAACCGCATAATGCGTCGCATGAAAAGTTAGGTATTAATAAAATTATGTGCAGATGATAATTTACCGCAGTCGGTGGATAGTTTATTATATTCTAAAAATAAACATTTATAAATTTATATATTTATATATTAAAACTTAAAGTTTTTCTTATGCATATAATAGTTTGCTTCCTGCTCGCTTTTACTCCACACATCTCGGCAGCGAAGAAACAATCGCTGTTATTCAGGAAGGCGGCCACCATGAGTGAGTCAATCATCGGTAAATTATCCGACTGTGCCTTCTTGAATCCCACTTCAGTCATTTCTTCTATCGAGAAATTACCAGGATAATTTTAATAGCGAATTTGCTCCGATAACTTAAACGAGGCGCCTATCTCTGCAGCTGCGAGGACTTCAGTACCGTTCGGTGACGTCAAGCCAATGAGAAAGCGTTTCGAGTCACGTGACTTTCGTCGATTATTGCTAACTTTTAATTATCATTTTATAGCATTTGTAATTGACGGAGACAACTTTGGCTTACATATTCGGATTTGTGAGAAAATTCTCTATATTGTGGGACACAGTAACGGGAGAAACAAATTCCATGCATGTTCCCCATTCCACAAAGTCAACCCTTCAACCATCATGTATAATAGTAATAAAAACCTTTAAAATCAACAATACACATCAATCCAAAGCATTAACTTTACAAATGGTAAAAATTTAAATATCTTGCTTTCAATTAATGTAGACATGGAAATCAGTTTCTTTAACTCGTTTGACTTAACACACAGTTGGTACATATATTCAGCATTGAATATTTTCTTCTTCCTTTTATCAAAATTTTATGCAAGTCAAAGTCCGCACTTCGGCCCGGTTCTTTATAATTAACTTAGCCACAGGTACAATAGCCAATATATGAATGATGGCCGTGAGGTCTAACTCACTTAAACCTTATATCACCACGTAACAAGTATAATAATCAAAATGACATATTTACGATACACCAAAAACAGGACGCCACAGGTCGGATCAGTTTCGTACAGTAAAGCCGTTATCTCCTCGACTCTTGATTCCAATGGATGTTGTCCTCTGCTATTTACGTCAGTTGGTCTTTGGGGCCGCCTGGTAGTGTCGGATCTGCTACACAGTTGCCTGGTTTCTATCCGCATTCACTTGTAGATGCTTCTACTTGCTTTAGTGGTATCGATACTGGCTACGTAATCCGGGAAAGCACTCCCCACGTCCTTACTCTTTAGAGTCTGGGAGAGCACTCCCCCCAAGTTACCCAACTTTAATTGTTAGTCAGCGTCCTTTTTCTCCCGTTCTCCCTGTCATGTGATTTTACGTCGCCTCCCTATTGGCTTTCTTATTTCATAGCGACCGCAATGTTTATACCGGCAATTGTTCACCCCATCCCCCGGGAATTCTAAGTGAAGAAGGAGTGACAAACATGGCTGACTTCTATTGTTGTTCTTAAACCACGTGGTGAGATCTTACTTAAACATGGCGAACTCATCGTTATGTCACAAATTATTAATCGGAACAGTGAAATCCGACCTTTATATATTTTTTGAAGTAACGCAATAATGACGCAAATTTCATTTTTTAATTAAATAATTGTATATTACCAAGAAATGCTATGGTTTTGCCTTACCAGGTGTTTATTTCAGACTATCAGGTACCTTTGGATAATTACATCAAAATGTTGATATAACATTTAAAATGTGAAATCAACGAGTGAAAAATTGAGTTCTCCTCTATGCTAATTTGTCGTCGGTCTTCATGTTTCAATAGCAGGTTGAGAGCTTTCCTCACGCACAATGCATTGAAAATTATGAGAAATAACACTTTCTCAGGCCTTCAGTTCGAAAAAAATCGCTAACACGCGGAATGTATTAAAATGCTCTAGCAAGATACTAAAGGGACACCCGATTCCACAAATTACTTAAAGTCGTAATTACTTAAATCAGTTTAATGAGCAGAGTACGGATCTATTCCTGTCTCACTTATGCAGTTCGTTAGTTCTAAATGGCAGTCTGTTCTATAACCTTGACGTGACATCAGTGTTTGCCCGTTCCGATTACCCACTGAGCTAGGTCAAGCTGGAACATTGATTTTTTTCACTCCTGGTAGGGCCACCCATGCAAGATGTGTGCAAAAGCATAGCAATAAGACTAAAGGTGGTTCACGCTGCAGCTGATCCTCAGTGGGAGTGAGCAGGACTCCAAAGAAGCCCGTCTGATCCCTGCGCGGCGGGCATTTAACTGAAGGCGTTTATCCGTTTCAAACGCTATTGGGGAAGGCGACAGAAACCACCTCATTTATCTTTTCCACGGCCAAAATGGACAGAATTGAGAGGGAAATTAATCCTTGCAAGTACGGTAACTAGCCCTCCAGGGACGGGTGTCGTGCCCGACATCGAAGAATAGAGGACAGAGAAGAGGACCACAACCGTTTGAATGGGCTCTTGGAATGTTACGATTATGCAGGAGATGGCGACGCCT
Organism: Pyrrhosoma nymphula; assembly: GCA_963573305.1. Classification (NCBI taxonomy): domain Eukaryota; kingdom Metazoa; phylum Arthropoda; class Insecta; order Odonata; family Coenagrionidae; genus Pyrrhosoma; species Pyrrhosoma nymphula. The sequence goes on along the minus strand of OY754338.1, from coordinate 21,811,720 downwards.
GTTGATGTCGACCCTTTCGCTACCATTGTTGTAAAAAATGCCCAGAGGTATCTGTGCCCTCCGTGCTAACGGCATATGTGTATATTATATACTCCCGGCGAGAAAAAATACAAGTGGTGAAACGTTTTCGGTAGCAATCACTAAGAATGCTCGAAAAAAACGACGCGAATGCGATGAAAAATGCTTCATCAGAGTATTGAGTCACGGTCGCTCCTGCCGCAGCGAAAGGGTGTATAAGAGGGTAAAATACTGGTGTTGACGCGAATGGATTGTGCGAAGTTATATAGAAGGAAAATGATGACTATAGTTTAATATGTGTGGTATTTGGAGAAGCTTTAGCGATGAACAGAGAATTCTGCAGCGGACAATGGATTATAGAGCTAATTTTTGTGCGTAGATTACAGGAGAGCGCAAAGTGTTCGTAGCAGTTTAAGTTTATAACCAAGTTATTTCGAATAATCGATGACATGTGATGTGCTTCACTCGATCATCGTGAGAGAAATTTATGATGCCTCATTTTTTCAACCCTGTTGATTGATTCCTTCAAGCCAACTTTATTTTGAATTTATTTTCAACTGAAAATATGTTCAATCATTTTTAATTTTTTCCGTATTTTTCGCAAATTGCTCGCATTTTTTAAATACCTTATCCCAATAAATATGGTCACAATATGACAAATAATGTTATAGGTTAAGCATACTTTGGGATAAATATTTTTGTTAAATTTTACCAACACTATTGCTTCTTGATATTGAATTTCAGTTTTATTGCAATTACCTATGTATATTTTCTTTAATTAATAGGTACTTTGGTTACCAAATTTGTGTGTTTATCATCCATTCATTCATAAACCCATACATAAATCCGCTTATAATCGCGTTGATAGTAGGTAAGGATCTTACTGACTTCTCAAAAGAGGATGTGATTAAATGATTTTTAGCATACGAATTTCACGTCAAAATATAATTCAAATTATACCGAATCTTTTTTAATGGCAGTGCTTTTCTCATCAATACTCCAAAACAGCATTTAACTGAAATAACCACGGGTACGAAAAACTTAGTTTTCCGTCAAAATAACAAGTTTTCACCCTAATAATGCTAGTTTTTACCAATTGGCTTTTATAACATTTGGTATAACTTGTGGATTAAGCATTACGGAAATCGAGGGCCAGATAAAGATTCTCAATAACTCGAGCAATACCGAAGGTTAGCGAAAATGCGACCTTTTTCTTCTTCAAGTTTCGCGGTATTCGTCTCAGCATAACGGGCCTTTAAGCGTTAAAAGAACGCGAGATAATATATGCCGGTATCTCTGCTCTATGAGAATGGATGTTAGAAAACGCGTTCCATGTAATAATTTATTGTACAATCTTCAAATTGTATCAGTCATTAGGATTTATTATACATGTTGAGTTATTGAGACTGTAATCCACGAAACTGTTGCGCATTTATTTGAAAACTGAAAATCTATGGGGATGGTTTATACATTTCTTCATTTATGTAGTTGTCCATCAATCATCGTTACGGTAAGATTCAGCGTGATGTTCTAATCAATGATACAACAAATGGATACGGGAGATTTTTTTCTACAATTACTGCAAATTGGTAACTTTTTCATTTTCTGGAAATATAAAGAGCATTTCATATCAATTTTGACTCTGTTTTTCAAAAGTTTTTTTTTATGACTACTTAGTGCTTTGCCCGTTCTTTCCCTTCAAGATATGCAATATGATGCGTGAACTGAAGAAAGAAGTAATTTAGTTCGTATTTTTATTTTAATTTCTTGAAACCAAATTTTTCTTCATCCAGGTTTAATCTTCTCGAATCCTCTTCCGACGCATGTACATTATGGCTAATTTTTCTGAAATCTTCTTGTTTCTGGGCTATCGTGATCTTAGGGATACGGATGATTACGCTCTTTACATAGTCCTTTGACATTTGGCCTGTTGCATAAATGTTGCGTATTGGTCTCTATACTCTGGAAAAATGGATTCGTTGAAAATATTTTACATTCACGTGACTGCATGATATCATACTTTTTTACATTCCAATTGCTGAAGTGTCCGTCAGTGGTAGCATTTTTTATTAGAACGACACAAACGGAAAGATGCCTCATTTTCTAATACGCATAGTCACGACCGCATACCTTTGAGGTAGTTTAAGCGAGATATTTCCCTAGTCATAATGGATACCATATTCGAATTTTATATTTTAATTTCAGCGTCGGTAAGAAATATGAAGTAAATATTGTAATATTAATGGCGCAAATATATAGTTGTATGTCACAAATATTCTCATTAATTAAATAAATATGTCTACATAAGTCTCTAACTTGACTAATTTTTTCACGCCGTACGCTAAAAAGTCTTAAAAAGAGGTGTTTTTGCGATTCCGCAAAACTTTCTGCGGTGAGTAACAGATTGATTTTTATAAATAGTTGAGAAAACATACAAACTACACACGGTTAGTTTTTTGACAAAATCTAGGTGTTAGAAATTCCTAAGTTTTTACAATATTCTCCCTCTGAAGCGCACAACCGTAATCTATCCCAAGTAAAACAGCTTATATTTCCAGGCAAATTGCTCGAAAAGTAGTTCGGCAAGGTATTAATATTTTGATATCAATGAAAATATGAGTGAGAAAAAATGAGGTCAAATTCTAGGTGATGTCATATTTCGCTGAAACTACCTTAAAGGTGAGGGTGTTAAAACGAGCGAGAGTGGAGAATATTTAGAGGGATCCCCACCTCCCCCTGTACACCATTCTCGTGGAGCGATAAGGGCCCTTCAATTATGTAGAGCCCTTTCGCCGTGGAGAACTGGAAGGGGAAAGGGCCCGGGCTTTTATGTTTCCCGACTGCCCTTTCTCTAATCCTCCATAAAGGCCTCCGTTTAAAGTGTCGCTGTGCGGCGGCCGCAGTACCGCCTTCGCTTGTTTCTGGCGAGGGGGGGGGGGATTCCATTCTTCGTCGACGGCGGCAGCAGGAGCTAGGAGGAGGAGTGGGAAGCTGGAAAAGGTGCGTACGGAGAAGAAGAGGACCAAGGAATTGTTGAGCTGTGCGAGCGTGTTTTCTTTTTTACGGCTCGTGAATGGATAGGTCGACGGGGAGACTTAAAAGGGAGGAAGAAATTACTGTCTTGGTTCTCCCCCAGAGGCCTCTGACTGCATTTTGGGCAGCGGAGGGTGTAATGTTAAGGAGGGGAGTCTTGGATTAGCGATGACAATGCTTACTTAGCTTCTTATTCGTCTCGGAATCTCTGCATGCATTCAAGGGTTCCTCCGTGGAAAAAAAAACTTTCGTTTCTAAGAATTGGCACCGCTGGCTCGAAGGGTATCATTTTAAAATGAAGCATTGAATTTTAAAAAAAATCGTGGTGTTTGCATAATAATGAACCTATTTGACGACTAGCGGAAATGCCCGTTGATTCTCAACGGCGGAGATAAAAGCAAGAAATAATACCGTAGTTCTATTCGAACAGAAGAGAAACTGACTTCTCATTTATCATCTTAGTTTTTTTCACTAAATGGATATTTCCCGTTTTGTCGCTTAATGATACATAGTATTGAGCTATTTACTGAAATTGTTAACTCTTAACGCATTAAAACTAAAAAAGTGTTACAGTTTCGTAATGTGGGGCGTAGGGAAAGTCACCATAAACTTCGGACATATTTTCCCTTAGGAGAGTTTGAGCGAGATTTTTTCCAGTACCAATTTCCAGTACCAATTTCCAGTACCCATATTTACACTTTTATTTGAAATAGGTGTCATGTACCTTCGCTCAAAATTTCAAGATATAGGCTCATTACTTCATCCATTCCGAGGATAAATTGAAATCAGTCATTTGGGGACTCAGAGACGATTAGAACCCCAACTATCCCACTTGAGCACTAGGACTGTACTTAAGGTTTTAGACCCAGTGCCGGATTACTAATAAGGCAAAGTAGGCAGTTGCCTATGGGCCTCGAGGCTTTAGGGGCCCCGGAGGTGCCCCGAGAATTTTTTTCCCCTTTCTTCTTTTGCGACTTACTTATTAACGGGGTCCCGTTGCTTGTACTGCCTGCAGGCCCCCAAGTGTGTTAATCCGGTACTGATTACACTTATACGTATTCCACGCATAGGTGTAATACGTAGGTCTCTAGCAGTGTGCAAAATTCTTTGTAGTAAGCGATATAAAACGCATACCAATTGGCCATAATTATAAGAATCAATGTGACGTGCTAAATGCAGCTATTATGTAAAAGCCTTTAAGCGAACATGGGAGAGGTTGGGGTACTAAAATACCCCAAATGGAATCTGAAATTTGCTTATATTGATAATTTAATGTAAGCCATAAAAGGCTCGGGTGAAATCTCCCGTTCATAGCCATTGCTCAGGTTGCCAAGGAAACTTGCTATTGTTGAAGTTGGAGAAAAGTTGATAACTTTGGTATTTTAAACGTAACTGTAAGCAAATACGAAGCGTATAACAAAATCGATTGCAAGAACGAAATACTTCATTCATTCAGCAATCCGATAGTTAATATTTCAACGCTTTAAATTGATTGAGAGAAATTTAAAAAAGCAAAGACAGAAACCTATGCACTGATTCCAATTATTTTATTATGGGACTGAATGACAGGGTCCGTTTTGAGGCCCCTGGGGCCCTGAGGACTTTTTAATATAACTTATGTACATTCCAGTGAACTATATTACCCACATGCATAATTTCAAAGTAATCGGTTATTCCGTTTTTGCGTGATTGAGTAACAGCCTAAGAGATATAAACCATTAGATTTTTATATATTAATTTAGGATTGTCAGCGTTATTGTTTGTCATAGAAAATAACAGTATATTATGGCGAAAACATTTGTGAAGTTCTTAATGTAAGATCCGAATTTTTCTAATAAAAGAAATTTTAAATACGTCAAGGCATTTACTCGTCTTTGTTTTGCGAGCAATTATCAGGTTTATGTAGGTTTTGCAGATTGAGTGCGTTATCAATGAAAAAACTGTTTCTGTTTTCATTGTACTATTAGAGATATATATTTAAGCATTTTTCATTATTAATTTTTTAATTGTTAGCCTTTATACACGTAATTTTTTCTTTGATCTAATATCTCCACAAGACAAGTTTCAAAAGCCAAACAAGTTTAAATGGCCTACGTTTCTTAAACGTTTGCGAAAGTAAAACCCTTTGCCATCTTCTGCACCATTTGTCAGCGGCTCGCGCTAAAACGAACTTTGAAAAGGGGTTTTTGAAGGAGAATTCAGACTGATATTTCATGTTTTTAATCTACTAATTTCCCTTGTCAGTTTATTTTTTAAAAGCCCCTCGAAGGGCAGGATATGGCCGTTTTGACCATCACCATCCGCAGGTGCTCTTATGTGTACACCGAGGAATATTCAGAGTTGGCGCTTCTTATGAGCTGATTTAAGTATTGCTTCTTTCCCTCTGTTTCTCTGATTCTCTGCCAAGTTAAAATCTCATTTTCAATTCAAAATGGCTCCCTTGTTTTCGCGGTCTTGTTGCCGTGGGAAAAGATCATATTTTATACACTCTATGGTTTTAGGCTTTACTTTCTAGAAATTCTTAGTATCCATACTAACTTAAACACTTTGTATTTTTTCTACAGTTTTAATTAGCGGTACAACGCGTTTCACCGATCTACGGCATCATCAGGTACAGTTTTTAAGATTGTTTGTTTATTGACCGTTGTTAAGTTTCGTAGTTACGGGGATGATTTGAGTGAGGGAGGTGGCGGTTATATCGTGGCTTAGAAGCGTGGGCGCGGATAGGTGGCTTGAATGGTTAATTTTTCTTAAATTTAGTTTCTCGGAAAGGAGTGGGGAGGACTGCGCGAACAATTGCTCATTACAAAGGGCCGTGTTAGGGTCTGCTAAGTGCCTTCTAATCTCAATTTGCTCGAGATTTAATCCATTGGAGACGATGTAGAAAAACTACAAAGCGTATAATTTAGTATGGACCACATTTTATCTTTGATTTATCTTTGTTCTTCCCACATTTTATCTTTGATTTATCTTTGTTCTTCCTTACGAGAACCTTTAATCCTCAGTTTTGTGTATAAATGTCCTCGACAGAATATATTTGGATATGTCTAACTTTGATCCATGTTGATCCATGCGTCATTTTGACAAATCCTGATAAGATCAGCCGCATAGAATGGTTTAATTATGCTCGGAAGAAAAAAATACAGATCAGTATTACGCCAGATGTTTGAAATCTTACGGAAATTGGGAAAGAGAAAATTCTTGGGAGTAAGGGCAATGTCAGGGTATGTTACTATCCAATTACTGTCACCCGACATGATTACACTCTTGTGCATTTTATAAATGAATTCGAGGATTCTCCGTACCTTTTTCCATCCGCGCTGCGACACCCTTGAGAATGTATTATGACGCGTTTGAATAATATATGCGTAGAAGGTTTTTTTTGGAGGCCCTCTACCTCTTTGTGTGTTTCTTCTCCTTCCTTCAAGGGCCCTCCCCCTCCATGCGAACGTTAATGCCTCTCGCTACGGCTCCAGTGGGAGTGAGCGCTCTGAGATTTCTTCATCTTTTTTTCTTCTCATTCGAGCGCCGGGCAAAGGTTTCGCGACGTGGCGGAGACACTGTAGTTTCGCAGCTTGGTCGTGATGTGATAAATTGTTCGGACTGCGAGGTGGCGGTTCAAGTCTGAGGGGGGCGTTGGAGGGCGCGGAGGAGAGAGATAGGGGACGTGGCGGAAGGGCGAGGCGACTGGCTGGTCCTATTAATCCATCCTCGACTACGCCACTTGTCCTACTGAAAAAGCACCTGTGAGGTGCCCAAAATCCGATTAATAAATATTTGCCTTTTTTACTCGTTATATGGCGGAATTATGCTATCAGGTTGTAATGAATCGTATTTTATATTTTTTCAGCTCGTGTTTCAAGTTCATTTTTACGTTTAACTTAAAAAATGAGTGAAGGAGATGGGTTTTTGTATCACTTCTGGGCCAGCTGCTGGAGTATATAAATTATTTTCTCCACCTTCAGAAACTTCACGAGTACGGCAGTTTTCTCTGCCCTATGTATGCCTAGACACTAAATAAAATAATAGAAAGGAGAAGGAGACTTGTCGTTGCTTTTAGAAGATGCTGAATCAGCAAATCTTGGTGGCTGAAATGGACCCAATTCCAAATAGAACACTCGTTTATTTACAAATATAGGCTTGGAATTAGACATTAGATGGTATTAATAGATTTTCTCCTTGACATTACATGACCTTATTCCCTGACATTATACGACCTTACTCCCCGAGTAGGACTTACGAATAAAATTAAATTGTAAACTTTAGTCAGGTAAAACTTAGTCAACTTAATTGTAAATTGGAGAATTAAAATGTAAAAATAAAACCGTGGCCCTGTTGGACTGGGGGATGCCGCTATTGCGCAACTGAAATGTGAATTTTATTTATTACTCATAATTATGTGAAACTATTTCATATATCTCTCTATTATAACATAGAATAGTGATACCGTGATCGTGATTTGATAAATGGCAATGAAGGGTGGCGGACGTGCTGCTTTTGGGCTTGGAGGGCGTGGGGGTGCGGAGGGGAGACAAGAGAGGGCGTGGTGGGAAGGCGACGTGGTCCTATTAATCCTGCCTCGACTCCGCTACTTGTCCTGTGCCTGAAAGCACCTGCGCGGAGCTCCAGATCCTATTCCTACTCGTTTTGCGTATTTTTTCACTGTTGGAGTTCTTTATTATAATATTACAAGCTAATTTTTAAAAGTTTCATTGTAAGTGATATAATGACTGGTTTCTGGTCACTCATTGCATATCAACTCATATTTCGCCTCGAGACTCAAAATATGCGGAAAGTTTCTAGGCTCTATGCAGTGCATCTAATGCCTACATCGTGAGGCTTCAGCAATATTGGGCTCGTCTCCACTACCATTAACGTGTTGAGTAAAGCTAAATTTAGGAATGAATAATTTATGCCGAATATTATAGTCGCTTAAGTATCATAATATATTGCATTTGTTACAGCGTACACTCTTAGGTTTAGAATAAGGCATCTTCTTCTAACTCTAATATTTTCCCTGAGTATAACTTCAATTATATATAATGAGACGAAAAGGGTATGTTGGTATAATGGTACGGGAACGGGATGGGTGAAAATAACTTAATTTTATTAGTTTGTTAGTTAAAAAATCAAATAAATTTATTTCAAACTGTAGTTTCACTCCAGCATGAAATATATTTTGCCATATTGTTGCCTGTATTTGGTAACTCAGGGTCCTAATTTAGTATAAAGTAGCGGTAGATATTGGTTTCAGGTGCTCCAACTGTTTGTTTGAATTAGCCATAATATCAGAGTTAGGGTGGTTTAAAATAAGTATTGCAAAATTATTATTGTATTTAAAAGAATAACACTCGTTAGTAAAAGGTAATAATGTTGTCTAAGGAACATGCGCTTTCAAAATTGCCCAAATTTGCTCATAGTGTCCTAATTTTCTAAGAGGGAAAGTTAGCAGCCCTAACCTTACTTTTACCCAGAAAATTACTTTTTTAAATTATATATTTGCATTAATAGCAGGTAAATAGGATCAATAGTTAACCCGTTTAACCGCACACTAGGTACGACCCACGACCCTCTCCTTCAGCGCCGCAAATTGAAAAACAGACGAAAACGCAGCGGAGGCAAACGCTCCGCAGGATAACGTAGCCCTTGTTTTTTTATTTTCCCCTCTTTCTCTTTTTTTTGGGCAAACATGGATAACGCGCGCGCGGAATTCGCAAGCAGCGGTGGTCTTCCGTGGGGGATTCCGTTTCGGTCCTTTGCCCTCTTCGCTCTGGAACCGGATCTTAATCCCGCACTTCATCAGTCACAACGCGGTCTCGGAGCGGGGGAGGGAAATTATCGCCCCATCAAAGCAAGCATCCCCACGGTAACAGATTACACGGAGGAGGAGATTAAAGTATCATCTATTCTAGGTAAAGGTTTAATCCGCCTTTTCCCAGTCGTCCGTCACTTTTTCGAGGGAAACTGGAACAGACGGACACACATATATGCCTGTAGAAGCCCTCGCTCCGAGCACATCAAGGTCATTTACCAAGCGATTCCAACGGCCTAAGCGATGCGTTGAAGAGAAAGAAACCCTTTCCCTATGTCATCTAAAAGGCAAGAGCGTTTGGCTCCTCTTGGCTATCTGTCGCCTCTTCTCCCTTCATTTTTTTCTTCTCTTTTCACCGCTCCGAATATTATTCTTGCTCATAATCTGGGCACAAGAGGACTTCAAAAAAATCCACGGCTGGCGGGAGGGAGGGGTCGGACGAACGACCATATCCTACACGAAATGTGCCACGGGTCCATAACATCAGCGGAAGCTGCCTCCTCTACGCCCTCTGTCCTTCTCTCAGCACTCACACACACTCACATTCACACAAAGACGGAATCTCGCTCCTTTTATTCCTCGAATTTCGCACGCGCCCGATCTTTTGTTTTTTTTCATTCTTTCGATAAAGAAGAAAAATGAAAAGGGACGACAAAGGGCTTCGTCATTCACAAAATGCTGTTTTTTTCAGTCCAAAAAATGGAAAGGGCGGTGTCTTTCTCTCACCATGGTGACGCTCCTCTTGCCTGCCTGCCTCTGCATTGCTTCACAACCGACACCCAACCCAACCCTTCCTTTTCGTTAGATTAGGAGGAGTGATTCAGAATCCTTAGAGGTATTGTTTTATAAATTATTTTTCAGAGGAATTACTTGTCTAGCTATCTTGCTGCATACTTGCAGACAATCTTACTTCAGCTTGCAAATTTTGCTGTGAAAATTTCGTCTGTAGAAAAAATATATTGAAACGATGATGGTAGAGGTCACGGTCGTTCAGGGAGAGCATCACAGAATACTCTTTAGGAATGCAAATTATTGAGAAGAGAGTTGTAAGAGTACTCAATATTACAATAGTTTTAGCTCAAGTGCGTCAATCGGGAGTCTGGATGATAACGACTGCGGTCGACAACAATGGGCGCAATTCAAGCGCGTGAAAGAATAAAATTACGCACGAAACAAATTCTGGAGAATGCTCTTCGTAGTTCTCGGGCTGCTTACACCCAAATGCCGCGCGTAACTGGCGTGTGACATCATCAGAATAAGCGTGCAAGAGCACTCAGGAGTAGTCACGCCGTATTTGTCGCCGTATCTTAAAGAGGAAGAAAAAAACGAGGGAGAATTTTCCGCAAGTCATCTGTTACCTAATTTCTCAGTCGTAAGACACTAAACATAGTATCCTATAACTATATCACGGGAAGGGGCAGACTTCCAGTTGTTGCTTCAAAAGTCGCAACATATCCAACCTCAATGGCGCTCTGTGACCTCTACACTACCGGGCATCAGCATCGCATCTACATACACATACTACCCAGCGAGCCGTCACTAGGTCGTGTAGCAGGGATAACTAGTCACGATTTATGCCTTATTTCCACTACGTTCAAATTACGCTGTTTAAAAATTCGGAGTTACAAACCAGCGTTCCAGGGGAAACTCCCAAACGCGCGCGGGAGATAAAAGAATACTTCATTCAGCTACCTTTTATAATAATTAAGATTTTTGGATTTAACCATCACGAATGGTGTGACGGAATACGTACTGCGTATGAAAAACATACAATTAAATGAGTACCTACATACTATAATTCAGCTAAGTTTTTTTTCATTTTCTGGAAAATCTCAGAGAAAAAAATACGGAATAAACCCTTTTTAGGATTTGTAGAATGTAAGAAATCGTTTATCGTCCTCCCGATAAAAAAAACGAGTAATAAACATATTTTGAGTGGCTGGAGTGGTAATCGTGGATCATTTAGTTCACATGTTTATAATTATTTAAGCCGAAAAAAGCTTCCTTGAGCCACATTTCGCTTAAGTGCGTTGGAACTCACCACAGAGAAACTAATGGAAATGATTAAAGAAATATATTTAAAAATGTTTTCCTTGATTAAATCGTGTTTATGACGAGTTTTCGGCGCGGTATTCGAAATTGAAACAAAGTAATATTGAAACATTTTTTTCGAATATTGAACTCGGAGTGACATCTTGATATTTGTAGGCAACAGTTGTAATAAAAAGAAATGTATTATTTCGCGTTTAGAAGAAAATATGCTCATATGTAATCTAATGATTACGAAATATATCATATGTGCCATAAGACTACGTGTTGAAATAGAATTAAAAAAAAAAAAACTTATCGGAATGATAATTTTTAGTTTTTACCTATAGACCAGCTGAATTACCCGGCGTTGCTCGGGATCACACTTCCTTAATTATCTTGCATTCGGGTATCTGATAAAATAAATTTTAACTCTCTATCTTGAGTGAAATGAGTTTTAAAAAGCAAAATATAAACCACTGCACAAAACCCAATGCTTAGCATTCCTTATCAGCTTAACTTAGCAAAATGAATTTTAAATGCGTTTAAGACCAAATTCTGGTTGTCAAGGAAATATGCTATTGTTGATTTCAGAGAAAAATGTGCGTTTTTGTAGCTAAAAACGCGATTTTCATACAAATGCGTATTGGAAAAGATAATTGATGGAAAGAATTATAAACTTCATTCTTTCAGCCATTTGATTAAAAAAAATCCAACCCTCTATCATGAGCGAAAGTAATTTTAAAAAGCAAAAAATGAAACCACTACACAAAATCCAATACGTTGCATATACCACCAAAGGGCCTCTTTTTGGGACCTTTTGGGGCCCTTAGATCTTTTTAAAATAGCCTAAACTTTTCCTCCTGTGTTGGACTATTAGTTTGCAAAATTTCAGCTCGATCAGAGTGAAACTGTAGATTTGTATAAAAGACAGACAAACAAACATTCTTTTATATATGTGTACATATACGAGCGGGGTCCCAAAAATAACCGGACTGAGAGCACATTGCCATTCGTAGACGTAGTAGAGAGTTCTCCCGCTGGATGTGGTTAGTATGTACCTTCACGAAACAAGTTCTCAGACGGCGGCAGTTCGTAGGTTATCGTTTGATCGTAGTGTTGTGATTCTCTTACTGTTTTCGTGTTCCCCTGTGTCTTTGTCTGTATATAGATATCACTAATGAGAGCACGTATACAAAGTTTTACGCAATTCTGTACATACACAAAAATCGCTCCAGCCACATCATGTGATTATATGCACTCCTTCCTTGCCGTCCCATCTTTAGAAATTTCTGGAGTATCTCACTTCCTCTCCGTTTTTCACAGACGCATCAACACAATTATCCACAGCTTCGCCAGTGAGTGGTGGGTTTTGGCGAATCAGCCAAGATGGTGGTCGCTGGAAAGTCTTTGCGCCCGGTTCGTCATTCTCTCAAGTTTTCTGCGCGGTAAACAGTGCCTTTTCCGCGAGTGGCGAAGATTTACTCGGAGGATGTGTGGGGAAAAGGGAGGAGTATTCAAGTTGAGGAGAGAGGAAAGTATATCGTCTCCGATTCGGTTTTCCTTGGAGTGTTTCCAAAATGGGGAGATAGGTGTCATCATCGTACACGTATGCATATATTCTCGGCGGCGCGGCCGAAGCGAAGAATACTATGAGGGATTAAAAGTTTCAGCGAATATTTGTGTGCTTGTGCTGTTTCGGTTGGGGGCCTGCTTGTTACATTTTTTTGAAAAATTTGGTCTCCTTTGGATGTTCCATGGTTACATTGTAAAAAGTATTTTATTCATAATCGTGCAGCCTGTCTCCTCGACCTGTTTCTTAAATTTCCACATAATTCTTTCATGAAAATTGAAGGTACATGTTCTTTTAAGGGAGTAATGGCTGAATCCGAGAAAAAAATTGTTTTTTTTCTACCGTTTGATAGTGAAAGTATTGCGAAAAACTTATTATCCAGGAAATATTATAATGGTAATGAAATGAAGCCACCAACCATCTTTGTTTTGAATTACTAGCCATTAATCAGTGATTCGAGTAAAATTTCACATAGAATTAGCGCTGAAATCGGCTCTTCTTGCTGGAATAAGTATTAATTAAAATATATGTATATATATTCGTCGAATTATTTACATTTTATATTTATTATTTCCAGCAGTTAAGGCATATAACTAATGAAAACCGGATATTTTGAACCACAGAAACAGAAATGTGCGATTTCTAATATCTTTTGACTTATGCAGTTGCCATAAAACCGCGAGGTAGGGGTGCTGGAATACGACTGAATTATATCTATGCATGTACCATTGGTCATTCACACCTCTGAAATTGATTCCGCTTCAAGCATACTTCTCTCACTCTTTAAGATTCCTAAGCAAAATGTAAAAGTCTAGGAATAAGGACTCTCATCCATGGAAGGATTAATAATTTTAGTGGTTAATTGAAAAGAAAGTGCAACAATTGGAGTAATTTGAACGTGACTTGATAGCTATGATCATGTCTACAAAAGCCCAGCTGGTGCTTTCATTTGATTGTCATTTTATTTCCCGATTGTGTACTGGGCGTCCTCGATAGCGTAGGGTTTAAGTCCTCATCTACTAATCCTGTGGTTTTTGGTTTGAGTCCCACGAAGGTAAATATTGCTGGGACATGTATGTATGGACTGTAAAATGTATTAACACGATGTAAAAGGCGTTAGGTTCTCTTAAGCGGGATTGTGAAAATAAAAATAATATGCTTCCTACTGCAGTTCATCCCAAAATAGACAATTTTCCACCCTATCGAAATAGGTTATCTCCCAATGACTCGCCCATTCTCGTCTCTAAGCTTTTGCAATATCAAATGCGATACGTAGGAATTTATGAAAGAATGTCGAATACAGTTGACTTATGGAGACGGCGGGATGATGTTTTCTACCAGTACCGCAAAATAAATTAAGAATAAGAATGACTCTGCTTTCATTTTTAAGAGCCGAACTTCCGTGTGGGAAAGGGACTTTGAGAGAGCGTGCAGAAAGGAAGATGTAGGAGGGGGGTCGGAATGAAGGACGAAGTGCTAAGAAGAGAACGAGTCTTCACATATATTATATGTGTCGTTCCTTTGCGTCGTCGGATGTGCGTGTGGAGAGAAAGAGGTGGCTTGGAAATATTCGTCGACGAGTCTGCGTGGAGAGACGAGATGGCGAAACTCGAGTCGCCCAATGTCTCTTCTCTAATGTGAGCTCCCTCCCTCGCAGAGAACGCGTTCAAGCCCAGTTCTCGCCTCCACATTTCTCCAGATTCAAAGTTTATGGTGACAAGTGGCTCCCTGAGTGTGAAGCGTGATGCGTTCCAAGCAAGCTTCTATTTGGAAGTGCTCAAGCGATATCACTTTGAGGAATCGTACTTGTAATTTCCAGAATTATACATTGTTTTCCATGGGATAACTCCCTCCGATACTCATGAGCGCTTGGCCTTCTTAATCTCATGTAGTTGGCAGTGAACTTCAATCTGATTTTTAAATGAATCGCATTGAATTCTGAAATTAAAAAAGCTTGGTTTCATTCCCTTGAAACCAAGTGCATTGCACGTGGAAATTCGATTCATGACTTTAATATTATAGAAACTATTTTGCCTTTGACTGAATCGGATGAGTGAATTTTCAAGCCCTCATCAGTCAGTATGAGGTATATGGTTCGAATCAGCTAATTAGATGGCAGTTCTCAAATGGTTGCTAAAGCTAATATACTTAACTTGCGAGCCAAATTGAATCCATATCATGATTATCTTTAAAATTTTCGGAAATAAATTGCATTTTTTTCATCTAGTATCTTAGGCCCTCCTACTTTCTGCTTCCCCTTATGTCGTTTAAAATTCTAATTCCCTTCTTTCCCATACCGTGCCTTCGTAATGTTCTTGACTCTATACTCTTTATCATGTCGTTTATTCTCAATCTTCCTCCATCTTAATTTGATTCTTCCTCCGACTCTCCCCTACAGACTGCCTTTTCTCTTTATCATCTGCAATACTTCCTAGTTTGTCTTTCTCGTTTCCAAGCTCACGCTCCCCATCTCAATAGACTCTACCATCAGCAGTCATGAATATGAAGATTGGTTTGCTACAGCTCTCCAGCTGTCAACGCCATTCCCTTTCTTTACCCAATTCCTTCACAATTCCTCATATTAACTTTCTTTCTAATTTACTTTACAGTTATTCTATCCTTGGTAGGTACTTATTCCCATTCTTTGCGCCTTCCATTATGATTTTCTGGAGGTAATTAGCATCAGAATTTCCCGTTATGTTTGTTCTTGTATTTTCCAATGTTTACACATTACATTTTTCTTTCCAGCTCTTCGTGCATCGTATGTGTGCTGAGAGAATTGCTTCCTTTCTTCCGAGTGAGTGCTGCTGGCTCCTCATCTTAAAGAATGCTGTCTCTATATATCTGGGACATTCTGCGTATCACATCTTTCTTTCCTCTTCCATCAATGGTGATCCTACTTCTGACGGTGAGTCTGTCCTCTTGATTTCTTAAATAAACTATGATTTTGACTTTCTTTAGGTACCGTTATCTTGAAGTAGTTTATCTTTACATTTTTCCATACAGTTCATCTTTCCCTTTATCTCTAATTTTCTAAAGTGCAAGTTCGCATATTCTCTTTCAGCAAATACCAAGTATTCGAACCATGTGACGCAATGGTCTATATTAAAGTTTCCACTAGTATTTTCTGTATGCCTTTGCTCGGAGTTCCGCGCATCAATTTTCTGCTTTACGCGAAAGCTGGTAAGGAAAGCCGAAAATCCTCCGTGGAACTTAAACTTGAATGCGACTTTCGCAATACACTCCAAATACAATCGTGGAGCTTTCCTTGTGAATTGTTCCTCGCCAACCAGACGTATATATCTTACTATTCTTGACGCGGCGTTTTCATAAAAGAAGTGCCGTCGCCTCAGCTTTTGGTTTTCCCATCTTCGTCGTCGCATACACTGCGAGATATAAAGCCTCGTTGAGTTGAGAAGCGGTCGAAGGAGCAACAGAGTGTGGCTTCTAGAGACGCGGGGACCGAATGAGAATATTCTTCATCTCAGCCTCCCACCCCTGGACCGCCACGATAGAACTGTCTCGTAGAGTCGACCTGGGTCAGTTCGGTCCGGCGGCTCCACTGATGTCTCGAGGCCTTCGCGGCGTCTTAAGTGCGGATTAAACGGGCCTTCCTTACATTCGTCGTCGCCATAGCCACCGCCCACGACAATCCGCTGACCTCCCAGCTTAAAGAAAGAAGGTTTGGCGCGAGTCGGCGTGAGCAAAAAAACAAAACGCAGTCGCCGCTTTGTCCAACCCTACTCGTGCAGAAGATGGAGGGAGAGGGGGAACATCATGCAGTTCAGAGACTAGGAATGGCAGTGCATCATATTAACTCGTTCCCCGAGGGGCGCCACTAATTCTTCCTCTTATGTGGCTATCTCTTGCGTTGGGGGAGGAGGAAAAATGCTTCTTTCCAAGAAATTTGCGACCCACAGGGTTCAACTGGGAAGGTTAAACTCAACACGGCGGACACGTGTAACCTCCTTATGGAACAAAATATACTGCGTTTATTCCGTTAAGTGCGCTGTTTCCTTCATTCTAGCTCAACATTATCAGAACTCAATCACGTTTCTTGGGAAAAGTAACGCCGAATAACCTCCGGAGTACACTTTCTAGTTTCACCGGCACTATTAGTTTTTAATGCTTTTAAGGAACCTGCATTATTCATGAAAATATTTGCTAGAATCCCCCCTTACAGTCAATAATAAGCGTAGGGTTCAAACGAAATTGAATTTGTGTGCATTTAATTTCGTAACTTGCATTTAATATAAGAAATTTAGCCTTTCTTTTGTTAGATGCTCCTGTGAATAATGAAATAAAAGCATCGGAGTAATTAAGAAAGTTTAATTAAGATGTAGGATGTAATTAATATCATCAGATAAACTTTTTGGATTTTTGAGGAATTAAAAGTATGAACCTGTTTTCTACAAAATGTAGACGATACTCGTTTGACATAATTTCACACTTTGTGATCAAATAACTTCTCTTCCGCACTGATATTTTCATGAATGGAATGGTGTTTTTAAGTTAATTTGATGTTAAGTTTTCTATTAGCTGGAATTAATCATGTGACGTTAATGATTTTATCCTGCACGGAAAATATCGAAAACAATACGGGGAAATCGCGATCGTGTCTAACGAACTTGCCACAGTATTTTGCTGCCAGCGCATATTTCAACCAAAGAAATATTTTCTCGTTTGAGCGCCACATGACGGGGAAGTTAGGGCATTGTTAAGCTTCCAAGTGTTTCAATTTGAAGCCTCTCTTACTGGAGAGATTGAGAGCTGGATCCGGTCAAATTAGGGTATATGTGAATTTATTTTGACTAGTCTAATTTTGAGAGAAAGATTTTAAACACGCAGATAAATTCACTATGGTTGAGGAAGCCTGGGTTGTTTACTTGGTTGCAGCGTCCAGTGGATTTGAATCCGTTGGTTCCGGGTTTTGAATCTCAATCCACGCGAATGATTTTTTTCATTACGAATTTTGCTGGTATGGGTTTGTCTTCTCTCCGGGCCACGTCCGTTAAAGTTGTAATGCTTTCGAGTCGTTTCATGTTTATGCAGCTCTTATGGCCACCAATAAAACGAGCAAAAGGAGAAGTCCAGTCCCTGTCAGGTCCAAATTTTTGTCCCAAGACCCAGATCTTGTACCCTAATTTTTGCATGTCCATATCATTATCAAAATTCATCCAATCCTAAGATTTGATAACGACTTCCATCCAATGACTACTGAATTTCACTAAATGTAACTGATTTTACTGTGACTGTGCCATGCTGCCTCCTCTGCGAATTCGAACTCTGAAACGCTTAGTCGAGTTACGCCGCTTTAAGTCGTTGTGAACTGTTAAACGCTTTTCTCAAGATCTCATCTCTGGCGTTACGCCGAGTCAAGCCGAGTTAAGTTGTGAACGAGGTTTAACTCGCAAGCAGTAAATTTGGCAACACAGACACAAGAACGAAGTGACACTCTCGGCAGTCGGAGAGAGGCTGAGTCACACCCAATGCATTCCATGCCACTCTTCTCTGATTGTCTAAAAAGAAAAGTTTATGATGCACCAGCGCATTCAAGGCCAGCCGCCGTGAGGTGGGAAAGCGGTTATAATTGAGCACCATGTAAATACAGTACAGTACTCTATTCATCGGATGGATAGTTGGACATCACACCGAGGTCGAATTGGTGCCATTCGTTAAGAAGGTTCGGAGGCTTCACGCAACTTAAGAAAATTCAATGAAACTTCCTCAAAGCATTAATATTGTTCTAAAGCTACCTGAAAAATTAAGAATTATTTGCTGCAAGTTTCTTAAGATATTTGATCGGGAATCGGGCATGAAATTACACGGCTTCTTGTGCCATTTATTCTGCATCCTGTAAGTTATGCATCTACGTTCAAGTACATTACTTACTGGTGCCAATTTCACATCGTCCGGAACGCGCGCGAGGGATTTCTTCAAGTGCTCGGAGTAAAAATCTGTTATACGTTTATCTTTTGATGATATTAATTATTATACTCTGAATAATTAGAAAAGGTTCTTTCTGACAAATAAAGCCTTACGTTCCGATAAGTACTCTTGTAATTTCATGTCCACTTCTCGTTCAAATATCTTAAGAAATATGCGGCAAATAATTCTTTTAAAAAATCAGGTGGCTTTAAGACAACAAAAGTAATATCTAGATGATTCTTCTTCATGTCCTCTTTTAATAATGCAATTTATTTTTCAGGAGATAGAGGTCTATAAATTTGAAAAATATGTATTCTTTTGGCCGACGTTTGGCATGTGTATGCATGCTTCTTCAGGGATGAATAATCTTGGATGTATTGTACATTAATTGAATTTTGTTTACAATTTTGGTACATAGTTATTTAAAAAAATATATATACATGTAATTTTTCAAGTTACCTCAGAGAGAGAGAGTTCTTTCTGAATTGTTTTTTTGTTAACTTCGTTGCTATTTATTATTTGTTTGACAATTGTTGTAAATTTAGGTGATTTCGAAAAAAAAAACAAAATATAATTAAGTGTTGTTAAAACGTATAAAATTATAATAATTTTACTTAATTTGGCGATGTATGTTTTTTTATTGCAGGATGTTTTGTTTTTTTGTGATGTGCACCATTTCTTTAATAATGAAAGTAATCGATATCGTACTGTCCACTTTTATTTAAATTTACAACTCTTGTTTCGGCTTTTTTACTAAGGCATCCTCAGGTACAATGTATATTTGTATCAGGTACAATGTGCGTTGTACCTGAGAATGGCTTAGTACAAAAGCCGAAACACATGTTGTAAATTTAAATAAAAGTGGACAGTACGATATTGATTACTTTTATTATTGATAATGTAGTTCCACTACATCTCGCCTGACACTGTTGTTACCATTTATTTAAATAATCTTTTAGATAGGTTAGGTTCTAAATCTATAATTTTTGTGAGTTTGAAAATTGTAAACCAAATTCAATTAATGTGCAATACACCCAACATTTTTCATTAAACCTATGAAGACGCATGCATACACATGCCAAACGTTGGCAAAGAGAATAAATATCTTTCAAATGTATAGACCTAAATCCCATGAAAAAAATATTGCAATACAACAAAAAAATAGTTTCCAGCAAATTTCATCGAATTCTCTTAAGTTGAGCGAACCCACCGAACCTCCTTAAGAATGAGCTAATGCCGACACCAGGTTTCTCTCCACCCTTCTTCCATTTTTCAAGTAGTAATCCCTTTCCCCTCCCACTACTCCTTAGTGGCGCATATGGTCTCAGTTGTCGGTTGCCTCGTTTATATGTATAACTCTCGAACTGATAGTTACGAAAATTCTTTCTTTCCTCCCTCCATTAATGACTAGAATGAAAAAGAGTGAGTCACTAAAGCACATTGTTAACATAAAATTCTATTTCGTCCTTTCTTTCTCCCAATCTCGGCTCGAGGCTTTCAAGGCCATTTCCCAACTTTCCTTCCCCCTCCCCCACTGATGGACGCATTGATCAGTGGCGCTCATTGTTTGCGGAGAGCGGCTGAGTAGAGGCTGATCTGCTGCGGCGGTCATTAATGGACCCCTCGAGTTCCCTAGGGGTGGGTTGGTTTGGTGGCGGGAGGGTGGGGCAAGGGAGTGAAAGGGGTTTGAGTGTAATAAGGTGAGAGCGATGGAAGGGCAGGGCAAGATTATAGGTGGCGATCGAAGACCCACTCACTGGGGAGTGATTGGTCAGTTTGAATATTACCGCAACAATTTTCGTCAAATGCCTTGATGATTTCAGTGATTAACCGCTATTATCTTTAGAACCACTATCATTATTTTCTCAATTTTTCGGAAAAACATCCTTCGCATAGGAGCAGGATATTTATGGAGAGATCTTCTTTTCCTTTTTTCTATAATATGTTTTGCAATAACCCTGAGTTTAACTTGCGTAGTGAGAAAAAACCTTTGAAATAATTTCTCCGTTCTCCGCTGCTCGGAGGGTTACGCTTTGTTCATTTCCTTTCTCGTTCTAAACAAAAGAGTCCCGTGCTTCGTATTTTCACCGTGCTTTCATATGATATCCGAGTTCGTTTTGAATCAATGCGAAATAAAGGGAACTAGTCTCGTAAAATTGTAAAAATGTTGTACTCCGGTTCGATAATAATCAATTCCAAATTTTGTCGTCGACGTAGAAGTACATTATTATTACAGGATTTTTATTTTCGCAACTTTACCTTCCACGCGTAAAAAGTTCACTTTGCGGAATTCCAGGCCTACCATCGTTTTAATGTGCACAGCGATTATCATAATTCATCCATCTCTAGACACGTTGCCCCTCTGGAGTTTACGTCGAGTAGAAACTGCGAGCGATCGAAGAGAAACTGTGCTATGCCCCCTACGCTTGAGAGAAAGAGGAGGTCTACGCAAAATCTCGGGAAATATATCCATAAAGGACAGAAAGAGACAATGGTAGGTGCTCTTTAATTGTGCTCTCGTAGCTACAATTCGCATAATACTCAGCGACAAGAACTAAGAGCCTGTGTATAATTGCAATAGTTGAGTTCTTTGTTATTTATACCATTTTATGAACTCATTTTTTCATCGATGGATGTATTTTGTATGAATGACTAGAGTTTGCCAGTCTGAAGGAGATAGATCATCATTCAGCACTTATCTGAAAAGGAGAGCTGTTCTTCGGATTTTTCCCGTGGTGTTAATTTACCGTCATCAATGTTTTTCACGTTAAAAGAGGGGGATAAAAATATCCCATCAGTTCGAATAGGGCGGCGCCCGTGTTTTTAGAAACTGCTCAAATGGTTAAGTGTTTGTGCTCTTTTAAGCACTCTTTCCACTTTCATATTATGCATTGCGTGGGAATATGTAGATTCCACGTACAAATTCAATTCTACATTTTAGTGGAAATCAAAAGTTTCGTGGTCTCTTTAACGCGTTTAGATTATTTTTGGAGGGGCATTTTGTCTATGACAGATGTCTTTTGAATTCCATATCTGGAAAAGCATTAGCCTATGGTACTTAAAACGTTACATTTCGCTATTTAAATATTGAATTGCTGATCCGATGAGATTCATTGAGCAACGGATGAATAAAAAATGACCTAGTAAACAAAAAATTTAATTTCTTTGATCATTAAAAAATATAATATTCATAATAATTGTAACATTATAAATAACACAAATTTAAATATTTTAATATTCTCAACGAATTTTCGCATTAATTGTTTTTTAATAATATATTTTGAAATTTATTCGCTTTTTTGGAAAGGAGCATTAGTGAATTAAGTATTTCTCATACTCTGTTTCTATGGCCACAGAATTTTGACCAAGGAAATTTTTCAGTACATTTGAATGGGAAATGTTATCTTTCGATACCTTAAAGCGCTTACTTTTTCGTAATTTTTTCACTGGCTGAAGTTATATATGCTTACATATGTGTTTAATATACATCAATTTGAAGACTTGTAAACAACATGTTTGAAAGTCTGAACTTATGTAAATTTTGTTGAGCTCTATCTACTTAGGGGAATATTAAATTGCAATCTCATTTTCTTTATCACGATAAAATGATACAAAACATAAAAAATAAAGTGTGTGATGAATGTGATATGATGGAATAGTCTAATATTTATGAGGAATAGGAGATTATAAGGCTGTGGATTACTTTATGCATACCAATTTTAACATGCAAAATGTGAATCTTGTAAATAATCCCATCTCATGCGTCGAATGTCTAGTTTAGGTAGGTATTAACCAGGAGGTACATTCCATTGTTTTTAAAAAGCGAAGGCCTGTGGTAACAAAGTCTGATGTGTAAGATATGGGCTGTTGTATATGTTGGATTTTAAAGACGTATTCGCATCAATAGATTTTGTCACAGGCCAGTGTGCAGTTTTGAAGCAGTACCTGCCTGTTCGTCTTGGCCTGATGGTTCGTGGTGGTTCTGATGTTTTAAAATAGCGAAGGCCTGTTGTAAGAAAGTCTGATGTGTAAGATATGGCCTAATTTTCTGTACAGTTAAATGGAAATAGTATGGATTTAATTTCGCCCTTAACCATGGACCGTGTACCTTAATAGTCGTTGCATTATATTTATATTTATTTAGTGTAGGTCGGGAACGATATGATTTGCACCGCATAGATTCTCTTATCCTTATTCTCTTGTGTTCAAAGTTGCTCTTGCACCAGACTATGTAAATTGCTTCACTGAGCAGAACCAGAACTTTAGTGATACAGGTAGCATAAAACGTCGCTGATTTCGTTATACAAACTATGTTATATGAATAAATATGATTTATATCCTAAATATAATTAAATAATGCTAGTCACTGGCATTTGAATTAATTGAAGTCTTACCGAGGATTGAATTTTTGAAATGGTGTTCATTATTAAAAATTTTAACTGATAAAACCGTGACTAGATAGGCTTTATGCAATCAAAATGGCGACTGCTGACGCCTTGATAAGTTACTTTGAAAGTTATCGTTGAATGCTGCCGTCAAGTAAATAAAATTGTCCAATTTTCTCTTGGCAGTTTATTAGTCAGAAAACCCATTTTCCATTCGAGAGATGGCGCAACGATTGCGATTCTTCATCTGGAAGGAGTGGAATAATTTCTGCGGTGATGTCATTTTAAACGTTTGGCGTGGAGAGATTAACGACCTTATCCCTCCCTTTCCTTTTAATCTCATATCCCGTCTCTTTCTCTTCATTGGGGAACGAGGGTTGACTGGTAAAGTAAAATAATATAAAAGGACGAAGGTCATGAAGACTGATTGAGGAACGTCAAAGATCTTCGATAAATTATTGCTTATTATTATTATATTAATTTAAAACTATTTCTTATCATTATTATTAAAAAAGAAAGTGAGAGCACTTATCGTCTGGACAATATTTAGCTCATATACCGAAAAGTGGCGGTAATTTAGGTTGAATCAATCTCCAAGGGATTTTTCAGCCATATCTTCGTATCGGTGAAATTGATGACAACATTGACATATCGTCATCGACTTCTTCAGTTAAGAAAATAACGACTTGTTAGTTTTTTTTTAATTTTAAGTAATTTCAGCCAGTTTTATTTTTTTCATCCCAGCGGATTTTCCTGCCCTGTCTTTATGGCTTTATCTTCTATTTTATTCATATCGTCTTTTCGAAATCAGTGGCCACTCGGAGATAATTTGTGACCAAGTCACACCCGTCGAAATTGATATCCCAACCATCGTCATAATATCTACCTAACTCGTCATGACCATACTGATTGGAACTCAACAATTTTATTATCTCTAACCAAAATAATTCTATAATTTCGAGAGTATGTACTGTAACGATTTTTAAGTTCCTTTTTTCTTCTGTATGCATGCAAGGCTGATGTTATGTGTAAGCAGAGCGATGCCCTGCATGTAGCTATACGATTCGAGATATCGCTACCCTCGTTAATTTCATGGAAGTCAACTTTCTTACGTTAAACCGCCTTTACTAATCATCCTGATGCAAGCAATTAACCATCGATATCATATCGCCCGTATAGAAAATAGAGTGCATGTGGTAATGGTGACGCAATGTTCGTCACTAAAAATACCGATTTTTTACAACTCTCCATATCGATCATATCAAATCCGTATCGAATCGGAGTCGATACACCGTCGTGTATCCCATCCCAACTTCCGAGCTACTCTCTCTCTCTCTTTTTGAAATCTCTTTCCTTCCTCGCTTTGAGAAGAAGGAATGGAAGTCTGAGTAATCAAGCCGACATCATCGAGTTGCTCCGGGATTTCGGCAGAATGGGTACCATAGCTTTTAAATCGGGCGGTAGAGGGGAGGGATTAAGCGACCCGTCGTCAAGGATTTATCTTCCTCGTTAGTTACGCTCCCGTCCGCTTCACAGGGGTGGTGCCGCCACCCTACATGGGGCCCCTAACCGCTTCCCACTCTACAAACGACCAACTCCACGAGTCTTCTGCTCTGCAACCCACACTCTCTCCTCTCTCTGTCTATCTCTCCTCTCTCTCTGTTTCTATCTCCAAAAACCCGAAATTCCCTCCACCGCTTTCATTCGTTCGTCCCCTCATCCTTTCCTTTCCCTCTTCCTTCCTCCATCACCACTAGAGATAAGAGGAATATGAAAAATATCGAATAATCGAAAGCCGATATATTTTAAGGTGGCTTTTACACTTGGATGTTTACTTCTATGGAAGTGGCGAACGTACTGATGTGCATCGCTAATTCTCCTAACACGTCACTTCCGGGTAGTCCGAAAAAAAGTGACGGGATTAAACAATGAATTTGGTGATTTGGACAATCCCGAATTTTGCCGATCAGTGCGTTTGTACGCTGCACCATTCGATAGTGTACCGATTACTATCCCTATCGAGCCCGAATGCCAAGGGAATCTGTGTTCACACACCGAAATTCTACCTTAAAGCGTGTTTTTAGACTACTGCTATACTTTGAAGTCAAATGCTGTGAATTAAAAAGATTATAAAAATATGCCGATGTTTTATCTGTTATATTCATAGCATTAGCCCGATCGGTATAGAGTACACTATATTTTTAAATTGTTCTTGTATTTAGGATTTGGCTTCCATTTTTATCTCATTATCATCATCAGCAGTCATCAATCCGAAGATTGGTTTGCTGCAGTTCTCTACTCTCCTCATTGGCTAGCATTGGCTGAAAAATACTTGACGAAAAGAACTGGCTGGCTGGTATATTGGCTTAAAAAAAATACCGTTATACATCTAGATATCCGAAAAAGTATGCGTAGTACCGGTGCATCGATACAGTGATGCAGGTTCATCTACACGTAGTGATGTTTCGATAGATTGATGTAGGTTTATCTGCTCATAGCAATGTTTCGATACATTGATATAGGTTTATTTGCTCACAGCGATGTTTAGATACTTTGATGTAGGTTTATCCGCACATAGCGATGTTTCGATAAATTGGTGTAGGTTTATCCGCACATAGCGACGTTTTGATACATTGATGTAGGATTATCACATAGCGATTTTTCGATACATTGATGTAGGTTTATCTGCACATAACGATGTTTCGATACATTGATGTAGTATTATCTGCACATAGCGATTTTTATTTATTTATTTCCACATCCCCGAAAACAGCACGAGCGGCCTTTTACATCGGGTGTATTAATATGTAACAATGGACGAACACAAACACCCATGTCCTGAGTGGTGAAAAATCCACTCAGGCGGGACTCGAACCCGCGACCCTCAGTTTAGCAGGCGAGTACTTTACCCCGTCGTCAACGGGGCCGACAATTTCGATACATTGATGTAGGTTTATCCGCACATAGCGATGTTTTGATACATTGATGTAGGATTATCTGCACATAGCGGTTTTTCGATACATTGATGTAGGTTTGTCTGCACATAACGATGCTTCCATGCAGGCATATCGATATACTCACCCAATCCCTCCCTCCAACCCGTAATTCACTTTGCCGCTTTCATTGCCTTCACCCCGTTCCCTTCCCAGTTCTCCATCACTACCCTTGCTTATCACTCGCCTATCTCCTCCCTCCTTATTCGGGATTTCGCGCGTATTCCATCTTTTCCTTCTTCCGAATCCGAGTCATCAATTCAATGGGAATTCCCCAATCGACGAAGAAATTGCAGTAGAAGAAAAGAGCAAACTACTGAAGATCAAAAGAAGAGAATGCTCTCCTTTTTTCTCCGATATGACCCACGCTTGAAAAGTGCCCTCGTTAAAGCTGAGAGTGGAATGGGAAATGGGCAGAAAATCGGGTGTCGAAGTATGTGCGCATCAGTGATTTTGGATTCACGATTGTGGCTTCGCTTGGGAATACCCTATGATAACGATTTTCTGCATTGCTTCAATCGAAGTGCAATGATTGTTTTTTTCTTTGAACTATCTATCTAGAACTGCAGTTTTCATCTGGCGATGTCATTTGAAGTCGAATAAGGAAATTTTTACTAAACCTGAATGAAATAAACTTGACAGTGGCAGGATTCACTTCGAAGAAGTTTATTATATTAGTACTAATGATTAATGATAGTACTTTTATACAAACATTTTATTGTACGACGCGTTTCACTGATTTACGTCATCGTCAAATAGAGAAGTTTAAATACCTAAAAAAACGTCTGTACCTGACGATGCCGTATATCGGTGAAACGCGTCGTACAATAAAGATTTTGTGAAAAATTACTAAGTATTATAATTAGTCGTGGGAACTAAACCTGAAAGCTTTTATCTATTCTGTATGACGCCACACTCTGCTGAAGGATTTGAAAATACCTATTAATATTTCTGAAATATCCTCAGAAATTATATTCTTGCACTCGAAAAATTCTCTTGAATGTTTTGCGTAATCAAATGGATCGTGGATCAGAGCAAGGGTATTAATTTTAATCCTTCACCCTTTTGTGGTAATTCATGTGAGATTTTTGGTTACAAGGTAATATCAAAATTATTTCTCTAGTAAGCTAAAAATTGCAATATGCGATAGCTCTATAGAAGAGAAACTAATCTGAGATACGTTGGAGTCGAAGAAAATAATCCTTTGATGGGGAACCTAAGGACATGTATTTTTTTTATAGTTATAAGTCCAAAATTTAACAAACCTTCTGATTCAAAAATTTTTAATTGCCGAATATTCTACTGTCTGGGAAAGTGAGGCTTTTGGATTTTCTCATTCTGTTGGTAATAAAGACATTTAATGACATAGTTGGAGAAGAAGAAAGACTTGTGGAATTCTGCAGTGAGGAGAACTTGGTGGTGGTAAACACCCTCTTCATGCAACACCGACGGAGAAGATACAGATGGAAGATGCCAGGAGACAGAGCCAGATGCCAGATTGACTACATTCTTGTAAGGCGAAGGTACAAGAACCAAGTGAAGCATTGCAAGACTTACCCCGGGGCGGATATCAACAGTGACCACAATCTAGTGGAAATGGAAAGTGAACTGAGATACAAGAAGATAAGAAGGACGAAACGAGAACAAAGATGGAACCTAAAGCCATTGCAAGAGGAGGAAAGTAGAAGAACATTTGCTACTGCCATTGATGAGAAGGTGGAAATAGCAAAGGAATCCAGCCAAAGTATAGTAGAGAGATGGAATAGCCTCAAGAAGACCATCACAGAAGTAGCAGAGGTGCAACTAGCAAGCAAACCGGTCGAAATTAAGAACCCATTGATGACGGAGCACATCATAGCCCTCATTGAAGAAAGAAGAGAGTCCATGATGAGAAAACCACCTTTGTTATTTCCACAAAACTTTATTACGCTGGCACGACGCGCGTTTCACCACACCGTGGCATACTCATGTGTGTATGCCTCATGAGTATGCCACAGTGTGGTGAAACGCGCGTCGTGGTAGCGTAATAAAGTTTTGTGGAAATAACAAAGGTGGTTTTCTCATCATGGATATCCATAATTTCCGCAAGGTCAGGCCTGATATCATCAGTTTTTTTAAAGAAGAAAGTATAAGAACGCGAGAAATGAAACAGAATAAGTACTGTATAAGAAGTTAAGGAATCAAGTTATCAGAGAATTGAAAAAGGCCAAAGAGAAATGGATTGAAATCTACTGCGAGTACATCAACGAAAATATGATGAAGGGGAACTCAGAAACGGCATACAACCTAATCAAGAGGTATATTGGAGAAAGGAAACCAAGATACAAAAACATCAGAGATTCGGATGGGAAACTGCTAATGGAACATAGAGAAATCGGCAATAGATGAAATCAGTACATTTAAGAGCTATACCGAGGCCCGATCCCCCTAGGAGAAGCATTCCCAGATGACCAGAACCAAGTGGAAGAAAACAACCGTGGACCAGGGATACTAAGAAGCGAATTTGAGAGAGCAGTAAGAGACCTGAAGAATGAAAAGGCGCCCGGAGAAGATAAAATCAGCGAAGAAGTAATCAAAGCACTTGGTGAAAAAGCACGAGACGCACTATATGGAATAATCTAAGATTGCTACGAATCCGGAAAGCTGCCAGAAGACATCAAGAGGAGCTCACGGTGACCATGCCGAAGAGAGCAAGGGCTGAGAAATGCGAGCAGCACCGAACCTTGACTCTAGTGTCACAGGCCTCCAAAATCCTTACTCTGATAGTAGGCAGAAGAATTGAAGGAAAAATTGAAGAAAACCTGTCAGAAAACCGATTTGGATTTAGGAAGAATAGGGGGAAGAGGGAAGTAATACTATGCTTGAGACTACTGGTAGAGAAAATGATCCACGTGAGCAAGCCATTGCATATAGGTTTCGTGGACTTGGAGAAGGCATTCGATAACGTCGAATGGAATAAGATGTTCTATGGAAATATACTATGGAAAAACTTGGCTTGGACTACAATGACAGAAGAATCATTTACCAGCTTTACAAGGACCAGGTGGCCACAATACGCACGCAAGATGGAAGAAATATGGAGGTAAAAATTAACACAGGGGTCCGACAAGGATGTAACCTGTCACCAGCACTCTTTAATATATATATGGAGGAAGTAATGAAAGAAACAGAAGAACAAGGAATCAAAGGAATAAAAGTAAATGGAGAATAAATCAACATGCTACGCTTCGCTGATGATATCGCCATCGTAGCAGAAAACTAGGAAGGCCTACAGAACTCACTGAACACAATTGAAAAAGTGTTCCAGGAATACAGCATGAAATTCAATAAGAGGAAAACCAAGATACTTGTGTGCGGAAGAGAGAAAGTAGTAGCCGACGTCCGCCTCAAAGGACTTGGAGTAAGTGGAATCATTCACCTACCTCGGGAGCACCATTACCTAGGATCGAAGGAGCACGACAGACATCAAGCGTCGAATAGCCCAAGGTAAGACGGCATTCATGGCCAAAAGGCCGCTACTCTGCTCGAAGAGTATAAGACTAGAGACAAGGAAACAGTACGTGAAAACATTCGTGTGGGCAGTGGCACTCAACGAATCAGAAGCATCGACCATTGGAAAAATTGACCAGAAAAGAATAGAAGCCTTCGAGATCTGGTGCTGGAGGAGGGTACTAAAGATCCAATGGGCGGATAGGGTGAGAAACGAGGAGGTATATAGAAGAATTGGAGGAGAAAGGGCACTGTGGAGCACCATACGCCAAAGAAGAACATGGTGGGTTGGCCATTTTATGAGACACAACGATTACATAAGAAGCATAATGGAGGGAAAAATTGAAGGGAAAGTCCCCAGAGGAAGACCAAGAGACAAGTACTTGGGGAAAGTCAAGAGGGATACGGGGAAGAAGAACCATAGGGAAGTGAAGGAACTGGTATGGGATAGGGCGAAATGGAGGGCTGCAGTAT
Organism: Pyrrhosoma nymphula; assembly: GCA_963573305.1. Taxonomy (NCBI): domain Eukaryota; kingdom Metazoa; phylum Arthropoda; class Insecta; order Odonata; family Coenagrionidae; genus Pyrrhosoma; species Pyrrhosoma nymphula. The sequence goes on along the minus strand of OY754338.1, from coordinate 21,781,987 downwards.
ACAAACCCTAGGATTGTAATACTATGATGATAAGAATGACATAGTAACAGTGAGTTAAAGATATCCTATCTTTTTCTCATAACTGTTGTCTCCTACTAGTATTCTCATGAAATAAGGAGAAAAATCACACTTTGAATACAATTGATTGCGCACTTTGATAATTGGTCTTTGAAACCCGTTCTTAGGAACATTTGAGGTTTCATACGCTCAATAGGTTTTTATTTAGCGTGTGTTCTTCTAACTATGGTGCTCCGCTAGTGAAATGACCTCAGGGTATCTCGATTAAACTTATCATTCTATGTATGTGATACTGATCATATCTTTAATAGTCGACGGATATTTCTTAAGATTCCCTTTCGAACTCCTTGACTGGTGATTCATAGAACGCCGTACCATTACAACTCAGGCAGTATTTATTGAAAGAAGTGAGCAATAGGCTCAGAAGTTAAACAAAATGATTTTCCGAAACACGGTGAATTGAATACTAGCGGATACCATTGCAGCAGTGTCTGTAATCAGGAATAATGGGATAATAACCCACTGGGAGGAGCTAAAATGTAGTTCATTGAACGATTTCCTCTCGTGGCTTAAAACAAACATAAAAAAATATCAATCCCATTATTCCCTTATTTAGCCATCCTCGATGGACAGTTGGGGCAGAACATTCGAGTACCCTTAAATCCTTACGAAATTTCGTCGAATATTTGTCAGCCCGTGTAGCGTAGTGGACTGAGCATTGGCCTGATAAGCCAAAAACTTGTGGCTCGATTTACAGAATGGCTCTTTTTTCTCTCGTGTCAATTTGTATGTATTTATTTACCTTAGGTTTTTGTAGAAACCAGCATCTTCAAGTTGAAAGTAATGCAACGAAAACTCTTTCAATAGCATCTTCTTATATTGTGCTGGAATCCTTTTTATAAGCGATGAGTTTATACACTTCAATTTTGAATGGCATGAGAAAAGTATGTCGAAATTATATAATTAATTATTGAAATGGTATTTATTCTCGACCTCTATTTAGTGGTGAAAATTTCATGAGTATAGGTCAAATAATTTTTTATTTTTAAACTTTTGCCGACGTTTCGGATGTTTATTCATCCATCTTCTGGGCTATAAACAATGATGTATGATGATAAATGATTGACAGTTCTGTTTTGGTTAAATAATTGTAAATGTACAGACATTAAATATAAAAAATACATAGACATTCAAGATTTTTACCTTTAAAGTTTGGAGCTGTTTATTTATTTATTTTATTTATTTACAATTTTAATTTGGTTGCTTGGATATATTTCTTTGTTGAAAAGTTGTGTAATTTATTAAATTATGATAAATTTTTCTTAGATAAGTAATGTCTGTCATTTTATTGCAACTTTTTTTATTTATGGATATATGGTACATTTCTTTGAATAATCTTTTTGATAATTTTGGTTCTGAGTCTAAAATTTTGGCTTCTTCGAAATTAAATGAGTGACTATTTGAAATTGCATGATTTGTTAATGCACAAAGTATGTCTATGAATATGTATTTTTTATATTTAATGTCTGTAAATTTACAATTATGTAACCAAAACAGAACTGTCAATCATTTATCATCACGCATCATTGTTTATAGCCCAGAAGATGGATGAATAAACATCCGAAACGTCGGCAAAAGTTTAAAAATGAAAAATTATTTGACCTATACTCATAAAATTTGCACCATTAATTATTGACACATTTGAAGTTATATTGCTATGTAACATTCATGTTATTTTGCCGCTTTAAAAACGAAATTTGCCATACGGTAGTTGTTGTTTCATTCAGTATGTCGGCTAGCTATTTGAACGAACGTTAAAAGTTTTAATTATTTATTAAAAAAAGTACTTGGTTATAATTTCGCACTTTATTAGAAACAACATGACCTACGTTTCAGTATCTCATGCCATCATCAGGTGATGCTGAAACCGAGGTCGTGTTGTTTCTAATAAAGTTTGGAATCATAACCAAGTGATTGTTTTCATAAATAATAAATAAATATTTATTAGCTTTAGGTACAATACCCCTAAGAGCACCAATATTACAGTTACAATGGTTGTGAGCTTAAACAACCAACATAGTATCAAACATAAACAATGAGTACAAACATATTTGAAAACATATCAATACCAAGAGAATACCAAAATTATTATGCATATTCACATCACAAAATAACGAAAAAACTAACAAATGAAGGAGTTCCACCGAGTAACGCCAGAGACAGTGTCCCATATGTTAAAACTTTTATCTGGATCCTCAGAGGACACGCTAAAATCATCAAATACTCTTGGCTAGAATGAGCATAGTAATGTTTTTTCAAAATAGAGCCGCTTGATTAAACTGTGCGTTCATTACGCTATAACACATTCTCTGTGACGGATAAAACTAAATACAACAGCCGCGAGGAAGGATAAGGAAGAATTGAATTGGTTTAATTTGTTTTATATTGCTCAAAGTGGCGGCGTCATGGGAAAACTTAACCGATTTTTATCGCGTCGATTACCCTGGAAAGGGTCACACATCAGTAATCAAGGGAGAATTGGCCTTCCTCTTATTTTTTTATGTTCCCCGCTCCTCCCGAAACCACCGTGGGCTAAAGCGCAAATGTCAATGTTGTCCCGTAGGAATTCACGAGATTCCCATCCACCTAGAGAATACCGAGAAAAACCAATTAATGAGAAAGTGTTTAGATCGCTGGAGGAAACTTTCCTTTCCGCGATTCTATTGGGATTTAGATTGGCGAGGACAAACATGACGCTCTCGAGAGTAGTGAATAATTGAGCCCACTCTGGTATCCGAAGGGAGGGGTGTGGCTTGTGGAAATCCCGTGAATTTACTCTTGCTAGCACTCTTGCAGGCGGGCGGGAATCATAGCGAAACTTCTATCTCTCATTAACAGCTGTGTAAGATTCTGGTTAGGGAAAAAAGAGGAAATAAGTTAAGAGTGGCTATGTCGGGATCGTGGTCTTGGATTTTAAGCGAATAGATCTTCGTTAGCGGGTAATATTTCGCGGCCGTCGAATTGCTTGCGCTGTCGTTTGCGGCGCATCAGGGTCGTTATTCAGAAGTTCTGGAAATCTCTCACCCTTTCCGCCTAGGACATAGTGATTCTGGTCAAGGACTAATGGTACGCCCTTTCCAATGAAATTCACTCTTTTGTGGTACCTCAAATTCTGCTAGAATAGCCATTTATTATTTTCTTTCGTATATGTTATTTTTTGCTGACACATAAAAGCGGAAAGCGAATAAAAATTTTATAACTTTTACCCTAATTATGAGGAGGGTATAAATCAGTTATATTTCAAGACCCTTTTTGGATAAAAATATATTGAACGATCCTTTACACAATACAACTCAGTACATGCCTCTGTGTCTTTCAACGGCTCTTTCTGTTCTCTCTATGGTAAAGAAAAAACAAAATCAAATAGAAACACTTTTAGGGAAGTATAAAAATAGTCACTTCTAAGATTCACGTTACCACATTCTTCCGCATTTAACGTGCATACACAATCCAGCGATAACAGAAAAACATGTACATGTTAAGAGGGCACAACAAAAAAAAACAAAAAACTGTTACATAGTAGGATGGTGTGAATTTCTCATTAACTAGTACTATCAATATTGGAACAATCACAATCGATCATAGGCATAATCAGGCAGGCGGCGAGGCTTAACACGTCGTCCTGCTCTAGACACATTAGGAGTAGGAACCTCAGAAGAATTAACATCCTGGGAAAGGATACCCTGGGAAGATACATTTGTAATAGGTGTGGACACTTGAGGTGCATAACTTACATCATGAGGCGTCAAGCTTACCTCAGGAGAATATACATTGGCATGCCTAGCTGCCAAAGAATTGTTAACAAGGGCAGTAGCACTTACAGGAGTGGCAATACTAACAGGATTGGAAGTCTCAACCTCAGGACTACCATATTCAACAGCCACATGTTGTGGAACTGGAGTTACAGGTACAGTCAGGCGTAGAATTAGGTACAGATAATGGCACACTACTCAGAGGATTCACAATCCGGAATCACGAGGTGTACAGCGTGGAAATTTTCATCCCCACCCAAAACCCGCTGAAACTCAAATTAAGGAGGCAGAAAACGAATGCTGCCAAATACTCCTTCTTAAATCGTGGGGTCTTGGAATGGAATGAATTACCAGAATAACTCACAAAACCTTTCCCAAGAAATGTAAATATTAAAAAAAAGTTACACATAAGAACGAGAGGAGAGTTTGATGTTTTATGTAGGCATATGTATTTTTTTTAAACCTTATTATTAATTTTATTTCAACCTAAACTAATGTGATACTGCCACCAGACAATGTTTAATTGCACTGTAAGTGTAATAAATAAATAAAAAACGGCTGCGAATCACCGCGGCTCACCATCTGCTCCTACTGAATGCGCCGTACCATCCAACGGTCTTGCTCGTGTTGTAGTCATTTCCCCCATCGAACGAGATCACACATGTTTCAACAGTGCCCTTCGTCACGAAGTTATAGCGGTGAAATGGATCGCCTAGCAAACGTTACACACAGCGCCAATTTCGTCCCGGTATCCCGTGATGGATTTTAAAGCTCACTTTTTCGAAATTTATTCACTGGCTGAAGTTATATGCATATGTGCTTAATATGCATCAATTTGAAGACCTGTAAACTACAATGTTGGAAATGCTGAACTTGCGTAAATTTTGTTGAGCACTATCTACCTAGATGAGTGGTAATTGGCAATTTCATTTTGTTTATCACGATATAATATTACGAAACTAAAAATAAATAGTGTATGATGAATGTGATATGATCTACTAGTCTAATATTTATGGAACATAGGAGAATATAAGACTGTGGAAGGGTTTAACATGTAATATTGGAGTGAATACAAACATCGTCATTCACGATTACTTTATGTATACCAATTTTAGCATGCAAAACTTGAATCTTGCAATTAATCCCAACTCATGCGTAGAATGTCTAGTTTAGGTAGCCATTAACCAGTAGGTACATTCCGATGTTTTTAAATAACGAAGGCCTGTGATAAGAAAATCTGATGTGTAAGATATGGCCTGTTGTATCTGTTGGATTTTAAAGATGTATTCGCATCAATAGATTTTGCAGCAGGGCAGTTTGCAGTTTTGAAGCAGTACCTGCCTGTTCATCGTGGCAATGTCTCATAGTGGCACTTCTCATCAGGAATCATCAATTCAAAGTTTGTTTTCTTGTGACTCTCCATTCCTCTCTTCAGCTAACCACCATATTCCTACATTACTCCTCATAAATTGATTCATAAATTCAACGCTTGGACTTTTACATTTAGCACCTTCTCTTCCCGAGTGTTCGTAAAACTTCTTCATTGGTGATTCCCTCCGTCCATTTTATTTTCATCATTCTTGTATAACAGCACATTTCCTAAGCTTTCTATCTGATTTGTTCTCCAGCTGTTATTCTCCAAGCTTATGGACTGAATCAAAAATTATCTTAACTAGTGAAATCACCTTTATAGGCAAACGTGACACAAATGAAGATTATGTACGATTGATCCGGGGGCAACATATACAACGACATGCAACAACAAATAATTTGTACATTAAAAAGTCACTCGAATGGATTGAGATATTAACCCATATCTCCTAATTGTCTTTCCCGTGTATTTGCCAGTAATGTTTCATGGCCCAAGCAGATTTCCGATTGGGTTTAATGCGAACTCTCTCTCATTACCTACGGTCTACACTGTCGTACAATAGGTAAAATCAGTAAAACCACGGTCTAACAAGGTTACTGGGTAGCGTAGCCGGCAATAGCATCTGACCGGAAATAGGGGTAATAGTGCCTGATATGGCAAAATGATTTTTGATTTCCTCGCATTGGTATTATCTAACGGTTAGGCTAATTTATCATGCAGTATGTTTAGGTACAACTCAAAAAACATGTTCTGTATCTGAATTAACATAGTGATCAGGGAAATCTAAGCATTTTAAATCTGACGGATTCGTTGTTATCTTCTCCCAATACTATTTTGACTTTTTTCTTCTTTTAGAGCCTTCTGCGACGAATATTTTCGCCATCAAATCATTCAGGTACTTTTTTCGAATGCACTATAAGGACTGATGTGTCCATCATTAAATTTTATATTTTTTCAACGGTGATTTATGTGCTTACCTGCTTACTCGCTACGCTTGCTTTCTTTATTAGCCCAGTTATATTAACTCAAACCTTCATTTGTTAAAAAATGTCGATTTAAATTAAACTTGGTGAAGCTTTCTAAACATAAACATTTCCAGGGTTTGTTTAAGATTTTTCTGTAGCCAAAAAAGCTTAAATTTTCATATCGGTATTCAAAAGTTTTTTGCTAAAATGCGACGAAAAATAAAATGTTTAAATCGTTTAAGAATCTTTGAAAATTTAAAAAAAATTCAATCTTCACAATATCTCTCTTTTGGGGAGAAATGAAATTTTGAAAATAATAAAATAAAAATTGAAATACGAACCTTGAAGACACATACTGCATAGACTCTGTCGTCTCATTTGACATATGGTTAATTAAAATCCGCGTATTCGTTAAGCAGGAATATTGTTCACGAAGTCAAAGAATCACATACATGCTCGCTTTGGGAATCATATGTGTTGATGATTCCTTCACGTTGTTCAGCGATATGGAGAAAAATGTGGTGCAATTTTCGAATTTTAGCAGTTTGATGGGTCTATAAATGAAGGATCCTTCCACGTAGGAAATATGCTTAACCTTGGCAATGCGTTACTATTCATTAGTCGACAACGTATGTACCTATATATTTGAAACTTTTTCTGTCTGTTGTGACTTTGCCAAATGAGATCCCTTATCCGATCACGCAGGGTGACTTCATTTCACTTCACATGGAAAGTTGCTCCGTTCGGATTCTCCCCTTAATGCATCTCGCGGAATAAGTTATTATTCCTCCAGCGGCGGGAGATGGCACAAACGAGCGCAAAACTAGGATCATATTTTGTTTGAGGGTATATGAAGTGAACTTTTTGTGATCAAATTGTACGTCTATCCTATGGGAAACGACCCAGAGCAGCAAGTAATGGCGTCTCATCTTCCTTTACTTTATTCGCGAATAAGATTATTCACGGGAACGCGTCTGGCGTAACCTTTCAAGAGTTCTGAAGGTTCGTCGATGCCGTATTCCACCGAACAATGCAGAAACTAGGTCGTGCTGCTTGGTAAAGTTTCTCCTCCCCAGTGAAGCAGTGTCTTTCTGTATCCACACGTCGTCATTATCTGTCGCCGATAGAGCGGCATCTGGGGCATAGATTTTATATTCCTCCAGAATCAGAACATTGATTTCTTCATTTTATGTCTCCTAATAACTAACGAATTGAGTAACGGAAACTATCGAGACAAAGGAGTGAATAAAAAAATAGTGGGGAAGTTGAACTTTGTTGCCACCTTGTATCAGTTGAGAAGGAGAGATCTATGCCTATTCATTGCCATCACTAGTCTTACACGAGGAGCTTCAAGTATTTTTTTGAGTTGCTATGCTATTATTAGTATATGCTACGAAAAATGGTGAATTCTACAAGAATGAAGAATACAAAAGAATTCAGATAATATTAGGATAAGTAGAGTTGGGTTCTTCGGCCTCGAAATGAGGATGGAGAAAAGTAGAATTACAAAAAGAAATTTCAATTTTAAAAATACGATTTTATTATTTCCTGGCGAATGATGCTTGTAACATTTTCTCTGGAATTTCACCGGGTTAAATTAGTAAACTGCACCAACATTTCAACGGTCGTTGAGTATAAACAGCGTTAGTCTTATTCGAGTACGACAATCAGGTGAATTCTGATTGGCGGGAAGGATCTTGAGATACGGCTAATAAAGAAAAATTTCAACCGAGACGCGGATTTTAACCTTAGCAATTCGTGGAACGCTATTTTACAGAAAATTAAGTACGATAGAACTCCTCCTTTCTATCGCAATTATGAAGATCCTTCCGGTCAATCAGGAGTCACCTGTTTGTTGTACCCGAATAAGGCTAACGTTGTTTATACTCAACGACATTTACTCACCCTGATGACGATGAACTAGTCATCCGTTGAACATCGGTGCTGTTTACCAATTTAACCCGGTGGAATTCCCGAGAAAATTTTACAAGCAATTTTCAAGTATGTTTATTGGAGTTAGAATTGCAACTAGTGGGTGCAAGGGATACCTAAAGAAAGACATGGAAAATATGGGAACAACGGAAGAAATTATGCAGGAGAAACTTAATCTGGAAGACTGATACGAAACTTCAAGGGTTCATGGTAGAGGGATGGGAATGATACCAGGACGGAAGAGAGGAGGAAAAAGTAAAGCGAAAGGAAGAATAATTATTGGAGAGTAAGTATAGAAGCGGAAAATGAAAATTGACAATTAATGCATTGGGTTATTTAACGTGGTCCTTAGACGGACTAAGTCGAGATATGAAGAAGTATATGCTATGCTATTATCAATCTCATAGAACTGCGTCGTAGTAAAAACGATAACAAAAAAGGTTTTAAGATATGTATATGTATTATATTCGGTACCACGTTTATCCCATCATCGATAATCATACAAAATACGAGGACTTATTGAAAATGTTTAAATTTCATAAATTGAATATTGAATGATCTCTAATTTACATGGTGTAATAAACAAAGGAGAATGTGGAACGCTGCTGAATCGATTAAATTTTCATGTTCCATCGAAGATAGGTAGAAATATGATGACATTTTATGTAGGTAATGAATTGTAACACGCAGCACACGCGCAATGAAAACTAAAAAAGGGAAATCTGTTTTCATTGTAATTATTACACGTATTTTAGCTATTCCGTTCCCACTTTGGAGACTAAGGTAAAAATAAATAGAGAGCAGTATAAAAAGACAAAATTACAGCTTCTTTAAAATTCTGGAGAGAAACAATTCGATGGAATCAAAGCTAGACTTTGACAACTCCTCTCCGTAAACAATGGTATTTTCGACAAAATTAGTGGATTTGACGATATTGTGCTTCATATTAGATACCATAAACGAACGATACGATAAACGGAGTACCTACTCGGTAATTAAGAGAGCCCTACAACCCTATGCGAATTCCTTACGAACCCAGTTGGCAAAGCACAATTTTCTACAATGCTCAGATAAGTCGCAAAAGAGTTATAAATTGGCGTGATGATAATTTAGGACCTAAGAAAGAACTATGTTAAATTAGTTAGCTACGATTCCATTATGAGCGGCCCTATTAAGAGTTATTTTGGTTTGGTTTTGCCTTAGTTTCATAAATTTGTCATTAAATTTGATGAGTAAAAGTAACATTGGTGTGTTTTCTTAACTTTCATTTGCACTTAAATTTTCACTGCTCTCTGAATGTCAACGAAACGCTTGCGGAACATTTCAGGGAAAATGACAATTTTTGTCAGGGAATAGTCAGAGAAATTTCAAGGAAAATCATTTCCAGAATCTTGTAACAGCCCTACATTGGTACGGGTATTAGAAATTGATCAATTTTCTAGCCCCATTTTTCTGGGGTGAATTCATTCGATAGCCACGTCTGTACCTGCAAATAAGCACTGTCCAAATGTTGCTTTGCTGCATCTGTGGTTTGGGGTAACTTTAAGGGTAACAGCATTTTTACGACACCTTTTGAGATTCATATAACTCTTTATTGGTCAATACATATTAGTTCCATCGCTAGGATTAGATTTTTAAAAAGGTTAAACAGCCTACCGTAATTAATCTGTTAACTTTACTATTACATTTAAATGTTTTTTACATGAAGGTACACGATTTCCTCTAAACATTATATTTACTGCTCACGAGGTTTCAACATTAAAATATTTAACATTTAAAAAACATTTTAACATTTAAAAAGCATTTTTGACTTTCTCCATGCTGTATATGGCAGTGAATATTGTGCAGTGGGATGTGAGCAAAGTAGACATGGTAATTGAGGTGCATAGAACGCATGTGAAATGAAAGCGTTATTACCTGATTGTAATATTCCACCCAATTAGCCTAAATGTTGTGAATGCGTGGTTGCCATAGAAATTGAGAGCAATTGAAAGATAGTTGCCGTTGGTAGATTTAAAATTACCTGGTATTCATGTTACTTAATTGAGGAGTCAAAGCTTCAAATGCCGCTTGTATCTTTATAACTGACTGTTGAAGGAAAATGAAACTAAGGCAAACTTACACCTCACGGCCGGTAGCTGATGCTCGGCTTTATGAGATAGATCCTTGGCCTGGCGCGTAAGGGGTCATTCAAGTATAACGTAAGACAGCTCTGGAAGCTTTTAGACCTCCCCCCTCCTTTGTAAGGCAACGTAAGATTTCATTAACTCCCCCTTTCCACTCCAAATCTTAGGTAATGTATCATCATTTGTTTTTGGAAGGATGAGCATTGATTATATATTTGATAAACCATGTTTGGGCAATGTACGCTTCCCATGGGAGTAATAAGCACAAGGTGAGGCGATGGAGTCAACGTTTTTCGTCTGCCGGCATGAAGCAAATTGACAGCCATAAGTGTGCAGATAAACTCATACTACTGGTGGTCGCACAGTTTTGGTCTTGGAGACAGTTTCAAAATAAATGTGAAACTATCAAAAACCTGCTTCTACCTACATTTCTAGGCAAATAATCGCCATCGTTTTCTAGGATCAACATAATAACACATAATTATGACATGCTGAAAATACGCCTGGCCATACTATTAGGTATTGCAAGTGCTCATCACGTAAAATAAGTTTGGACTTGTTTGGTCTCTTCACCGAGGGATTAAATACCCAGATCCACCGTTGACAAAACTAGTATTTATAGGTGTACAACCAGTTTATCGGCAAACGAGTATCTATATGTGAACCCTGATCTAGTAAAATCCGCTATTTGTTTTACTTTTCAGTAGGTTGACTGAATATATGTATATGCTTTTACGAACCTTTCCTTATGGAAACTAATTGTTTTTACAGTTGTAAAACTACAATATTTTGTCAACAACTATTAAAACAGTGATACAAATACTATCTCAAGGATAAAACCTTACGTAAGATAATCTCTCACCTCGATACCCCCCTACGTAAGGCACTGTAAGAAGAGCCCCCATACCCTCCTAAAACCTCTTACGCAATACTTCTAATGTGCCTCTAAATACTGATCAAAGGTGTGAGTTTAATTTTTAAGAGTTACACACGCGTGGAGTGTGAGAAATGTACATATAATGCCGCTGTGTTTCTCCCGAGATAAAAACTGTTTCAGGAAATTTACTTAGAAATTATTATTTGTGAGGAAGGTCCACACGTTGTTAAAGGAGAAGCGGCTTAGCAAATACATGATAACTTAAGCATAGGACACCGTATACGATACGTGCGTATGTTTTCCGCTTAATGAAATGAAAACTACCAAAAATTAGTCTTTTTCAGAATTGCTTTGTTTCCATTTATTTTAGTCAATTTTCCTCAAAAATGTTTTCAAGGTATTATAAGAAAAAGTAATGATATGAAATAGCGGTATTTTATCGATTTAACCTAAAAAATAACACAAAAGGGATAAGAAAATTACTAAAAACATGTTTCTTTATTTCAGTAAGGCTTAGTTTCTCGGTAGTTTAGTAGGTTATACAGCGAACATATAACGGCACCACTGACCCATTAAATACTGCTAATTGTACATTTTAATGGTTTTTGTGCCAAGTGGTTTCATCTGGGGCCTTATTCAGTAAGGACTCGACATGGTCGAACCTCGGAAAATCCTAGGATGTGACGTCACTTCCCCCGACAAATATTTGAAATTTCAGAGGCTGTGACGTCAAAATTTCGTCACTTTCGAGGCTCGGAAATGCCGAAAACATACAGAATAGCCCCCCCTGTTCTCTTCTTTAGCCTATACTTTCTTCGATCTTGATGTCTTTCTATTTGACTACTTCCTTCCTTCCGTCTGTCCTCTCCTTCCCCCTCGCCTTTTCTCCTCCTTCTTCCTCCAGCCACCTTTTCTTCCAACCACGCATCCACGAAGAAACGCCCCCCAGACCTCAATGCCTCGCACCCGGCCACCCGCTCACATTTCGACTCCTTGCTCCCGCGGGAGAAGCGAAGTTGATTCAATATTGGCTCCGCGTTATCTTGCTCGATGCGGACGAGCGAGCGTGTCTGTTGAGCGCCGTAGGACCCACATCACTACTTCCTCCCCCCCACCTACCCTCTCCCCCAACCAACCAACCCCTAAATCCCCTACCTAGATTTGACTGCCTTACCCTATTCCTCACATCACCTCACTTCCTACTCTGAAATTTTCAGTTCCGTATCATATTTTTTCCCTTGGAGAATACAGCTCCCCTTCTTCCTACAAATACTGACATACGTACGCCTTTTAAACGAGTCTCATTTTGGGATTCATTTGGAATACAGTGGGAATTTGGGGGAACAGTGATGCAGTGTTTGTCGGGTGACCCTTTCCGAAACTATATCTCTGTGGCTAATAAGACGGTGGAATTTGACAACTAGCGGCTCTGATCTGCTAGCGCGCTTTGTGCGTAAATAAAGCTCCTTTCCAAATAAGCTAAAAATTTACTTTGTAGGATATGCTGTCCTCGGTGGCGGCGGGGTAACGTCCTTGCCTGCTAACACTAAGATAGCTGGTTCGAGTCCCGCCTCGGTGGGTTATCCCGCACTCAGGGAATTGCTGTTAATGTGTGGTGTATATGTTAAATGTAAGAATGCACTGCACAGTGCAATTTTTTCTCTATAATAAAGTCGCCATTGTTATTATAAAATTTCGAGGATCGAAAAAAGATCCAAATCGTTCATTTTCAAGTGACATTCCAGGTGTCTTCCAATATTCACCGTAGGAAACCCAGAGGAAATGCGAGAAAACGCATCTCATCGGTAAAGGGAGACCAATTACTCATAGATCAGTTCCGCCATGTCATGGGCGGAACGGGTGAGACTGAGAACGTCGAAAAGTCCTAATGGCACATCTCGAATGCCGTTAATCATTACCCGCTAACTCAAACGTCTTCATGTAAGATCCAGGGCTGTGCCCACGACTTTGGCACTTCTGACTTTTTCATTGCGATATTTTATCACTGATTTCATAATTTTTCTTGCTGATATGTAATTAAATTATGTAGTAGGTAAGTCCAGAAACCAGCTCCTTCAGGCAATCAAGAAAAGCCAGATGTATATCTTGAAATAATTTTTATGGATTCATGAATTACACAACTCATGCTATTTTCCCACACTGTAGCTACCAATATTTAAACTTTAGTCTTAGCGAGGTGCCTATTTCTGTGTACTCTCTTTATAGAAATATGATGCTCCATTCATGTGGCAACAGCATCTTTTACCTCATCGTCGCACAGATTGCAAGAATACAGTTTATGATAAGTAGTTAGATGATGAAAAATAATGTAGCAATGAATGAATCAAGTCATCTTTTTTTAAAAATAACTTGGTTCATTCATTTGAACAATCGCTTTCATATGCTTACCATAACTCAGCGCCTTTTCTTCTTCATACAACGCCGGAAATATTTTGATACATTTCAATAGATTTTTGTTCCCAGCATTCAGAAAATGTGACACGAACCGTTAGTCACGTGCGGTGGGATTTTTAATTTTCTTAAACATTATAAACTCGTAGAAATGTAAAAAGTGCTTAGCATCCTCGAAATGATGTTACTGACGTCGATATCATGCCATTGAGTCCGAGCAATTAACCCTATAGCGTGAAGTTGCGATCTTAGCCCTTCCGTAGGAAGAATTGAAAACGGAACTGACTATTCGGACGTAGATACCTTGTATATCAGTCGGTATGTATAGATGGAGAGTTGATATTGAACATGTGTCTGGCGTTGTGGCCGATGTTCCAAAATTATAACGATATTTTCAGGATTGGGGTAGTGGTGATATTGTTTCAATATTGCTATTTGCTCGGCAAAATTATAATTTTTTCTTCTCTGGACGTTATGGTTGATATTTATCGTGAGTACTTATGGTGCATATATAGATTGTAGGCGAAACCTTTTGGTCGATATGGTGGCAGCTATGGTAATTGCGTCAATAAAAGTCGCAACCTTCTCTCCTACTCCAGAAACTTCGATGTTGGCAAATGCATTTCGCGAGTAACATGCGGCTTTTAAGTTACGAACATGTGATTCAGAATTAAAATTGCTAGTATTGAAAATAAAAATATCATAAATTTTTTATATTATCTTTGCAGGAATAAGTCACATTAAGCTGATTTTCTATACATTTGATGAAGATATAACTTTGATATGTTAAGTTGTTATGGTAATAATTTGATTTTTACTCTTTTATAAAAATATATTTATGGCTCTCAAATAATTTTTGAATAGTCGTGGGGAAAGGATCTCGCTTTCAAAAAGTCTGCCAATCCCTGGCCTAATGCTCTTGGAATTCGTAGTTCTGTTTCTATGTACCAATCTATCTCTCTTTAGTACTTCTCGACATAACTGTGTGTAACGGGGCGGAGGAATTCCAATAAAAGGGCTCGATAATTACTTCAAACCTACTGTGGGAAAACTGCAAAACGGCAATAAAGATACATAGAATTATCAAGTGATAGCAGAAAGGTCCTCGGAGGAAAAGGGAAAGAGAAATGTTACTTCGCCTAGTTCGAACACACATCGAGTACGCCGCCCGAATTTGAGATTCTGCATGGAAATCATGGTGTGCCATCGTTCGCCAAATACACTTCTGAAACAGAATGCAGGGTCGCGCGCACTATTAATGTAATGCGAACGAATAGGAATTATTGCATAGCTATAGTATGGGCTGGAGGAGGATGTGAGGAGGTTTAGGCTAAGCTAACAGTACTGGAAAATTTCAGATCCCTTCAGTTTCGGGTGGGTCCGTGTTTCACCCCATCACTAAATCTTTTGAACAGAAAAGAGGGATTTATTGTTGTGATTGCCGTATTAAAGTGCTACGTTCAAGCGATTTATGAGGCTACATATGTATAATAACTTCCATGTATGAAGCCGTCTTGATGATCAATCGATAGCCACCTTCTTATCGATAGAATGTTATATCCTTGGAAAATTGTTTAAATCAGTGCAAATGTAAACTGAATGCCGTCTCCTCCCCCTGTTTCTCTCTATTGGTCTATCCTTTATCCCTATAGGGATCTCCTCCCTGCTCCTTTCTTGACATTCCCTTCCCGCCCACGTCATCCAGGAACCCTTTTCAACTCACGGTATACCCTCAGACACACTCGGTCACGAATTCGCCTTGCGACGAGCGAACGGCATGGAAACTGCAAATATACACACACATATATAGGCGGCACCTGTATATCTGTGTGTGCATATATATGATTTTTATATGCTTGTATATAGATGTGTGCCTCGGATAGGGTGGAATAAATCCTCCTTTCACCCGAGACGCCAATTCACGCACGGATTCAAATCCGGGGAGATCGTCTTCCACCTCATGCCAATCACATCCATGGCTCAGGCTTACGACTCGCTGATATATGTGTATACCTCCAGCAATATATACATTCAAGGCTTCGCCTCACGCTTAACTCGTGCCAAGGGCATTTTCAATGGTGTTTTAAAGGGTGAACAATCACACGTAAAACCGTGAAAACACAAAATTCCCAGTGAATTTTAATGTGTCTTACTTTTTTTTACTGTGCCATGTTGTTAGTTATTTTGGATGTATTATTTTTGTTTTTCACTAAATCGTGTTATAATCGAATTTTATTTATAAATTGTTTTTGTTTTCCGAAACTAATGACTTAGCCCCGACTTAGGCAAACTTTTTAAAATTAAATTCTTTGGTATTCTAAGATTTGGATCACTTTCTCTTTCTGTCACTAACTGCTCTATGTTATATCACTTATATTAATAACGAGCGGAAGATACCCGTTGAAATTCAACGGGTGTGAAAAACATTAAACTTATTTTTTTATAATAAAACCACAAAGCCCGAATAAAAACAGTATACGTGGTCATTTGAGGAGTTCGTAACCTATCTTGTATGTTGTGTTCGTTGTAGTAGATACACTGACAGTTTTCCAGGTTCACGGAGAGATGAGTGACTATTGGTTCACTTTCATGCACGGGAAACCCAAAAATCGGCCTCGCAGACTCATTACTACTTAAATAGCAACGGTTGATAGATGGTCACCTCGTCCCTCCGGTCCTCTTGAGCCGTCTTCTGAGTGATTAACAGCTTGATCGCTTCCCTTGTGTATATACATATATTTGCATTCCATGACAAAATTCAACTATTCAACGTTGATATGTGCGTTGATTATCTTAATCAGGATTGGACAGTAGAGTACAATCCAGCGGTTGACACGTCAGGAGGAGTAATGGCAGCAGAAGCCATGTTTATTTGACCTGTGAATCCTCCATTACCCGCCGTCGCCATAGCCATAATCATTGGTTTCGGTTGCTAAATAAAAAATCTATGGTGATTCTTAGTTCACTTGTCGATTTTCATGCACAGATGTCGTTAATTGCGCAGAATTTCCGTTCTTATTTCGGGTAAGAAGCATGTAGTGACGTCCTTATAATTTCCGCCATCTTAAAGCAGATCGAAGGTTTGAAACAGATGGGTCTGTATTTGAACCAGATTTAGAGCTGGTTACCCGTCTGTATGTTGGGTAAGGATGAAATTTGTGCGGATCTTAGCGTAACCCGAGAAACACCACGGGGAGAATCTCATGAGATCGCTGCTGGGCATGTTTTTGACCATCCAAATCTAACCTTTGTCGTTTGTATTCAAGGGTTCATTTTCTCGCAAATAAGACATTCATTTTGTCTTAAAAGATTTTTTCGAAAGGTTACTCTTTTTTCTATTAGGCATGTTGATGGATATATTTTTAAGTCCAAGGAACGGAAACATAGCGGCAAGTGAGAGTCTAGAATAGGCAACTCGATGATTGAGTGAATGTACCTAAGTTAACTGCACATTAACACTTTTAAACGCATAAATAATTCGTGACGTTACTGATGTGGGAATTGGTCTAAAAACAGTTCGCGAATGTACTGAGAGGCAGACGGTTTCACTATGTGTAATACACCTGAGTACTAAACGATAATAAACAACGCCGTGTTTGTTGTAGCAACAGAAGCATTATTACCATTGATATTCGCTGCACGTATATATTCTTTTAAGTGTGTAGTCTATTAATTCCTTTATGTGTAACGTTTACTAGGTAAGTGTTCTCCCATATATATGCCCCTTTGAGAGCGACTTTGAGAGTAGACGTTGAAGAGTATACTTGTTAAATATGCATTGAATTTAACGATTAACTCCCGAAGCAATCTATCATGGGGGCCTTGGGACTCCAGGATCTTCTTATACGGATTTTGTTTCTACGTACTATCATAGGTCTGCAGGAAAGCGTGATATTAAAATGCTAGAGGCGTGAATATTCTATGAAAATCAAATCTCTGGTTGTCAAGGAAATATGTTATTGTTGATTTCAGGGAAAATGTGAGATTTTTCAACTGAAAACATGAATTTCAGACAAATACGACTGAAAACATGAATTAGAAGAAAATCGATTGATAAAATTAGAAATAATATTGATTCAGCCATTCGATAAAAAAAATTCCAGCCCTATATCTTGAGTGAATGTACTTTTAAAAAGCAAAAAATGAAACCACTGCACCGAACACAATGCATAGCATGGACCACCAGGGGGGACCTTCGGGGGCCTTTGGGGGCCTTTGGGGGCCCTTAGATCTTTTTAATATAGCATATGATACAACCAAATATTTATTCTATCTACATGCCAAATTTCAGCTCAATCGGTCCAGTAGTTTTTGCGTGATGGAGCAACAGACAGAAAGAGACCATTACATTTTTATACATATTAGTAAGGATCACACCCTTAACCCTGAAAAAATAGGGTTTCGGTTAATTGAACCCTACGTTGATTGTTGTCTACCAGTAACAAACATGTGTTCCAAATTTCATCAAAATCGGCCCTGTGGTTTAGGAGGAGATGTGGAACATACATACATACATACATACATTGACTTTTATATATATAAAGATATCTATGACCATTGTAGTATGTGATTCAGGTATATTACTTTCCTAAAGGTCAAACTCAATTTTTAAAATCTAAAGCTTTTCATAGAGTGTCAGCACCAAACATTTCCCGAAACAGTATTTTCGGGAAAGACCTTTCCCGTCTCGAACTTTGAGAAGGCCAAAAACTTCGGGAATTCCCGAAGTTTCGGCATCCCGCTCATTCCTAATTATAACGCAAGGCCCCGTAAAATTACGTCCACCGCGACAGAGACCGAGACAGCCATCTCGAGACTAGCTCGAGACTCGTTTCCTAGCATATCGAGATCGAGCAAGATTCGAGCAGTGCTTTTCTCTCGCTCGAATCTTGAAAAGTCGAGACTCGCACAGCCCTACCAATCAATAAATATAATTATTTTTAGAATTTATTTTCAGATAATTAACATAGTAGCCAACAAATATGTTTGAATGGAATTAGAAAGGTTATCCCCATCATTACTCATAAAACATTAATCATTGAATTATAAACGTTATCTTGATCATAAGCATCAATCGCATGAAAAACCTTTGATTTAAAACAGTTCTCAAAACCCTTTCATGTAGCAATTTGGATTATATACTTTCCATTCCAGCCACATAGCGTTCAAGAACGTTGCACCTCATTACGGTCTTTTGTTTAATATTTTATCTCGTATATCTTGTATATCTTGCTTAAAATTGTTTTTTACATTATAATTAAATCCTTTTTCTATTTATCTGACTAAAAGTAGCACCGACTTTCTAGTTGCACGACCGCAAAACTAGAGAATCGACGTTCGGTCATTTGCTCGCCAAATTCTCGTTTCTTTGCCAACATTTTCAAATATATGAAGAAAGTTAGTAATGATTCATCCGATTTTTAGTTCGAAAAAAGTTATACTTCTCCTCTGTCTCATTCGTCAATGGGAGAAAGTATTCTTCTGTCTTCTTCACAATCGTCTCGGAATCTTCTGACTCCACCGTCAACAATATGAGTGCTTTTAGCTAGTGTCTGCCTTCTCTTCCGAGAAAATGCAAAATTGAATATAAATTTGTATAGCGTCTTTATTTGATGCACCGAGCGCTATCATTAAAATATTATATTCCTCTTCCCAAATTTAATAATGTTTTTCTCCATCACCTGCAAAAGACAATGAGTGAAGGAAGGACATTAGAGAATGTTTTAGGCTTCATTTGGTGGAATTGTTTCGATTCGAACATGTTAAATGAGATAAGACTAAGTTAAATTCCACTCAGTATATTCCTAATAACTGATCATGGTGTCTGCACCATTTTCAAGGTGCTTTTCACTTGGATTAGCAGGTCTGCATATACCACGTTGGAAGCCAAAAGCGCGGGAAGAGGTGTGTTTAAACAGCGTGGTTGAGGAAGGGTAGGTAGGTCAGGGAAATGGGAAGAATTAAAGGAACGGTGGTCAAGGTTAAGTTACGTAAAGTTGAGTTATGTTACTGAGATCGAGTTAGGAGGCTGTAACAACTTTATTCCTTTGTCTCTTATTCATCTCCCACGTTCCTCAGAACGATATTTTTCCTGATACACAATGCGCATCAGAAGCTTTACAAATTAGATGCTGGAAATTCCGGCCACGCAGTGCATTGCTTTCTAATAAGTTCTAGGAAAAACCTCTTACGCCGTGTTTCTAGAACTTCATTCATCATCACAACAGATACGTTTATCGTTCCTGAACATAAAGATGTACCAGGCTCCAAGGCAGCCATAGCATAATATCATTACAAATACTTTCGCACCAATAGTTAATTGTTTAATCATTCTACTGGCAACAGATTAATCATTGCATATTAGGTATGCCATGTATACTTGACTCCTGTATAAGCTTAGAACGGTGGAATCAGCCCTGTTATTTGAAAATTATACTAGGTTTGATACTTCTCGTTTCAATAATTAAATGGCGCATTTTAATGATGAAAAACTCATGATATGCCTCAGTAAAATAATTTCTTACATTAGCGTAACTTCATCAAATATTGCCCCTTCATAGTCTGGTCATAAACTTGGTATGAGTATGAGCCTTGTAATCTTAACTTTTAAGAAGCGGACTAGAGTTCAGAGGATATACACACTATAATTTGCTGGGGAAAGGCGGCGTTTTAATAACTCTTAGAAGTTGGGCGTGGGTCAATGAGGAATGGCGCGGCAGATGGCAGAGGACTGTTAATGCTCCTCGTGCTGTGAGCGATGGGTGGGATATACCCCTCAGGGGGGCCCTAACTGTTGAAGTGTCGGAGATCTACATCTTTGTGCTTTGTGCACATCTGCGAGACATCCAAGGGCGTGTGGCTTAGGGTGATAGAACACTAGCACTAAGGGAATAGGAAATAAAAAATTGGGAAAAAAAGTGAAAGGGCAAATATAATTAGATGAAATAATTGATGGATTTACGCCTCAATCAGGTGGACTGTTATGAAACTTCCTTTGAATTGCTTCTAGTGTGAAAATCGAAATCTACGCCACTGTCTAGCGGGTCGTCCGAACTGTACTATCAAGTGACGTTGTGCCGATGAATTTTCATTTGTTTCTTCCAGAAGTTTAGCAATTCAAACTTTTGTTAACCGAATAAATGTTTGGATTCGGCTCCATCAACTTAAGTTGTAACGCTCTTGTTCGTTATTAGCGCATGGGACGAAGGAATTATTGTATTTATCCATCCGAACGAATCTGATATTTTGTCGCTTTTGTCAGTTCTAGATAGCATTTCCAGCGAAACACAACTGTTGTGTTCAATCCAAATATGTATATCAATGTAGTATTACCTCAAAACATCCTTGTGGAGTATTTCGCTTCATAGATCAGAGACATCTACTGATTTACATATTGCCACGCCAGCACCTCACAGTGGGCAGGAATAAAAAAAGCTGGCCAAAGTTAAAAAAGTGCATGTCCTTAACCGGTTGAAACTTCGCTTAACCTTATTTTGAAACTTTGCATGGCAATCCTCCATAGTTTGGTACATGAGATATAATGTGATTTTTTCATTTCTTGCGTAATTTCAATAAACTAGGCTCCAAGTTCTACAAATTTAGCATATAACGCCTGCCATTATTTTTTTTCTGAAACTTTCCGAAGTAATGCTGATACATAATCTTATCTCGAGAATAAATAAGATTCGTCTCACATCGGCTTATTGAATCCTATCATTAACTACCGACAGCAAATTTTAGCCCAATTAGCGATCCGGATGTCGTGTTTAGTAGCACAATTTTAGCATTCTACTTGTTTGTATGCTCTCTGAAGGCTCTCGAGCTACAATTAGTCCAATGCTATAGCTTGGTCACAATTTCTATTCGGTAGCAATATTAGGTAGAGAGTATTAAATGTAGTAGAGGAGAGTGGTAGGCATACAAAAATTCTTTAACAATGATAATCTTGCTCCGCACACTTTTTAAAAAGTAACAGCAGCCATGCATAGAACGGTTATTCTCGAGGATAGTTATTTTCTATGCCTTGTTTTATAACCTTTCTTCGTAAAATTCTTGGAAAATATTTCACATTCAAAGTAATATTTTACTCTTTTCACAAAAAATGGTGTGCCATAATAAAAATGTGCCCCAATTCAGTGTACTATAATATAAATCCCCCTTATATTATAATATTTATCCCTTATATAACTTTCATTCGGTTAGTAATGATGGTAAAGGAAGCCAATTTACTGCTATACTTACTGCATATAGTTTGTATCTGCCAGGCGTTTTCTGTCCCATGCTTGATACATCTACTAGACGTGCTATCCGTCTTGGGTACTGTTCTTGGGAATATCCATTTTCCTAAAAAAGTGACCAAATTTATGAAGAATATTTGAAAAGCATATTCCTCATCAGAGATAATGAAGGCATTTTACGGGATATATTGAAAAAATCTTTTTTCTCATTAGAAATTGCTATGATTACTTTTATGGATAAACACGTAAATGTTTTATTCCAAACAGAAAATGATTTAACTGTTTAATTTCTCTCTATTTTTAGTCCGTTATTACCTAACTTGTTTTCGAAGATAATTGCTAAAAGCTATTGCAATTTCTGGTAATTATGGGCAGTAGAATTTCATAGAACTTTCTTAGGAAATAAATATTTAGAATTATGCTAATATTTAAATATCACGATTTGAGTATGAGGCTTATAATCTTAACTTTTAAGAAGCGGACTAGAGTTCAGAGGACTTTCTCTTTCCAAAATGTTATCAGATTGTAGGTGGCTGTACTTCCCAAGAACACGTAATTATGCTACAATGGGGGGTAGTATGGAATAATTTCAACTGAATTAATTATTTTCCTTTAAAACAAGGAAATTAGTTTAGGATACGTAGACGCATTTTGTTGAAA
This sequence comes from Pyrrhosoma nymphula, assembly GCA_963573305.1. Taxonomy (NCBI): domain Eukaryota; kingdom Metazoa; phylum Arthropoda; class Insecta; order Odonata; family Coenagrionidae; genus Pyrrhosoma; species Pyrrhosoma nymphula. The sequence goes on along the minus strand of OY754338.1, from coordinate 21,759,576 downwards.
AATTTGAATATGACATTCAATAGCTTACAACTTCTGACACTGTAAACAAACTCATACAATTTACGTTGAAGTCTTCATTCGATTTCTTTATTATTTATTCATATTATATCCATTTTTCTGCTCAAGGGTTGCTTGAGCTCAGCTCCTAGCGAACTGGGCTGCTGCCCGGGGTGCAACCTTATTTTGGCCTCATTAAGTTAAAAATGTAAAAAACTTTGTTTCAAAAGCATCAATCATAATTGAGAAGCATGATAGCATATAATAACAATAACCTTTCCATTAGCATTTCTTTTATTATATCAATTATGAACCTAATTTTGCTCAATAAGTCAAAACGAACAGAATTAGGGATAACATTTTATCGATGATGTAGTGCTAAAAAAGTGACATCAATGAAGCGTTTACTGAACGTAGAGAAAAATAAATTTTTTCACCCCTTTCTCCGAAAGAATGTGGAATATTGGTGATACTTTCCACAATAATCTGTCATTTCAAGATCAAATTTATCAACCTTTCAATAGAAGTAAGTGGATTGTGTCAAATTGAAATTTTCATAAATGCACTCCCTTTTGATCTTAAGATACTATTGGTTTCGGCTTTGATTTTTCCATGCATGGACTATTGTTCTCTGGCTTCCAATGATCTTCCTGATGCACTGAACACTGAGTTTCAACGAGTTCCAAATTCCTTTGTAAGATATATTCGGCTTACGCCGCAAGGATCACGTTTCACTTTTCGGAGAACAGAAAAAGTGTTTGATTGTTAAATGTAGACGATTATAGTTACTATTTGTATTCTTTTACCAGAAATTTGAACACTGGGAACCAAACTATTTGTTTCGTCCGTTTAATGTAGTGAAAAATTGACGCAAAATTATCAAAAGAAGCAATTTTTCATTGCCCAACTTCACTGCCCACTTCTCGGACCACCACGTTCAGCAATTCCTTTGTTGTAACCTCATCCAAAATCTGGTGCAATATGCCATCAGATACAAAAAAACTTTCATTCACGAGAGAATTTTAAACCCAAAGTGTATAATTATTTCCTAATTTGTGATTTATGTAATTTTATATTATTTATGTAATTGTATATTATGCATGAATGCATTTGGGTAGTTATTTTCACCTTATAGATCTTTTATCCACAGAATAATAAATCTTATTCCGTTCTATCTATCTTTCTAATCAGTTTAATATTATCTATTAGAAAACTTTGTTTAGTTTAGATTGAATTATATGTTATTGTAAATACTATTGCTTATGGGGAATCAATACACGTTTGTCATACTCACTAAAAATCCAAATCGGAATTTGTGAATGAAGTCGAGCTGGAGAGGGCGCCGAAAAGGCGCCTTGTCTGGTTCAAAAATGTCCTTTGAGCCGTCCCTAATTATAGGAATCGGTGAAGTACCTCAAATGAGTTACTGTCTTGCTGATGGAGTGTGTACATGCCTTGTTTTTACGGAGGGAATTTACAGGGGTTGGGGTGAAATCCCGTCATCGCTTGCCTTTCATTACCGCGTCAAGGCCTCCCGTGTCCGTCTGTCACACGCCTTCCAACCCTTCCCTTCCCGCTCGCCCCTTCCTCAACTCACTCTCTCTATAATCTCCTCTTACTCCCTTCCGCCTGCCCCAAACCCTTCCACTCCTGCCCCGATACAATCCACCCCCCTCCCTCCTTTCTCGGGAGAAATGGCGAAGAGGGAAGCAATGTTGCTTTCTGCTCTGGGGGTGGGGGGGGGGGGGGTGTGGGGTGACGACACGGCTGGGCTTCGAGTAATGGATTTAATGACACGCGCATGGAATGATAGTGGCGCCGCTCGTACTTCGGGTGGAGATGGAACTGCTCCCATGAGTCGGGATATTCCTGGGTATTATTCACTCTCCCAGGGGGAGTATATGGTTCCGGTGTCGCCTGCCAGGAGGCACCACCGGTTCTCTCCACCCCCTTATCGCCCGTTCTGCATCCCCTCCCTCTGCTTCCCTCCGTACCCTTTTCATCATTTTCGTCCCGGAGCAGTTCCGGCTTAACTTGCTGATGAAGACGACAATGTACCGATACGAGTCAATATGTTTCCTGGAATATCTTCCTATTCGTCGTAGTCGGTAAAAATGACTGAAGAGAATGAGGAGTTTCTGCTTTAGCTACCGGTGGTGGTTCGGAGAGGGCGGGGATACACCCGATAACGATTCTCTAGATACGTGACGGTTGCCATGACGAAGGATCGCCCTTGGAGATAAACGCGAATTAAATTATTGTTTAGCATCTCCGGGGACCCATTCTATCTATCCTTGTCTCCATCCCTTGTCCCTTGGTGACAATCCATTTAAAGCACTGTGAATTTAATGCGTATATAATTGGCTTAAGGGATTTCTAGGGTGGTGAAGTGACTCAGTAGTTTTTTAATGGGGATTTAAAGGTGGTTCGTGTTGACTGGAGGAAACATGTGCAATTTACATGTTCATAACCATTATTGATGTATACTAAAACCGCAAAAATCACTACTAAGTTCTTTATGAGTACATTATTTAATTTTGATCAGCTTGGAAAACTCTTTCAGTGGAAAGCCTCAGTTTTAGAGAATAAATTCTCATGGATGTACCGAAATAAATGTAAATCAACCGGATATTTTTAAGCATGCAAAGAAATTTACTTCTAATTCTTGTAAAAAACTATTTATTTTTTCAATTCCCATTTTGCACGTTAACATTCATTTTTATTCTCGTAGAAAAACAAGCAGTCGCCTTTTGACTACAATCATGCTTGCACAGCTTAGTCTTAAGAGACACCAGAGTTGTCGTTTACATATATTCGACCTATGATATTCAGGGCTCTTTTCTTGAATTCTGGTAATATTCTCAAGCGAACCGTTATATTAAAGGGTTGTCTCGAAAAAAATCGGTTGTTGACGATGCGGTTGTCCAGCGAGAATTATCCTTAGAAGCGGATTGAGGTTCTCTCATCGAATCTTTAACTCGTGATTGACTCGTGGCGTTTCGGGTGAGGGCATAAACTTACATTATTAATCGTAATACAGGACACTTCTTGCGAAAGAAAAAACAACATCACCATGTCTATATTTCAAGGGGGGAGGTGGAAATATATCCTGCGAACCATGAAAACCTCAGACCTGACTTGTGAGCAGCCCAGAGGAAAAGTTTCAAAACACAGAGGAAAAGGTGCCTGCGCTGTATTAAAGATACTGGTATTTATCAAGCGAATACTAGTAAGGTTCTCAAGTAAAAAGTGAAATATGTTACTTTGCTGTACCAAGGGCACTTTTCGAGTACTCTGCGAATATTTGGTACCTTCACAAAACGACTTGATGCGCGAAATCCGCACGCTTCGTTGAAAACTGCTTTGAGCGGACAAAGAACTGTAGTACAGCTCGGAAATTGCTGCTGACATTCTTTCTAGGGATGGGCGGTACTAAAAAAAGTAACGGTATTTTTTTGATGAGTATTAAAAAGCAATAATACTACTCTCCCAGTAGTACCGACGAAAAAAATACCAGGATTTATGTGATTCATTAAATATTTCAAATAATTACAAATTAACATACGTTTCACCCTAATTTTCCGGTATTTCGGAAAATTAGAATATCTGTCCAAAAATAAACAAAGAAATTTCCATCCATCGGCATTTTTAAAGAACATTCATCGTGAATATACGTCTACTCAGTAAATACTTTTTATTTTATACTGTGTGTTTGCGCTCGTCGCTTTTTGTTGAATAATTTAAAATAACTTGAAGAAGGATCGGTATTGTTTTAATGTAGTGGTCGGGTAAAATCCCCTGTTATAGTGATCAATACTTGCGGTCGCACTAACGTTTAACTTACAGGAGTAAATATACGGTTCAAAATCATCGTTTGTCTGGTGTTCGGCATCCGTCAAAACTTTATACTTACCTATTATATCAATATGATAACGAACATAACTCAGCTTCACGATTATGTTAATTAGAAAAAAGGACAGACATATTACGAGAACATTAGAAAATTTAGTCAAGTTAGTAAATTTTCGCAGTTAGTTCCGTTAGTTGACGCAAGATGGCAGCGCTGTCTAAATACCAGTATTTTTAGTAACGGTACCGTCGGTAGTACCGATTTTAAATACTGGTCGGTGCTACCGGATTAAAAAAAATAGTACCGGTACTATCGAAGACCGGTATTTTTTTGCCCATCCCTAATTCATTCCACGCACCATTAATGCCTACAAAAAACAGAGCAATATGTCAAGGCACTCTATGAACATTCACTTTCGTTCTTTCCCTCTTCCATTCCTTTTCTCTATTCCCTCCCTTCTTTATGGCTGGTGTACTAACACCTCCTGCCACACGCTCCTGCGGCGGCTCGCAGGGACTTTTGATAGATAGATGTAAATTAGTTATGAGAAGAAATTCCAACCCTGGCTATGCGAAACACGAAACTAGGGCTATTTAGATTGTTGAAAGGTGTATTTGTCAATGTGTGGATACCTATAGTAAGTGGAGGTCGTGCGTTTCCAAATGCACGAAGTTCCGCACAAGCCACGTCTAGTGTTCGTGGATCGCTGTGATTCTATACTGGCCTTAGTCCCAGTTCATGGTCGAATCCGGGGATCGAGTTGTTGTGGTGGCTAGAGTACTTCCCATCCTGAAGGCCCGGCAAGATACGTAAAAGGCCGTTATGATAATCTCGTTAGCGTTACTGACCTTTCTCAGCAACTGGGTTTGTAATCGCTTTCAGACCGTCAATTAAAATTTAGACTCAATATATTATGTGAGTTCTAAACCGATCTATTCTCTGACGACGTTAGTAATATTTTACACAATCCGACATACTACAGTAGATCAGACCACGAGAATAGAATTATGGAACTAGACTGCAGAATGGATAGATTAAAAATGTCATTTTTCCCGCGAACGATAAGAGGCCATAACAGTTGTCAATGAGACTTTAAATTAGGTTTGTCGATAGGTTTTGTTCCTCTTAGTAGTAGTAGTAGTAGTATTCCGTAATACTTGTGTCCTTATCTGCCACCTTGCAGGTGCTTACAGCGCGCCGTGCATGTTTTTAGCATAACTCTTGAATCTCTGCCCGTTTATGTAGTTGCACAACACATAAATACTAACATTGGTAGCATATCTATAGTGTAGTGCATTCTTGTGAGGCTTCACCTCCTGACAAGCAGTAGTGATTAATGCTAATGCATCAATAGTCGTAATTACACATACCTACTTAAGGATATAGTGTAATGCATGTTGGTGACTACTCACCCCCTGCCACACACCCTTGAAGAGGCTTGCAGGGTATTTTGTACATGAAGATTTTCAAACCCCGGCATTTGTTTAGTTTTTCCAAAGGAATCCCGATCTCTATTTGAACGCTATGTGGAGTGCACTTCAAGCCCAATGCTCCGTCCGTCGGATGGGACGTTAAACCTTGGTCACTTTTTCGCCTTTCGTTAAGAGCAGGCTAATGCCCACGCCAGGTTTATTTCCTCCCTCCCACCACTCCCCGATATTCCTTCCCCTGGCAACCAATCTACCTGTCCTCAGTTGCGCCAATGACCTCAACTGTCAGTCGTCTCCACAAATAACCAACCAACCATGGTCGAACCCTACAACGTACATGTTTGCTCTGAACCTAAGTGGTTTAAATGAATATTGTAGGTAGAATTCGAATTTTCGCCGCTAATTATTTTGTTTTCGATGAGTTGCCTGCATTGAAAGTGGTAAGCTCACTTTCCCGAGAATAATTCGTACCATCTTTGAGGTGGGAAAGGATTGTGCTTCTTTTTATTTCCACGAGAAATGGGTTTACATTTCCAGTACGCCGGAATTCGTGACTGTATTCTAATAGCATAGCTTCCCATTCTTAAATGTAATGGGGCAACATCATCGGAGAATATTTTTTTTCTTTAATATTTTTTTTATAGTGGTACGGCAATTACTTGGCGATAAATAATGTAATAAATAATAACCATGGGTATTCGATGACCTTCCCGCAGAATCTCTATAAGTATTTTGATCGTTACTCAAAACCTAGGATGGTCCTCATTTAATTTTGTAAGTAATACTCCACGAACAGCCGTGAAAGAATTAGACAGGGACACAGCAGCACAAACAAAGGGGATAAAGTACAATAGGAGGAAATGTTAGTTTAGTGAGATAAGTTTCGATCTGCTCTTGTTTCAGTTGTGGATTAATTAACGCGAGAAAAAGTTATTATTATCTGTTTGACAATGGCTTGCTCTTATGTATTTTGTTGTTTTTTTGGAAGCATTTCTATGACCACGCAAATACAGTAATAATTCACAAGTCATTTTTCATCTGTAACGTCCATTTTCTTTGCAAAACTCATGCTCCTACTTTTAAACGGACGTACTGTATCTATCGTATCAGAGAAAATTATTTCTCATTGCTTCTAATTGCCATTAAGCAGCAGCGAAAAAGGGTTATGCCCTTAATTATTCCTGGCCACCGTTAAGTGTTCCGACTCGTTCTCAGAAAATTCCGCTGTGGCAGGACCGAGCCCAAATTATGCATTCGGGGACAACACGAGTTCGTATTTTTAGCGATATTCCGTCGACCGTTTGAGTCCGACCGAAGCAGATCGTGAAACAAAACTTGGCGAATTCAAAGAAAGGGAGTTTATATTTTCTCATGTCTTCAAGGCGCCTAATGTTGCGCTTTAACCTCCACTGGCGTGGCAGAGGACAGTGAAAGTGGACAGTCAGCCATTGGAGCGATATATTCAGCGATATTAACTATATCGAATATCGATATTGAAGATTTATGTTGACATGACGGTACTTACCGGGTTACTCCAGTAATTTATATTTTTGCCTAATCTTAACATCGAACATTTTTATTGGCTATATTTTTCAATATGTCACATAGAAAATATTGTTTTTTGTTATACTTAACGTACTTATTGCCCACATCGCGTGATCGGCGACAAATGCCTCAAGTGCCGTGTCATCGAAACTATCGGACATATTGTCCTATCACAAATACCGCCGCATAGAAAATGATCATCAGATTATCATAAATTTAATATCACCGTATCGTTGATGATGTAAGAACATGTCGCGCTAGTGACAGTTATACTCATAACGTCCTATCAGTGATTACATTCTTAATGTCACATTGGAAATGTCATCCCAAACATCATTTTATTAATTTCTTTAATATCGCCGTCTCGATAATGTGTGTCCGTATTTTGAAGACGATTTTCCGGCAGTACCTCTGAGACAGAGGTACTGCCGGAAAATCGTCTTCATTTTCTGATCGAATATGCCCTTCATGTCGTACTGCAGGCAGTATCTCCAATGTCGTCGTATCGAAGTTCATGTCGTCATGTTGAGAATAACTATTGCCGAATGGAATTAGTCGCTAGCGTCCTGGACGTCGCCCAAATACAATAAGTTTGGGCCACTCTGCAGGTTGTAATATACACTCAATACGTAAGTCCCTGCTAGGGAATCGGGTATTTGTGGTGAGTACTGACCTCCTATCCCGAGGCCCCGGGTTTGATTCTGGGCGATGGTGGAAAATTTTCAGAGAAATCATGAGCGTTATATGAGGGCTAATTGGAGAGCATACTAAGTGTAGGACTCGGCTCATGAAACGGGACGTTGATGCGTGCGCCCAAAGGCGCTTCTCGTTATAGCCTCGTTCACAACAACTTAACTCGGCGTAACTTGGCTTGACTTGGCGAAACGCCGGAGATCATACCTTTAGAATAGCGTCTTTCAGTTCACAATGACTTAAATCGGCGTAACTCGACTTGGCGCAGCCTGGAGTTGAGCCCAGGTCAACTTTCTCTTAACTCTATCCTAAAGATGGCATGCTGTACAGTGTACATACTGCCGGTTGTCGGGCAGTATTCGATTGCTACACTCGATATCTCCTCGAGCAGCCATATTGAACACATGGTTTTCTTGTGAAGTCGCATATGGATACGTTTAAGTGAAAAGGTATACGGAGAAGTTGATCGAGTCAGTGCAAAAAACCCTAAGATATTCAACAAAAACCTTTCATTTTTAATAATGATATAGTTTAACTCACTATTTACAATTGATACTACACCGCAAGCTGTTTCTGGGGAGCTGACTAAAACTCTCGAAACTCACGCTATCGATAGGCCTCATCAATCGATTGTAAGATCGAATTTAGCCGTGTTGCACTGTGATTGGTTAGAAATTTCGCGCACTAATTCGCCTACGGAGCGAGAATCAGCCAAGTTACGCCGAGTTAAGTTGTTGTGAACGAGCCTTCTACCCTTCCTCCCATTCCCAAAACCTCCTCCCATCGTACCCGCGTCAACCTACGCCTCAGTTGCCAGTCTCCTCCCAAAATAATTAACAAACTACTTCCTGCTGGTTTTCACATACCATGGTTAACTTAAGCCCCATACACGAGCGGACAAATTCGCCGTTTGAAATCTCAAATGTGAAAGAATTGAATAGTGGACCGAAAGTTCTTCTGACTACCTACGAATTCGGAATAATTAACTACATTTTTCAATTGGTTGTACGTCAGCGAAATTTTGAAATCGTTTGTTAACTGAACAACAGCAAGGTCTTACAAGCACATGTTATGACGAATATGAATGCGTAATTTCAGCTGACTGAATTCGACATTAATTAGCTTCAGTCCATTAATCCTAGACCCACTCCTAAGATAAATAGGTAAACGTATTTATTTGGGCGAGATCGATATATACAGTGAACGTGACAAACACTGCAATATATAAATCAAATAAATTATTCTATAAACAATAGAAATAGAATGCCAACGCGACATAATGAAGTGTCAGAAATAAATGTAAAAAGATATGTACAATAGTGGGAAAAACGTGAGGATTTTGACTGGCATCCGTCACAGAAAAAACTCAATGCCAATGTCATATTTCCGCGTTACTTAGGGATTCACAATTGTGGATAAGTCTGCTTAATTGTATGTAGGGCCGTAAGTTTACATATAAAACATGGTGGTGCATCGCATAGCCTTTGCAACCCCAGGGGGTGGAACATTATCCCCCCTAGGGGTTTGGGACAGGGGGGTAGGGTCTTGTAGTTTCCCCCGCGCTAACCCGCGCGTGTAGTGGGAGAGGGAACAGTTGTTTGGATCCTTGGGGTACTTACGAACAGCAACACATTTTGCCGTCGCTTTAAAATCACAACACACTCTCGCTACTTGATGATGGCGAGAGCGGAGCTATTACCTCCGTGGTAGCCTCGTCTCGGACACGCTAATGAGGTTGCTCCCGGCAATGATGCAGAACCTCTCAAGTCCCAGTGGGCGGAGTGGGTGGGCATCTGATAAAAAGAGAGGGACAGTCAGTCGTACGAAAGACAACTCTCCGTCTTCTTTCATTTCGCTAATCGCTTCGCTCGGCGAACGAATTTTGGAATGAATGGAAATTTCTCTGGATCTGCACGATGAAAGAGTGAAATTCGGTTTCATAGTGAGTTGATGAAATATATCCTACACTAATGACATTTAAAATACTCAAATACCAGTATTTTGATCACCCTGTCACAGATTTTGGTGAGAAAAAAGAATACTTGAGAATGCGATCGTTGCTGGTTGGATTTCCAAAGTTTTTTTTTCTCCTAATTTCCTTTCTGATGTTGATCACCAGGCAACAAAAGTCTTTATTTTCCTAATGTTGTTAGAGGTGACCTGACGACCCTAGCTGGACTGCAAGTGAAACGGTTGTCCATAAATGAATGAACGCGGGAGAAACCCGAATAAAAGCAATTCTACCTTCTTAAAATTGAAAACAGACTGTATTGTACTCGGACTTTACGTCCCCTGGATTATTGAAACATAATTGCATGACACAACAAATGGGGTCAATGGTGATAACAATACATACTAATTTAATTAAGGAGCACCACATATAAACCAACAATAATCAATGAGTAAGATAATTCACAACATGTGAAAATCAGGGCAACAGTACACAGATCACACATTAGGGATTTAGAATTTAAAACAGGCTGCGTAGATAATAAATCGCAAATAATTTTACATTATTCATTAATCGTAATTGAACATAAAGTAATATACACTACATAAAACAGTATGATTATACGATAGAGAATGACGAGTCTAATTCAACATTGCAATACAATGATATAAAATCACATTTCAAGACTCGATCATATCGATTTGATTGTAAGTAGATTAAGCTAAGTTACATAAATGATTAGTCATATTTCTCTTGAACATCGAAATTGTAGATAAGGTTCTAACATTTTCAGGTAAACTATTTCATAACTTGCAGGAGGAAATGAGGAAGGAATGCTCTAATGGTAATGAATATTAAGAGGACGTGGGACACCCCTATTTTGCCGACTCTTCTGCGTTCCGTTCTCAATCAGTCAATTTTACTTATTTCAACTCAAGCTTTTTGAGTTATTAAAGTCAAGGAGTGATATAAGGGGGCTACCTTTTTCAAATTTTTCTTAATCCAATATTGGAAGTCAGGTTTTATAACAAATATAGGCCTTTTGCACGAAATGTTGCGGAATGCCGAGTCAAGGAACGCCATTTATGGCTAGGTAGCCCCCAAGAGTTACTTGTCTGTAGTTGATACGCCGACTGCCGATGCGAAATTTTATCAAATAAATGTATAATCTAGGAAAAGCGAACGTGAGTTTTGATGAATTGCAGCGCAGTAATGGGCGTTTATGATAGCTCCCACTGCCGTCGCAGTTCTCCATTTTCTCGCCGCGAGCGCTCCATCAGAAATTGAACACACTATCTCAGATATGGTGTTTTCTCTGCTCGTTTGCGGGACGAGAGGGGAACAATGCGTGAGGGGAGCATGGTTGTCGCTCAAGAGCAGCAGCTATCGGGATATTTTCTCTCGCTTTCAGTTTTCCCTAACGCGCGCATTGGCCGCTTTAGGAGAAACGTTTCTACATTGAGAATTTCATTGCCTCCTACAGCATTGTTAGCTTACTACACTTGTATCTTCTATCATTTAAATGCCTCCTGATAAGCAGCGTATAAATAAGAGGCATAGTAGCATTAAATTTAATTTGTCTGCCGCGAGTAAAATATGGAAGGGAGAAAACTTAGCGCGATGGCGAGAGGAGCAAAGGTAAAAGCACATCCGTCATACTTTTCAAAAACATATAACCATACATACAAAAAATACCGCCATACATAAAATTATTCGCCGATAACATTTTACGCTTAAGAATGGCGGTCATAAAAGCTGTCGAGTTTAGGAAACGCCAAAATGTAGCACTAGCGAAAAAAATTTAACTACTGCAACAGGATATCCTCAATAGGCCCAGCCATGTTTTTGGAGAAAATGAGCGATGTGTATATTTAGAATATTTATATCATGGAAAAAACGCCCCGGGAAGAAAAAACAACATATGTACTAGCACTAAAAGAATTTCGGGTGTATTAAAAGTTGAAAACCTAGCACAAAACAATATTCGCCACAGCCGAAGCCTTATTCACGATAACAGTCCTTTAGAGCATTATAACGCAATCATAGCAAAATTTATCGGCGGGAAATGAGTTAATTTTGCTCTTACCCGCTCATATAGAGGAAGATGTGCCAGAGCTGTGGTCAGCATTGACTCGGGAAATCCTTTGCATGCCCTTTACAAAAATGTTTGTAATGTGAGTCCCGGGTACTACTACAAAATGCCACTCCAAAGAAGACAGCTGAAGGCAATTGCTACTTCCAACCGAAGGAAAAAACACCGAGATCGAAGAGAAATATCTGAAATGATATATTAATCCTAAATTCCCCCACCAGGTGATATTTAATTCTTCTTATGAATACAGTACTTAAGGGCGCAGGTTCCTCCTTAATCAACTGATTGGGACAAAGCCTGATTTCGATTACGGTCCCAATTCTGAAAGGCCTGATATTCCTATTGAGGAATTTAACATTGATTGTCAACTATTTAAGGAATCTCTAAAAATGAATGAGGAAGAAATTAAAGAAATAGAGAGGAAAACAATACGACAGAGGGAAAGCGTGGAATGGGTTGCGATGCGTCAGAAGATGCTCACTGCCTCCAATTTTGGCCAGGTCTGTAAAATTCGTCCACACACAGGCTGCGAAAAATTAATCATGTGCCGTTATTTCGATTCTCCTCACCTTGAGGACGGAAGGGTAAATGAGGACAAAGCTCGCGTGGCATTGGAAACAGCATAGTAGAGAAGTTTTTACCTTTTCCAAGGAGCAAATTCCGATGGAATAGTGGGGGATCGGAGCATTGTGGAAATAAAATGCCCATCATCGGCTGCAGAGATGAGTGTAGATGAGGCGATCGGAAATGGAAAAGTAGATTTTTGGATGAAGAATCACGGAATGAGAATAAACCGGAAGCATCATTACCACTCTCAGATACAAGGCCAGCTCCATATTTCTCAGCGAGACTTCTGCATCTTTGCTGTGTGGACGAAGAAGGGGTAGAAAGTGGAGAGGATCCTCAGGGACAATGGGTTCTGGGGGATATTCATGGTGGACAACTTATAACAATTCTATTTTGAATGCATGCTTCTGGAGTTAGGCGATGCGATATTTTCCCGGTCAATGCCGATTCGGAATTCCCCTAGTCTTTTGGCAGCCCAAGAGAAGAGTCTTTCAAACGTAAGGATGGGGAGAGGGATCAGAAAGGAAATTTGAGATGCAAGAAGCAAAAGAAATAAAACAATTATAACCAGCATGATGTGTTCTTTCAATAGCTCTTTCTGTATCCCATCATTGAGTAGAGCTCTGCTTAGATTGCACCACAGATGTTAGAGCCGAGGTGGTTCTAAGTTCTCGCTAGGAAGCTTGCTGACATCAATTCACGGACGGCTGTGGTTCCGGAATAATGTTTATATCGACTATTTAGCGCTTATTACCAATTTAATTAACCATTAACGTAAGACAAATCAAAATTTCATACTACAGATATGTTGGATATTTCGTAAGTAGCTTTTTATGCTGTGGACTTTTCTGTGAGGTTAATGCCGTGGGGCAATATTTTCCTTATAACTGTGCTGACTTACACTATAATAGTTAGTGAGGTCAACTCCATCTGTAGTATTCTCCCTAGCTATTGTATGCAGCAATATTTTATGTTCATTGGGTTTATTTCATCGCAACTAATTGTCTATGGCCATGATCATTGAGTCGAGTTGGGAAAGTCCCCTCGTGAAAATACATTATTTTCTTGTCCTATTCCTCTAAAAACTAAACTTTCATGAAACTAAATCGTATTTCTAATGCTATAAAGACATTCCTATTATTAGTTAACCGAAGGCTAGTGCAAAGGGCGAAGTATTCATAAAGTGAGGATCAGTAAGAGGGCCAAATTTGTTTAGGAAAGGGATGAGCGCGCGATACTGTATCCTGGATTGGATGAAGTAAAAGACGTAATACGCATTCAGATATGTTCAAGTTATGAAGGTATATGGAGGTGTTCACCATGAAAAATCTAGAGGACTTTTACTCTCTTCCATTTAAGCATACCTTAACCGTTAGATTACCGTAATTATACGTATATGCTATTGAACCGCGCTATCCCTTATCCACAGGTAAGCGCGTCATTCGGCATGCCATCATTTCGGCATCGTACTACTACCGAGCTGCAAAAATGATTGGTCCGCTGTTGCCATGCGGCCATCGGCCAAGTTAGTATCCATGAGCCAAGTCAAACTCACCCGCGCTGAAGTCACAACAGCGTGTCCGTTTAGACGTCCCAAAGAACGTGGTACAAAAACATTCCGAAGGAAGGGAGGGCTCGTGGTTTTCCCCTCCCCTACACGCAAAGTAAATGTACGTAGAGGCTACACTCTCGACAAATGCGGCGACTAGGTAGGCACTGACTTCGGTAGCACTACTGGTCAATAAGAAAACTAACCTCACCCTCGGAGGAGGAAAAAAAATTATGTACTGCGTCCTCTTAAGGAATGGTATTAATGAACGTAGAATATCTCTGTGATTTGAGTTGGCCTTTTCCCGGTATTTGCATTATATATAATTATATATAAGTTTGCCGATTATTATTAGTTTAATCTATCGACCTTTGTTGCATTTGTGGATTTGGAGAAGGCATTTGACAACGTGGATTGGAACATGATGCTAAAGATTCTGAAAGAAATTGGAGTGTCATATAATGACCGAAGAGTTATCCACAGCTTGTATAAAAACCAGGTGGCCATAATTAAATTAGTACCTGCAGCAAGCAAGGCTGTGCACTGTCTCCCATATTATTTAATGTCTACATCGAGAAAGCCATCCAAGAAGTCAAAGAAAGGTCTCCGGGAGTGAATATCCACGGGGAGAAAATCAGCATGCTAAGATTTGCCGATGACATAGCAGTCATGGCAGAAATAAAGTAGATTTAAAGAAGACACTAGGTAATATGGAAAGGATAATGGCTAGATATCATCTGAAGATCAATAAAAAGAAAACTAAGGTATTGATATGCAGTAAGAGAAAGGAAGCCAGGACCAATGTTAAACTATGAAAACAAAAAATCGAGGAGGTGGAAGAGTTCTGTTACCTGGGAAGCCGAGTAACCAGCGATGAACGAGGTAAAAGAGAAATTGCCATTAGAATTGCCCAAGCAAAAAGGGCATTTTACCAGAAGAAGATTCTGCTTACAGCTGCAAATACAAGAGTGGAAGTGAGGAAACATTTCATTAGAACATACATCTGGAGCATTCTACTGTATGGCAGCGAAGCATGGACAATAACAGCAGCAGAGAAGTCCAGGCTGGAAGCATTTGAAATGTGGTGCTACCGAAGAATGATGAAGATAAAATGGATCGACCGAGTGACAAATGAAGAAGTCTTAAGAAGAGTGGGAGAAAAGAGATGTCTACTGAAAACCTTAAAAAGGAAACGGGACAACTTAGTAGGCCACATCTTAAGACACGATGGCCTGATGAAGACAATCGTCGAGGGAAAAGTGAACGGGAAGAATGGAAAAGGCAGGCCTCGCATGAGAGATATATGGAGCAAGTTGTGAAGGATGAAAATGAGAGGAGTTACGTAAATATGAAGAGGTTGGCAGATAGAAGAATTGAGTGGAGGGCTGCGTCAAACCAATCCTAGGATTGTTGACCGATGATGATGATGATGATATAAGTTTGCATTTCTTGGCGTCTTTTACCACCCTGGTTTTATTAATTTTAATAGCGTGAAGGTCAATTGGAATTCTATTCTTTCGGATATCCTTGATTCTCATACCATCCGGTCGAGAGTGTACAAAGAGTGGAAACGGCTGTGACGAAGGTGAGAAGTTTTAATCAGACGTCGGAAATATTATCGCAGGCAATTAAAATGGTAGTTAGAGAAACACGATAGGGATCGAATGTCGTGCTATAAGTGCCGCCATCAGCGTCAACTGATGAGAGGGCGTGATGGGCCGACCGAGTTAATTAGCCATCGGGCGAATCTGTTTTGAATGCTAACAAGATGAGAGAATTGATTCTATTTCTGGAAGCGAGAGGGAGCTACATGTCTGGTGGTTTCAAACTATATTATTCAGGTAGTGATTATACCTCCAATATGCTCTTTTTGACGACGATGAAATTCATTTTCTTACCAAACATTATTTCATCCGACATGAACGACTACATTAGAGTGACGAAGTCAGCTGCTTTGACTTCCCTTTGATCAGTGGAAGGTATTATCTTTCAATGGGAACTCGCGAATGGAACGGAGAGCTATGGGAAATGTGAATATGCGAATTGTATTTACTGTGAAAATAAAAATACGCATAGCTCAAATTGATAATTTTATGTCTATTAATCATAGGGCGAGGTAAACAAGAGTTCAGTACTGCAAAGAGAAGTTGAAAGTATGTATGTAGTATGATTCTCCCTGAGGGCTAAAAATAATCGAGCTTTCATTGATGATGAGAACTATTTTGCCGAAGGTGACCCCATCATCGCATTGAATATTCTAAGTTTAACGCTGCTGTAGATCATACGATTCAATTAGTGCGTTTTCATTGAGTTAAATCTTTGAATGAACATTCCTGACTGGAAAAAGTAGGTCATGTTCGTATTCCAGTATAGAAAAATAATTGTTCTTTTTAATTTTCTTAGTGATCCGATTTGCACCTGATCGGGTGGCGCAATACTCTTTGTGCGATCAATTAGCGAATGACGTACAGTGTCAGGACTCACCTACATTGAGATTATCAAATGATCTATTGAAGAAGATAAGTGGACTGCTTTGCATGCCTGATGAACTGAATAAAACTTTGCCTACTTCCAGAAAAAATAGAAAGAATTGAAGTACACTTGCAAAGTAATAACATTTGTATAGTTTTATCACAGAATATATGGCAATACGATCAGTTAAATCGAATGGTCGTCATCATGAAATGTGTTAATGATAAAGCCGCTCTTATTAAAATAAATCGTTTGATATATATCTTTCGCGAACGTCATGAGATTTCACAAAATTTAGGCGGAAACTATCGGATTGACCATGTGGATGAAAAAGACCAGATTTTTTTCTAATATATTTTTTAAAGTGATTGAAATTACTAATTATTTTATCTCCGTGAAAAGCGTATAACACAAAGCTACGTCGCCAACAATGGGGGTTTGTCACGATTTATGCTTTTTAATTTATCGTGCAGGGGACCATGACAAATGATCATTTGCAAATCATCTCTTAAAGATTCCAAAAATTGCCAGGGATAGAGGAGTGTAAAGTTGAATGAAAGGGCAAACTTCTCATAACGGTAGCGGCGTCATTTCATCCATCGCTTCTTCCCTCTTTGTTCCGATCCATTCTAAGAGATGCCTTAAATAGACTTTTGTGAATATGCCCACTTCTGCCGGAAATAAAACAGTATAAAGATTTAGAAAATATCTTTTAAAAATATCCGTCTTCACCGGGAATCAAACCACGGGCCTTTGATAGAAGGATGAAATGACGTCAAAGGGTGTGATGCGGAAACAGAAAAAAATGCAACTTTCTACGATTAGTTATTTGGTCATTAGAACTTAATGTTTCGAAAAAACTCCGTAAATCTATATGAAAACCTTTGCAAATTTGATTTCAACGGTAATATCGAAAATAGCATTCGAATGATAATCCCCCATTGATTCCATCGAATCTAATAGAATATGAATTTCTACATAATTGAGCATCAACTGTATGTATTTGTTTGCGTATTAAATATGAGAGAGCGGTATCTGAATTGACTTCGGATAACAGTGGAATCCGAGGGAGTTTCACTTTTCGAAGTGTGTCGCGAGCAGAGATGTGCTCTCGTCGGATTCTTCCCCTCCCTCCATCCGAAGGGGAGGCTCCGTCTGCTTGCCTCAATAAAGGATGTGTCGACTACTTCCCCCTCCCACACATGTTGTGTCTCTCTCTGTAAAAAGATTTCCCGTCGTCGCTTAAAGTGAGCGCGCGGACACGAAGCGTCGTGGAAAACAGCGCCGTCGACGGACTAAAAGGGAAGTGACGCATCGTGGGAACAAAAATGAAAGACTGTCGTCAAGAGGGAGGAGGAGTTTGAGGGTGAAAGGGGGACTGGCGAGGGGGTGGGTGTAGTAAGAGAGAGGGGCTGAGGGGTTGGGGGAGGAAGCAAAGGGTTAGGGATGAAGTGTGTTGGACGTAGGGGATGGGATGGGTCGAGGAGAGCCGCCATTGTTGGAACGTAAAGTATTCGGTGTCTCCCGCCCACGTAATGCTTCAAACGCCATTCTCTGACACCCTGGGAGTCACTATTCCTCCTTCATTCTCTCTTACTCTCCCTTCACACTCCACCTTTCTTTCTCTCTGCGATGCTATTCCAATTCTTCTTTGTTCTTTTCTTGTCTCCTCGACAGAGTTATTAACCTGCTCCCACCCCCAACTTATCCATCAGCACCAATGAAGGAATGCATCACGGAAATATTTAGCGAAGCCTTGTGTATGCTGCTACTCTACATCTAAATGTACGAACTTCCCCGGGAGTTTGCGCAAAGGCGTGGGACAATTGTGTTAGGTCATCAATCATAAAAAGGTTATGTAAAAAAATTAAGGTACTGGTTTTGGGAAGCGATGGCTAGTGGGGCTTGTTTCGGCAGAATTATTATCTCTAACTCCTCCTCATGTAGTGATAACGGTTAGCGGGAAGCAAGGATTCTTCAACCTTTGTAAACGAGAGTGACTTTCTCCCGATTTTAATATTTAAATCAACATGGAGCAGAGTTTTGCAAATGTTTCGTCAGCAGATAAACAAACACTTCCTTAATTACATGCAAGACGCTGGTCCGCCAAGTGGCGTGCAGCTATGAATTCCCAGTGGCGTGCAGAAGGAAGATACGAATGCTCTAGCTTCCTTCTACGAGTTATGTAGCATTAAAACACACTTCCTGGATACGTGATGTAAGTCAATACCAATAGTTACGAATGCATTATTGGGACCGGCTCCTGTTGAATGTGGGACATTAGAAGGAACCTTTTAAATCAAATATTGATGATTGTAATCGATTTTGCAATGTGGGCTGTATTCATGGGATATTTCCATTCTCTCTAGTGCGCTAATCACTTCGCAAAACAACAGCCCACTTGCATTCCATTCGTTACAGACCCTTTGCTCATAGGTAGCGATCTTAGATATCACAGTTGATGTGCACTAAAAAATATAAGAACGTCGATAATGATATCCGTAATTAAAATAATGACAAGGTCAACTATGTTTAAATCCACAGAGTATTTTATTGGTACAGCTAGTTTCAACGCTACGGCGTCATCATCAGGTACGTAGCCGTAGCGTTGAAACTAGTTGTACCAATAAAATATTCTGTGGATTTAAACATAGTTGACCTTGTAATTATTTGAAAATGGACTCCCACAAATTTACACCAGAACGGGTTGAATTCATATCCGTAATTGTTTTCAAGCTTGTTGATTTTCAGTATAGGCATCAAACATGCACATTGTGAATTTTTTAATTACTACGTGGTAAAAAGCTTACGTTTTTATATTATTTTGAAAGAATTCAACTACTTTACACAAAACATTCGTTCGTGACTGTTGTCCACCCACAGAATGCTACCTACTGGCAGGTTACAAAATATTTGCCAGTGCACATCTTTCTATTCAACGCCGT